>BMAU01014077.1:0-607500 GCA_019973935.1 Trichonephila clavipes
TCCGCCTGCTCATTCCAAACAATTTTCGAGTGTCCCGGAGTCCAAAGCAGAATTAACTGATTAACGTAGTTAGCATATAAATTTTGTTAGCAAGTCTATAAATTACCTTATTGGATTTGATCGAGAAATTTTGAAGTGCAGAAAGAACCGAAAGACTATCCGACAAAACAAGTAAATTTACATTAGATTCCACCAGATCATCAAAAGCTTGACAAATGGCCAAAGTTTCTGCAGAAAAAATGGAGTTATAATGGTTGATCCTGTAAGCAAATGAAGATTTTTTTGATATACCTGCTATCGATGTAATTTGGTCATTTTTTGAAGCATCAGTAGCTATAATGAAAAACTTCTGAAATTCCCGTTCGACCGTTTCATCAAATAAAACACTTATTGCAGGAATCGGTAAATTTTTATCTTGAAATTTAAATCTATTGGTATAAATTTTACATGGAAGGTCTAAAAAGGTAATTAATCTGGGAATTGAAATAATTTGATCACCACCAATATTTAAATCTTGCAGCACACTAATGATATAATTTTCATCTTCTAAAACATTAAGATTCATTGCCTCTGGGCTGTTGAAATAAAGAGGAGAGAAATCACTATTGGAGATTTGAGTAATAAAGAACTTGTTTGCCAATCTTCTAATTTTATCTGACAAAATCTCTTGACCAGCCAACTTTAGTAGCACAATATTTGGGGTCCATTGAGGGAGACCTAATGCTATTCGGAGGGCTTTTGTTTGGATAACATTAAAAGGTTTTAATTGATTTTCAGACCATTTATTTATTATGTGACAAATATAATAAAAACACTGCATATGCTGTTATTGACTAAATTAATGAGATCTCTTGATCTCGGCCCATAGTGTTTATATGCCATACCTTTTAGTGCATTGATCCTTTTCAAGGCTTTACTGCTTAGTTGATTTTTAATATATAAATTTTGACAACGTTTAGAAAAAAAAAACTCCTAAATATTTAATAGAAGTTTGCCATTGTAGGAGAAATCCAGCCAACAAAATATTAGGAAGAGTATAATTTCTTTTATTTGTGATAATTCAGCTATTGTACATTTCTCTGGGCTTAAATTTAATTTCCAATATTGACACCACTGGAAAATTCTTTCCAGAGTATTTTGTATTTTTTTGCAAATAACATCAAGGGATTTATGAGAGCAAAATATAAAAATGTCGTCAGCATAAACCAGGCATTCAACTTCCGATTCTAAGGTTTAAAAAATATCATGCATGTAGATAATATACAAAATAGGAGATAGGACACTGCCTTGGGCTAGGCCTTGCGGAACAAGCTTTTTGGGAGAAAAATAACCCCTCCATTTTATTTGGAAGGATCGAGATGTGAGAAAATTATGAATCCAATTTGCTATATTTCCTGCTATACCAATTTGTAAACATTTATAAATAAGACCATCCACACATAAACAGAGTCATATGCACTTTTAATGTCTAGACTTATTCCTACAAAAAAAAATTTCTGTAATTTTGCATTCATTATTGCTTTATGTACCAGATAAGTAGCACTTCTGCTATCTTTGAAAGGAACGAAACCATAATGTTGGGGATGAAGTTTTCTTTCTTTAGTTAAATAGTAAGAAATCCTATTAGCCACAAAATTCTCTCAAAAGTTTTTGAAAATACAGAAGACAGAGCTATTGGTCTGTAGGAAGATATCTTAGTTTTATCTTTACACGGTTTCGGAATCGGGAGAATGATTGCATGCTTCCAAGAATCTGGAACGATTGCATTATCAAATAATTTTTGGAAATATCTTAAAATTACATCCCGTTGACCCTGATCAAGATTTTTAAAGAAAATTGCTGTAACATGATCCGCCCCAGGAGTTGTATTTTTTGAATTTTTTATTGCACTATGCAATTCAAGAATATGGAATGGTTTATTAAGAAGGTTATTTTTGTCGTAGAGAAAATCCAAAGGAAGCGGTTCATGATAGGCATTTTTAGATGCAAAATAATCAGCAAACATATCTGCTTGCAATTGAGAATGAGTGATAAACCTATTATTAAGCTGAAGAATATTAAATTTTTGATCCGTGTCAGTAACTGTGGAAAATTTTTCAGAATATTAAAAAACATCTTGGGATTAGAAATATTATTGCATATCTTGTCCCAGTACATTCTTTTGGCATTTTTAATGTGGAATCTAAGATTGCTCGCATATTGTTTATATCTGATCCATGATTCAGATGAAATTTCTTTAATAGCTCTTTTCCTAAATATTTTTTTAAGCTTATAGAATTTATAACACGTACTATTCCACCATGGTGGGAAGGATCTATTCGAGACTTTAATTTCCCTAATATTATTAGTAATGACTTGCGATATCTTATCAGAAAGATTCTCAGAATTAACTTCTGGATTATTTAAAATAAAATGCGTTTGGTTCATAACTGCTTGCCAGTTTACTTTTTAAAAAATTCGTTTATTTTAATTGAGGAGAGAAAGCTCTGTAATAATTGGACTATGATCACTTTCAAAAGGAGCAATCTAAAACATAACTATTGCAGTATCCAGACATGCTTGAAGAACAAACTGTGAGATCTATCAATGATGCTGCACCTGCTGAACTTCAATAGGTGCGAACAGTCGTGTTAAGAAGAACCAAATTAGAATCAGTAATCCATTCAACAAATTCATTACTATACCTTGAAATGTGATCCGATCCCCACATCGGGTGATGAAGGTTAAAACCACCAAAAATAATCATTGGAGCCATCAGGGATTCGAGAAAAGATTTGATTATTATAATATTAAATCCCCGTGGAGCGTAAATATTTACAATATAAAATGAAATATTTCGAACATGTATTTTAATTGCGAGGATTTCTAATTCTCTGGTTTGTTGAATCTGTATAGGAATCTGTTGTGCAGAAATATTGGAAGGAACAGCAATTAATAAACCACCACCTGATCTGTCTTCTCTATCTTTTCTAAAAAGGATTTTATTTGGAAGATTTATATTATCGTGAATTGATAAAAAAGTTTCTTGAAAAATCCAGATATCTGCTTCAGAAAAGGGAGGGATATTTAACCATATGAATTTATTTTTGAGGCCTCTATAATTCCATTGAATTATATCCATAAATACTTAAGAAAAAAATTAACTAGAAACAACCTATCCTCCCTTTGAGGAAAGAAAACCAAACTAATGAAGACAATAATTAGCCCCCAAAACAAAAACTTAAATAAAAGAAACATATTTACAAAAACCCATCTTACTTACGTAATTATCCCCTGTCTATGTTATTGGATGCGTCGCTTTCACTAGAAACACGTGTTTTATGGATTGAGGATTTATTACCAACAGCTTTTTTTTTCCGCAATGGGGAGTGACTCGATTTCCCCATTTCAAAAATCTTGCTAAGGTGAGAAAGTATAGATTCCATTGTTTTTTGAAAAGCTTCCATAATTAAAGTGGTTTGCTTTTCTAATATTGCTTGAAAAGATGTCAGCATGTTTTCAAGTTTTTTTCTAGATAGTCTTGCATATCTAGATTAACTGTATTAGTCTGGATTACTGCAGAATAAGATGTCCTTTTATTGTCCCGGAACCTTCTTCGCGCTTCTCCCAATGTAAGATGTTGCTCACATTTCAATTCTAATATCTTTTTTTCTTTTATATATTCGGGGCAATTTAATGAGTTAGCTGGGTGATCACCTTTGCAATTTATGCATCTTGAGTTATTAGAGCATTGTCCAGAATGTGAATCACCACAGTTGATACATATTGCAGTTTTTTTGGCAAAATCTAGTAGAATGAAAAAACTAAAACATGTTGTACATTGTCTGGGTTTATCGATAAAATTTTGAATTCAATGATTGATGAACCACACAGTTTCACAGTTTCTGGTAGAGTTGTCCCGAGTATTGTAATTAATACTGGTGAGAATTGTTGCTGAGAACCAGTTTTAATAAATCTTCTCATCTCTATTATTTCAAAATTATTAGTTTCTTGTAGCTCTTTTGCTATATCATTCAGAGATATATCGAGTGGTATTTCATAAATAAGGAATCTTGACGTGATTCCCTCCCAAAGAATATTCGTTTTAACGGACACATTTGAAATTTTCTCAAGAGAGAGTATTTGTGCTGCACATACTGGGTCTAGCGTAGAGAACCTTATCTTTCCATTACGAGTAAAAGACATACTTTTTATGTTTTCATGACGAGCAATTTTTTTCTTTATTTCTGCATTTAAAAGCTGTGGGTTAGACTTTGGAATCTGAGAGGGGATCCTTGACTATTTTCAACCAAGATATTGTGTGATTTCGGATATAATTCTTTGTCCAGCTCGTAGAATAATTTCCGCGTCCCTCAGAGAAGATCTGAAAAATTTTGAAAATCCTGTTTCCATTGTTAAACTATTATCGATTAAGGGTTGTTCAACATCAGAGACGATTTATCTAGAGTGACTCAGCTTGAATCCTTTTTCAAATAAAAAAAACAGAGAATAATAGAAATTGGAAAATTACCAAAAAACAGAACCAAAAGTAGGAAAAAAAAACCCTCTTGCTCTGAAAAGGGAACCAAATAAAAAAAGAATGATACAACCTTTTAAGACTTGAGGAAATCAATACACCACCTTCAACCCACCACCGCTCCGCTTTATCCAGTCGGTCTTAAAATTCCTAGTTTTGCATGGTTAAGATTATAAAAATGTCCAAATTTTAATAACCTTTTCTTCAGTCAACCACTAATGGAACATGAATGATGAGGGATCAAGCATAAATATATATTTTTTTAACTTGAATTTAAAAAGGATCTTTATATTTATTTATATGCGCAAATGTTAACTGTAAATTTGTCCAGATGCTTTTAAATACTCTTTATTTGAAGATTCAAGTTCAAAAATATAAGCTTGTATGAAATTAATGTTCAGACATTCAAAATTCAAATATAATTTGTTATCTGAACAATACAAAACAAGGGATTCTATGTAAGATGCCCTGAATACCTGGCTTTAAAATTATAAAAAACTAAAAGATTTAAATAGGGTTTTTTTAGCAGTGTGTAAAAATTTTTTGCAAATAATGTAATACAGAAGCTTAAAATTATTCATGTTTAGAAGTGTCCAAAATTTTAAAAGATTTTAAATTTTGAACCTTTTTTTCTGTTAATTTTTGATACTTAACGAAATAATCCTTTTTTTAAAAAAATCCCTAAAAGTATTGATTAAAATAAGAAAAATGAAACAGTAAATTATCCTCATTGTTTTAATATATACTTTGAATTTAAATACTATAGATATTTTTAAAAAAATTAGACATACATTATAAAAACTTAATTCCATTTCAGAATATTAAGGTAAGGAAAAAAATGAGATTTTTATCAAGCTATCCCCTAATTTTCTCAATTTGTTGACTTGCAATTATTTCCGTACGCTCTTGGGTTTAAAGAAATTATTCCCAGTTTTTTACGATTGCTGCAGGGGAAGAACCGGTCTCCCCGCGAGCCATAAAACTTCCCCTCAATGTCCATTGTGTCTCCCCGACCATCTCTAATTATCCTTCAAGATGTTAAGCCTTTAAAGGAGGGGAAGAATTTGGAAAAACACGGCTTTTCCGCTTTCGAACACCTTACTTGAGGAGGTAAAATTACGTTTGGTGAGTCCCCTGCCTTACGGAAAATTCCGTGTTGTCCGTTTTTGAAGCATCTCTAGTAGGGCAGAAAAAGCCGTGCTAACCGCTTGGAGGGTTAATATCAAGGGGGTTGCCTCTAATGCTAGGATTGTTTTGACGGATCGAATTATCGATTTTTTACGGAAAAAATGACTGACTCGGAAACGGACATTGATTCAATTTCAGGAGTATCGTACAAGTCGAGGTCTTAAATTTCCTCGCTTTCCGGAAATTCTACCTCAGGTACTACTCTTTCGAATTGCGAAAGGCGAAGAAGAGCAATGGCGACTATTCAATCTCTGGATGAAAACATAGCCACGCATCAAAACATAATGGACAATGACTTGAAAAACGGTCGTCACGGAGACAACACTGCAATTCGGAAGAACATTGAGACGATTAAGGAGATCAAGAATAACCTGGTAAGTGAGCTACGGATTTTACCCCCATGCCTTGAACCAGACTGTCCTGACCATACTACCATCTTAAAAGCCAATGACCCAGTTTTAGATTTTTCTAATCTTAAGGATAAAAAGAAACCTAAAAAGCGTAAAAGTAAAAAACAAGATTCGGAGGGCTTTGCCTTTCCTAGCAAATCTGCCAGACCTACCACCCCAACGCAAGTACTTGAACCCATCCTAACTCAGAATAATTTTGAAAATCTAAGCCAGGATCCTGAACCAATGATTGTAAATACCCAAGAAAAAGAACCTCCCATCCCCAGGCCCCCACATCCAATAACTTTGAAAACTGTTAAAAATTACAGTGAGCAATTAAAAAATATTAATGAAAACTTTCCTAATATATTAAGATTAAAACGGCAGGAGACTACATCAAGTTTTTTGCTAATTTGGATGAAGAAAAAAGAAGTCTCACGCACTTTTTAGAATTGGATAAAGACTACCAATTTTACGTAATTCAACCTAAGGAAAATAAACCCCTCAAAGTTGTATCAAAAGGTCTCCCACGCGTTAATGTGCCGGAAGACATTCAAATAGATTTAGAAGAACTTGGCTACACTATTATTAGTTGTAGCCAATTAATATCCAAGAGAACTAAATTAGCACTCCCATTTTTCTTAGTTACGCTTCCCCGAAATAAAATAAACACCACTATTTTTTACCTCACTCACTTAGGATTTCTACAAATTAGAGTCGAAGGATTCTCAATTAATGGAGTCACCCAATGTTACAAATGTAACAATTTCTTTCACACCGCAGCTAATTGCTTCATGAAACCACGTTGCCTCAAGTGTGGAAAATAACACACTACTAAAGAATGCGAAATAACTACCAGATTAGAAAACCATTTTTGTATAAATTGTCAAGTGTACGGGCACCCTGCCTGTTACACTAAATGCCCTAAATTCCCAAAACCTAAAAAAGGAACCCCCACTGTAAATAAAACTAAAAATAATTTTAACAGCACTAAAGTTGTCGAGGGCTTGTCCTTCTCCAACGTTCTTTCAGGAAATTCTCCAATCAGTAATTCCCCCCAAATTGAAATCAATCCACAGGAAAGCCAAAGCACCTCCCAATCTCCTATTACTATTGAAACTAATGCAAATGAATCTCAAAACATCATGGAACTTTTCAAAATAATTGTTAACATTGTAAAACAATTTCCAGAGTTAATTCATATTCTCCCCGCACTTAAAGCAAGTAATGATATTAAAGAACAAACGTTCCTCATTTTATCAGCTCTTATGAATCAATCTGATTAATTCTATCTTCTAATTCACTAGTTTAAAATCAAAATCTCACATTTTCCTTTTTCATTTCCATTAGTATTTCTTATCTCCATTTATTTTTCATACTAAATTCAATAGTCTAATTTTTTCCTACCGGGTCAGACAGTCTTTAAGTCCAGTAGCTCACAAACCAATAGCAACGAAACCTTTGCCTCCACCCCATTGGTTCTTGCCTCCGAAGCCACACCTCCTACTCACTGAGAAACACATCGTGTGCAAGATATGAAGCAGAGTGAAGAGACCGCTTCACAGCCAAAGTCGAAAAAAAAGAAAGGGGAGCGAAACGAAGTCTTGGAGGAGGTTCAAAACTCCCGAGCAACGGGGATTTGAATGAGTGTCAGCCTACATTGCCCGTTAAGACCCGAAATATTTCTATCTTTAAATATTTAATTCTGCTGGTTATTAATACTATATGGATCCCAATGACACTGGGAAAAATAATTAAAAAAATTCCCTCTCCCACCCTTGAACCTAGACGGTACCCGCAGGATTGGGCGTTTTCTCTGAAATCATTATTTGTGAAATTTTACGAGTTATACATTTTTTGGTTCTAAGTTGATTAAAAAAACAAACTCTTATAATTCAACTAAAATTGTTACGAACAAGGAAATTATTGATGTATAATTAATTCCTTTGTTGACTCGTTTATTTACTATGAAAATCTTTAAAACATTATTTTTACTTTTGATACGTATAAATAAACACAGCATTTTCAAAGCATGTTTTCGAACTGCTTTCGTAGTTTTCAAATCTGCACTTGCGATGCCTTGAAATGGCATCAACACATCGAAAATGGGTGTACATGGCATGCCTTTTTTAGCAAGCGGATTATAATACTTCGATCTTATTGAGGGTGGAATTATAAAATTGTCATCCTCATCATCAGTTGAAATACTTTTTAGGTGTAGATGAGCTAACCTATATAAACTGTGAACGCTTCTGTAGTGTTTCCTCCCTTCACCAGGAGGTGCACTGTGCTCCCCTCCGGTAAGAATGTGTTTTTTTATATGTATAAGAAGGGAGAGTCTCTCGGCACCGGCGCGTTAGGTCGGAGGCCATTTTGAAGCATTACCCGCGTGGGTCCTTTAATTTTAAAATTTACATGTTTCTATTGAATAAAAGTGCTGTCCTTAAGAATACTTCTGTGTTGGGGAAAACTACAACAACATTATACATTTTACGACAACGTATCACATTGGCGCATCACGTCAGGATATAGAACGCCTGAGGGAGTCAAGACATCAAAAGGAACCACGAGGTAGGCAACCCTTTTGTATCGTTTTGAGCGAATTCAGCAAGGGTTTTTTTTTCTAAATTTTCTGGGTTCATTAATTCATTTAGAATAATTCTTTCTAATCATGTTTCGCGGAGCTAGAAAGGAAGAATTAATATTAATTGCGGAAGAATTGGGTGAGGAAATAACCCCAGAAATGAGAGGGTTGGATTTGAAAATTTTAATTTTAGATAGCGACAAATATAAAAACAATAAAGAGTTTATTGATGACTATTTAGATTCGATTATTTCGGACAGAAAATCAAAGGAAGAGCAAGCGCGTGTAACGGCAGAATCGTGACTTGAGTTTGAAAAAATAAATCTGGCAAAGGAAGAGCAAGCGCGTGTAACGGCAGAATCGCGACTTGAGTTTGAAAAAATAAATCTGGAAAAAGTTAAACTGGAAATAGAATTGGGAAAAATAAATTTAGAAAGGGCAAAATTGGAAAGTCAAAGGGATAGCAATGAGTTGCAGCGTACAAATCCCGAAACAAAGCAAACTTCGATAGAAAATTTTATTCTAAGTGTTCGTACTTTAACTCTTCCGATTCCTAAGAAACAAAAGGGGTGGAATTTATTTTTCTCTTCTTTAGAACGTTCATTTAAAACCAAAAATGTGCCGGATGAATTTAAAGGAGAGATTCTTTTAAATTTGCTAGGAGAAAAGGCCGAAAATATTTTAGTTTATGTAAAAGATGAAGAAATAAGCGACTATAATAAATTAAAAAGTTCAGTTCTAAGAGAATTTGAGCCAACACCTTTAATTTGCTTGCAAAGTTTTCAAAAAGCGAAACGAATGCCAAATGAAACGCATGTTCAGTTGGCATCTCGTTTGTTAACGAATTGGGATCAATACTGTAATTTGAGAAATGTAAATGATTTTAATTCTTTAAAGGAGTTAATTGTTAGCGATAAACTATATGAAACATTAGATAGTGAAACTGCCGTTCATATAAATATAAAACAGGAGCAAAATTGGTTCAAACCAATTCGAATGGGAAAAGAGTGTGACATGTTTTATGCTTGTAAAGGAAAATCATTTTCGGAGTTTACACATAGAGCATGTCATAATCAGAATGACTCACGAAAGGATTTTAAATATATCCCTCCTAACGCGAGACGGGAAGTAATAAATCTCAATTCGAAAGAAAACAAATTTATTAACTCAAAACAAAGTAGGTTAAATAAAAAAAATAGAATGTTACATTTGCGGTGAAAACCATTTAGCTCGAGATTGTAATAGAAAGTATTCTAAATTAAAAAATGAGAAAAAAAAGAGACTTCTCAAGTGCAATATGTACAACCGAAAGTTGTCCTTGAGCCTTTGAAATATGTAATTGTTTATATTAACGGGAAAGCAATAAATTGTGTTTTGGATAGTGGAACCCAGATTTTTATATGCAATTCCGATACCTTTTCAGATAGTTCTAATGATGAATTCGGAAAAATTACTTTAAGCTCTGCATTAGGAGAAAATGTAGAAGCAAAACTAATTAAAACCGCTATAGCTCTTGATAATAATTCTTTGAATCATCCAATGGATTGCTTGGTAGCGATCACAGATAAATTAAATGCTGATGCTTTAATACCTCCTGCTTTATATGAGTCTTTGTGTTCAATAAATGACAAAAATAATAAAAAGGAAAATGAGATTTTTGCCGAATCGGCTGATAGTTCTATTACGTTTTCAAATGATGAAAATGAAGCAGAGTGTGGGAAAGATATATTTATGTTGAGAGTGACTCAGATAATATAAATTTTAATTCGGATTACACTAAAATGAAAGATGAGCAGAATACTTGTGATTCTCTTGAAAAGGTTCGTGCAGAGTTAAAATTAAACAAAGGAAATTTTTTATTAATTGATGGATTAATTTATCACAGGGATAAAATTCTAAATGAACAAGTTATGCAATTAGTTTTACCGCGTTGCAGAATAGATAAGGTAATGAAACTAGCCCATGAGTCAGTTTTTGGAGGTCATATGGGTGTTAAGAAAACAAAAGAGAGGATAAAATATAATTTCTTTTGGACAAATATGTCTGGTGAAATTGCTGAATTCGTCCAGACATGCAAAGGGTGTCAGCTTCGAAAGCCTGAGAAAATTGGAGATAGAGTTCCCATTACACCTATTGTCCGTCCTGAGCTTCCTTTTGAGATTGTTAACATAGACGTGATCGGACCTATTCAACCGCCATCTGGTAGAGGGCATAAATACGTTCTTTGTATGATGGATCAACATACACGTTGGCCTGAAGCAGTACCACTTAGATCCCTAACAGCCAAAAATGCATGTGACTCTCTATTACAAATATTTTCGAGGACTGGAATTCCGAGTATAATTGCCAGTGATCAAGGCACAAACTTCAAGTCGGCTTTAACCCAAGAATTTACGAAAAGGATTGGATCTAGTCCTAGGTTTTCCTGTCCTGGCTACCCGGCCAGCAACGGACTACACTGGTGTGCAAAAATTAAGGACGAGACGGTTTTTTCAATATAACTTTGTACAAAAGCTTTCCAAATCAACACGTTTAATACCGTAAGATCCCCAATACGTAAGGACATGTGTAATGTAAGCAACACTTACTAAAAGAGAAATCAGAGGTGGGTGAGGTCGATAGCTCTGATTTTAACCACAAATGGTGTGGTTATTCTAGAAATGTCTATAACGGATTATGAGCAGACTTTGAGTTATGTATAACTTGGCTGCTCAAGCAAAAGGCGTGGACTGTATACTTTAAAAATGTTTGTTTATTGAGGACGGTAGGTACGTCCGCTCCGTGGCTGTATTACAAGAATACTGACGAAATGTAAACAAAGAGGACTACTAGCGCCCTCTGCACATGCGGGTCGTAAAAGAGTCCCCACCATTGAAATGAAATTTCAATACAAATACATAATGCAATTCACGACACTTACATACAAAATACACAATATTTACAAAGCAAAAAGGCATGCACAATATTAAATGCAAATACACAATATTACAGTACTAATGCGACGCCTGTTTAACTTAAATTAAAGTGATTAATTTATTTCGTTGGATCCATTTTTTATTAACACCCGGTTCTAATTTATCATTTGGCGTCACACTATAGCTTAAGTTTAAACAATTAGATCTTTAATGACAAATAAAACAGTACACTAAATTAAAAAGGCCGTTCTTTATATAATAATTAATTTATTTAAAGTTATAAGATTGAAATTAAATTCTAAAAGCATTCTTCATTACTTAACTGAATAGTTTCGGAGAGAGAGGAATCATGATGTTGGCGTCCGGAGAGTCTCCAACCGCGATCACCGTCAAATAGGGTCGTGTCAGACCAAAATCGGTGATAAAAATTGTGTCAGAGAGTGTCTCAATTCGTCGTGCATGCGCTTATATTTCGCGGCGGTTTTCTTGTGTACTCTGGAGCGGATTCTTTCCCGAAACTCAATCAGCTTTTCTGATTGGTCTGGAGTCAGCGGAGGGATATCCTCTCGCGGTCAATGACTTCCCCCAAACGCGGGAAATTCCCAAAAACATCCCAAACCATGATGTATTTATGGGTACATTGCCTTCTTCCAGGCGTGGGAAACGCGTCACCCTTTTCGGTGGGGTAAGAGACGCATCCAACGAATTCCTTTCGTTGTAAACAACGACAGGGCAGATATAAAAATTACAGTTGCAATCCTTAGGGACCGGCGGCCCCCATCACTCCTCCCCTCTCTCAGATTAACAAAACTAAAATGAATGAAAAACAAAAATTTCAGTAAGTAAACGAAATACATATGTGGCCTAGCGTCGGCAAATATAAAACGCGAGTCAAGTGAAGTGTCAAGTGGAAAAATTCACAAACTCCTGGTCAAGAACGAGTGTCCACTTCTTGAAGAATGAGAACTGAAACATCCAATCTTAATGAAGACTCCTGAGGCTGTGTGAAGCATAACGTCTCATGTAATTCTGTAACTGCAACCATGACAACAGTCCCGTCGTCCGTCATCAAGCTCCAGGTCAAGAACGACTGTCCACTGAAACATAACGTCACCGTCCTCAGCACTATAGAGACGTAGTTGTTCTATGCAGGAAATCTCTCGTGAAATGAAGAACCGGTGGATCTGAATCCCGCGGGGGGCTCCTCCAGTGGTGCAACGGCCAGGTGGAACATTGAATCACAGTCTCAATGTTTTGTAGGATACTCCCTCGTGGAGCAATCAAGACCCGATGCACAGTAAGTCCGGATGACATAATGTCTTTCCACTCTCTAAAGGAATCTGCTAAACTGCAAAAAATAAAAAAAAACTTTGTCTCCCAGGGAAACCATATTAGTAATGAAACACAATTATCAAAAAAAAATTAAACTTGGCCCTTTGTGACCGCCGTCGAAGACTTCAAGCACCAACTTCCAACTCCTCTCACCGCTCATAAAATGAAAATAAGAATGTTAAAAAAAATTCAATCAATTTCTGAAGTTCCTAACCCATTCCGTAAGTTAAAACCAAATTAACTATCAACAACTACAATGACGTTAATGTACGAAGAGGAGAAAAAAAATTTCACTGAATGGATCACCCAAACAATTCACAAAAACATCAGACACAGCCTGACAAATAGACATAATTAAACAATCTTAAAGAATCGTGTGCCACTAAATAATAAAAAATATTAAGACAAATAACACGTAAAAATACAAAATTTGGCGTATCTAACAACTGCGCAACTCACAAAAAACAACACTTAGGAGTATTGAACAAAATACATTGATAAGAAATAAACGCCAGTGAAAACATTTACATACAATTCAAGCGTGGCACCCCGAAACAGACACCTCATAATCGTTTAACATCGAAATCTTGACACGACTAATGTGAAGTGAATGTCCCAGACCACCAAAAAAATACTAGCAGAACTCTTCACATACTCAAAGCATAAGAAATTTCAATGGTTCACTTAAGAGCATTGATAACAATATTTAATGAAAATAATTGAGTAAAAGTAAAATTTTAGAGATTGAAACGATGAGTGTGCATAAGTGGAAAGAAAAAAAATTTGTAACTTCGTAGAATGCTTGATAGCCTAAGAAATTAAAAAAATTCACTACAAGCATTGGTTACAAATAAAAGTTTAAAAAAATTTAACGGAATTAATTCAGATTTGCAAATTAAAATTTTATAAATTAACTAA
Source organism: Trichonephila clavipes (assembly GCA_019973935.1). Taxonomy (NCBI): domain Eukaryota; kingdom Metazoa; phylum Arthropoda; class Arachnida; order Araneae; family Nephilidae; genus Trichonephila; species Trichonephila clavipes. The sequence goes on from BMAU01014077.1 coordinate 13,843, forward strand.
TCGTATAAATGATAAAAAAAAATCTATAACCTGCAAGAATGCTGAGTAGCCTAGAGAATTTTAAAAAAAAATTTCACTACGAGCATTGGTTACAAATGAAAGTTAAAAAAAATTCTGTAATTAAATTTAGAATTGCAAACTATGAGTGCGCATGTGATCAGTATGCACCCCCAATGTGTACAAAAGCAAAACAAAACATAACATCCCATTTCCTGCGATATGACGATCGCCGGCAACCGCCAACACAAGAAACAGAGTGCAGAATTAAGACTAATAAAAAAAACAGCAAATCCGATTGTAAAAAAAAATTAACTATATCGATTAATATTGTTTAAAAAAAATTTTAAGGAGAAAAAAAAAGATTTCTTCCACATTCAATACATTTGAATTTCCTTTTGAGAAATGAATTCCAGAAATCACAAGTGCAGTTGAAAATTTCAGAAAAAAAATTAAAACATAAAATTGATATGCAACCCAAGTCATATGAGGCGACACATACAGAGTAAAGTAATTTAACTAAAAGAAAATTATTGCAAGTGTTACACAAAATTAAACATAGTTTCCAATATATAAAAAAATATCGCTTAATTAATCAACATAACTTTTTAACACTCTATGTAATACAATGTATCAAGTCCAGAGAATATGTGTAAAAAAAACTCAAATTGTTTCACTATACGCGCAACAAAGATACAAAGACGGGAAAAAAAAAGAAAAAAAACACAAGATCCTCGATTCACAACAATACTACTAACTAAATTCATCGAAAATCCTCTAATCAATAACTCAAATACAATTCTATAACACCAACCCAAAATTCTCAGTACCTTAAAATGATTCCTCGATAATCCAAAATTGCCTTTACCTCCGATCGTTCACATTTGAAGCCTCAATAACACTAACTAAACTTATCTGCAACTTCCAAATAATCAATCGATATATAGCTCCACAATACCATTAACTAAAACCATCTATGCTCATCAACTTATTTACACAAAATCTCATATACTCAATAACACTAACTAAAATTATCTGCACCTTCCAAATAATCAATCAATTGCTCCACAATACCATTAACTAATACCATCTATGCTAATCAACTTATTTACAAAAATCTCACATACTCAATAACACTAACTAAAATTATCTGCACCTTCCAAATAATCAATCAACTTCTCCACAATACCATTAACTAAAACCATCTATGCTCATCAACTTATTTACACAAAATCTCACATACTCAATAACACTAACTAGACTTATCTTCAACTTTCAAATAATTAATCGACTTCTCCGCAATACCAATAACCAAAACCCGTCTTTGCTCATCAACTTATTTACAAAAATCTCACATAATCCTCAACTCGAACTTTCCTAAATGCGTCTCAAAACATTCCTAAATATACCACACAATCATTAATTCAACTTATCTATGTTCATCAACTTATTTACTCGGAACTGTACCAAATCATTAACTCAAATTATCCCATCTACATCAAAACAACTTTCTCAATTATACCGTATAATTATATCAACTCAATTTCCCTTGCCCAAAATCCTTAAATCAAAACATCCTTCTGTACATCAAACAATTTTCTCAAATAAACCATGACTTTCTTTTCAATTCAATTATCTATTTCCATAAAAAACAACTATCGAATAAACGTACACTTTGAACACAAACTTAAATATCTCCATAAAAAAAAACTTTCCCAATTCTTCACCAAATTCATCAGTGCAAACTTTATCTATCTCCTTCAATAACTTTCTCAAATATTCCACGAAATCCCTAACTCAAACTTATCTAACTCCTTACAAGTAGTGAAACAACAAAAAAAAAATTCACACCCAATCCTCTTCCAACAGTTTCAAATTCTCATAGCAACAACGCCAGCATCCTACGTAAAAACAGGAAACCAAGGGGGGAGGAAAAAACGAACACCCTTTGGAAAAATTTTGCTTAGTCTCTTCCCTCTGTCGCGACAGCAGTGGGGGGCGAGGGGAAAACCCCTCCTAAGGCGGCAAGAATCCGACATCCAAAAATTCCACCCCTGAACTGATGCTGCCCGCGGGGAGGAGTCCCTGCGAAAAAGGAGTAACCAAGAAACAGAATGTCCAATCAACAAACAGTATTCCGCCATTGACCGGATCGCGTGGGGGGGATTACGGACGAAAAAGGGTGCGGACAAAAGCTCTCCCCACGTTTTCGAAACGAATGGACGAAACATTTTCAACACCATTAGCTGACCAACAACAACAAAAAAAACTTTTTACCAAATAACAAGCAGAACTACGTATTAAAATCCAGAACAAAAAAAATTGAATCAACATCAACACTCGGCTAAATAATCTACCCACGCGATAACATAAATCAACATATGTAAGCCTAGCATCAACGACAAAAAAAATTACCATTTTGATAGACCAAACGTTAAAATGCCTAGTAAGTTTAACACACAAGCGAGACACAATTATTGACTGCACATTAATTTAACAACCACAATTAATCTAAACCAACAGAAATACCATCTCGACAAACAAGACCTTCAATTCCTAGTAAAGTTTAGCACACAAGCGAGACACAATGATTGATGCACATTAATTTAACAACCACAATTAATCTAAACCAACGGAAATACTATCTCGACAAACAAAACCTTCAATTCCTAGTAAAGTTTAGCACACAAGCGAGACACAATGATTGACTGCACATTAATTTAACAACCACGATTAATCTAAACCCCTGACTAAACAACACAAAAAAAATTCCAAATCTATAGAAAAACAACCAACACAAAAATTAAATGAGCATTGAAACACCCAACGGAAACACAAGAAAATTTTAAGTCAAAGTTAGCAATCATCTCACATAAAAAAAAACATGCGCGAGAAAAAAAAATTATTAAAAGTTCAACCTAATTTCTTATAGAAAATATTCAAACAACCATCTCTATCCATATCTTAACAAGCATAAATTCCAATGTTATCATCATTTAGTAATACACAACCACTTAAGATTAATACACCAACAAAATTTAGCAATAAATTAATTCTAACAAAATGCCGTTACCAAAAAAATTAATCTTCTATGCAAAATCAAAATAACCAGAAAGTACAGTTATACACAATTAAATCATCATAAAATAAACTATTCAATAGAGGAACCTTTTGTATGCAAAAAAAATTAAATTTACTAGATAATAATCACAACACAAATTATGTAATAGATGAGAAAAAAAATTTCAAATATGTATGTATCGTAACAACATTCAAATTTCATGACAGGTGTCCAGAGACCCCAAAATTTGACTTTTGTCGCAAACATAAATTAAAGCTTAAAATTAATAAAATTAAAAATTGACGTACGTACACATGATTATCATTGAATAACACTTGCATTACACAAAATTTATTTAATATATCGCACAAAACACACAGCATAAAAATATTTTATCTAGAGTTAAAATTGATATTAACCACAAACAACACTATGTCATTTAAGCATAAAATCAAGACATAAAACAAACTGCATAAAAAAATTTTTAGCTGGAATTCATTAAATAACAGGAAATCATTAAATAAATGAGTACAAAATTTGATATAACTAAAAAAAACACAAAGCATAGCATGAAACAAGGTGCAAGTATGAGACAGGTACCATTCAATGCGTGCTCTCGAAAGTGACGAAGCGTAAAATTGTAAAAAAAAATCAAGTCTCCCTCAAATATTTTAGCGCGGAAATGTATTAACGAGCCGAATTACCTGCACGAGCCCTTAAATTATACCGTGGACTTGGAACAATACTCTTAAATTTAAATAAAACTTTTAACTAATCGGCTATCGCGTAAATACATGCATAGGGGGAAAAATTCATATCAATATTAAAAGAAAAAAAATTAAAGAGCACAAGTACCTGCGTCATTTCTGCACCCTCGACTCTCTGACTCTTCCCTTCACACCAAAACTGCAAGAAAAAAAATTCACAGTATCAAATTACATAAAACATAGTGGCACACGAGATAAAAATTTGTCGTGATGATCCATTAAGAAACGTTTACAATATCAAGGATGTAAAAAAAAATTCAAATAATGGTACAAAGAAAAAAAATTTAATATCCAGGTCACTGGCACCAGATAATGCGACGCCTGTTTAACTTAAATTAAAGTGATTAATTTATTTCGTTGGATCCATTTTTTATTAACACCCGGTTCTAATTTATCATTTGGCGTCACACTATAGCTTAAGTTTAAACAATTAGATCTTTAATGACAAATAAAACAGTACACTAAATTAAAAAGGCCATTCTTTATATAATAATTAATTTATTTAAAGTTATAAGATTGAAATTAAATTCTAAAAGCATTCTTCATTACTTAACTGAATAGTTTCGGAGAGAGAGGAATCGTGATGTTGGCGTCCGGAGAGTCTCCAACCGCGATCACCGTCAAATAGGGTCGTGTCAGACCAAAATCAGCGATAAAAATTGTGTCAGAGTGTCTCAATTCGTCGTGCATGCGCTTATATTTCGCGGCGGTTTTCTTGTGTACTCTGGAGCGGATTCTTTCCCGAAACTCAATCAGCTTTTCTGATTGGTCTAGAGTCAGCGGAGGGATATCCTCTCGCGGTCAATGACTTCCCCCAAACGCGGGAAATTCCCAAAGAACATCCCAAACCATGATGTATTTATGGGTACATTGCCTTCTTCCAGGCGTGGGAAACGCGTCACCCTTTTCGGTGGGGTAAGAGACGCACCCAACGAATTCCTTTCGTTGTAAACAAAAACAGGGCAGATATAAAAATTACAGTTGCAATCCTTAGGGACCGGCGGCCCCCCATCAGTACTTAAATGAAAAATACACAATACATTTTATGATACTTAAATACGATTGAAGTTAATTTATACACATACAATAATTACTAATAATAAAATTCATACAGGTAATATACAAAGATTTCTGATTGTCCTTTTTAATATATTTCCGTTTGGCATACGCAGGTTCACCACTCGGACCTTACCATCGGTGCCAGGAAAAATTTCAGTTATTCTTCCGGTACTCCATTTCGTACTAGGAAGATTTTCATCTTTGATTAAAACTAAGGTTCCTACAGAAACATTATTTTTGTTAAATTTCCACTTGTGACGTTCTTGTAAATTATTCAAATAATCGCGTTTCCAAAGCTTATATATATATGTTGGGTAATTTTTTTTACTTTTTCCCATCTCGACAACTGATTCTCGTTTATATTAGTTATTTGCGCTTCAACTATGGATGTTAGGGGTCTACCTACTAAGAAGTGTCCAGGGGTCAGTGTTTCGAAATCATCGAAATTTGACGTCAAAGGAGTGAGTGGTCGAGAATTTAGCACAGCCTCAATTTCACAAAGTATTGTGATGAACTCTTCGAGAGTTAAATGTGCGTTCCCCACGACTCTTTTTAAGTGAAATTTAAATGCCTTTACTCCTGCTTCCCATAGCCCTCCATGGTTTGGGGACCTGGGTGGGATAAAGTTCCACTCTATCGATTCACTTGTCAAAAATTCTGCTAATGTGTGATCAGGTAATTTAATCATTTTGAACAATTTTTTAATTTCGGCATTTGCGCCAACAAATGTTTTAGCGTTGTCGGTGGTGATTTTTGCACACTTTCCTCTCCTACCAAAAAAAAACGTTTTAAACTTGCAATGAATGCTTGGGATGTGAGATCTGTCACAAAATCTAAATGAATTGCTTTTGTACATAAACATACATAGACTACTACATAAATTTTATTTAATGCCCCTTTTCTTTGATTTTTAAACTTAATGAAGAATGGGCCTTCAAAATCAACGCCCGTGACATTAAAGGGATAATTCGGTGTTACACGATCTCTCGGTAGGTTAGCCATAATTTGATTCATAGTGATGGGCTTGTTCTTAAAGCAATTCACACATTCATGAATAATTCTACGACAGTTATTTCTGCCATTGAGTGGCCAGAATTTTTGACGAACAAGATATAAAAGTGAGTGGGGTCCTGCATGCAAATATTTTTTATGATAATGGCTCAATATAATATCAGTTAAAACGTTTCTACTAGGTAAAATCATGGGAAATTTAGCCTTCTCATTTAAATTTGAATTGGCAAGTCTGCCTCCTACTCTAATGATGTTGCTCTCATCAAGAAAAACATTAAGTGGAGTTAATTTGCTTTTCATAGGAATAGGCTCACCTGCCAACAATTTGCGCATTTCTTCATAGAACTCCCTTTCATGCAATGAGTGGATCAGCCAGTTCTCAGCATGACTTACCTCCTGTGAAGTAAGGGGTCCCTTTATCTTTGTAATTCTGGTTCTGCAGTTGTGTATGAATCTGTAAAGAAAACTTACAACACGAATTAATTTTACATAGTTGTTTGAAATATCAATAATGTTTTCAAGGAAATTGTTTTTAGTCAATGTCAAGGAAATGTCCTCTTTTGGATTTGAGTTCTTTCTCATTTCCGTTAAATACACCCTTTCTGGGATCGCTTCATCTAGTCCTTTGGTCTGGAAGTCAATTTGACGTAGAAACGAGGATCCATTCCACCACTTGGAGTTGGTTGTAAGAGCGTCTACGCTGATTCCTCTAGTAAGTAGATCTGCTGGGTTGTCCTTGCCGGAACAGTGGAACCACGAGTTAGGATCGGTGAGGGATTGGATTTCGCGAACCCTGTTCGCAACAAAGGGTTTCCATCTATGGCTTGGACCTTTGATCCAATGTAAGGTGACCTGAGAGTCCGTCCAGAAAAAGGCTCTGGTTGAACACTTCTGATCTAGGATTTTCTTGACTTCCTTCGCTAAGCGTGCAGCAAGCAGAGCGCCCATCAGTTCCAATCTAGGCAGGGATAACCTTTTCAGAGGTGCAACACGGCTCTTGGATGTTACAAGATCAACGCTGACTCTGTCCTTGTGCTTGACTCTCAAGAAGGCAGCTGCTCCATATGCCTTTTGACTGGCATCGGAAAAGGTATGGATTTGGATTTCACTTGAATCTCCACTGGAATCGAGGATCTTTCGCGGAATCTTCAACTCTGATAAAAATGGAAGTTCTAACCACCATTGTGACCATACTGCATGAATATCTGGCGGTAGCTCGTCATCCCAGGATAACTTCCGTAGCCAAAGTTCTTGTAATAGGCATTTGAGCCTAATTGTGTAGGGTGACAAGAACCCAACTGGATCGTATATTTTCCCAGCTGGTTGAAGCACAATTCTTTTTGTGATGGGTTTTGACGTGTCCAATTGCAGAAGTCCTTTAACACCAATTGTAAAATAGTCGTGGACAACATCCCATGGTATCCCTAAAACCTTTGACGAAGGCATTTTAGAACTGTCGTCCGTTGTGACGAGGATGTGTCTCAAGGCCTTCCTTTTCCCAAGTTCTCATCAATGTTTGATCATTTGAATTCCATTTGCGTAATTTCATGCTGGCATTCTTCATGATTGTTTCAGCATCCTTTGATACTTTTAAGGCTTGGGAGATGTCATCAGCACCATTGATTACGTCATCAACATAGAGACAAGTGTCAAGCATTTCAGTTGCTGCTGGATATTGCTCACGGTAATTCTCGATGTGATGCTTAATTGTTGCGGAGAGCAAGAAGGGGCTTACGTTGACTCCAAACATCACACGCTTAAATCTATACACTTGAAACTTGTAGGGATCTGTTTGATTTGATCTAATGTCTGGAAACAAAAATCTAACTGCATCTCTGTCCTCGTCACGTAATGAGATTTGCAAGAATGCACGTTCGATATCTGCGGTGATAGCAATCGTGTTCAAGCGAAAAGAAATTATCAGGTGGAATATGTTTAGGTTTAAATTCCCACCTGACCATATACAGTCATTAAGAGATGGTTATCCATCTTCATGGGAACTTGCATCGAAAACAATGCGCATTTTTGTAGTTAGGCTTTCTTGGCGAAAGACCGCTTGGTGAGGTAAATAGAATACTGCTCTATCAGTTGGTTTTTCAGTTTCTAGAACCCTTTCAATTATTCCTTGAGATTCATATTCTTTCAAAATTTTGGAATATTGTATGTACAGAGTTGGATCACGAATGAATCTTCTTGTTAAGGATTTAACACGTTTTTCTGCTACGGAAAAATTGTCATTTAACTCTTGTGTATGGCCCTTCCAAGGAAACCCAACTTCATAACGACCACTATTGAAACGTACTGAAGATTTAAAATGTTGCATGGCTTGGTCGTCTGGGTCACAACTAGACTCTGCTTTAATTCCTATTGCTTCTAAATCCCAAAATTTTGTTAAATTTCTATCAACCTGATCTTGGATGAAATTGCAAAAATAATAGTTCGATGGTTCGTTTTGTGTGAATGGAACCTGTTACAATGTAACCAAATACGGAGTCCTGCAATATTATTGAATTGTCATGTAATTTTATTTGTTTACTTTTTAATAATTCATAAAATATTTCACCTCCCAGGAGAATATCAATTGGTTTGGGAATATTAAATTCCGCATCTGCATATCTTATATTTTGAGGCAATTTTATTTTTGTTAAATCCAATGGCTGTGTACGAACGCATCCAGTAATTTTAGGGACTATGAGAAAGTTAAGTTTTCTTTTAAATAAACTTCCGTTCGAAATTTCAGCGGAAATTCTTTTCCTCACTGAAATGCAAGCTCCATTCAAGCCTACAATAGTTGAATTCATAGAGTATTTTTCCAACCCGAGGAAATTTGACGCTTCCAAGCTACAAAGGCATTTTTGGCTCCCTGAATCGAGGATCGCGTTCATTACAAGCCAACCCCCTGTCGCACTCTGAACTTTGACCTTGGCGGTCGAAAACAAAATGGATTTCTCCCCAACCTCATTGTAAAGACACGTCGCGGTTTGAGGGTTTATTACAGTGGCTGGACTCGAGTCATAAATGACCCCTGATGAACTCTGTGGAGAGGGGAGGTTTCTGTTTTGGTGTGGTTCTGATATCGGTCGGGGCACACTTGTTTTGCAAAGAAGAGAATTGTGGTTCGCATTACAAACCCTACAATTCCTGTTCAGTTTTAAACAATTCTTAATAAGGTGATGGCCTAGACAATTAAAGCATAGGTTTAAGGATCTCACTTTGTTGCTTCTTTCTTGAACAGACATCTCGTGAAACATTTTACACTTAAAAATTGGGTGTGTCTCTAAAGGACATAACGGACAGGTTTTTTCATCGCTTTTCACGACAAATGATCTGAATTTTGGAGAATATTCGTTCTTGTTTTTCAACGAAGAATTTCTTTGTATGTTTTCTAAGGCTTGGCTCCTTTTTATTAAAAAGTCTAAAAAATTATCCCACTTAGGCAAATCATTAGAATGTAATTCCATTTCATATTGTTTACGCGATTCATCATCTAGACGTTGAGTTATAACAAAAATTAACATTGATTCACACAAAGCGTTAGGTTCTAATTCTAGTTGTTTTAAGGCTCTAAGATGACTCTGAATTGAATCTATTAAACTTCTGAGATGAAAAGCAAATTCAAATTTTATTTTGTTAGGATTTAAAAGTTCAGCAATATGACTATTTACAATTAATCTTTTATTTGCGTATCTACCTTCTAAAGCTTCAAATAAAGATGAGTAAGAATCGTTTACTGTTTGCAATTGTTTTGCATGGCCTTTCAGGGCAGATTTCAAATAATATAGTTTTTGCGAGTCTGATAAACAAGCGTTATCATGAATTAATGATACAAATTGGGATTTAAATTGCAACCAATCAATATATTGTCCCGAAAATTCCGGTAAATTAATGGATGGCAGTTTCACATTGTAATTAGCAAAATCATTTTTCACAGATAATTCAGAGGTATCCACATTAGAAGATTCAAGTAAGGTATTGAGACTCACCTCTAAATTATCTGCGTCCACTTCCATCGTGTCCAAACTGGCCTCGAAATCCATGAGCTCTTCATCCGAAAGAACCCTGTAGCTTTCGGTCCAAAGTTTGTCTATTTTTGCTTTCACTTCAGAAAGCGATGCGAGTTTAGTTCTTATTTCAACTTGATTCAATGGTGAATCCACATTTTCCAAGGAGTTTCTAATGCGTGTGATCTGACCGAGCAGATGTGCTTTCCTTCTGTTAAACACGGTGAGTTCTGATAGTTCTTTTGGAGCCATTTTGATTTTTGGCTTGGGCTCGACACCGACCACAAAACTGGGTGAGGTCGATAGCTCTGATTTTAACCACAAATGGTGTGGTTATTCTAGAAATGTCTATAACGGATTATGAGCAGACTTTGAGTTATGTATAACTTGACTGCTCAAGCAAAAGGCGTGGACTGTATACTTTAAAAATGTTTGTTTATTGAGGACGGTAGGTACGTCCACTCCGTGGCTGTATTACAAGCATACTGACGAAATGTAAACAAAGAGGACTACTAGCGCCCTCTGCACATGCGGGTCGTAACAAGAGGGTTAAAAAGAAGCTTGATTGAAAAAGTAGCATGGAGCGCAATGCGACTGAAGGCCGAAACATCCCTGTGATGGGTGTCCAGCAAGAAACATCCGGTCTTTAGTAGGGGATATGATCTCCCCTGGCTGCTAGGCAGGTTTCAAAGCGTTTGCCCATGCTGAGAATGAGGGTGTCAATGAGTTGTTGAGGCATTGCTGCCCATTCGTCTTGCAGCGCCAATCGAAGCTCCCGAATCGTTACTGGGGGTAAGGTACGAGCTGCCAAGCGTCTGCCTAGAAAATCCCATACATGCTCGATGGGATTGAGATCCAGAGATCGTGCCGGCCAATCCATACGTTCAGTATCTTCTCTCTCTAAGAGCTGTTCGGCAGCTATTGTGCGATGACATGGTGCATTGTCGTCCATGAAAAGGAACTGCAGACCCATAGCGCCTCTAAAAAGACGCACATATGGAAGAAGAATCTCGTTACAATAACGGGTCCCGTTGACTGAACCTGCGTCGAAGATGTGAAGGTCTGTACGACTACCAAGCATGATGCCTCCCCAAACGAGAACACCGCGACCTCCATACCTGTCCCTTTCAATGATGTTCGAGGGATGATTGCGGCTTCCCCGCTCTCTCCAGATGAGTATGCGATGAGAATCGCTACTCAAACTGAATCTGCTCTCATCTGTAAAGTGTACTCGTCCCCATTCACTGTCTCTCCAATTCCTGTGTTCCCGGCACCACAGAGAACGCCTTCTCCGATGGGCAGGCGTTAAAGGTACACACCGTACAGGGCGTCGTGCAAACAGACCACCACCGTGCAGTCTTCTGGCCACGGTAAAACGCGATATCGGTCGTCCAGTCGCCTGTGTAGTGTGTCTAGCGATTTCTCCCGCTGTCTGCCGCCTGTTTCTTCTGGTCTGTAAGACAATGTACCGGTCATCTGCGGGTGTGGTTCCTCGTGGACGACCACTACTGAACCCCCGGATAGCTGTTCCTGTAGTTTGAAATTGTCTCCAAAGTCGTGAAACGATGCTGTGAGCAATTCCGAACTCTGCAGCCACACTTGTCACACTGAGGCCTTCCTCCAACTTCCCAATGATTCGACCTCGAGTAAAAGCATCCAGATGTCGTCTAACAGATTGATTATTCGCCATTTCTCGCTGAGGCAGCAACTCGGTGTGATTTTAACTTCTATACGTTGTGCAATCTCTTTGCCAGAAATACTGATCTTACACCGACAACATGCTTTATACTACTCAGACACTCCCCCATTACGTCTACCTGCATATCTGCGCATGTGCTACCGTACATCACCTTACTTAATCTCCTGATTGGTCTTTCTGTCCACTCTGCCTCTTTGTTCAGCTGATATGCTAATTTTTCGACTTCGTCCTTAATTTTTGCACACCAGTGTAGTTGAAAGATGGAACAAGGTATTGAAGGACATGATTCATCACGTTATTTGTGAAGATCCACGAAGCTAGGATCGACAATTACCTTTTCTGTTGTTTGCATACCGTGAAGTACCGAACACTACCACTGGTGTATCACCATTTAGGTTACTTTATGGCAGAGAATCTCGAGGGCCGTTAGCCATTCTTAAATCATCCTGGGCAGGCGAAATACATCTTCCGACGAACATTTCCCAGTCAGCTGCTGATTACCTTCAGGAAATGAAGATAAATATGGAAAAGGCTGCTGAGAATGCCTCTTTAAGTGCTGCTCAGAAACAAAAGGCTTATGGAGATTACTTGAACAAGAGGTCATCTGTGAAGAATTTTAGCATCGGAGAACAAGTTGTTTTGCTAATACCAGATTCTAGTAATAAGATCTATGCGAGATGGACTGGACCTGGAGAGATAATTCAACATCATCCACCCCATTCATATAAAGTTAAACTGTCCGATGGAACTGTAAGACATGTTCACGTGAATAAGATCAGGAAGTATCATCCTCGTGCACTTGCAGTTGGGGTCATTTTTGAAGGTGACCATGAATTCGGAGAAATCCATCCCACTCCTAATTTATCGAGGTCCACATCTGAAATAGTTCTACATGAAATCAATCTGAATCATCTGAAGGAGAGTGAGAGGGAACAAGTGCTAGCGATTGTTTTAAAACACCAAACACTATTCACAAGTGATGTGAAAATAGCCAAAGTAGGGACTCATCGAATTCGCTTAAAGCCGAACATTGAACGTAAAACCCGTTCGTATATATCGCATACCAGAGTCCTTGAAGATTAAAGTTGATGAGCAGATAGAGGAGCTTTTGCGACTTGATTTAATTGAAGAATCTGACGCAGAAATAGCCTATCCAATTGTTTGCGTTAACAAGAAAGATGATACCCTACGACTTTGTGTTGACTTCAGAGCTCTGAACTCGGAGAGTGTGTCTGATGATTTTCCGATGGAAGATGCAGTGGAGTTCATACATTCTATTGGAAGAGCCAATATCATCACAACGTTAGATCTCTTGAAGGGGTATTGGGCTATACCCATGGCTGAAGACAGCCAAAAATCTTACATCTTTCAAGACTCATCGGCAACAGTACCGTTTCAAGGTGATGAGTTTCGGTTTGAAAAATGCCTCTGCCACATTTCAGCGTGAAATGAACAAAGCATTATCGTGTTACAGAGAATTTTCACGTGCCTACATCGACGACATCGCAATCTTCTCCAAAAATTGGGAAGAACATCTTCTTCATCTGGATACTATTTTAACGAAACTTTCAGAGTTAAATTTCACTGTGAACCTCAAAAAGTGTGCCTTTGGAAAAGCTCAAATTAAATATTTGGGTCATATTATCGGTTCCGGTAAGCATGAACCGGATCCCGAAAAGACTGAAGTTATCAACAACTTACCAGTGCCTAAAACGAAGAAGGAGCTTCGTAGTGTACTTGGACTGTGTAATTACTATCGTGAGTATATTCCTAAATATTCAGAACTTGTGTATCCATTGACGGAACTCACCAAAAAGAGAGTACCTGATTCCATCCCATGGACTGAGAAACATGATTCCTCATTTCATCTTCTAAAAAAGGCTTTAGTGGAAGCACCTTCGCTGTACTCTCCAGTTCCAGATAAACCGTATACCATTCATTCAGATGCATCGCAAATTGGCATAGCTGCTTGCCTGTCACAAAAATGTGGTGATAAGTGTTACCCAATTGCTTATGCAAGTCAAAAATTAAGCAAGACCCAATAGTCATGGTCAACTATTGAACGAGAGGCATTTGCGATTGTGTGGAGCTTAAAAAAGTTCGAAGTATGGGTATTTGGGACTGAAATTGAATTTTATACTGATCATAACCCTTTACCCTACTTAACAAAAAGTGCACCACAATCTGCGAGGCTACAAAGATGGGCTTTTGCACTACAAAAGTTCAATGTGACAATCAAACATTGTCCTGGTGTGAAAATGCCTCATGCTGATGCACTCTCACGATTAGTGTAACAAATGTGCTTTTCAATTTTAAAAAGAAAATTTTAGATTTAGTGAATAATTATTTTCTTTATCTTATTTTGTGTATCTCATTATATTATTTATGTGTCTATTTACATTTTAAAATGCTAGTGTTTCTTTTCGAATAACAGTTTTTTTATATTAATGTTTATTATGTGAATTCCTTAAATTTCAATATTTTCTTGATTATTATGGTATAATTAATCATATCAAAATTGTATTCTTAATTTAGTTTTGTATAATTTGTTATGTATACTTATTTTTCATATTTTTTAAGTGTGAGGGAATGCTAATTACTTGTATTTTAGTGTATTATATTAATGTATATTATTTTATGCTTTATAATCAGATTGAGTATCATGTGTGACACATCAATCTTGTGTGGGGGGTGTAGTGTTTCCTCCCTTCACCAGGAGGCGCACTGTGCTCCCCTCCGATAAGAATGTGTTTTTTTATATGTATAAGAAGGGAGGGTCTCTCGGCACCGGCGCGTTAGGTCAAGGCCATTACCCGCGTGGGTCCTTTAATTTTAAAATGTACATGTTTCTATTGAATAAAAGTGCTGTCCTTAAGAATACGTCTGTTGAGGAAAACTACAACAACATTTTACCACAACGTATCACAGCTTCAGCTATCTCTAACTTAAATTTTAAGTCTATTTTCTCCATATGTACGACAGTGTAAACGTAACGCGGAACACATTTTCGGACAGAAAAAAATGCTTCAATTGTTATGAAAATTTGTGACACTGTAACTCATGCATTTGCTTATAGCATGGTGTTTTTAAATTTTCAAAACATTTCATAAATCTGTTTTTTCTTTTTACATGTAAAGGGATAGCTCATTTATGGCATTACGGTGCAGGAGAAAAAATGCGAAACGCATTTTATAAAAGAAAAGTGTCAACTCGAGTAAAAATTAGTAGTGGGATAAAATAAGTGATTCTCTACTGGATAGTGAAGCCAGAATATATATAATAATGTTTGAGTACTTTTATATCTGAAAAAATATTCCGAATATGGGTCCAATTCATTAACATTAGCCGAAGACAGCCTTAAGAGATCCATTTTGAGTTTTTGGAAGAACTTCATCCACAATATTAAAATTCGTATAGGTAAACAAACGTATCTATCTATCTTTGTTTCTACGTGCGTCATCTTCGCACGACGCAGAAACTCGCCGAAGGTACCAGAAGATCGGGAATGATCCGAGGAATCCGTTTTGATCATTTATATTCCGATATTGCAATTAGTTAAAAATATATTAATTAAAAACCTTTGTTTTACTCCTGCGTGTTGTTTCTACCGCCAAACAGAATGAAAAACTGGGAGGTTTTTTTTATCCCCGACGTTTTTAAAACACGATCTAATTTTTTTTGAGACTCAGACAAAAAATAATTACAGAATCGGAAAGATCATTTACTTCGCCACGATACGGTATAATTTATTTTACAAAATAATGATATTTTCTATTTACGAATTTTTCTAAAATGAGTCAAAATCTATACGTTTTTATGAAAATGATTTCTAAATCGCTCCATTTGCATTTTCTTTCGCGTTACTGAAATGATATTCTGCACTAAAAAAAGAGTTCATGCTCTTCTCTTTTAGAATCAGTAATTTAAAAAATAAAATGTCAAACTTTTTTTACGATTTTTCAAAAAATACTTAAAATTTTATTTAAATACTTAATAACTTTATTTATAAAAATAATCTCATGAAGCTTTTTTTCTGTGGGTAGAACGATATTATCTGTAATCTGTACAAAGATAGAAAAAATTACTTAATTTTTTTTTTTTAAAAAAATTGTGGTTTTGGTTTTTTTCCCTTTTTGCGAGAAATATTTAAGCATTATTTTTGTTACATTTTTTGTTTAAAAATTACCGTTGTTTGCAATTGATATCTGAAGTTTGAAGGCATTAACTTAAAAATGAAACCCGAAAAAAAATTTAACTTTAGCAAATAACGCAATTTTACAATAGCCAAGGGTTTGGTGGTGAAAACCTGTTTGGCACCAAATGACTTTTTCCTCTGTGCCTGTCACGTTTGATAAAAAGTTACACTCTATAAATATTGAAAATCACCAGATTTGGCGAAATTGAATATCTCTTCCTTTTATTTTAAAGGTCTTTTCACTCCTTTTTCCCGAAGATTTCGTGGCGTGATCGGAAGAACGCTTGATTACTACCGTTTATACCCGGGTTCGGAACAGCATCATCGCGTGATTTTTTTAAGATACTCAAAATTTTATTCGCGCATTTAATAACTTCACCAGCAATTTTGTAATTGGAAAGAATTTATTTCGTCACGATACAGTGTTTTTTTATACAACAAAACAATGATATAATTTACATATTTTATGAATTTTCTAAAATGAATCAATATCGATAGGCTATAAGAAAATTATTTTTAAAAAAAACTCGTACTTTGATCTATTAGTTAGTGATTTTAAAAATAAAATGCCGAAAATTATTTTTACGAATTTTTAAAAAAATACTCAAATTTTAAATAATTGTTGCTGTGGCTAATGTCACCTATCTGACGAAGTCAGAACGAGGCCCACGAAGTTCATCGTGGCAAGGGGCTAGAAGTACGCCTGTCGTTGGCCTTGGCCACCATACAGGTGACAGTACGAATTAGCTCGGCGAAATTCCCCGAAGGGACGATAGATAGCGACACCATCTATCTCCACCTCCACAATTTAGACATGGAACTGATGGGGAGGGAAATATTCTCCAATCATTTGCACTCGTGATTCAGTCCACAAGACTTTCGGGCCTACTGATTTAAACGAGCATATACTCCGTGTACTCGGAGGGTATTTGGTGGCATCGGGCATCGAACCCAGGTCTGGAGTCCGATGCTCTAACCACTAGGCTACCTACGGTCCTTTAAATATTTACTAACTACTTATCAAATTCAAATTTTTTATAACTTCTTCATTTGTAAAAATAGTTGCATTGAACTTTTTTCCCGTGTGTCGAACATTTAAAAAAATGGTCACAATTTTAATTCAACATTTAATATAGTTGTGATACTTTGAAATTATAAAAATTTCTACTTTTTTCAACATACAACTATTTTTAAAAAGGTACATTTTCGTTTCCGGGGCCTAAAAGGTTACAAAGTGAGTGAGTGGATATTAAAGTCTCACTGTGTTCACTTACACGAAACCTTTTGGCGACGCACTTCGACATTTTGAACCATTGTCAATTGACGAGGTTGAGACTTGAGCTGGCACCCATCACTTTTAACTACCATACGACACCAATGCTAGGACGTTTAAACTCTCGACAGATTCAACCAGTGGCGTAACGGAAAATAATTGGGCCCCCCGCAAGGTCAGATCTTGGGCCCCAAGCCGGATATATATACACACACAAAGAATTGCAAAACCATAACATAATGTACCTTTACACATCCCGCAAAAATATTTAAATATTAAACTTATAACTGAATATAGAATCAACCTGTGTCTGAGTAAACAATGTAAATAACGTTTAACATTAAAGAGTATTTATAGTATTTAAAAAAGGGAAAATCTAACAACAGTCGACTGATAACCTGGTAACTTAAATAAAAACGATACACTCAGAAAAACACAAACACTGTAAAATAATATTTTCGATTTCAGATCCTTATGATAGAAAAAGGTATCACTTACCAAATTCTCCGTTTATGAATCCCGGGAGGAGCTTGACCTTAAGTTCGATAAAATTCTAGCATAAATTGTCAAGAAGTCAAAGACACAACTACTGTTACTAATAAGAAAGCATGGACACACAAAAAAGAATGCGCTCGCTGTACCACTCGGGTTGAACTACAAAAGTAACTAGTTCGTTGGGTAGTTTGCGACACACACTACTAGTTAATATACAGCACTACACTCAAGAAGTAAATCACAAAAAAAAGCGATTGACGTCTCACATTTTTCTTAGAAAAGTCGGTTATTAATTCACCCAATTCAATTTTTCTTGCTTCTTGTTGTTCAATACTTACCAAAGACAAATAGGAGAGCCTCTCTTCTGACATCGTACAACGTAGATAATTTTTTATTAATTTTAATTTAGAAAATGACCTTTCCGCCATTGCAGAAGTAACTGGAAGAGTCAAAAACAATAAAACTGCAATACATACATCTGGTAAACTTGGCGCAACAAACTTATTTTGAATCATCAAAAAATTACCTAAATCTTTTATCGAATTTAGCTTAATTAAATCTTCACTAAAAACAGCTTTTAGAGACATAATTTGATTTGGAAATTCACTGGATAGGTCGAGGCTATATGCTTTTTGAAGATTACTGGCTTCATTATATAAGAGATCATTTGTAGTGCTTACAATATTTTGGGGAGAAAGCAAACTGAATGATTTGTAAATGTCATTCATACTCTCAAAGCGATTTTTTAATTGAGTAGTAATAACATCAACATTGGCCTTAAAAGCATCCACCTCAAACAATCGTTCTCTGTCTTGCAGTTTTTCATCAGCATTGAAATCATCGAAAAACTATCTAACTTTTCTATGTCTCTTTTTTTCAAACTCCGGTGTGATAGCTTCTTTGTTTATATTAGCAAAATTGTTACGAAGATTCTCGATAGACGTTAAGCTAGAATTTAACATGGTCTTAGCTTTTTCCAAATCTATTTTTTGGTGATTGTAATGCTTTTGAAGTTAAATTTATGCTTTGTAAAATTGGACATTGGAAAATTAGCAAAAAACCAAATTGAAACTTTTCCATGTGTTTTTTAATCGCTAAAGCTTCCTGTTTCTCGTCTTGCTTAGTACTGGTTATAGTAAAGTATTTGAAAGTACTTTTAAAATCGAAATATAATTGTAGCGAATTGATATTACAGAGTCAAATCGAGATGACCACCTTGTCGTGCATAATGATTTAATAGTCTGCTGAATGTTCTCGTTATTCTGCACAATTTTCAGATCACTCCACCTTTTAATGCTGAGCCCAAAAAATGTGTACATTTTTTGCCATATGCCATATGGGCGACATGCTTGGATATGAATTATATAATTTTTATGCTCTTTAATTTTTCTTGATATTCCTTGCCAGTCATTCACACCTTTACACCAGGCTTCTTTACAATGCATATTTGTTCTATCAGCGAAAAGCCAACATACCTGACAGTAAGCAACATGAAATCGTGTTGAATAACACAGCCATTTCCTTTCGATCTTTTGTCCTGCCTTGGATATGAAACTATAATAAGATGATGTAAAGCTCCTTCCCTTGGCATCTTTTTGGAAATAACCTTCTGGTTGGTATTGGCTCAATTTTAAAATTTGTTCCCTTAAATCTGCATCTATGGGCGTACCTACATAATGCGCAAAATCATTTCTAATCAATTTTGCTTCTTTGTTTTCATTTTCGGACTCCTTTTCTTTAGATAGAGTATCCTTATTAGATGAAGTGTCCGAAACTGTGTTTTTTTCTTGTGAATTAATTTTCACTTCCAGGATTTGTTCATCAAGTTCCCTGGCATTACTACTACTAGTACTTCCACAAGATAATGAACTTGCGGATATTAAAAAGTTATCCAATTTTAAATATTTGCTATTAACCCTCCAAGCGGTTAGCAAGAAAAATTCCGTCAGTGTAAAGATGCTTCAAAAATGCACTGCACGGGGTTTTTTTGCCTTCAAGTAACATTTTCAAAAGCTGTTTAGCAGTACTTTTCTGAAATCCTTTCCCCCTTTTAAAGGTTTAACATCTTGAAAGATAGTTAGGGACGGTGGAAGCAACACAGCAGGACACTGATAGGAAGTTTTATGGCTCGCAGGGAACCCCGTGTTTTGACCCTGGAACAATCGTAAGAAATCGGGGGAAATTTCTTTAGACCCCAGGAAGTGTTTGTTTGTTAGCTTGTATTTTAAAAAATTTGAAAAGTCCCAACGCATAAGTAAAATATGTTACAATTCCCTTTTGGTTTCATATTAATTTGAAACTGTAACAAGTTGGGGCGTGTCAGGGCAATCTGCTATTTTATATAGTTAGACAAATTATCTTTTTTAAAGTATATTCTTTCGCTTCATTTTTCTTATCTTAATCAATGCTTTCAGTTTTTGAAACATGATTAATTCATTATAAGATGCCAAAAAAATTAATAAAACACCAAACACTTTAAAATTTGAAATCTTTTCAACTTTCCAACCACTAAAAATGAATAAATTTAAACTTCATCAAATAATTTGAAACATTTTCTTACACTTTGATAAAAATAATAACGAAAAAAAAAACTAATTAAGATATATTAGTTTTTTTTTAGATTTCAAAGCCCAAGTGTTCAGGGAAGTTTACGTACAATGCCTAGTTACATATTGTTAAAATACACCGAATTATATTTGAATTTTAAGTGCTTCAACTTCAGTTTACATCAGAGACAACATGAATGAAGATTTTCACACATTTTTTTTATAACTTGAATGTTTGAATAAATGGTAATCAAAAATATACGAAAACATTTACAGTAGACATTTATGCATATAAATAAAAATAAAAATCAATTTTAAATTCGAGCTATTCAAAAACATTCGAATTATTATTCAAAAATATCTATTTATGCAAAATACCTCAACATTTATCTTTTTTTAAAGGCTAACTGAATAAGTAATTAAAATCTGGATATTTTTTTGAAATCTCGACCGTATAAAGGTAGAAATTTTATGTTAGAAATTGCATTTGAAATTTCGAAAAAAAAATGTATCGCGCAGTTACAAATTATTTACCATAAGTTCTAGAAACTCTTTGAGTATAATATAAATTTCAATTTTTTTATTATATAGCTTATTTGGTATTTTTTAATATATTTCGAAGATTTCATACAATTCAGTTGAAAAGTTCATGCTAAGAGCAAAAAATATACTAAAAAAATTGACGAATATACAATAAATTTTTACACAGAAGCAAAACTGAGAAGCTGAAGCGTAGGAATGAAGAATTTTGAGTATATCTGAAGTAGTTTTCGAAATATTTATTTTAAAATTCAGAAAATTTGTGTGCGTTATGTTATACTAAATATTAATTAAATGGTTAAAATAATATGTTAATATTAGTCATGTAATCGTTTCATGACACATTCATATACTAATAAAAATTATCATGGTCATTGATGCGAATATCAAGAATTGTATGTAATTTTAAATCCAGACATTAAGATATTGATGTAAAAAATATAAAACGACCATCTAAAATACATGAAAAATGCAGTCTGCTATAAAATGATCTTGACAAACAAAATACGGCATTTTCACTTACTATGGCCGAGCCGGCTTAGTCAGGGGCGATCTGGAAGAACACAGAGGGAACCGCGGTTTTGATGGATGCCGCTCTAGCTTTTAAATCTTTGAGGGAAAAAAATATATAAATTACAAATGCAAAAACTAAGTCTTGTAATTTTCCATACATTTTTATAACAACGAATTGTGGAATTGGCTCCCAATACTTTGTTGTGTTTGACAATATCTAAGGTAACCAACCATACTTTAGATAGATTTGCACTACTTTTTCGTAACCGTATTCCTTTTAAAATTAATTCGTGCAGCCCAAATACACCTTTTGCACTCTTAAAGATTTATGTTTACTATAACAGTTAATTTTAATTTATGAAACTTGTGAAATGTTCATAATTAACCATTTCCGTCTAAACAGTTTACAAGAAAAAAAAAGTTGGGACTCCCTCATTCATTAGGGAAGATTCTAACATTAAGTTTTATTTTTCACCGAATAGGGTCGAGTGGTAGTGTATCGTGCTTCCACACCACAGGTCTTGGGTTCTATTAACGGGCTGGGCAAGGTCGACTCTGCCTTTCATCCCCGCTACATTGGGTCGATAAATGAGTACCAAGCTTGCTTGGGGTCTTAACCCTCTAAGTGGATACCTTCCTCCTGAAAAGTTATTCCGAAAGCGTTTTACTCTTATTTTGCTATTGCCTTCAAAAATGCAACAGACTTCAATTCTTTCCCCCTTTTAAAACTTGGGAGGTCGAAAGGGGACAATTTTATGACTTAGTCGGCGTCTTTGTTCAGTGAGAACCAGGATAGCAATCGTTTACAGCTAGCTGTTAAGTTGCCTTGGGCAATCTTGTATGAAAACCGTAGTTCTACTATGTCGTTTTCCCCATAGATTCAGTCACAGTAAAATTAAAACAAAACGCAGGGTAAAAAAAAACATGAAATAAATGGCGTATTAAAAGTTGAAAAATAGTTAAATTTCTTCAAACAAAATTTATTTTTCTGTCATTTTTTAAAAATTAAAAAAAAATGTTTTGGTATTGCGATTTGAACCAGAAAAAAGCATCCTGTATTCATTTTTGAATATGAGAATTTCAGATTGAATTTTGAATTTTCGAACTCCTTGTATTAAATAAAAATATCTTTTCTACATCGGCATTTGTGATGGACATAGCACACATTTAGTCAATAATTTTTAATTTTAATGGGTGATATACTTCTTCAAATGCGCATGACAGTACTTCTAACCATTTTCTATTTAAGTTAAATTTCTTATCTTTCTGTTTCTTTTATTACAAGGCAAAATGTCACACATCGATAACTACATTTTCACACAATTCAGTCATTACAAATTCTATTGTAATAAAAGTTCTCCCTAATTATATATATAATTTTGTCTTTCAAAACAGTACACTTAAAACAATTTTGTTCAGTGAAGTTAACCGACAGTTCCACAATGTATTCATACCAAATTTTAAAAACAAATTTAACACTTGGAAATATATCCTGTATTAAATTTTTCAGTATACACAAATATTTCCTGCTGTAGGGAAGATATAGTATGAGAGATGTGGTGTGCGGTTGTGAAAGAATGTTTTCGTATGTGTAGACTATTTTTGAAAATTTAAATATCACTGAAGCTGATAATATAACTACAAATGAGCTTTATTTTAATGTGTGCTGGTATCAAAGTAAAACACTTTACAATATTAAACAGCCTATGGGTTATACTCAATATCAAACTATTCGCAAAATGGCTTACAACTTCTATTCAAATTGTAAAGAAACTGAAATATAAATACCGGGTGGGCAAAAAGTCCGTAAAAATTTTTAAAATTCATAAAATCCGGAGAAATGAACGAAAAAAAAACTTTTTGCAGGATCAGCATTAGTATGTCACGGGATTTTTTTTAAGCTAGAAAAAAAATAATTCGAAATCATCCGGTAGGTGGCGCTGATGTACGCAAATCAAAGAAATAATGCATAAATAATGAACAGAAAACTTTCACAACTTTATTACACCAGAATATGTTCCACATGACCACCACCACAGGGGAGAAGACATTCCAGAAGAGTGACAAATCCAGCAACGGCAGAGTGCAACATGTCCGGATGTACGGAGGATACTTCTCTGCGGATCGCATCTTTCAGTTCCGACAGACTTGATGGACCGGATAGATACACGCGAGATTTCAAATATCCCCACAACCAGAAGTCTGCCGGTGATAAATCTGGAGACCGAAGAGGCCATGGGTACCTGCAGCGCCTGCTAATGATTCTGTCCTCCCCGAACGTCTGTATCAGGAATGCCTTAACCGGGTTACCAGTGTGACTGGTTGCTCCATCCTGTATGAACGTGACATTCGAAATCTGACCTCGTTGAATTAAACATGGCACGACAGTCTCCCGCAGAAGCATTAGATAACGCTGAAAATTTACCGTTTCCGTCATCCATCCATTTACTGGCCACTGCGTTTCAAAAAAGAAGGATCCTATGATAAATGAACCCGTGAAACCACACCATGCTATCACTTTTGGGGAATGCAATGGCTTCTGTGTGTACTCACGTGGATTAGAGGTCGCCCAAATGCGACAGTTATGGTTGTTAACGTCACCATGAAGCGTGAAATGAAATGAGCTTCATCTGTCCACAAGATGTTAAAAACCCAGGTGGGATCCTGTTCCATTTTAGAGAAAGTCCACTTCGCAATGCTTCCGTCTGTGCGGTATCTGCTAGCAAAAGTTCATGGCACGATTGCAATTTGTATGGGTATAGCTGGAGGATTCGACGAAGAATATTGTGGACAAATGATGGTGGTAAGCCCAATCATCTGGCAGCTTCACGAGCACTGCTGGTCCCTGAAGCTGCTTCGGACGCAATCACTTCCATTTCGACAGCAATTCAGGGTGGATGTGCTTCTTTCAAGCATGGTCGTCCGGCTCGTGCTCGATCCTCCAACTTTCCAGTTTCCTCAAAACGTTTAACAAGCTTTAAGAGACCTTCAGGTGTTAAAGGGCCTTTTCCACTCTTCACATTTTACTGAACTCGGAATTTACGCAAGGCAATGATCGCTGATTCTTCGTTCATGTAAAATAACTTCACCAACAAAGCTTTATCCGGCGCACTGAGCATCCTTGCTCACATTCACTGTTTATAATGGTGAAATGAATGTGGATTCATTGAGAGCAAAGGTTTTTATAGCCGTCTAATTTGCATATTTCCACCACAGACGCGTGTAACAGCGCCACCTACCGGATGATTTTCGATTTTTTTTTCTAGCTTAAAAGAATCCCGTGACATACTAATGCTGATCCTGCAAACAGTCTTTTTTTTCGTTCATTTCTCCGGATTTTATGAATTTTTAAAGTTTTTACGGACTTTTTGCCCCCAACCGGTATATCTTACTGCAGTCAAAAATATTCATAATATGTAAGTATCCTATTTCCCCACTTATTTCTGTACATTTTAAAAACTGTAGCTGAATGCAATTTTTTATATTTATAAACGAGGCATAACAGCTCACACAGTCGTAAAAATGTCTTTATCATTTTTAAATATACTACTATAAAACGTATATGGATTGTAAGATCAGTTGTAAAATCCTAAAAGCTTTTAGAGGAGCTAAAAACATGTAATTTTGGATTGATCAAATTTTTAATATAATACACAAATATACATTTTATTAAGCAAATACATTTGAAAAATCTAACTTCCTTCTGAAGTAAACGTAATTGAAAGAAAAATGTTTAATTGCAAATGAGTGGAAATACATGTTTAACTAAGGGGTATCCCCAAAGTGAGGTAATCCTCAAACTTAAGACTCAAACTCAGTGGCACAACAATCCATGAGGGCCAGGAACTACTGTGCCCATCATAATACACGTGACCATTGGACGCTGAGGTGCATGAACAGGTCCCGATTTGGTGGTCTGTCTGAAGAGAGACCTTCAGTGTTTAAGACCCGAAGCAAGCTTGGTACTCATTTATCGACCCAATGTAGCGGGGATGAAAGGCAGAGTCGACCTTGCGCAGCCCGTTAATAGAACCCCAGACCTGTGGTGTGGAAGCACCACTCGATCCTATTTGGTGAAAAATAAAATTTAATGTTAGAATCTTATATAAATCCCTAATGAATGAGGGAGTCCAAACTTTTTTCTTCATGTAAACTGTTTAGACGGAAATGGTTTATTATGAACATTTCACAAGTTGCATAAATTAAAATTAACCGTTATAAATTACATAAATTTTTAAGGGTGCGAAAGGTGTATTTCGGCTGCACGAATTAATTTTAAACGGAATACGGTTACGAAAAAGTAGTACAAATCTATGTAAAGTAGGATTGGTTACCTTACATATTGTCAAACACAACAATGTATTGGAAGCCAATTCCACAATTCGTTGTTATAAAAATGTATGGAAAATTACAAGATTTATTTTTGCATTTGTAATTTATATATATATAATTTTTCCTGGAAACTTTAAAAGCTAGAGCGGCATCCATCAAAACCACGGTTCTCTCTCTGTTTTTCCAGATCGCCCCTGACTAAGCCGGCTCTGCCATAGTAAGTGAAAATGCCGGATTTTGTTTGTCAAGATCATTTTATAGCAGACTGCATTTTTCATGTATTTTAGATGGTTGTTTTATATTTTCTACATCAATATTTTAATGTCTGAATTTAAAATTACATAAAATTCTCTTGACATTCGCATCAATGACCATGATAATTTTTATTAGTATATGAATGTGTCATCAAACGATTACATGACTAATATTAACATATTATTTTAACCATTTAATTAATATTTAGTATAACATAACGCACACAAATTTTCTGAACTTTAAAATAAATATTTCGAAAACTACTTCAGATATACTCAAAATTCTTCATTCCTACGCTTCAGCTTCTCAGTTTTGCTTCTATGTAAGAATTTATTGTAATTGTATATTCATCAATTTTTTTAGTATATTTTTTGCTCTTAGCATGAACTTTTCAACTGAATTGTATGAAATCTTCGAAATATATTAAAAGATACCAAAGAAGCTATATAATAAAAAATTTGAAATTCTTATTATACTCAAACCATTGCTAAAACTTATGGTAAATACTTTTTAACTGCGTGATGCATTTTTTTTTTTCGAAATTTCAAATGGAATTTCTAACATAAAATTTCTAGCTTTATATGGTCGAGATTTCAAAAAATATCCAGATTTTAATTACTTATTCTGTTAGCCTTTAAAAAAGATAAATGTTGAGGTATTTTGTATAAATAGATATTTTTGAACAATAATTCGAATGTTTTTGAATAGATCGAATTTAAAATTGATTTTTATGTTTATTTATATGCATAAATGTCTACTGTAAATGTTTCCGTATATTTTTGATTACCATTTATTCAAACATTCAAGTTATAAAAAAAAATGTGTGAAAATCTTCATTCATGTTCTCTTTGATGTAAACTGAAGTTGAAGCACTTAAAATTCAAATATAATTCGGTGTATTTTAACAATATATAACTAGGCACACACTGTACTTAAACTTCCCTGAACACTTGGGCTTTGAAATCTAAGGGAAAAAAACTAATAAATCTTAGTTTTTTTTTCGTTATTATTTTTATCAAAGTGTAAGAAAATGTTTCAAATGATTTGATGAAGTTTAAATTTATTCGTTTTTAGAGGTTGGAAAATTGAAAAGGTTCCAAATTTAAAGAGTTTGGTGTTTTATTAATTTTTTCGGTATCTTATAATAAAATAATCATGTTTCAAAAACTGAAAGCTTTGATTAAAATAAGAAAAATGAAGCGAAAGAATATACTTAAAAAAAGATAATTTGTCTAACTATATAAAATAGCAGATTTCACTGACACGCCCCAACTTGTTACAGTTTCAAATTAATATGAAACCAAAAGGGAATTGTAACATATTTTACTTATGCGTTGGGACTTTTCAAAACTTTTAAAATACGATGTAACGAATAAATACTTTCTGGGGTGTAAGGAAATTTCCCCTCGATTTTTTACGATTGTCCCAGGGTCAAAACACGGGGTTTCCTGCGAGCCATGAAACTTCCCCTCAGTATCCTGCTGTGTTGATTCCACCATCCCCAATTATCTTTCAAGATGTTAAACCTTTAAAAGGGGGAAAGGATTTCAGAAAAGTGTGGCTAATCCGCTTTTGAAAACGTTACTTGAAGGCAGAAAAATCAGTGCAGTCCATTTTCGAAGCATCTTTACACTGACGGAATTTTCCGTGCTATCCGGTTAGAGGGTTAAACACTGAAGGTCTCTCTTCAGACAGACCACCAAATCGGGACATCTGTTCATGCACCTCAGCGCCCAATGATCACGTATATTGGGATGGGCATAGTAGTTCCTGGCCCTCATGGATTGTTGTGCCACTGAGTTTGAGTTTTAAGTTTGAGGATTGCCTCACTTTGGGGATACCCCTTATATAAGCATGTATTTCCACTCATTTGCAATTAAACATTTTTCTTTCAATTACGTTTATTTCAGAAGGAACTTCGATTTTTCAAATGTATTTGCTTAATAACATGTATATTTGAATATTATATTAAAATTTTGATCAATCCAAAATTACGTGTTTTTTGCTCCTCTAAAAGCTTTTAGAATTTTAGAACTGATCTTACAATCCATATACGTTTTATAGTAGTATATTTAAAAATGATAAAGACATTTTTACGACTGTGTGAGCTTTTATGCCTCGTTTATAAATATAAAAAATTGCATTCAGCTACAGTTTTTAAAATGTACTGAAATAAGTGGGGGGAAATAGGATATTTTTACATATTATGAATATTTTTGACTGCAGTAAGATATATTTATATTTCAGTTTCTTTACAATTTGAATAGATGTTGTAAGCCATTTTGCGAATGGTTTGCTATGGAATATAAACCCATAGGCTGTTTAATATTGTAAAGTGTTTTATTTTGATACCAGCACACATTAAAATAAGGCTCATTTGCAGTTATATGATCAGCTTTAGTGATATTTAAATTTTCAAAAATAGTCTACACGTACGAAAACATTCTTTCAAAACCACACATCACATCTTATATTATGTCTTCCATACAGCAGGAAATATTTGTGTATACTAATGCAGCGCCCGGTTAACTTAAGTTAATTTAATTTATTCTTATTATCCATTTTATAATACCCAGGTTCTAATTTATCATTTGGCGTCACACTATAGCTTAAATTTAAACATTATATCTTTAATGACAAATAAAACAGGACACTAAATTAAAAGCCTTCTTTAAATTAACACTTAATTTATTTACAATAACTTTTAAATTACGTTAAATACTAAGGATATACATGATTACTTAACTGAATTAGGATCTGAGAGAGAGAGGACATGGTGAGACCATCTCGCGAGTCTCCAACCGCGGCAATTTGTCAAAGGGTCGTCAGACCAAAAATCGGAGATAAAATTGGTGTCAGAGAGTGAGTAAATTCGTCGTGCAAGCGCTTATATTTCGCGGCGGTTTACCCCTGTATTCTGGAGGGGATTCTTTCTCGAAACACAATCAGCTTTTCTGATTGGTCTGAAGTCAGCGGAGGGATATCTTCCCGCGGTCCATAACTCACCCAAAACGCGGGAAATTCCCAAAAAAACATCCCATACCATGATGTATTTATGGGTACATTGCCTTCTTCCAGGCGTGGGAAATGCGTCACCCTTTTTCGGTGGGGTGAGAGGCACTCCCAGAAATTCCTCTGCTTGTAAACAACAACAGGGTCTGTATACAAATTACTGTTGTAATCCTTATGGAAAGGCGGCCCCCCATCACTCCTCCCCTCTCTCAGATTAACAAAACCAAAATGAATAATAATAAAAAAAAATTTCAGTACGCAAACGAAATACAGAATTGGCCTAGCGTCGGCAAATGTCTATGTCAAGAACAAAAATTGTAGACTCCTGGTTCACTATCAGCTGTCCACGTCTTATGAGGGGTTCTGTCCATGTTCATCCATGATGTTGGCAGCTCCATCGTCGCTCAGATATTGCTAAAGAAATCTGCTAAACTGCAAAAAAAAGAACAAAAACCTTGTCTCCCAGGGAAACCATATTAGTAATGAAACAACAGTTATGAGAAAAAAAAATTAAACTTGGCCCTTTGTGACCACCCTTGAAGACTCCAAGCACCAATTTCCAAGTCCTCTCACCGCTCATAAAATGAAAATAAGAATGTTAAAAAAAATACAATCAATTTCTGAAGTTCCTAACCTATTCCGTGAGGGAAAACCAAATTAACTATCAACAACTACAATGACGTTAATGTACGAAGAGGAGAAAAAAATTTACTGAATGGATCACCCAAACAATTCACAAAAACATCAGACACAGACTGACAAATAGAAATAATTAAACAATCACAAAGAATCGTGTGCCACTAAATAATAAAAAAAATATTAAGACAAATAACACGTAAGAATACAAAATTGGCGTATGTAACAACTGCGCAACTAATAAAACAACACTTAGGAGTGTTGAACAAAATACATTGATAAGAAATAAACGCCAGTGAAAACATTTACATACAAATCAAGCGTGGCGCCCAGAAACAGACACTTCATAATCGTTTAACATCGAAATCTTGACACGACCAGTGTGAAGTGAAAGTCCCAGACCATCAAAAAAAAAAAAAAAAAAAAACTAGCAGAACTCTTTACATACTCAAGCGTAAAAATTTCAATGGTTCACTAAGAGCATTGATAATATTTAATGAAAATAATTAAGTAAAAGTAAAAAAAAAATTAGAGATTGAAACGATGAGTGTGCATAAGTGGAGAGAAAAAAAAATTTTGTAACTTCATAGAATGCTTGGTAGCCTAAGAAATTAAAAAAATTCACTACAAGCATTGGTTACAAATAAAAGTTTAAAAAAAAATTTAACGGAATTCAGATTTGCAAATTAAAATTTTATAAATTAACTAATCGTATAAATAAAGAAAAAAAAATTATAACCTGCAAGAATGCTGAGTAGCCTAAGGAATTTTAAAAGAAAACTTCACTACGAGCATTGGTTACAAATAAAATTAAGAAAAAAAAATTACTGTGATTAAATTTAGAATCGCAAACTGTGAGTGCGCATGTGATCAGTATGCACCCCACTGTTTACAAATGCAACACAAAAAAAAAAAACATGCCATTCCCTGCGCAAACGATTTGCTGCATGCCGCAAACGCCAGCACAAGAGATAGAATGAATTTAAGATAAAAAAAAATTTTTGCAAATCTGATTGTAAAAAAAAAAATAACTATAACGATTAATATTGCTTAAAAAGAAACTTTAAAGAGAAAAAAAAAAATTTCTTCCACATTCAATACATTTGAATTTCCATTTGAGAAATGAATTCAGAAATCACAAGTGCAGTTGAAAATTTCAGAAAAAAAAATTTAAAACATAAAATTGATATGCAACCCAAGTCATATGAGGCGATACATACAGAGTAAAGTAATTTAACTAAAAGAAAATTATTGCAAGTGTTACACAGAATTAAACAGTTCCAATATAAAAAAAATATCGCTTAACTAATCAACATAACTTTTTAACAATCCTCGTAATACAATGTATCCACAAGTCCAAATAATATTAAAAAACCCAAAATTGTTTCACTATACGCGCAACAAATATACAAACACGAAAAAAAAAACACAAGATCCTCGATTTACAACAATACCGCTAACTCAATTCATCGAAAATCCTCTAGTTAATAACTCAAGTACAATTCTATAACAACAACCTAAAATTCTCAGTAACCTTAAAATGATTCCTCGATAATCCAAAATTGCCTTTACCTCCGATCGTACACATTTGAAGCCTCAACAACACTAACTAAACTTATCTGCAACTACCGAATAATCAATTGACTGCTCCACAATACCATTAACTAAAACCATCTATGCTCATCAACTTATTTACACAAAATCTCACATACTCAATAACACTTAACTAGACTTATTTTTGGGTACATTGCCTTCTTCAGGCGTGGGAAATGCGTCACCCTTTTTCGGTGGGGTGAGAGGCACTCCCAGAAATTCCTCTGCTTGTAAACAACAACAGGGTCTGTATACAAATTACTGTTGTAATCCTTATGGAAAGGCGGCCCCCCATCAATACTCAAAAAAAATTTAATACAGGATACATTTCAAAATGTTAAAATTGTTTTTAAAAGTTGGTATGGATACATTGTGGAACTGTTGGTTAACTTCACTGAACAAAATTGTTTTAAGTGTACTATTTTGAAAGACAAAATTAATTAGGGAGAACTTTTCTCACAATAGAATTTGTAATGACTGAATTGTGTGAAAATGTAGTTATCGACGTGTGACATTTTTCCTTGTAATAAAAGAAACAGTGAGATAAGAAATTAAACTTGAGTAGAATAGGGTTAGAAGTACTGTCATGCGCCTTTGAAGAAGTATATCCCCCATTAAAATTAAAAATTATTGACTGAATGTGTGTTATGTCCATCACAAATGCTGATGTAGGAAAGAAATTTTTATTTAATACAAGAAGTTCGAAAAGGAGAACACTAGGAAGGAAAATTTAGATTTTTTCCGAAAAATATTCAGTTAACATAAAAATATCATTTATATGATTTTAATTAAAATAAATTAAAAGTATTGAAATCCTTTTTATGTTATTTTAAATTAAAAATATAATTGAATAGAGAAAGATCGGTTTTATTTCATAAATATAATCATCGTATGTATATCACCGTATGCACCATTTATTGTCTTATCGTTTAAAAAAAGAGATAGGGCCTTTGCTCTTTTTACCTCATTACTTTTTTAAAAAAACAGGAAAGTGAGCGCGTTTTCTTACTCTCATATTGAAAAATGAATACAGGATGCTTTTTTTCTGGTTCAAATCGCAATACCAATATATATATATATATATATATATAATTTTTAAAAAATGACAGAAAAATAAATTTTGTTTGAAGAAAATATTATTATTTTTCAACTTCTAACACACTATTTATTTCCTTTTTTCCACCCTTCATTTTGTTTTAATTTTACTGTGACTGAACATATAGGGGAAACGACCGATACAACTTTTATACAAGATTGCCCAAGGCAACTTAACAGCTAGCTGTAAACGATTGATCTCTTGGTTCTTACTTGACAAAGGTACCGAACTGAGTCATAAAACTGTCCCCGTTCGACCTCCCAAGATTTAAAAGGGGGAAAGGAAAGAAGTTTGTTGCATTTTTAAAGCGAATGGCAAAATAAGAGTAAACGCTTTCGGAATAACTTTTCAGGAGGAAGCTAACCACCCAAAGGGTTAATATTATACTCGATTTCCTTTCGAATTTTTCGTTTTTGAGAACCACTCAAAGTTTGTTTAACTCCACTCATTTTAGGACCGCGTTTCTTCTTGTCTTATTAACAAAATAACAGTATAAGAACCAGAATAATTAATTCCGTTTACAAAAAAAAGTTCTAATATTACAAGAGAGAAGTGAGATCAAAATGTTTTCTAGCGAAGGAACACTCCCTATATTGAAGTGCATTGAATATAAAAAAATATATATGTTCTAAAAACAATTTTGTGAAACATTTCTCATTATGCTTTATTTTATTGAATACTCATAAATCTACGGAAATTTCTGTGGGCATATGGGTTTTTAAATCATAAATCGAGACCATATAATCATTTAAAATGCTCTCTATGTGTTTTGAAGTATCGCAATACTATTTTTCATGAAAAAAGCATAACAGATGTATGTTATTTACGAGTTCGCTAAACGAAAATGAAATACATGTGGTGGCGGTGGCGGGGGGAGCTAAAGACGCCAATGAGTTACTTTGCTACTTCAGTAAAAAGTAACATGTCTTTTTTTTCTCCCTACCGCTAATATGAAGTATACTAAAAAAACAGTGATGAATTTTTTTCATCTTTCTAGCATTTAATCTAATTTTCCTTCTGACTTTCTTTTTATCTTTTAGTAATTTAGGTTTGAAAAGAAAACCCACTAAAGAAAAGTATCTTTTTCATCGCAGGGATTACAGCAAATTAAAATATTTTTTTGATTTAGTTATTGGATCTAAGATATCTAATAAGCGATCAAAGTTTTGATTTAGAATGATGTTAAATTGCCAATTTGAAAATCGCTTAAGAATTGAATTACGAAAAAAATGTAAAGCTAATTTTGTGAAATTCTACGTTAATGGCGTCAGTCTAGCTTTGGGCCCCCGCAGTGCGGGGGTGTACGTTACACCACTGGATTCAACAACGGGTCTTCAGCTGTAGCCAAAATTTTTAAAGGGCAGTAATAGTTAATTGTGGAAAATTACCACGCGAATTTTTGTAATGAAGTTAATATAGAAATCACACACACAATACCAGGAACGGCCGATAGGGAGAGGGGACAGACTTCGGAAATCCTGAATATAGGCTTTGGTAACTCTTTTCAGAATTTTTTTTTTTTTAAATTCTCTCTAATTTTAACTTTCGTCATTTTGTGCAAGATTTCATCTCCATTAAATTACTTCGACTTAATCGGTCTTGCGTGGTAGTTTAATTCTATGTCAATTATTCTCCTTTTTCCACATCTTTTGTGGATCATCTTTTATTTTACTCGTCTTCCAGCAGATGGCATCACATTATGGACACTTCTGTGACAACGCCTTCTCTTTTCGTTTGCTGTTCAGCGACACTCCCACCTGTCATCACTACACAATTCAGCAGTGTTTGCCCTTCCCCTTTATTTTAACATCATGCACCATGGCATTAATTGCTTTTATTCTCCTTTTTATCTTCCAAATTCTCTGTCTACTTTCTGATTTCGTTCCGCAAAAGAAAGGACGAATTAGAGAAGAGCACAGATTTCCGCCACCTCCCTCCGGGATGGTGCCTCATTAAATATGTTCCATACTAGCCAATTGAATTGTTACTCGCTCTCTCACCGGTAGTATGTCTTCAGTTACAGGTGAGAAGTTTTCTTTTAGAACGGCTCTGGGCTGTTGTTAATAATTTTGATAGCATCTTTTAAATTTTATGGAACTTTCAATTAATTGTTCTCTTTTTTCTTATTAATTATGAGAGGGTAATACCGTTTTTTTTTTTGGTAAGGTACCTCGTATTTTGAAGCCGTGGGAAGGGGAATTTCCATGACAATATGTTATGCGTTTAAAAATGCTCGTGCAACGCCGGGGGGAAATAAACCTGTCTGACAAAGAAAAAAGGCGAAAAAATTTTGAAACAGGGAATTTTAAGTTATACACTAGGTAAAAGCCCAGGCTAAGTGGAGGAGGGGGGAATGGAAGTTATTTTGAAAAAGAGTATTAGAGAGAGAGAAGTGCTGATTTTGTGAAGAAAAGGGAGAATTTATAAAAGTAGAGAAAGCCTGTACAACGCCGGGTCATGCAGCTAGTTTGATATTATATCTTGTTTGTAATAAAACCAAGAATTTGCTTCAGCTATAACAATGAAATTAATGGATTCAAGAGACTTCGTTGGAACAGAATGATCCAAAGTTGTCTTTAAATAATAAATATTTCCATGTTTTTTTTCTGAACTTAATTCTCCTTTCAGTATGCGCCGTTCATATGCATTGCCCGCAGCATAGTCATCATCCGAAAGATCACTAAGTTTAGAATCTGATCTATTCAACAGTTGCAAAATTTCTTCTGTGAGAGAATTCATTTCTTTTTAGACACCTGAAAAACTTTTTGGTTAAAAGTTAGCACGGCATTCCATGGAAAATAATAAAATGTATCTGAAAAGTTTATTTTAAAAAAGAGAGAAGATAACTTACCAACTCGCACCCGAAAACACCAATTTTTTTTTTTTTGGGGTGGGGAGAAGCGATATTAATGCTAATATCTGTGGAGAGAACAAAAATGCCATTTCCCTCAACAAATGTATGGAAACGAAAATTAACTGCAAAAAAAAAAGGCGTGAGAAAGAAAAAGAGTGACCCATCCATGGCGAACCCAAGGGAAAAGTTGGTATTAATTATATAACTATCTATTTCATTTTTATTTAGGCTTCCATCAAAATTATTGAAACAGAAAAAATTCACATGGCAAATACTTACCGTTACAAGTGCAGTGACTCAAGCAACGCCCAACCCGCACGATCACGTAGGTAACGAAATCTTGAGTTCTGCAAGCAACATTAATTGGTATAATTAGTATTTTTACTATTTTACAATTATTTAAACATTAAGACAAAAATTTGTTTCCTAGCAATTAGAAATATATCGATAATTACCTTTTTACGACAGATAAAAAAGACGTGTTCGTTGTATTTGTAAACAAAGCTAGATTTGCCAGCTAAAAGTAAAACATGTGGACTAAGACCACTATCTGTTCATAAAAATGGATGCTTTGCAAATCCGCCCAATCGTTCGATTCGGGCTTTTCTTACATACCGGAAGCAAAAACGTGTGATCGTGCGGGCTGAGTCTTAAAATGATAACCAAAAGGGTAAGAACGTCTCCTGTGAAAAGATAGCAAAATCGTTTAGCGAAGAGTAATTCGTCGAACTTTTGTTTGATAAAATATTTAAAATGTGTAGCCCATCCGGTGTAGTGGTTAGCGACGCCGATTACTGTGCCGTAGGGTCTGGGTTCGAATCCCGGTGAAGATATGAATGTTTGTAAATGTATTGTGCCTTCGCGACAGGGGGTACTCTAAACGCCGAGTCGTAAGTCACTTTCATGAGGTTGGTGACGAGAGGAAAGGGAAATGAGGGGTGGGAGACCCCTTGACTCTCTCCCTCAGGGTGTTCTCCCTCAAAATTGGAGTGGAACCGAGCTAAATCGTACTGTCACCTGTATGGTGATCAAGGCTACGGCCAACGACAGGCGTACATCTAGCCCAGGCATGTGAATCACGCGGACGGCCTGCGAAGACATTTTACAAAATTTTAAATATCAATCTTTAAAGGTTTTTTTATTTTGAAATTTATTTCTGGTAAACTATATATATTTTTAAAAAATTTACAACATATATACCTGTTATCTATTCTTGCCACTGCAGACCCTACGTATAAAGTGAGCGAATATTAACGTTGCACTGTTCAGCTACTCGAGGTCGTTTGGCGATGGACCATGGTCATAGAACGAGGCGAAACCTGAGCTGACACTCCCTGCTCCTAACTTCCGCACCACACCACGGGAGGATGTTTGAGCCTCAGCATATTTAACGAGCATCGGCTTCAGCGGTACAAGGCTCAAACTCTTGACTTAAGTCCGTTACCTTGAGCACAATGCTACCGCTGCCACCTAAATTAATTGAAGATAATACAACTGCAGTAAAAACTAGTTATATATTATCACTTTTAATCGCAAGCAGATCGAAACCATTCACTGAAGAAGAATTTATTAGTGAATGCTTAATTAAAGCAGAGGAATTATCATATTCACTAAGCCGCACTTTTTTCCAGTGTTTAATGCTGCTGAAAATGGGGCATGGCTTAGAATCGAAGGGAAGGAAATTTGTTTGGTTGGCGCATTTAGAGTAATTACGGGTTCATGTACGTAATTAAAAGCTTATAATACTTATAAAAATAACTATTTTTCACTTTTCGTAAGTTCTCATTTTAAATTTATTTTAATTTCGTAAAATTTGATATCGATAAACCATTTTACACTGTTTTTCATTGTTCACAAAAACTTGTACAGGATTTGGGGTGCGGCTTAGATTCGAAAACAAAAAACGGTATTATGTTCAGCACAAATAAAAAAAATAATTAAAAGTATGAGTCGAGATTCTGTAACCAGCAGGGGTGATGTAGTCGAGTCGAGTCATGTATTATGCATAATACATATTTTTGATGCACTTAAAGAAGTGTTGAGGTGAAGTGTTCCTTGGAAATGTGTGTGTGTTGATTTGTTTTGCAACTGATAGTGCACCTATCATGACTAGTATTACTAAAGGAGTTGCAAGTTTAAAAGAAACAAGCAAACAACTTGGTCAAACATTTTCATTGTATTGTTCCATAGCAAGTACTGCTATTGGGCAGGTACTTGGATATATTGGACATGTTTTAAAATAGTCAGTAATATTGTAAACTCCATTCGAGCATGTAGATTTTAGCATCGTCGATTTGCTTCATTTCTTGAAGATATAGATTGGGAATTTATCCTTCAACCATATTATAAGAAAGGTCTATGGATTTCGAGTCATAAAGTGTGTAAAAACGATTTTTTAAATTGCTGGATGAAATCATTATTTTCTTGAAAACAAAAAAATTATGTATATGCTGAATTAAAAGATGAAGTAAATGGGAAAGAAGAAAACGATGTTTAATTATAAAAGATGGACTTGTAATATCAACTGAAAAAGTCCCTGGCTTTCTTAGTTGATAATACAAGTCAACTTAAGCTTCAAGGCAAAAATCCTTTTGTTACAATGCTATTTGATGGTATTAACGCTTTGAAACCAAAATTATTACAGACAAATTATTATAAACAGAAAGAGAAAGCTTGTCTCACTTTGAAGGCTTTCAAAATCACTTAAATTAAAGTGTATAGAATATTATATCACCAAATTAAATTGTTAGAAATGGAATTCAATCGAAAAATTTCTGATTTAAAGAATTTTGAGTTACACACACACACAAACAGTTTCGTTTCTTAACTTCACCTCTATCTATAAATATTGAAAATGTTGATGAAAGCTTACAAATGGAATTAACTGAAATCTATTGTGGTCCTTTTCTGAAGGAAAAATGTTTGGAAGTGGAAAAAAAAACCTAGATTTTTATCAATAATCATCTGCAGATCGGCTTCTTAAAATGTTATCATTTCTTACATATAATGAATGACTATATTTGGAAGCATTTATTTATGCGAGAAATTTTTTTCTTTAATAAAAAATAAAAATTTAGAAAGGTCAGGATTAAATTATCAACATTTGTCATCATTTTTTAAAAATTACATCAGCTCATTATATACAAACGATTTTTAATGACTTGCTTTGAGAGAAAAAAATACGATGTTAAATATCTTCTAAGAGTAATATTAAATTGTATTTCGAATTATAACATTTATTTATTTATTCATAAAACTATATAAAAATGTATAACTTAAAAAAAGTGTGTGTACTTATATATGATCACACGATAGAAGTGAAAACTTCAAATTTTATAATGTTATTTCAGGGTTTAGTTAGGTGAATAAAAAACAAAAAGATGTTAGTATTGTCCTATAAAATTATTTATTCATATGTCTGTACTCATAAAGTAATATTTTTGTGCGAAATATACAATCATATTTGGGAATTAATTGTATTCTAAGAAGGAAACAATAGGTTTATGGTAGCTGAAATAGGTTATAAATCCTTTAGAGATTCAAAATTTTATTTAAATATCTATAAAAAAGACTCCGTCCAGCATTGTTCCGTACTTCCTCGTGCTTCATTTGGATCATCTGACATTTTTAAATTGAGTTTTGATTTTAAGAAATCAACTAAAGTTTTTAATTTGTCTTTTGAAAACTCAACTTTAAAACTTCCTCTTAAAATCATAGGTAATTTGTTCAGAAGACCCGATCCGGCTTTGTGAATTTTGGTTGTAATTTAACAATATTTAATTCTATCCATGAATTGGTGCTTCTGCAAGGAAAGTCTTCTTAATTATATTTTGTTTTCTTGTATTTAAATTATTTAATGTAACTTCTTCTGAATACCTGTGTACTTAATTTAGTTATTTTAAATTTTTAATTGTTTTAACTTTCTTTTTAGACTCAAAGTATATTTAAGTAATGTGATTAATAGAACTATTTGTTCATTGCTATTCTGATTCGCTTACAAAAATACATTTTTATTCTTAAGATCTCTGCAATATTCCTAATGATAATAATACTATTTACTTAGTTCTATAAAAATGTGTCCTTTTTCTACATTTTATGTTTAATTTTAGTGTAGGATTTCTTTTTCTCTCTAAGCCTATTTTTTAAAAATATTACGTTTCATTTTTATGCTTCAACTAGGATTAGAAAAAATCCTGCATTCATTCCCCTAGAACAGGGTGTCCAACCCGCGGCCCACCTTGAATAATTTTGCGGCTTGCGAGAATTTTTACAGCTGAACAAAATTCGACTATTTTGTACAATATTTTTTGTTTAAAAAGTGGGGGTTTTTTTTGTAAAAAATAAATCTTATAACTGTTATTATTGTATCACGTTGCTTCTGTTACTGCGAATCTCTTTTTTCTCTGAACTGAAATTTATCAAACATAAATCATGTGCTCAAACTTAACGCACGAAAATCTGCAACATCAATTACGATACGCACTGCATTAAGATCGACTTGCAAAAACTAAGTGAAAGAGTTGAGAAACAGATATCTCTCTAATTAAATCAATTAAACATTATTTTTTTTATCAGTGCATTATTATTATTATACTATCTATGTTTGTATACATGAAAAACAATGAAAACGATAATAATACATCAGTCTGTCTTAAATTTTCACTCCAACAAATGTTTGTAATGGATCCAAATCTAATATAAAGATATATATTTTTATGTGCGGCCCGCGGGATTGTAAAGCTTTTCCGAAGTGGCCCGCGAGGTCCTTTGGGCTGGCCGTCCCTGCCCTAGAAAGAGGTGAGGGGAGGGTAGCCCCACTTAGATCGAAGCTAGGAACTTTACTTTTACGGCGTATTGGGGGGGGGTAATTACCGCGTTTCAGAGTGGTGGTGGGAAATGTCCCTCCTTTCCTTTTTAGGGGTGTGTATGTCCGACTGAAGTCGAAAATAGTCGAATTAGCGTTACATTCTCGAGCGTGACGCTCATTCAAGTTTACTCTCAAGCAAATCGTGCCAATAGAAGTTATCACTTCAAAAATAAAATGAAGTATTAAGCGATTGTATATGTATAACATGTAATATATAAAAACATTGAGTTTTACAAATACAAAATATGATCAATCTAAAAATCCTGTTTTATTACTTTTTCGAACATTAAAAACATGCAGCCCTCAACTTAATATAAAATAGTTCATGCGGCCCGTGATATCAAATGAGTTTGACATGCCTGATCTAGTCCCTTGCCATGATGAATTTCGTGGGCCTCAGTTAGACAGGTGGCATTTGCAACAACAACAAAATGTGTTTAGCTTATTTAGCCAGGTAAAATAGTAAAGCCTAACATACAGAAACTACTGGACAACTGCCACGAGACAGAACAGAAAGCAAACGTGTATGACAATTCCCCATGTCGTGATTCATTATGATAAATAAATAATGAAGGCATTGATAAGTACAGGAACCAATTTTATCAATTTTCCTTACGTACCACAACACAAGGGGTCACTTAAATAAAAACAACACATATCTATTACAGTCATTACAAAAAAAGAGAAACGAGCATTACAGTAGTCGTATATGATGTGTAACACCTGACATGTTATTTTAGTAAATACGCAATAGTAACTTATATCCTGAAAAAAATGAATTGGGTATGATTGGAAATAATTTTCTATCGAATAATTATGTCTTTAATGAAATTTTATTTAATTAACACATGGAGTAGTGTAATTTTCTTTATCAAAAATAATTATTCTTCATCAATTAGGGGAAGAGCGGAGACAATAGACTTATGATAACTAAAATATGACACATATACTTGCGATTTCAAAGTATTTAAAAACCTTTGAAAAACAGCGTCAATAACATTACCACTTTTAGCTGTCGAAATATTTTGATTTGTGTTCACTTCGAGCTTGAATTCATGATTCAAAAAAGCTACGAGTGGCTCAGATTTTGGCAAACTGAAGTTAAAATCACCCATCAA
This sequence comes from Trichonephila clavipes, assembly GCA_019973935.1. NCBI lineage: Eukaryota > Metazoa > Arthropoda > Arachnida > Araneae > Nephilidae > Trichonephila > Trichonephila clavipes. Next base: position 54,763 of record BMAU01014077.1, read on the forward strand.
AATCATGGGAAGCGAGTGGCAGTTTTCTTTAAAAGAGCAGAATCACCTTCGGTATATGGTAAAAGTACAAAATGCAGGAAATCTTTAATTTTTTCTACCGTTTGATTTCAAGAAATGTATGCGACCGCCGAAATCACTGTTTGTCCATTTTCAAATAAGCCTTCTGCCGCACACATGTCCCCCAATATCGTTACTAACAATACCCAGTCCACTTGTTTGACGATAAGTAATGTTCATATGAGGAGTCACAACATGTGAGTTTTTCTGTTTGCGATATATCGCAACACCAGCTGCTCTGCGGCCCGGTCGTTCTGTTCCCGGTCGGCCCTGTACTCAGCAATCGAAGTTAGGTATCGAAACACGTTCGTCATTATCTAACCACGTCTCTGATAACATGAGTAACGAACATTTTTATGAAATAACGTCGTCGAAATCTGTTTGGTGAGCCCTTTGACAATTGAGCGTACGGATCGCAAGTTTATCCTGGGTGAAGTCTAGGACTTGCTGGTATGTGCGAAGTGGATTTAGAGTATCATTGGGTGGATGACCAGAGTATCTAGTTCTTCCGAGGCATAACCTCTTATCTTTAGGATTTTGAGTGACTGTGAAGAATTCACTCTTCCCCTTTGTTAATAAAAAAATACTTAAAAAGGAAAATATACTTATATGAGAGTAAAAAATTAAAATTTAAAACTACTAAAATGCTTTAAGTGCTAGAAAAATATCATCAAAAACGGTGCAAGCACTAAGAATGAAAACAAATTTCAATCAATGGGTAGGCGAGGTGATGTCTGACCAATGGGAATGCAGCTTAGAACTCAGTCGTTGTAGAATTGAGATAAACATTGAATGATTTGAAATAAGAAAAACAGCTTTTTTAAAAGCTAATAAAAATAAAATATATTTTGAAAAATAGGAAAGAACGTGTAAATGTAAATTTGATCTGGATAAATAATTTTCCAGGGAAACTTAAAGTGATTTAAAGTAAATTTGAAAATAGTGAGATCAAGGGAGCCGAAACTGGGGCGATTCATTTCACGTAAGCTACTATAACCACTAGGCTACGAAGGCTCGGGGAGGGGGTTGAAGTAAGCTTTTAAGTTGGGTGAGAAGAGTGAAATGAATTTAATTAAGAATTTTAATTGAAGAGAGATCCCCGCGAAAGAATATTATTGGGTCTGTTAAAATTAGGATCAGTGATAGATTTTTTTAATATCCAAGATCGAAGGATAATTAGTTATCAATTTTTTGAAAGAAGTTTAGTTGCTAATTTTTTGATAAATTGTCTGATAGACATCATTTTGCTCGGGGATCTGAGGTCCTTATTCCTCATGAACTATCGAGGTTTTAATATTTGTCGGAGAATGATGCTTAGGGAAACTTCAGTTTGATTAATATGAATTTTAGCTGCATGTGCCCAGATTGGTGTGGCATATAGGTTAAAACTGGTCTTAGGATTAGTGTGTAGATAAGCAATTTATTTTCTCTGCTCTAACATAGAGATTCTTGCAATTAAGGAATAGATTTTACAGACCAATTGTGAATTTAGAGTCGAGTGCTTGATAGCTACTAGAGCTGTACACCACCACGCGCTCTCATTGGTCAAATCAAATAGTCACTTACGTCACTTCCTGTTACACACATCCGTCCCTTTTCACGAAATCACTCCCAACAAATATCCAGCAAGCGAGAGGAAAGATGTTACACATCAATAAGCTTAAAGACTAAAGGAGGGAAAGGCATTCCCTGACTCTCTATGTGTACGCGTTTTTCTACGGGGACGTCCCTGGGCAGAAGGGAGGAAAAAAGTGTTCCCCCCTCTCAGAACAAGTAGCGCCACCTGGCAATGGTCAAGGGAAGACAGAGTTTAAATGTAGTTGTTACAGTTGCTAAAATTTAACTTTTTAAGCAATTTATGTTTTACTGTTATGTATTATATTTTTTTTAAAGAAGTTTTATTTTTCTACGAATAACAAATATAACGAAATTGGACTGTGGCACTATATGAGTATTTTTTTTCGGGTGCCGCGTTGAATAAAATGATAAAACTAGTTTGATATTACGAGAAACGCGCCAAGTTGTTGTTTATGTTTGCCAAGTTGGGCGATAACATTACAATATGATCACCTTGATATTTTTGCAGTTTTTGGAATATTGCAAGTTTTCAGTACTTTTTAATTGATATTCATTATTAATTTTTGTTGGGGTGAAGCGAGTGAACTATTTTTCTGGCGGAAGGATAACTGTGTGACCCGCCCACACATTCCTTCTACGGGGTTCACTGGCTGACCGGTTGCTGTGAGCTTTTGGGTCAGACTCTCGGTGTGCAGTTTCCGTGATCGTTTTTCGTATTTGTATATAAATAAATGTGCTATCCCGAGATACCTGAGTAGAAGTAATTTCACAAAAAGAACAACAATTTTGATATATATTATGTAATTATTTTATTAATAATTAATATTAAAATATAATTATTATTATATGTAATAATCATATAAAATATTCATTATTTATAATAATTATTTTTTATTTATTTATAAATATTATTACATGTGTTATTTATTTATAATAAAAATTATGTTCTTTATTTATAATTATTATTTTGTTATTCATTTATACTTATTATTATGTTATTTATTTGTAATTATTACGTTATATTAGTATTCTTATGTATAATTTTTAGATTACAATATGTTGTGATTATTCCTTTTTATAATTACTGTTAAACTTATTATTACTTATTATAATTATTATTAAAACTACAATATTTGAATGTTACTATATACAATAATTATTATTAAGAGGTCATATACTTTTTAAAATTTCCGGAAAATCGATTTTTTTATTATTATTTTATTTTATAGAGTAAACCTTTCTGAGTGTTCTAAAAGAAACCGCATGCAGAGATATTCCCAATAGAACGGACGTTATTAAGAAAATAAAAAGAGTAGAAAAGGCGATTTAAATATTGTTTACATTTTGGCTCCAGGGTGACAGCTGTCATGTCGCTGGTGACAGCTGCGTTTCTCTGTTTCTAATATTTTCATTCTAATTATTATCAAATGCTTGAATCTAAGCCTCAAATATTATTATTGTTCTGAATTTTAACTGCAACTTCTACTAACTTTATAAATTTCTACTTCTACTTTGTTTTGATAATTGAATCTTGAATTTATACTCGTTCGAGTCCTCTGACCTGGGATTGCTGTTTTGGCAAGGGAAAGTGAAAGTGTAGTTTTTTTTCGCTCCGTTTCATGGTCATTTCGAGGTGGATTCGAATTTAGGATCGGAGGAAGGTGGTCGGTTGAAGGTGGTGTATTCATTTCCTCAAGTCTTAACAGGTTGTATCATTCTTTTTTTATTTTTGGTTCCCTTTTCAGAGCAAGAGGGGTTTTTTTCCTACTTTTGGTTCTGTTTTTTGGTAATTTTCCAATTTCTATTATTCTCTGGTTTTTTGATTTGAAAAAAGACTCAAGCTGAGTCGCTCTAGACTCATCGTCTCTGATGTTGAACAACCCTTAATCGATAATAGTTTAACAATGGAAACAGGATTTTCAAAATTTTTCAGATCTTCTCTGAGGGACGCGGAAATTATTCTACGAGCTGGACAAAGAATTATATCCGAAATCACACAATATCTTGGTTGAAAATAGTCAAGGATCCCCTCTCAGATTCCAAAGTCTAACCCACAGCTTTTAAATGCAGAAATAAAGAAAAAAATTGCTCGTCATGAAAACATAAAAAGTATGTCTTTTACTCGTAATGGAAAGATAAGGTTCTCTACGCTAGACCCAGTATGTGCAGCACAAATACTCTCTCTTGAGAAAATTTCAAATGTGTCCGTTAAAACGAATATTCTTTTGGGAGGGAATCATGTCAAGATTCCTTATTTATGAAATACCACTCGATATATCTCTGAATGAGATAGCAAAAGAGCTACAAGAAACTAATAATTTTGAAATAATAGAGATGAGAAGATTTATTAAAACTGGTTCTCAGCAACAATTCTCACCAGTATTAATTACAATACTCGGGACAACTCTACCAGAAACTGTGAAACTGTGTGGTTCATCAATCATCGAATTCAAAATTTTATCGATAAACCCAGACAATGTACAACATGTTTTAGTTTTCTTCATTCTACTAGATTTTGCCAAAAAAACTGCAATATGTATCAACTGTGGTGATTCACATTCTGGACAATGCTCTAATAACTCAAGATGCATAAATTGCAAAGGTGATCACCCAGCTAACTCATTAAATTGCCCCGAATATATAAAAGAAAAAAGATATTAGAATTGAAATGTGAGCAACATCTTACATTGGGAGAAGCGCGAAGAAGGTTCCGGGACAATAAAAGGACATCTTATTCTGCAGTAATCCAGACTAATACAGTTAATCTAGATATGCAAGACTATCTAGAAAAAAAAACTTGAAAACATGCTAACATCTTTTCAAGCAATATTAGAAAAGCAAACCACTTTAATTATGGAAGTTTTTCAAAAAACAATGGAGTCTGTACTTTCTCACCTTACCAAGATTTTTGAAATGGGGAAATCAAGTCACTCTCCATTGCGGAAAAAAAGCTGTTGGTAATAAATCCTCAATCCGTAAAACACGCGCTTCTAGTGAAAGCGACGCATCCAATAACATGGACAGGGGATAATTACGGAAGTAAGATGGGTTTTTGTAAATATGTTTATTTTATTTAAGTTTTTGTTTTGGGGCTAATTATTGTCTTCATTAGTTTGGTTTTCTTTCCTCAAAGGGAGGATAGGTTGTTTCTAGTATTTCTTAAGTATTTATGGATATAATTCAATGGAATTATAGAGGCCTCAAAAAATAAATTCATATGGTTAAATATCCCTCCCTTTTCTGAAGCAGATATCTGGGTTTTCAAAGAAACTTTTTTATCAATTCACGACAATATAAATCTTCCAAATAAAATCATTTTTAGAAAAGATAGAGAAGACAGATCAGGTGGTGGTTTATTAATTGCTGTTCCTTCCAATGTTTCTGCACAACAGATTCCTATACAGATTCAACAAACCAGAGAATTAGAAATCCTCGCAATTAAAATACATGCTCGAAATATTTCATTTTATATTGTAAATATTTACGCTCCACGGAGATTTAATATTATAATAATCAAATCTTTTCTCGAATCCCTGATGGCTCCAATGATTATTTTTGGTGGTTTTAACCTTCATCACCCGATGTGGGGATCGGATCACATTTCAAGGTATAGTAATGAATTTGTTGAATGGATTACTGATTCTAATTTGGTTCTTCTTAACACGACTGTTCCCACCTATAGAAGTTCAGCAGGTGCAGCATCATTGATAGATCTCACAGTTTGTTCTTCAAGCATGTCTGGATACTGCAATAGTTATGTTTTAGATTGCTCCTTTTGAAAGTGATCATAGTCCAATTATTACAGAGCTTTCTCTCCTCAATTAAAATAAACGAATTTTTTAAAAAGTAAACTGGCAAGCAGTTATGAACCAAACGCATTTTATTTTAAATAATCCAGAAGTTAATTCTGAGAATCTTTCTGATAAGATATCGCAAGTCATTACTAATAATATTAGGGAAATTAAAGTCTCGAATAGATCCTTCCCACCATGGTGGAATAGTACGTGTTATAAATTCTATAAGCTTAAAAAAATATTTAGGAAAAGAACTATTAAAGAAATTTCATCTGAATTATGGATCAGATATAAACAATATGCGAGCAAACTTAGATTCCACATTAAAAATGCCAAAAGAATGTACTGGGACAAGATATGCAATAATATTTCTAAAATCCCAAGATGTTTTTTAATATTCTGAAAAAATTTTCCACAGTTACTGACATGGATCAAAAACTTAATATTCTTCAGCTTAATAATAGGTTTATCATTCATCCTCAATTGCAAGCAGATATGTTTGCTGATTATTTTGCATCTAAAAATGCCTATCATGAACCGCTTCCTTTGGATTTTCTCTACGACAAAAATAACCTTCTTAATAAACCATTCCATATTCTTGAATTGCATAGTGCAATAAAAAATTCAAAAAATACAACTCCTGGGGCGGATCATGTTACAGCAATTTTCTTTAAAAATCTTGATCAGGGTCAACGGGATGTAATTTTAAGATATTTCCAAAAATTATTTGATAATGCAATCGTTCCAGACTCTTGGAAGCATGCGCAATCATTCTCCCGATTCCGAAACCGTGTAAAGATAAAACTAAGATATCTTCCTACAGACCAATAGCTCTGTCTTCTGTATTTTCAAAAACTTTTGAGAGAATTTTGGCTAATAGGATTTCTTACTATTTAATTAAAGAAAGAAAACTTCATCCCCAACATTATGGTTTCGTTCCTTTCAAAGATAGCAGAAGTGCTACTTATCTGGTACATAAAGCAATAATGAATGCAAAATTACAGAACTTTTTTTTTGTAGGAATAAGTCTAGACATTAAAAGTGCATATGACTCTGTTTATGTGGATGGTCTTATTTATAAATGTTTACAAATTGGTATAGCAGGAAATATAGCAAATTGGATTCATAATTTTCTCACATCTCGATCCTTCCAAATAAAATGGAGGGGTTATTTTTCTCCCAAAAAGCTTGTTCCGCAAGGCCTAGCCCAAGGCAGTGTCCTATCTCCTATTTTGTATACTATCTACATGCATGATATTTTTTAAACCTTAGAATCGGAAGTTGAATGCCTGGTTTATGCTGACGACATTTTTATATTTTGCTCTCATAAATCCCTTGATGTTATTTGCAAAAAAATACAAAATACTCTGGAAAGAATTTTCCAGTGGTGTCAATATTGGAAAAATTAAATTTAAGCCCAGAGAAATGTACAATAGCTGAATTATCACAAATAAAAGAAATTATACTCTTCCTAATATTTTGTTGGCTGGATTTCCCCTACAATGGCAAACTTCTATTAAATATTTAGGAGTTTTTTTTTTCTAAACGTTGTCAAAATTTATATATTAAAAATCAACTAAGCAGTAAAGCCTTGAAAAGGATCAATGCACTAAAAGGTATGGCATATAAACACTATGGGCCGAGATCAAGAGATCTCATTAATTTAGTCAATAACAGCATATGCAGTGTTTTTTATTATATTTGTCACATAATAAATAAATGGTCTGAAAATCAATTAAAACCTTTTAATGTTATCCAAACAAAAGCCCTCCGAATAGCATTAGGTCTCCCTCAATGGACCCCAAATATTGTGCTACTAAAGTTGGCTGGTCAAGAGATTTTGTCAGATAAAATTAGAAGATTGGCAAACAAGTTCTTTATTACTCAAATCTCCAATAGTGATTTCTCTCCTTTTATTTCAACAGCCCAGTGGCAATGAATCTTAATGTTTTAGAAGAAGATGAAAATTATATCATTAGTGTGCTGCAAGATTTAAATATTGGTGGTGATCAAATTATTTCAATTCCCAGATTAATTACCTTTTTAGACCTTCCATGTAAAATTTATACCAATAGATTTAAATTTCAAGATAAAAATTTACCGATTCCTGCAATAAGTGTTTTATTTGATGAAACGGTCGAACGGGAATTTCAGAAGTTTTTCATTATAGCTACTGATGCTTCAAAAAATGACCAAATTACATCGATAGCAGGTATATCAAAAAAAATCTTCATTTGCTTACAGGATCAACCATTATAACTCCATTTTTCTGCAGAAACTTTGGCCATTTGTCAAGCTTTAGATGATCTGGTGGAATCTAATGTAAATTTACTTGTTTTGTCGGATAGTCTTTCGGTTCTTTCTGCACTTCAAAATTTCTCGATCAAATCCAATAAGGTAATTCATAGACTTGCTAACAAAATTTATATGCTATCTAACTACGTTAATCAGTTAATTCTGCTTTGGACTCCGGGACACTCGAAAATTGTTTGGAATGAGCAGGCGGATAATCTCGCGTGAGTGAGTGAAGATTAACGTCGCACTGTTCAGCTGCACGAGGGCTTTTGGCGACGGACCACGTAATTTTGAACCATGGTCAAGTGACGTGGACGACACCTGAGCTGGCACCCCCTCTCCTAACTACCACACCACACCAACGGGAGGACATTTCAGCTCTCGACAGATTTAGCGTGCATCGCTGCCTTACACGGCGGGTCTTCAGTGGTACTGGGCTCGAACTCGTGACAAAGCCAGCCACGATCCGATGCCTATACCACTCGGCTACCGCGGCCTGCGGATAATCTCGTAAGATCGGTCACGGAGTCCAATGTTTGCATTGACTGGATTGCTTCAGAAGACATTCATAAAAATATATATCGAAATAGAATCCAAAAAAATCAATGAAACATTTTACTCAAGCAAATATTTTGAAAAATTGGGAAATACTCCAACCATTGATATCATTTCAAAGTGGACAGAGAATCGAAGAGAAGAAATCTTAAGCACTCGAATCTTCAGTAAAATGATTATTACTCCAGGCCTTCTACATAGATTTAATTTACAGGATAATGCAATGTGTATTACATGTAAACGTATAAATGATTTGGACCACGTTATATTAAATTGTATTAGATATACTAGGCATCGTAATAATCTCTGGTCTATTCTTCGTATTGATCCACATTCCACTATTACATTTAGAGATGTTTTGGAAAGGGCAATGAATAATAAATCAACTTTCAGAGTTTTTTTAAAGGGAATGAAATTTTTCGATATCTACTAATATATTAGGATTTCTCTTGTCTTGTCTTTTTTTTTTTAGGGATCATAGCCTGTGTTGCTCTATATCCCCTTCAACCTTTCAATCAATCAATCAATCAATACTCGTTTGTTTTTGATTTTCATACCGTATCTTATTCTAAGATAAAAGTTTTAGGAAAAATTTTTTATAAACTTTCGAATGATGAATTCGACTGAATCTGCCAAAAGACCATCTGGTAAACGTCCCGAGAAAATGAAGTTTACTGATAATATATGCATACGAGATGCAAAGCTGTACACAGTGTGGATGAATCACTAAACAACAGTGCATCTGGAAAAAAGATTCGGCTGCAAGATGTTGATTCATCTTTTATTGAACATGATGACGGTTTTGATGGCTATAGAGTGTTTGATAAAACTATCATGTTTACAAACATTCAAAACTTTGCTTCTTGCAAAAAATGTGGTGGTGATATTAAACTATCAGAAAAATGTGTTAGAGGTTTGTCTAGTGTTTTTTCGATTGAATGCAAGAACTGTAAAGACTTGGGTTCGTTTAGAAATTCAAAAATGCTGGGTAAAAGAAAAAATATTCCAGAAATAAACAGACGTTTTGTATACGCAATGAGGACAATTGGACAGGGTCATGCAGCAATGACAACTTTCTGTGGTGTCATGGACTTTCCTCCTCCAGTTACTGAAAAATCCTATAGTAACATTATAAACAAACTACAATTGTGTAGTAAAGAAGTCGCAGAAGCTTCAATGCAAAGTGCAGCTTTGGAAGAGGTAACTTTGACAAATTCTTCCGATATAATAATTAGTGGAGATGGAACATGGAAAACCCGTGGCTATTCTTCTCGTGTTGGTGTGTGTGCTGTTATAGGAGACAAAACAGGAAAGTGTATTGATGCGGAAGTGATGTCTTCTTTCTGTAAAGGATGTGATTCTTGGAAACGAAGAAAGGGGTCACCTGCTTACAAAAAGTGGAAAATTCTTCACGTTGAAGAATGTTTGAAAACCACAATGGTTCAGCTGGCATGATGGAGACTGTGGGAATGGTTCGTATATTTCAGCGTTCATTAAGTCATCGTTCTGTGAGATATACATCTTACATCGGGGATGGCGATTCCAAAACATTCTTATCTATTACTGCATCCAATCCGTATGGAGAAGATATCACAGTTTCAAAAATTGAATGTGTTGGACATGTTCAAAAAAAGAATGGGAACTCGTTTACGAAAATTAAAACAAATGAGCTCCAAACTCAGTGATGGGAAGTCGATTGGGGGAAAGGGAAGGTTGACCGACAGAATGATCGACTTAATTACAACGTACTATGGAAATGCAATCCGACAAAATAAAACATGCCTGTCAGATATGCGAAAAGCTGTTTGGGCTGTATATTTCCATATACGTTCAAGCGACGAAGAACCATTGCACAGTTTTTGTCCCGTAGGTCCTAATTCTTGGTGTAAATATCAAAATCAAGTAGTAGAGGGCAGTGTGGAAACTTTTAGACACAGTAACAAATTGCCAGTGGCAGTAATGGATGCCATAAAACCTGTGTTTAATGATCTATCACAACCTAAACTCCTACAAAAATGTCTAGGGGGTAAAATCCAAAATAATAATGAATCCATTAACTCATTAATACGGAAATTATGCCCAAAAACTTTAGGTTGTGGTAGAAAAATTGTTGATATATCTACAAATGAGGCAATTATCATTTTTAATGATGGCAATCAAGGCAGACTAAAAATTATGCAATCGCTTGGTCTGACTGTTGGTCAATTTGCACATAAATTTGTTACACTTGTAGATATAAAAAGAATTCAGACCGCAGAAGTACATTTTAATCTCCGCACAAAAGAAGTATGACAGGCTAAAAGAATGCAATTTAAAACTACTTGTAAGAAATTAACTGAAAAAGAGGGAACATCATATGCATGTGGCGAATTTTAGCATTTTAGAATCATAGTAATACACTGCATTCATATCACAAATTGTTTAATATTTATAATAAGTAGTTGTTAATTAAGGTATTGATTGTTTTTAAGTAATATTTATAAATTTTTAACTTTATTTTGGAGAAATGAATCACTTTGTTGCATTTTGATTATTTTGTAGCTTTTGATATCGTTTCGATGCTTGTACTGCATTGGTATAATATATGTTTTTAGTTATAATAATTTTAATAAATTGAAGTTTATTGACTAAAAAAACTTCACATTAGTTTTAATTTAAATTTAGTTGTTTGAGTAACCAGAATAATATATATATAAAACTGTGGTAAATTTTACGTTTGATGTCAATTTTCTCAGAACGTCATTTTTACTCATTACGCGCATGATATTTTCAAAACCGTGCCATGGAAAATGATAAAATTTTTACTGTAGATTCTGATCATATCTGTACTTAAAATAACGAACCAGTTAGAATTTCTAATGAAAAAATTTTAAATTACAAATATAAAATAGCAAACATTTTTTTAAAATTTTAGTTAAATTTTAAATTGTTATAGTTTACTAAAAATTTTAAATCAGTGTTTCATGCTTCGTCATTTTAAAGATAACACAAATTCCAACACTGAGCAAAAATTTTATCAAAAAATATTGGTAACTTTTTTTATAAAGCTGCGCGTAATGCATATCACTTGCGAAAAGAAAACAAAAATTTCTTTTTGTAATTATCTAATTAAAAATTTATCCTAATTAGCACTGTGTTTGTTGGTTATGTTTTAAGTAAAGTAATATCTATTTGTTTATTCCTCCAAAATTTACATTCCAGGAAACAATAATAAAAAAATTATAGAGCTTTAAAGAGCTCACTCTTTTTAACCATTTTCAACTTTCTAAAAGGTATGTGACCCCTATTCATTATTAATTTTTGTTGGGGTGAAGCGAGTGAACTATTTTTTCTGGCGGAAGGATAACTGTGTGAACCGCCCACACATTCCTTCTACGGGGTTCACTGGCTGACCGGTTGCTGTGAGCTTTTGGGTCAGACTCTCGGTGTGCAGTTTCCGTGATCGCGTTTTTCGTATTTGTATATAAATAAATGTGCTATCCCGAGATACCTGAGTAGAAGTAATTTCACAAAAAGAACAACAATTTTGATACATATTATGTAATTATTTTATTAATAATTAATATTAAAATATAATTATTATTATATGTAATAATCACATATAAAATATTCATTATTTATAATAATTATTTTTTATTATATTTATAAATATTATTACATGTGTTATTTATTTATAATAAAAATTATGTTCTTTATTTATAATTATTATTTTGTTATTCATTTATACTTATTATTATGTTATTTATTTGTAATTATTACGTTATATTAGTGTTCTTATGTATAATTTTTATATTACAATATGTTGTGATTATTCCTTTTTATAATTACTGTTAAACTTATTATTACTTATTATAATTATTATTAAAACTACATTATTTGAATGTTACTATATACAATAATTATTATTAAAACATACTACATGAATAATATGTATAATTACTATTAAACAAAATCATTTGATTATTATTATATATATAATAATTATTAAAGTATACTATATAAATATTATATATAATTACTATTAAATTAAATTATAAGATTATTATTATATACTGCGTAATATTATTAGTACATGTAACTTTTTATTAGATTATATTGTTGCTCATTATTTATTGATTGATCTTGGTTATCCTCAATCTCTTTCTAAATATATTTTAATGTATTTCAAAACAATTTTTTAAAATTATCTTCCTGACGATTTGATACCGCTTGGTCACCATCTTGGATTTCATTCTAGTGACAACAAGCGTTGCTTGGAGTGATTCCTTTATCGCGTCAAGCAGTATACTTGGCACCTTGCCCCGTGATATCAAACTAGCACCAAAATTATTTTAAAATAAATTTTAAAAAATTGAAAATAGCGCTTTAAGAGCTATTTTCAAAATATGGCCACAAAATTAATTAGTTTATACTCCCCTCCCCTTACAAAGTCTTAAAAGCCCTTTGGTACCAATGTATCGTTCGGTACTGAGGCCGCAAAGTGTACCAAAAACAGCTTCAACATTGAACTAAAAAAAGCGAATCTTTTGAAAGTAGCTTTCCAGGTGCACATCAGTATTACGCATAGTTTCAGCCCACCAAATTTCGTACATGTACGTCTTTCATAGTCATTCGTAAACATTCTTCTTAAGGTATCCGACTACGTTCGGAACCGTGATTTTGCAAAAGCGTATAAATGGATAATATTTATGATATTTAGTGTCACTTAGATTAGAAAATGTATACAAAATTGTTTTAAGAATAGTATTAAAATAAAAAAATTATTTACCATAAAATCCGGCGTATAACGCGCATTTTGAACTCACGAAATAAGATCGAAACTTAAAGGCGCGCGTTATACGCCGGGTATAAAAACGATAGCTTGAAAAATAACAAAAGAAACTATATTCAAATACAACAGAAATAAAAAAGAATTGTAAGACAAACACACACACACTTATTGAACTAGGATACCGATTTTATGTAATTACCCCTAAAAATGAACGCCCGATTAAAGTCGTAATTAAGGGATTCCCCAAAAAAGCAAACCCTGAAGAAATTAAAAAGGATCTGGAAAAAGAAGGATTCGAACCTGAAAGAGTGACGCAACTAGTTGGTCGCAGGACCAAACAACTACTACCTATTTTCCAAGTAACTCTTCCCCGCACCATAGAAAACCTAAAAATTTTCGACCTTAAAACTCTTGCGCATCTTAACATTACTGTCGACGGATACAACGGCAGAGGAGTCACGCAGTGCTTCTCCTGCAACAATTTTCACCATAACGCAGATAATTGCTACCTTAAACCCCGCTGTCTTAAATGCGGTGAAGAACACCTAACTAAAGATTGCCCTATAAAACAAAGACTAGAAACAAAATTCTGCATTAACTGCCAGGTGTACGGCCACATGGCCAACTGGTACGGCTGCCCCTGTTTTCCTAAGCCCCCTAAGGGCACTGCTAAAGTAAATCGCAATAGCTACACAAATTTGTATAACAGTCTAATTAGACCCAACCTTTCATATGCACAAGCAACGTCTGGGAAACCAGCAAATACGAACAAAAAACCACAACAGATGGCGCCACGAAGACCTGAGACTTCTCGCCAAACTGAGACCGTAATTCAAACCCCACCCATCCAAAATCATAATGTAAACCATCAAATTAGCACTACTCAAGCTACCAATCGAAACCAAAACGTTCCAATCACTAATAATAATAGTGATATCAAAGCACTTCTCTCAACTACAGTGCAATGTTTAATACAACTCCTAAACGCTATGAATACTACTCCAGCGATTGCAAATAATTTCGATACTGTTAATTCCGCACAAGCGGATGCAAATCAAATGTACGGCCTAATAGAGGCATCTTGTAACGTTGATAATGATCAATAAGTCCCCTATCGGTCTCAGTTTGTGTTCATGGAACGCAAACGGCTTACTTGGTAAAATAACTGAACTTAAAATTTTTATAGAAAAGCACTCCCCTGACCTAATCTTAATTCAAGAGACACATTTGAGACCATCACACAACATAAATATAGCTAATTACATTTGTTACAGAAACGACAGACCGACATCAAATGAAAACTACAGGGCCTTCGGTGGAACTCTAACTCTCATTAAAAACTCTATTAAACACTACTCACTTCCAACGCCATCCATGCAAACTATCGAAGCTACTATTGTAATACTAACTCCCATAGATCACGATCCCATCTCGATTGTCAGTATTTATATACCGCCGAGATCGGACGAATACACTTTCACAATTGATATTGAAAACCTCATTCAAACCAGCAGTAACTGTGTTTTATTTGGCGACTTCAATGCCCCACATACTGCCTGGAATTGTAATGCTAACTCTTCTAGAGGTGTACGCCTCCTTGACTTTGTTAACATGACTAATTTATATATTGCCTACCCCGACTCTCCTACGAGGTTCGGGATTAACTCTGCTAACACTTTAGACATCGCTGTTATTAGAAATTTTTACTACCCATATACCATTAACTCCCTCCATGATCTATCTTCCGATCACAACCCAGTTCTTCTTAATTTCACTCTTAAACTCAAAAAAGATACTCCTAATCCCAGAGCCGTTCATACAAACTGGCCGCTCTTCTCTAAGCATCTTAATACTAAGCTTTCTCTAATTAATTATCATCCTAATTCTATTAAAACAAGCACCGATATTGACGAAAAAATTTCAGAGTTCACCGAAACGGTCCGCACCGCCCATAGCCACGCCTCCCGATCAATAGAAACGCTCCGCAAAAGCTACACTCCGCCGTATATTCACAATCTTATTAAGCAGAAAAACCAATACAGAAATTTATATCACAGAACTCTCGATCCACACTACAAAACACTTTACAATAGAGCACAAAAAAATGTCAAAAAAGAACTTCGTAAATATAGCAATGAAAATTGGACAGCCAGACTAAAAGCACTTGACGCGCAAGACAATAGTCTATGGGCGGTACAAAAATTCCTCAAAAATAAGCGTTCCGACATTCCACCGTTAAACTGTTCCTCCGGCACAGCTGTTACAGATACACAAAAAGCAAATATCCTTGCCGAATCTATTCTTGATAATTTCACTGAAAACTCTAGACCGAATAATGATTATGATGACGTCGATGAGTTAATTAATAATACGGTTAACTCCTTCCTCTCCCTTCCTACCTCCACTACTACTGAAACTGCATATCCCTCTGAGATTATTTGCTACATTAAAAAATCTAACTCTAAAAAAGCGCCAGGTAAAGATGGCATTAGTAATCGGATGACAAAAAATTTCTCCCTCAAAGCTATTCTCATTCTAACAATTCTAATTAATAAGATTTTAACTCTTAATTACTTTCCTAAAGCTTGGAAAAAAGCCATTATTTTTCCTATCCTTAAGCCAGGTAAAAACAAAAATATTCCTTCTAGTTATCGACCAATTTCTTTACTTTCTACTTTAAGTAAAATCACAGAATCTATTATACTGACTAGACTCAAAGAATTTCTCTATACTAACAATATTATCAACCCAAATCAGTATGGTTTTACAAATAAACTCTCTACCCTACACCCACTTTTGAATCTAACGGAAGCAATCTCAGAGGGCTTTCAAAGTAAAAAGAGCACCGGCGCAGTATTTCTGGATATCCAGAAAGCCTTCGACCGTGTGTGGCTTACTGGTCTTACCTATAAACTTATTAATTATAATATTCCTCCACCGCTCGTTTTACTACTTCACTCGTACAACTCAAATCGCTCTTATCAGGTTCGTGTCAAGGATACTTTGTCTACAACTAAATTTATTAACTGTGGAGTAGCGCAGGGCAGTCTGCTTGGACCCTTGCTGTTTAATCTTTACATAAACGACATACCAGAATACTCTCTCACTAAACTAAACATGTATGCAGACGATACAGCTGTGCACACTACATTTAAGAGAATCACATCAGTCACACATTTGCTCTAAACAAACACCTTAAATTGCTAGAAAAATACTACGACCGGTGGAAAATCAGCATTAATGTTGAAAAATCTGCCGCCGTATTATTCACTAAAAAACGCAAAATTCCACCACCACCTAAAATGTACAACACTACAATCCCATGGTCTCAAAGTACTAAATACCTTGGCATTACATTTGATAAAAATCTCACTTGGAAAACACACATTCAAAACACGCGTCAAAAATTCCGGAAATTAATGTTTAAATTTTTTCCCCTAATTGGCCGGAATTCGGATTTATCTAGAAATAAAATAAAGTGCTTTTATTCACAGCCGTTATGCGTCCCATATTATCTTATGGGTGCCCAGTGTGGGGATACGCCGCTAAAACTAATATCAATATCTTAGATACTCTACAAAATTCTACAATCCAAATGATCGTTAAAGCCTCAAGGTACATGAGAAACGACGACATTCGGAAAGCTCTTAAAATCAAAAGTTTTAAATTCTATATCCAGAAAATAGCTAAAAAGTTCTTTAACTCTCTGCAATTCACCAATAATAGCAATATGATAAACTTAAATACCTATACTCCTCGTGATTCTACTAAAAGACCGAGAAGAATACTTCTCGACTCCTACAATCCACCATAATTTTAATAACCCGTGCAATTTTTATTGCACAACTATTGCTAAATTTTTTAATTCTATATTTATTTTTATTTTTCTTCCTAAAATTTGTCGTATCCCCACCATCCGGGCTTGCCCCTCCCCCTTAGTCTTAATTTTCTCTTTGAGAGACTTGAGCAGCCTATGAGAGTCGA
Source organism: Trichonephila clavipes (assembly GCA_019973935.1). NCBI lineage: Eukaryota > Metazoa > Arthropoda > Arachnida > Araneae > Nephilidae > Trichonephila > Trichonephila clavipes. The sequence goes on from BMAU01014077.1 coordinate 71,797, forward strand.
TTTCATCTCCCGCCATGCACCAATAAGAGATCTTCCTTTCAGCTCTCCGCCATGAACTCAGAAATCCGCACGACCCAGGAAATTACTCCAACGATTGGCTCGACCAATCAGCTGCTTCCTACATGCTAGCAGGATACAGCCCACAGTCGTTCCACATATATTTTTCGGATATGGGATGGAGGCTCGCTTCGCGAGCCATATGCCCAGAAAATGTCACCGTAGTCATCAAAATAACAAAAGAGATGTGAGCACATTAAAAAGAAATTACTTCTGCATGTATCGAAACACTGTTTATTTAAAAGAAACGACTTGCCTTTAAACTAAAAGAGTTTATGGTGTTAATTATTGCACGAGGATTAAAATATCCTAATAATGTAATAAATTTACATCCATTTCAGAAGGTGAAAATATTGAACATCTTTATTCCGCTCTTTCGTTATTATATTTTTATTTCCCTAGCTGCTTCTACAGTTCTAAGACAACTCATTAAATTCACCATATGATATTTCTTTTTTATTTACAGATACAACAGGATGAAAGGCTACTAATCTGAACTTAAAAATATAGACATAAATTATTTCTCTGAGAAATAGAACTAAATACACAACTGCCAACGAAGTTTTCGTTGAAAGAGCAATAACATATCCAAGCTCATCTGCCTTCCTTCATCCGTCAACACTCGTTACTACAAGTTGCAGTTCTAGAAGTATACTCTTTATTCAAAAGTCTCGGAAAATACCTCGAATAAATGACAAAAACATAAAAGCAATGCATACAAATAGTTCAGATTTCTTCCTAAAAAAGGGGGCGCGCGTTATACGGCGAATATACCTAAAAATTAAAAGTTGCGGCTTGAAAGTGAAGGTGCGCGTTATACCCCGGATTTTACGATAAGTACAATATTTTGACAAAAAATGTACATAGAATGACCAAAACATTCTCCTTTTGCGAAAAATGCTTCTATTATAATAATATTTTGGCTGTATATAGCTCAGACCTCTATACAGAGGCTCAACTAGAATTTTTGAAATATACAACTTAGAAGTGGATTTATCCATATTTTACTACAACAGAGGGGAGAAACGCCGATAATTATTTCAATTGGTGGTAACTCTGAAAATAATGTGAATTTTTCAAACATTCTAGCTCAGATTCTTTGGAGAAGGTTTTACTTTATCTAAAAGCAAAATATATAATTATTACAGAAACATTTTTTGTAAAAAAAGAGAACGTTTTGAAAAAAAGGTTATTCTAAGTTAATTTTTTGCCAAAATAGTGTATTTAAATAAATTTTTTTGTCAAAATATCCTTAAAACAATTTTATACATGTATTCTAATCTAAGTGACACTAAATATCATGAAAATTATCCATTTAGGCGCTTTTTTAAAATCACGTTTCCGAACGTAGTCGGGTACCTTAATAAGTGTGTGCATCTTCAAAATAGTTTCATAATATTGAAGCAATAATTTGTAGAAGCCTTATGGTAGAAAATTTGTAATTCAGCTTATTCACTTCATGTGAATATCTTTTGCAAGGTGAATACAAATTTCCTCTCAAAAAGTGGCAAGTTCTGGAGTCCTTTAAATAAAATTTATAGTTAAAACTATTGCCGAAATCCAACAAAAAAGCTTTAAAAGTACAGTTTGATGTTCGATAAATCTTAAAGGACGGTCATGGAAATTCGAATGATGCAAACCTTTTTTAAAAGTGTCTTTCGAAACTACAGAATAGGATTTAAAGCTATACATTAATTAAAAGAGGAGTATTTTACGAAACAAGATTTTCAGATTAAAAAATTCAGACACTTCATTTGAAATGCACTGATAAATATTTTACAAGACGGTAGACTATACAGTTATAGCTGGTATACCCGTTCTTCGCACGGGTAAACTGAAAAATAAAACTATAGATATATGGAAGGATAGAGAAACTTCTAATGAGTTTATTTTAAGTGGATTTCAAAGTAAACATCGAGGAAATAACAATTTAGTAAATGGAATAGCGAAATCATTTAAATAATTAAAACTGAATTAAACGGTATTTCTCTAGGTAATTTGTCAGTCAATATATAAATAGTATTTGAATCAAATTAATAATAAACATTATTATTTACGCCACTGTGGGAGACGATTTCTGCAAAAATAAAAAGGGATGATATAGTAAAAAAGGAATATTTTCAAAAAAAGGTATTTAAAATTTGGAGAAATTCTCTTGCGCGTTTGAAAAATAGAATTATTAAATTTTTCACACCACAAGACCTTATGAACATATTTACTTCTAAATTAGTAAAAGCCAGTTATTAATCAACTAGAAGTTTTAATGCATTAATAGAAAATTTAATACACCGTAACAAAATATTCGATAAATGTTTAGATGATAATTAATATGTTATCTTACTTAAGAAATAACTTAATTTTCAAAATAAAAAACTAAATAGAACGAATTGATCAGTTTGGAATATATTTTAGGATTAAATCAATTTGTTTATTGAATACACACAAAGTTAAAAACACACTCACAATCAGACTTAAACGCAATTAAATACTTAATACTTCATTATAAACAATGTTTTTCGGTTTTTTTTCTGCTTGAAGGATGATCAAATCGTCAGGGGAACTGACTCCTGAACATGCCACGTAAAACTGACCATGAAAAAAACAATCATTTCTTAGTTTGTCCCTGATCTTTATTGATAGTCATGGCATAGAAAACTGTAACAGGATATTGGATACGTTTGAATTCAAAATGAGAGTCCTATGGTATCAGAGGAATTCTTGGGATAAATACGACCTCTCCTTCGTATTTTCCTGTTAGGATCGTAACGCCTCGATGACGTTGTCGTGCAGATTTTTCACCTGAAGCTTGGTGCCATTGCACAGTTTTGGGGTATTCAAATTACGCAGTAGCATTATTGGTGCTCCAGTTTTGAGGTTGAGAACATAAGGTGGTATTCCAGGTGGATTAAGAGTATTCAAAACTCCACCGGATAATGGACAGCATCTTCTGCCTCCATTACTGAATCCACAAATTCATACTTTGCATGTTTAGTGGTCAGTTTGTTGAATAGAAAGTAGTTGATGTTATTAGCTGAGTCGTTTGTTGGAGTGAGAATAGCTCTTTCTTTCAACCATGATGAACAATATATTCCAATCTGAAGGATATTTGGAGATATATTCTCTCTCTCAGTCAAGGTTATCAAATCTCCAACAATATTACCAAGACTTTCTGGAATATTTATTCTTCTTCCATTTCTCTTTAATCTTTCCGTCTCCTATATCAATGAGTAGTTTTGAAAACATTTCTGCTCTCAAATCATGTTGCAGATGAACGCGCATATTAATTCTTAAAGATACCACTTTGATATGATGCCATAAAAAGGATGTCTTAAGACAGGCCTTGACGATATCTGCTCGGGTTCCTCGTAATACTACAGGTAAGATCTGTCTAAAGTCACCGGACAATAAAACAGTTAGTCCTCCCATGATTTGGTTGAAGCCTCTTATGTCCTAGAGTATCCTGTGTTTAGAGCTTCAATACCTTTCTTGTGCACCCTAGTACACTCATCCCATGTAATAAGTTTTGCTTCTCTGAGAACATGTGCCATATCACTTTGTTTAGAAATATTTCAGTTAACAGATTCAGAATGATGTAAGTTGAGTGGTAATTTGAATGCAGACTGAGCTGTTTTACCTCCATCAATTAAAGTAGCTGCTATTCCTGAAGAAGCAACGGCAATAGCCATACTTTTTTCACACATGATTTTTGCAAGTAACAAATTAATTAAAAATGTTTTACCGGTTCCACCATGGGAATCAAGGAAATAACACTGACCTGAGTTTGAAGAAATACTTTTTAATATTTTGTCATATATTTCTTTCTGTTCTTGATTTAATTTGGGAACATTTTCAGCCACGATTTTGCTCAAATGAATGGTGTCGTAAGCTAGTTTCTTCACATACTGATGGCTACTGATTGCAAATCTTGCCTCTCATGATGGGGATAAAAATCCGAACTGTAAGAGTGCTTTACCCGACATAGATATGACAATATCTTCAAGAAGAATGAGACATTGATTACAAACAATATCAAGATATAAATCGATATTTCCTTGCTCTGCTTCGATTTGTTTTTAACATCTTCTGATAAAATATCTCGGTGTTTCTCCCACAGTTTTAATGAGTCTCAAACTTTACAAGAAACTAATATTATGGCAAACAACTCACGGATTTTATTAGGAGATTCAGAAATCGAAGCTTCTTCTAATGTAAGCATCATCTCCAATGAGCATCATCTTCCAGCAAGCCAAGAGCTTTGTAAGCTGTTTGGAATGATGGCTGCAATTTTTAAAGCAGTAAATGATGTTGGCCCAGGGATCTTATGTAACAGTAGGCGTAAGTAATAGCACTCAGCATTGCCAGGATGTACAGTATATACTCTTCCCAAAACCTGATCTTTCTTGATTTCCAGATAACCTGAAACAGCCTTTCCTTTTTTCCTTCTATAAAATTTGTTATTTTTCCATACATAGTATGTTGGAACTTCACAATACAAAAGAGTTTTTGCAAAATTATCATCAACTTGGCAGAGTTCTAAAAAAGGCTCTGAGTGTAGTTTTTTGAGGATTGAGGATTTTGTGAATGGCACTGTCTTCGGTAAAATAAACTCTTTGTCCGTTTTCTAGATGTACAGAAAGGTGCATTACAGGAGAAAATCTCTCATGAATAGGAAAACATAGAATACGTCAGACTGCTTCAGAGCTACTGATGTATCGACCCGACTCATATCTTGTCACCTCATCTTGACCTTCAACACTGAATGTCGCTTGGTCAATTCCCTTATTTACATATTTGCAAATATACTTTATTGATTTTACAGAATTGCAAAATGCAACATTGATATGAGCATTGAAGGAGCGGGACAGAACGGGATTGTATGGTACAAGCCACCGATTGTCAACATTATTATCTTTGATTTGTGTTACTATTCCACCGTCTTCCGGAGATCTTCTACGATACTGGGGATATCGGTCTTCTCCTGTTTGAGTTTCCTTCCGGAAGCATCTTGGATATTTTTTTGTGCAGTTACCATTCAACATACAGGGTGAACTTTTGTTGATGTGTCCACGTGGGCTGTGAATCATAGTGGTTCTTATAATTTCATAAAGGGCAGGGTCAAGTTTAGAGTCGGGTAATTCAGCACAAATAACTTTTTTAATAGACTCTGGTCTTATCTTTTAACCATAGAAGATTATGAACGTGGGGGAGGCCATTTTTCTGTCATTCTACAGTGTACATGTGACACCTTACATTACCAAAAATGCAACCTTTCGTTAGAAGCCTCTCTCTCTCATCATATGTTTTACTTTCCCTTGCAATTATATCATGTCTATCATGTGATTCCCGACCTTGATTCAAAAGATCAACTATTTCTGACCATTTAAGGTTGCACGTAAATGTAATAAATAAATCTGGTCGTCCGAAATGTCGCACATAGGTCATAGCATCTTGAGTCCTTTCATGCATGTAGAGGGAACCACCAGTGAAAGAAGATAGCAACACAACCATTTTACCTAATTCATTGTCCGTCAGTTGCTGTTATCGCATCCTCAAGGTGAATGTATTCTTCACTTCTCAGTTTTTTTTTTTTTTTTTTTTTTTTGGTTGTGACGAATTCAGTTGAGTCTTTCATTCTCAATTTTTGTGAACATGTCGACTAAAAACTGATTTAATAGATTGCGAAACAACAACAAATAACACACTTCACCATGTCGCTCCATAATTCTTTTGCTGTAAAATTCGGAAGTGGACACTGTCTCACTGTGAGGGATTTTAGTCGTTTCATGACGTTTAGGTACATTAATTTGATAGCCATCTTCTCCACGGAAGAACATCAGAGGGTACTGCAATGCATCATAGGCACGACATGTCTCATTGATTCGCATCAGTGTACCGATTTCTACAACTGAGAACGATATCTCGTTTTTCAAACTCTTGTCCAACGATGATAACGGCCACTTCTTTTGTCTGAGGAGCAGTAAAACGCTCTTTATGTTTCCCGAAAGGCTTTCTTTCAGCGTTAATAACTACTTTAAACTCTTTCTGGTCTTTAGGTACTGAATCAATAGCAGCCTTAAAATCCATTATGTACTTGTTATGCTCATGCAGTGACTATTGAAGTTGACTTATCAATTCTGGTTTGATTCCAGGATAAATTCCACATCGGATGTCTTTTTCACGGTGAACATCTCCCATAAAATAAATTTGGCGAAATGAAGGTTTTTAATGAGCTCCAGACATTAAACTTCCTATTCTATGATAAACCTGCCCTTGCACTTTAAATGTTGGCATAAAGTTTCCCTCCTTTATTTCTTTAGCTCCAAAAGATGTCGTTTGAAAACATCCATTATACTTACGAATAGTTGAAAGAAAAGGTTCTGATAATGGATCTTGATGGGTAAGGAGATTATGTAAAGGTTCAGGATAGGGTTCAAGAGTAGGGAGCTGAACTTTACCTCCACTGCAGCACATTCATTGAGTCTCATCCTTTTATTTTAGAGCACGGCACCAAGAGCAAGGTAACCTAGGCCCAAGATTTACGATTTTATCCATTGAATAATCAATATTAGGTTTATATTTAAAAGCAGATAAATGCTTAGAGGTCCAAGGCAATAATCTAATTTCAGATATTTTTTCTTTGTATTTATTATTTTTGGTTCGAGCAACATGGGAGTTTTTAGACACATATTTTTTTACTGCTTTTCTATTGACTTCGGGATGCTTTTGAGTATATTTTCTTACAGCCGCTCTATTTACTTCTAAGTGACACTTATATTTTCGAACAGCATCTCTATTTATTTCTGGGTTACTTTGAGTATATTTCCAAACAACATCTCTATGAACTTCTGGTGACTTTGAGTATATTTCCGAACAACATCTCTATAAACTTCTGGGTAACTTTCAGTACATTTTAGTACAGCCTTTCTCACCTGCTTATATCAGATTGAACTTGTAAATCTTTTGCCACGTTTTGTTCCTCTTTTTGATTGAATAGAAGGAGTAAACTCATCTGATTTACATACATCAGACTTACAGTTGTATCCATGCTGAAAGGAAAAATATTTTTCACATCCTATTTGTTCAGTGGAGGTTAATAATTTAGGCTCATTAAAATCGCTTAGTTGAATGCTATTAATTATTGCTTCATCTAAAGGAACTAATGCATCAAAAAAAGTGGCCTTCCCCGTAACCAGTCTTCGTATTCCTTGTAATGCGTCTCCAAGGACAGCGATCAAGGAACCATCTTGATACACTTGAAATTTATAAGGAAATATTTCTCCACCTGCCATAACTTTACAAATAGATTCATATGTATAAGGTTTCGACATTTCAGTATTATACAAACGTTTAGTACCGTAAGGAGCTCCAGATGGCTCCTGAGTAAAACACTTAAACCCTTTCCATTCCTTTAACATACGTGGCCGCACAATAGCTTTTCTAATTTGAATAGTCATTGATACGTTATCGTGTATTAAATATGACAGGGCAGAAAATAAGCAAGCTCCGTCACCTAGAATTTTTACGATTTTAAAAAGCATATTCATTCCATCAACTGTAAGCTGCTGTATATTCATTTTTTTAATTAAATTTGAAAATGAGAAAAATTTATTCAATTTTTGTTAAATTGAAAAATTTATTCAATAAAAACAGCTGATCAGTCGAATCTGGTACTATTCTTAATGCTTGTAAATAAATGTTATTCTACTCGCACATTTCGGCACACAAATAAATCAAACGATATATTTTAAAGCGAATTGATACTGTGAACAAACTTGAGCTAATGATAAATAAAAACACAGCTTTTTCGAAAAAAATATTATTTGAACTCTGCTTGCAATTAGTTAATGCTATTAAACTATTCATCTCGCGCATTTAATTACACATTTAAGCCAAACGATATCCTTCAAAGGGAACTGACATCGCGAACAAACATAAGCAGACAATAAATAAAAAAAATATTTTTAAGTGGTAAAAATACTACTTTCAATGCTTGAAAATAAATGTTATTCATCTCGCACATTTTGGTACATATTAATCAAAGGATATACAGTTGACCTTTCTCTAATTCTAAACTTAGATAATACGAACCTGACTCTAATTTGAAGTATATGCTCAGCCATTAGGAAAACTTTTAGGTTTAAGTGTAGTATAAAGAAGGCCCTTGGCAAAATCAATTTCGTTTGGCGATCAAGAGAGGTCGCCAAGCAACTTAATTTAGCGAAAGGTGTTTTGACGTGAATACGTCTTGTCTATCGGTTACCAAAATTATTAAAAGAATTTAGATGTGAATATTCAAAAGTGTGGACATTAAAAGAAATAAAAAGTACCTCTCTACGAAAGGAAAAAATTAAAGTAAATAACAATCCATTCTCTTCTAATATCAATTCCAACGGCATTGCTGAATTAACGCATCCCGAATACAGTAGGGGCAGTGGCGCACACAAGGGGGAGGTGTCCTGGGGGTCCGGACCCCCCAAAAGCCTTTGATTTTTTTTCCGATTGATTATAATTCTAAGTGCATAGTACGTAAAATTTAATTAAGTATTTGTTATTAATGATTAATTTTATTAAATAATGCTAATTATTTATTCAATAATTAGTTTTTTACTGTGTTTAGTTCCCCAAAATCGACAAAATCAAAAGGAACATGATACAAGAATGGTGAACTTTCGACCCCTCCCCCCCCCCGCTTGAAAAATTTCTGTGTGCGTCACTGAGTAGGGGAAACAGGTGACTTTTTTGACATGAAATTTTGCTATTTTAATAATTGAGAAACATTGTTTATATTAACAAACTCTACGCTCCAAAAATGTTTAGTCTATTTTCCGTTCAATAACTGCAGCTCTTGCAGACTTCACTCCTACTAATGAGTACTTTCTTGCCCATAGATTTCTTGCTCATGCGTCGCAGTACCATTGCACATTTCAGTTTTATTTTAATTTATTTTATACTAACTGGTATACCCGTTCCTCGCACGGGTGAACTGAAAACTTAAACAACACAGAATGAAGGATAAAGAAGTTTTTAATGGTTTAATTTTACGTCAATTTCAAATAAAACAAAAAAAAGCTTTTTACATATCTCAGCTAAACAAAAAGAAAAAAGAAAGAAAAAAAAAACGCCGTTGTTGAATTTTAAGTATGTAGATCTAATAGCTGATAAAAATGATTTTTTTTTTATTTATAACTTCCCGTAACACTCTTGAGGGTCGATTTTAGAAAATACCTCCCTAAGCTGGTCTCTGCTCAGCAAAAGTAACACATTGTTAAAAGTTTTCTATAATGAACGCTTAAAATAGGGTAAATAATTTATATCTGAAAGTGTAATGCATTAATATTACTTTCTGTTGTATTTATTTTATGTTAAAATTGTAATATTCGCAAGCAATGACATTTCTTAAATTATAATGGCGATTCAATGAAAAACAGCGAAAAGTTAACAATAGAGTCAAGTTGGCAAATGTCTAGCTACTTCCATAGCTAGAGCTTTATTAGAGCTTTGTAAGACCCTCCGTGTAGGGGGGGGGGCGATGCACGTTAATACTTTATCCACCGCATTATGATTTACTGCAGTTTTTTTCATACAAAGTTTTTTTTTTGGATCACTACATTGAAAATTAAGGCATATACGTAAACAAAATAATCCACTTTTGAAAATTTAATCCGTTAGAGCTAATAAATTAATTAAAGATATTCCACTGTAAAATTAATTATATACTCCTTTCACTTAAAATAAATAGTCAAATCGTTTTCTAAGGTCTTCATTAACTTACAAAAACATAAGACACTTAAATTTTGACATAAACTATTTTTTCGGGACAAAAATAATAATCTTTGCAATCCGCTGAAAACGCCGTCAGCTGAAAACGCAATATCTGCTACAAAACTATTCGCCTCCCCCGCTAAAATATTCATAATAGAACCCGTGCTGCCATATATTTTGGAAGAGTGGATTTCAAAAAATATTCCTGCTAAGTATTGGTAGAATATTCCTTCTAAGTTGGTGTGGTGTGGTAGTTAGGAGAAGGGGGTGCCAGCTCAGGTTTCGTCCACGTCACTTGACCATGGTTCAAAATTACGTGGTCCGTTGCCAAAAGCCCTCGTGTAGCTGAACAGTGCGACGTTAATATTCACTCACTCCAAAAAATACAGTACAATAGTTATAATTATTTTTATACTTAAAAATGCAATATCTGCCTATTCAATTAAAATTATAGCGTTATAATTAACTACTAACCACAGACAAATTTTGAAAATTTGTCCAAATGATGTAGCGTAAAAGAGAAAGTTTATTTACTTTAAGTACCAGAACCGATAAAAGCATTTATTTTGAAAAAAGATCAATTTATTATGCCAAATGTACATAATAAAATCATAAAAAAAACATTCAAATAAAGAGAGATTTATAACAACCTCTCCCTTCAAAACTTAGTTTTATTCTGAAGTAAAAAAAAATTAGGGATTATGCTGAGATAAAAGGAATTAATTAGAAGGAAGCGCCATGCGTAGCCAAAACAAAATGGTTTCTTAACAAACAAAAGATAGATATATGCTGTGGTGGGCTTTTTTGCAGCGCACGCCAGAATTGCTTGCAGATGGCAGAATTTTTTCCTACTTACTTGACAAATATCGTTATATTTTGGACACTTCACACAATATCTTTATAAATTATAGCCTATGTGCTATTTTGATGTATAAGCTATATTACTGTAAAGTTTCATTAAAATCCATTCAGCTGTTTTTGCGGGAAAGACGGCCAAACGTCCTCACAAACTTTCGCATTTATAATATATATCTAGGTTATGCTTATATATTACTTTTATATTATTCTGAAGAAAGCACATGCCAACGTCCACGCGTAAAAACCTCTCGTTATCTACACTATTAAAATTCGTAGGTAAACGTATCTATCTATGTATATATCTATGTAGGTATATAGGAATGAATGTAGCCCATTTTTTCTCACGAACCACAAGACGCAGCAACTCGCCAAAGGTACCAAAATTTCGGGAATGATCCGAGGAATCCGTTTTGACCATTTATATTCCGATATTCGAATTAGTGAAAAAGATGTTAATTTAAAACCTTAAAACGCATAATTAGTACCATTTCTCACCGCCAGGGGAAAATTTGGAACTTCTTTTTTTTTCAGAGATTTTTAAAACACGATCTAATTTTTTTCATGAAACTCACACAAAAAATAATTACAGATTCGTAAAGATCATTTATTTCTCCACAATATGCTGTAGTTTATTTTACAAAATAATTATATTTTGTATTTTTTACGATTTTTTTAAAATGAGTCAAAATCGGATACTTTTTTTGAATATAAAATTTTAAGTTGTTCCGCTGGCACTTTCATTCGCGTTAATGAAAAAAATATTTTACACTAAAAAAGTTCATGCTTTTCTCTTTTAGAATGTCATTTAAAAAATTAAATGTCAAAAACTGTTTTTTTTACGTGCGCCTTTCTACGATAATTTGCTGATGAGAAATTTGTTAATATACCTTAAGAAGAATTTATTCGCTAACATTTTTGATTTAGCTTCAAAATCTTCCTTTTAAATTATTTCTTTGTATAGTTTATTGTAATGACTTCGAGGGTTGTTATGAATGGAAAAAAGCAGCATTAAAAATAGATTTACATAATTTTCTTGTTTTGACTCAATTAAATAGTTTTAATAAATACCTTGGTTATATATATATTGGTTATCTTTATATATAAAAATCTTCTGTGCGTGTGTTTGTCACTAAACTCCTCCTAAACGGCTGAACCGATTTCGATGAAATTTTTTGTGTCGGTTCAAGTAAATTCGAGAATGGTTTAGATTCACAATTCGGTAAGATATCGCAATTAGTTAAAAAGATATTAATTAAAAACATTCAAAAAATACAACTCAACATTCACCTGCATTGTTGTAACAACGCTATTGTTATAAACAAGTAGTATAAAAAATTTTTTTAATCAATTCCTACTTAGATCAACCAAGAAAAAATTTATTTTAGCTACTTTTTATTAAATAGTTGGATTAAAATAAATATGTATATACATATGACAGAATCACAACATTAAGTGGTAATTAATTTTCATTAATTATCATTAAAGTATCGTATTGTCATCTAAAACAATGGCGTATATAAAATTTCCTTTAAACTGAATGCTTTAACAGGTGAGAAAAAAAAACCTTTTCAAATTTTGACATAAGTCGCCAAAAGGGTCGCTAAGTCGCCAACGTGGCTGTATTTGTAATTTTTTAAATAATTTTAATCAATTAATTTTTATTAATTATAATTAAATTATTGCATTGTCATCCAAAATAATCATGTGCATTGCATTTCAGCTCAATTGAGCGCTTTAAAATGTATTTTATTAACGATTGAAAATTTTACCAAGATAAATAAATAAATAAATATATAAATAAATAAATATATAGAGATTGTGAGCTAATAGTAGGAATTGAAAAAGACGTAAGTTGGCGTCGAAAATTGATTTTCAGCCAAACTGGCCAAACCCGGTCTTTATTGTTACGAAAATGCAGACGATTCACGCTTTTTAGCGTTTTTAATTAATATCTTTTCAAATAATCTTTATATATTAATTCTTCTGTGCGTGTGTATATAACTGAACTCCTCCTAAACGGCTGGACCGATTTTGATGAGTTTTTGTCTGTTCCAGTGGACTCGAGAATGGTTTAGATTTATAATTCGGTTTAGAAATGTTTATTTAATTAATTTTTTATTTATAAATTGTTGATCTTGGAATGTTTTACATTGGATCCGGCAGACTGCGCTACGATCGCAGTATCGAATATTCAAAAATCTTTTATTATAATTCAAGTTGGTTCCGACAGTTGGTGCTGTGATCATTTCAGGAAAATATTTTGTCACTTCGTGTTATTATTTTATTGAAATAAATCGTGTGTTAATTAAATTATTACATTCAGACGTTCTTAATGTTTGAAGAGTTTTGAAGTGTGCATAAAAAACTATACATTCTCCAAATTTAGTATGCATTTGAAGTGAGTATTTTACATGATGAAAATCCTTGCTTTTCTCACGGCCAGAGTTGGAAAACCATCGAATTTATTTAGTTTATACCCCTCAAGGATTAACCAAAAATATTGTACATCTAATGGCATTAGAATAAATTAAGTTTATATACAATTTAATAAATATACCTGTTATAAAATAGTTTGAGTCTCAACTTTTTCACCTTTAATTATATCAAGTTTTTATATTCACACAGCCTTTACATTTAACTTCGCTCATAGTATACACATACTCACACGCTATCGATTGATTGAATTGTGATAACCGTACATGTAATGACGTTAGACTTTGTAATAACTTTTTAATACAAATTTTACTCAAAACGGTCCAGATTGTTAAAGCTTATTCATAAAAATTCGGAATTTTTTAATTTAAGATGTGTGTACAGGACTACGTCTGTCGGGTCCTCTAGTATATATATATATATGATTTTACATTTTATGTACTTCTGTTTTACTTAGATATTATGAGATCAGTATGTTTTTACGGTGCATATCAGAAGTTTTGAAGTTTTAAAATTAATGAATGGAATTCATGCATGAAAAGCTCCCGATTAAATACATACATGCACATATATTTTAATTAAAAATTAGAAAAACGTTAGCAAAAAATAATTTTAAAAAGTTGAGTTATTTAAAGTTAATAATTAATTTGTAATGCGTGAGGGAATTTTTTTTTTTTTTTTTGTTCAAAAGATATTCGTATAATTCTTGCTTTCAAATTTCTTTCATTTATACTCAGTTTGCGTGAGAAAAAAACTGAGAGAGCTGTGTGTGTGTGAACTCAAAAAATCTCTCAGAAACCTATTATCAACTTCTCTTTTTCACATTAATGATTTTTGTTTCCGCTTCTAATTGATACCTTCCATAGATTTTCCCACGTGAAAATAAAATAAAAGAACACTAAATGTCTACTTGTTAATTTTGCTATTGCTGCCAGATGGGAAGTTATGTACCGAAATCTAGAATATAATTTAATTTAGAATTTGTGCACCGATGCATTACAGTTTTGAATATTTGCTTTGTTTTCTTTGATTATCAATGGGAAAATATTACAACAGATGTATTTCTCAAAATATGAAACAATGAAAATAGGATATGTATGTGTTTGATGTTTTTTTTTAATTCAACCGTAATTTTAAAAACTGAAGTTTTCGAACTATTGAAAGACATTGGTTTTTTTAAGCGTTTTTCCCGAAGAATGTTGTTTTTAATCTTTATATGCTGCGGTATTGTGTATTGCTTTTTTTATTTTTATTTTTTTTCCTTCAAAAATAGTAGTATATTTTTCTATTTAAATATTTCATTCAGCATTTAAGCTCTTTTCGAACTATTTACCAAAACATTCCAAAGCAACTTAATTATGAAACTATTTAGAATAATAGAAAAAATAATCTACTATTTATGCACGATGAAACAATGTAATTGCTTAAAAGAAACTATAAAATATTAATATACCTGTTTTTTACTTTAAAAAAATAATTTAGTCGTTTCCCTATTCCACAACTGGGCTAACAATACACGTTTTGAGGAAGTTTAATGCCAGAGTACGTATATACACACACAGTCCAACCTCTATATTGCGAATTTTTCTATATAGTGAACTTTTTTCTAGAACCAAGAGCTTTTTTTTACGATTTTCTTCATAAAATAACCTCCCTATAGCGAAGTGTGTTTTCTATAAAACGAACTTTTTTCTTGTGATTCAATTTTTCTCTCCCTATTTTTAAAGCATTTCTTGACCTTCGTATGATGAAGTGATAAAATAACTTTAAATAATTTAACGTGGATAACACTGTGAAGGAAATACGCCTGAAGGGGTGTTTGGGGCATTGCAAAGATAAGAGGCGTATTGTGAGAGAAAACATTCTTTCAAATAGAAAACTCAAACAAAAAAAATTTTTTAATTGACTTTACCAGTAATTAAAGTATGCATCTGCTAATATATGCTTAAAGTTATAAGCTGTAAAAAATGTATGTTTAAAGTTACTTTTAGGCTTTAAATTGGAAAATGTCCTTAAAATCCATTAATTTTAATATAAAATTATTTTCTCAATGCTGAAAATACATTGTATTCCTCGACATTATTTTTCTCTTTTTCCCTTGTAGTTTTCTTTCTTGATGAGTAAGATATATAAAATAAATAGATATTAATTTAGGAAAAGGTATGAATAATTACTTTTTGTAACACTATAGAGTGTTTATGAATTTAAAATTTGTTTTGTGTGGTTCATAAAGTATATTGAAAGATGAACCCCTACATAACGAATTTTCCATATAACGAACTTTTGGGGGGGATTTAGCGACTTCGTTATATAGAGATCTGACTGTAATTTTATATTAAAATTAATGAATTTTATGAACATTTTCTAATTTCAGGTACACAAGTAATTTTAAACATACATTATTTTATAATTAGAAATTCTAAATATGCATTACTACATGTGCATCCCTAAATTTAATTACTCATAAAATCTGTTAATTTTGAGTTTTTTATTTGAAAAATTACGGCAATTATTTTGTTCTAGGTGAGTCAGGCTCCTGGTAAAACCAATTCAGAATTTATGACCACCATAAAATGTGTTAAAAGAGAGAATAACTTGAAATGTCCAGAAATACTTTAAAAATAGGGAGAAAAAAATTGAATCACAAAAGAAAAAGTTCGTTATGTAGAAAATGCACTTCGTTATTGAGAGGTTATTTTACGAAGAAAATCGTGAAATGTTCTTGGTTCCACGAAAAAGTTAGCTATATAGAAAAATTCGCAATATAAGGGTTCGTTATATGGAGGTTCGACTGTATTTTCTTAATGTTGAAATGTTGTTTTCTTAATGTCGACATTCTTTTGTCTTGTTTTCCTTGCATTTTTTCTTCCTAATATTATTACTTTTTTTTATGAGTAAGATATATAAAATAAATATACATTAACTTACAAAGAAGGTGTGAATAAAATTACTTTTTTAGTACATAGTGTTTATGAATTTAGAATCTGCTTTATGTGGTTTATAAACTATTTTGGAAGATGAACCTCTATATAGCGAATTTTCGACATAACGAACTTTTTTGCGGGATTTAGCGACTTCGTTAAATAGATGTTCGACTGTATATATATTTTTTTTGGTTCGATTACGATTTTATTATGGCAAACTTCTTTGAAAAGAAGTTGGTGGTTAACCTTTTCGACTTACTAGTTTTTTTTTTTTTTTTTGTAATACTTAAAATAAAGCTAAGCGGTCTATTTTAAAAGTTGCAAAAATTACCAACCTAAATCCTATGTACATTCAAAATATATCTAATAATAATAAAGTCGTTTGTTTAAAGCAAATTGAACATATATATAAATTACACAGTTACAATCTTAAATAATACATCCAACACCCAAGAAATTACTAATAGTGTATTGAAAACACAAAAGCGAAATCTTTATCTTGAATAGTAGCAATAAAGTACGAATAATTAATTCTTCATGGCAGATTCAATATGTACTACTATAATTTATTGATATTAATGGGGGGAAAAGGAAAGACTGTTTTTTTAATATGTTGCGCGTTTGACTTCCCCCCCAGCCTACATTCAAGTTCCTAAAACTGTCCCACAGATCTGCAGGGTTAAAACACTTGTTTAAAAAAATCTTGATTTTTTTGTTATTTTTAGTTATTTTGGAAGTAGATAATATTTAAGATACAGAATGTAATATTTCAACTAACATAAACTTATATTAGGAATTTGAATTATTTTTTAAAATACCTTTATGTAATAATATGATGAATATATGACCTTTTATGAAATAATATACCGTATTATATTGTCATATAATCAACAGTATATTATGTAATATATAATATATATTCGTATCCCCTCTTTTTGAGATGCGTTAATACATCCGAATTTCTTTTTAATGACACTCTTTATACGTTTGAAAATTTATTTTGCCTTAGACAATGTGGTGTACAGAATAGCCATATGAAGCATTAAGAATACAAACACGTGCAACACAAAATTCTGATTCGAGTTTTAAGAAATTGCTGCAGATGGGGGAATTGCGCCAACGAATCAGTTTGGAACCTGTAGCTAATGAAATGTGATATTTAGGAGGAGTTTTTTCTTTCCGAGTTGAAGCACCTGAGATTCTTCCCAGTCAAGCAAGAGAGGGGCATTCCCTTGTCTAGGGGAATCCTTTCTTTGTCCACAGTTGCCACTACTCAGACGTCCCCCCCCCACACACACACACTTGGGTCGAAACTACAAAAAATCTTCCCTACTTCGAACGTCTCATTCTACCTTTCCTTCGCCTCCCGCCCTTTTGTTGATGGTAGCCGTTACATTGTGAAAGGGGGAGGCTAGAGGAATGAGAAGCCGAACGAGAACAGAACTAAAGTGACGTCACGAGGGCGAGAGGGGAAGAGCACAGGAAAGGGGGGAAAGCCCAAAAACGCGTTCGAGAAGCACCAAAATGCAGTGGGGAGAAAGAATGCTGCTTTTTTTACTGTTCCATGGGCCGACAGATTCACTCTGTCGCCGTTCCAGCAGAATTGTTCTGCCCATTTCTATTATATCTTTTAAATTTAATTTTAAGTAAAATCATTAATTCGGCTCTTAACTCTAAAATTCTGATGAGGAGGTACGTCCCGTTCCGGGACAGGCACTCCGTAAGTTACATGCCACTTGCCACTTGCCTTGCTGCTTTTTTTTGCACAGCCGATATGAAAAAGAAAAAGAGTCTGCAAGTAGCACTTGCAAACGCAGGGGGGACGAAGCAGGAGCCAGCTTTTACACTGATCCCAGTTCTGATGAGTGGCAAAGGCATTTGAGTGTTGTAAGATGTAGCAATCATGTATTTATTTTGTGTTTATGGCGGATTCAAGGGCAGACTCCATTTCGAAGTTTTGTAAGCAAAATTTAATTTAGCATGAGGATACGTGAAAAGTGTTTTTGTGCTCTAATAACTGGATTGTCATGATTTTGGTTAGAAGTAAAAATATTTCTAGAGGTTCTCTAGTGATGTAATTATCAATCGGCTCCATGTGTAAGTCGTGGTGTATGACACTATTTCTAACGTACCAAGGCGCGTTAGCAATGATTCGAAGAATTTTGTTTTGTATGACTTGAATGCGTTTTGTATGGGTCGGGGGGGGACCCGTACGTTATCGTTGATCGCAAAATTTGCTTGTAAAGAATCAATTTATTTTCTAAGGATAGAGGAGAGCTTCTCCCAATAAGGGAGATAGCTAACGCAATTCTACCCCAGAATTTATCTGAAAGACCTCCCTTCAAGAGGATTTTCAGATGATCGATCTCATACCAACTTTAAGGACATATTGAGCATCAGCTTTTTAAGCAGGGACTTGCTAGCTGTTTAACATTCTGAATTATGAAACTCAAAGAGGAAAAAATGCACCCCTGTGGTGAGGATCCTTCAACACGCTGATTTACTTTCCGTGCAAGAGAGAGTATTAACATCACAATATACAACAGGGGTGGTCAACTTGTGAGTCGGCGGAGTTGTAACAGTGGTCAGGGCGGCCCGGACAAAAATGGAAAGTACCGCCCCTCTCTCCAATGCCCCCTCCCCTTTCTCTCTCTCTACGTATATATATATATATATATATATATATATATATATATATATATATATATATATATATATATATATATATATATATATATATATATATATATATATATATTAAGTCTTAAAGAATTCAAAATAATTCAAAATTAAAGACATAACTACTTGCTAATATTTCAAACGAATGAAATAAAAGAGAAGGAATCGTCTATTTAAGCAGGCTAATTTCTTTGAAAAAATAATCTACTAATGGTGGGGATCACAAGCGTTTGTTTTAACTTATAGTAACTACACTCAAGACTAAAATAAAACACCTCCTGTGACTCTCTAGCAAAGCCTCTTATTATCCTTGTCCCCTTTTGAATAGCCGAAACCGTACATAGTAAGGGTGAAAGGAATGTCCGTTGTTACCTCACTCCGGGATGGGGAGAAAGCTACTAGTGAAAGATGTGTAAACGTATTAAATTTCATGCTTTAACATACACTCCAACCTTAAATCCCTCAAGTTTCAACAACAACAACAAAAAAAAAACTGTCGTTAGATATACAGAGTACAAATTTTAAAAAAATAATAAGATACGTTAAATGTGAAAGATCAAATTCACACCCAATAATATTTCAGAAAATATATCAAATTTTTTGTAACAAAAAAATATTTTTCAAATTTGATCCAAAATGCCGCCCTTAAAATTTGCCGCCTCGCGTATGGGTTCCGCTAGGGCCGACCCTGCAATGGTGTACAAAGACTTCTTGAAAAATTAAAAAGATAAAAAATAACACTTTTTTTTTTTTTTTTTTTTTTTTTTTACAAATTTATTAAAATGCTGTTGTGACAAAAATAAAACTCAAAAAATTAACTTTAAATACATTTAATTGAATTACTTTAGAAAATTATCATCTTGTGTGCGCTGGCTTTTCAAAAGGAGTGCACTTGCGAGATATTGGAATTCGAGGGAGTTTTAAAGCATCTGGAAGAAAACAATGAACTACCAAGTGAGTACTTGCTACTAAAGAATGAAAATTGGTTATGACAGTGGTTTCTAAACTGTGCTCCGCGGACCCCTGGGGATCCCTAAGTTTTCATTTAATGCTAAAATTTCTCTCTTTTGCAAATCCTGAAAAAAACTAATAGAACAAGTGTTTCGACGAAGAATATAAATTCAATATTTTTTGTTTGTAATTATTCGTACATAGCCATTACTACAATGAAACATTTTCAAAAAATAGTAAGAGCTGTCTAGAAAGCGTAGAGCCAGAAATGAGACTACAGATTTCAAATCTTACACTTAATATAACAGCACTTGTAAAAGAAATTAATTCTCATTAAAAATTTCAATTAATACAGTCAGTATGTCTATTTATTTGAAACAGTATTTTGTAATACTTTTGTATCTAATTAGATGGTTACTGTTTTATTAAAGGGAAAAAAAGAAGTGATAAAAAAGTCTGTTTAAGTAGCAGAGGCAGTCTTAGGATTACTGAGGAGCAATTGAATCACTCGGCTTGGGTTGGAAGTCAGGGAGGGGTGCTCAAAATCTTGGGGTCCACGATGTCAGTCACGAAAGGGGCGAAGATCGAAGAACCGTTGGGCTATGGGACCAACCCATATTATGGGACATTGAAATTTCAAATTACATGGGGAAAAAATTGTATTTCTCCTCCCCTAGTTGGTCATAGATCTTTAGTGAACATTAATTTGAAACTATCTACCAAAGTTAATAATGCTTCGAGCTATGATTGATTTAAAAATTTAACATCTATTTTTCAGGATTCAATCAGAACAAGGTTTGATGATTTTAAAAATGATAAAAGAAAAAGTGCTGATCTTTTCAATTTCTTCGCAAGACTTTAATTGTTACCCTCCTGAAATTGACCTACAGCACTATATTATAATGAAAAGCAAATACACTGCTGGACAATTGCTAAGGACGGATCACAAATTGCTATGTAGCATAACATTAAGCGAGACATGAGGCCTAGTAGGATAAAATATAGTTGCCACACTGTTCAGACATTAGAATAAAGAATATTTATTGTTCTGGAAAGTACAAAAGCTGTGAAACATCTGAAAGAAAAACAAATGTTCATTTGATCTGCGTACGGAGAAATGGAACAATGCATCTAAAATTCAGCAGGCACCTTAAAGAAAGGTATCAGTACGGGATATGTCCACCGTGGAGTGTGATGCAACATTCTACACGTCGTACCATACTTTGCACAACATTATCCAGCAGCTGTTGAGGCAATTTATCCCATTCCTCTGTGAGTGCACGGATGAGGATGTTCTTGTTTGTCGGAGGATAGTTTCGACCAGCAACTTGCCTTCCCAAAGCATCCCACACATTTTCAATGGGGTTTAGATCTAAAGAACGCGCTGGCCATACGAGACGTAGAATACCCTCGCTGTCTAGACAATCCTGAACAGCGAGTGTTCGATGACATGTTGCGTTGTCGTCCATAAAAACAAATTTATCACCGACAGCACCACGGAAAAGACGAACATGAGGAAGTAGAACCTCATCAATGTATCGTTGGCCCGTCATAGTCCCCTTCGCAACCCCATGTAGGCGCGTGCGGCCATTGATCATGATGCCGGCCCACACCATGATACTGCATGTCGGATATCGGTCCTTTTCTTGGATATTTTCTGGACGATAAGCAGTACCACTCTCGCGCCAGATCAGTTGGCGTCTACAATCCGATGACAGACTGAACCTACTCTCATCTGAGAATAGTACGCATGCCCAGTCCTGTTCAGTCCAATTGTGATGCTCACGACACCATTGCAAACGAGCAGTACGGTGCTGTCTGGTCAATGGGACACACACAACAGGTCTGCGTGCATATAGTCCTCCTCCCCTCAAGCGTCTGGCAACAGTTTTTCGGGAGATCTGCTTTCCTGAGGCAGCAAGAAACTGATTTGCCACCTGCTGAGCTGTGGTGCGCCTGTTCCTTTTTGCTGATAGGACTATATATCTGTCTTCTGAAGGCGTCGTACTTTTAACACGACCTCCCCCGTGCCGTCTACTACACATTCCAGTAGTTTTAAATGACTTCCACAGCCGTGAAACAACGCTGTGAGCGATGTCGAACTCCCTGGCAACATCTGTTATTTTTCGCCCTTCTTCAATCTTTCCAATAATTCGGCCACGCATAAAATCATCTATGTGATGTCGGGAAGACATGCCAAAAATTTTAAGTTCGTCTATTAAATCTTTCCTGTAAAACTTTGACTTGAAACAACAACTGTCCACACGCGTCAAAACCTTTAAAGCTCTTATGAACGCTATCACGTGATGAACAGACGTGGGAAAAAATTTGCATACTCATACTTCTTCTTACTAATATCCCGCACTTATTCTAATTTTCCACATTTTGTTTCCTTTCATTTTGTGGTTGCTATGGATGATAGTGTTATCCGTCCTTAGCAATTGTCCAGCAGTGTATAAGGAACTTATTTCAACTGCAAGTGATACGAATTACATAGAATATTGGAAACCTGCATCAACAAGCAATTTTTCAATTCTACGCGATTTGGCGGTAGATTGATTGTATATTGTTGTAAGGTTGATGTGTGATATTGTTGTAAGGTTGAATGAAAATATGCTGGCGAACAAATGTTTTCTATGATGAAAATAAAATCAAAATATCTCTCAAAATAACTGATATGCACCTAATTTTGTTAAAATCTTCAAAACCTAATCCTAATATAGATGACGAGGTAAAAAATAAATAAATAAATAAAATAAAATAAAAACCTCAAGAAACAAGTAGTGACTATTTAATAATTATTTAGAAAATTAAATATTTCAAGATACTCATTTTTATTTTATACTTAGCGTAACTGATTGAACCTGTAAAAAAGTTTACTAACAATAAAACCTTTTTTTTTCATAAGTATTTTTATCTTTGCAGACCTTCTATATTCCCTACGACACCATATAGGCGATACCAATTGCCGCAAGTAACTTTGGCATCCAGTGGCCTAAAAAGAGGGAGGCACCTGACCTCTGACGATATGAAACTGTACTTAGGAATTTAATCTTGACCCAAGCCAAATGGACACTCGAGGAGTTTTTTACATGCCGCATAATCATACGATATGAACACTGTCGATTTTCTGCATCATGAAAATCCACCGACTTGGGCCGGCGTCGAACCCGCAATCTTAGGTGTAGCAGATCAGCGACAAACCAACTACGCCCCCCAGCCGGCACAGTAAAACTTACATTTATACTTTTGTCTTATTACATGAATTTAATTTTCCACTGCTTAGATCTGCATAAAGAATTGGATGGTTTGCGTAAAATCCCATATTAAGCATACAGGTAACATTTTTTTGTTTGTTGGAAAAGCTTGAAGTAACACGTACATTATTTTTATCGGATAGTGGCACTCTTCCCGAAAAGGTTGGCCACTCAATACAAAGCAACAAGGCTATTGGCGACGGATCTCGCAATTTTGAACCACGGTCAAGTGACGAGTACCACATCTGAGTTGCCACCCTCCCCATCTCCAAATTTCAAACCACGGCAACAAATGGATGTTGAGCCAAGACAGATTTAACGTGCATCAGATCCACTACACAGCGGGTCTTCAAAGGCAATACGGCTCGAACGCGGGACACGCTAGATATGAGCTCGTAATCATGACCACTAGTCTACCACGGTCATAGTATGCAGAAGGAACAACGGACATCATGCATTTTAAAAACTTAATGGCAACGAACTTTCAACGGTTTTCGTCTACTTCTTTTCTAGTCGTTGTCAGGCACGTCTCAAGGCATACGCCAACTGGGCCCGGAGCCTTGCCCTCAGTAGAGGCCTTGTTTTTTTTCTCGACTCAGTCTTAGTAAGATCATGATCTGGATCATTTTAATTGTCAAATATTATTCCCCCGTACACATTCTCGGAAAAACAAGGAATTTCAAACTGCATGTCACTTGGCAAAAGTGGTATAAGACTGCATTATTATGTGATCACCGTTGTCCATGTCTAGGCCCAGGGGCGGCTCTAAGGCCGGACAATCCGGACCCCTGCCCGAATCGGCATTTGGATCGAATTTGAAAAATATATTTTTTTTTTGTTACAAAGAATTTGATATATTTTCTGAAATATTATTGGGTATGAATTTGGTATTGCAATTAACGTATCTTATTATTTTGTACTCTGTATATTTAATGACAGTTTTCTTTTGTGCTTAAACTTGAAAGGTTTGAGGCCGGAGTATATGTGAAAGCATGAAATTTAATACATATATGTTTACACATCTTTCACTTGTAAATTTCTCCCCATCCGGGAGTGAGGTCACAACGAACATTCCTTTCACCCTTAGGATGTCCGGTGTGAGCTATCCAAAAAAGGACAAGAGTAATAACAGGTTCTGATAGATAGAGAGCTACAGGAGAGATGTTTTATTTTAGTCCTGAGTGTAGTTACTATGAGTTAAAGCAAACGCTTGCGATCCCCACCATCAGTAGACTGACTATCTTTTCGAAGAAATTGGCCTGCTGAAATGGACGATTCCTTCTCACTCGTTTGATATAACAAGTTATTATGTCCTTAATTTCGAATTGTCTTGAATTTTTTAAGACTTAAAATATATATGTATATATACATAGAGAGAAAGAGGCGACATTTTCCATTTTTGTCCGGGCTGGCAAAACTGCTAGAGTCGGCCCTGCCAGACCTAGTTTTAACCATAAATAATCATTCAACTAATTTAGTCGAAATGCGGCCATTGATTGAGCCAGTTTACGCCTAGGTTTTGGAGATTGTGAGTCGTGCACATTTATTTGTGTAAAATTACCATTTGAATGATTATTTGACATTGTATGTTATATAAACTGTCAACTTTTAAAGATCTCAGGAAGGGCCTACTCTTGCATAGGGGGCCCAGGGCCTCAAAAAATCTTAAGATTTCTATGGGCCCAGGGCCTCAAAGAGTCTTAAGACATCCCTGGTCGTTGTGAATATAAAACGATAAATAAGGCGTGTAGGTGGGAAAATAACGGCGGATGACTGTAAAATACTAATAGATACACTTCGTTGTAAGGCATATTTATAACAATTACTCATCTAAAAAAATGGTTAAAATTGTTAACTACTGATAATTGAGTGTATAACTTGGATAATATTCATCAACTTAACATTTTGTAGCTTAAATCCTATTATTTATGATTATAAAATTTAGAACTATTTTACCTACTTTGAAGCCTTAAAAAGTAAATTTAACATTTTTTTTATGATAGAGGCTTTACGTTAAGGTTTGCAATCCCGTGTTGTATTTTCAGTCCCGGGATTAGGATTGGATTATTTATTAAAAATACTTACACATTAGCAAAGTGGAAATTGCATAATAAAACTGAAAGTATAATCAAAAATTGGTTTAATATTAATTTAATTGAAACAAATAAAAAACTTAATTCATCATAAAAAACAAATAAAAATAGTACATAATGAAATTAAAAAACATTTCTTCATTTATTATGTTTCTGTAAATAAGCTTTTAAAAGGCACATCTTTTTTGTCCAGCGTTTCATTGTTCAAATGGCTTCTTATTTTTGTTACAAATTGTCCTGCCGAAGAAATAGCTCATTCGGATTCTATACTAGTAGGTGTTATCGTCATTAAACTGGAAAATGCTCTTTTCAGTGTTCATTCACCATGTCTCCGTCCATTTAAAAAAAAAGAGACATTTCTTTTTGAATTTTTGATGACAGTTTCTCAAATCTAATAGACAGCATTTTGATGCATATACCTCTTTGATAACTTTATACAGTTCTTCTGCTACACTTAAGATCCGGCACATGAATTCTCGAAAAATTATTGATTTTCACACTTTTTTATATTTTCTAAAAGTTCAAACATTTCTGTTTAAAATGATATATGATATGAGGAAATACGATAATTAGAAGTATGTTTGTTTTATTTTTTAAATAAAGCTACTCCTTGACGTCTTCGATTGGGGCAAACCCCACCCTTCTATTCACGCCAAGTTTTATGGCCCAGAACAGATGTCTAAGTGACCAGTACACGTGGCGTTATTGTTTGACCTCGGAGAAGCGCTGACACCCGGCAGTCACAAGTGTCAAAGGAGAGCCGACACCCATTGACAATAGGCGAAGGCTGGTTGCTGGGGTTGTTTTGTGGAGCACTTAGCCCGTCAGGGCTTTTATCTCCTATCAGAAAAATTAAGTGACTTGAAATGATTTTTTGCCCATTTTAAATAATGTAATAAGAAATTTTTTAAAAATTAAGACTTTTAAATAATGAATTTATCGTAGCAATGAGAGAATAAAAAAGACAGAAAAAGAAAAAATCTGGTTATAGGATGAATTTCATTAGTGATAGTAATGATGTTCTCCGCAGGGGAGAATTTATTTGTTGCACGATCGCGCAACGGCAATCAGGAAAATATTTAGTTTTTCGATGTCATTATTTGTTTTAGACATGTCTTCCAGTGCCCGGAAGATTTCCGGGAACTTGGAAGTCAAGTTATTTAATTCGTTAATGTAGGTTGCAAATTTCTCGAATTGAAAATTTGGTTCTTCGTTATCTTGATGTTTTTCCTTTGGTGACTGGTTTGAGGGCTTGGGGGTTTCCTCTCGTGGTGCCATCTGTTTTTCAATTTTAGGCGAAGGCTGTTTAAGAACACTGTCGCCTCGGCAGATGTCGAGAGAATGGGTTTAATGAACAAAGGTGGGGTGATGAAGAAAATCTCCAAATGTTTCACGAGAATACTGGCGACTATACATTTCCCACTGGCCGGGAGTGTATTTGTGTGTTCCGTACAAATAGGACACTAATGAGACCCAGGGAAAAGGGCAGACTTTTGTGGCCTGCCAATGATAAGGGACGTAGTGTGGACCCGCCCCTGGTGTTTAAGGGGGTTTTTTTAGGAAAAAGGGCAGAGGAGAACTCGAAAAGGGAGACTTGGAGCGAGCCAGGATTTTTTTCGGATGAAAGGAGAGACCATGAACGCCGGGGCGTTGGAGAACTGGAAACAACGGTTTAGAGAGAGAAGCAAATGCCCTTCGGACAAAGGATTGAAGTGATCGACGATCTCCCGTGATATAGACAGAATGCACCGGCTTATCGCATAATCTGTAATTTATTGCTTCAATAAGAATTTGTTGAGCAAATAAACAAGTCTTTTATTTCAAAATTAGGCTGTGACAAACTTTTGTTTGTTATCTACTCACGATGTCACAGCGCGCATCAAATGATCTCTGCTAGGAGCATCTGTGCTTCCCCCCTTGCATAAGTCTCTGATGAGCGTGAATTCATATGATATTCAAGTGGGAAAAGTTAGAATGTATAAGGTTTATCCAAAAGTGTATAGATACACGTCTTTTGGATCTTAAAAGCGCAACAGAGAAAAAAAAGTTAAGTGATAGAAAAAGCCTAAGTGGTCGTAACTGACTCACCAACATTTTAATAGAAAAAAAATCAAAGATATTATAGTGTGGCTATTAGAAATAATATCAATGATCTACTCAGCATGAAAACTTCTGTTTTTGGGCTGTTTATTTTCATCTTCTGTCTTCAAACGAGAACCCTCCACATGGACTGTGTCCTGCGGATCTAAATGCCTGGTGCAAGTTTGAAAAGACAGAAGCTGAATGTAACGAAAGGAATTATGATCATAAACACATACCATAATGAATTAAATGAAGCCAGTTTCCAGATATCTTGGTGATCCTTTGTCACTAAGAAAATGTTTAAATGGAAAGACTCAGAATCCAAATGAGTCAGTTAATAACACCATATGGGGATCGATTCAAAGGTCTACATTTGTGGAAATAAAAACTCTAAAATTAGCGGTAAACATGGTTATTTCACTGTTCAATATGAGTAATGTAGCAAAGTTAATAATCTTAAAACGTAGTGATATTGAAATAAGTTATAAGTGTGTCATGCTTTAAAAAACTAGATACACGTAGGATTCGTGTAGCCCAACGAAAGCATCTTGAGATCCCCCCCAAAAGGGAAAATAGTTAAAAATAATGGGAAAAAAACAGAAGAATCCTTTGTATGAGCAGATAAAAATAATAATTCATATGCTTCTGGAACGTACTCAAAAAAGTAAATGGTCAAAAACTTACAAATTTTTACTTTAAAACCTGTTTTCTTAAAGTGCAATATTTTTCATTTTATGTACCTTTTTCTCAAAAATCACTTATCATATAATCCTCAAATTTTCAGTGCCATTAAATTGTTTACACATTTTAATGGAGGGAATACGATATATCGAGCACACTTTTTTAAATATGACTTTTTAAAACTGAATTTTAGGGAAAAAATTTGAACAACTTTTATAAATTCATAATAACTTTAATTTTTAACAAAAAGACAAAAGCCTTCATTAAAGTGTTATTGATGGTACACATAACCAACTGTTTATTCACGAGCAGTAAGTTTCTGATAAGAAAATACATAAACTTATGCAATTTAATGCACACTCCTATGGATGTGCCCTCAATAGTTTTTGTATATAAATTG
The DNA here is from genome assembly GCA_019973935.1 of Trichonephila clavipes. Classification (NCBI taxonomy): domain Eukaryota; kingdom Metazoa; phylum Arthropoda; class Arachnida; order Araneae; family Nephilidae; genus Trichonephila; species Trichonephila clavipes. The sequence continues at coordinate 99,974 of BMAU01014077.1, forward strand.
ATCCATTTATTAAACCAGAATATGAATTGATTTCAAGTGTTACCTTATTTGAAATAGAAGATCCAGTTGCATGACTCGTTAGGAGTGCAATGGGATTTGAAGTCTTTCAAGCAGGTCTGCTATTAATTAACGGCATTTAATTGAAGGAACTGTGACAAATCTATTTTTGAGATGTTACTTATAGCATTGTGCAAGTATTGCAGTGAGCCACTTCAATCTGTGCAACGTTCTTCCATATGAGAAATGAGAGCTGCATATATTTCTTTTACTTAAATCACTTATAATTGCACAAAAAAATTCTATGTACATATTTCATAAACAAAATTAAATTTTTTTAAGAATTAAGAGGACTTGGTACCTTAAAATCACAAACCTATCGTTTTTTTTTTTATTTTCATTTAATCTTATTCTTTGCATTATTATCTTTCGATTGATATATCACTTGTGCATGTCGGAAAGTTAGAAGTTTAATAAAACTTCATTTGAAAACAAATTAGGCAATTCAGCCACACCCCCTTTTTAGAAAAAAAAAGCTAAAAAATGCGTTATGATAAAAAAAATCTATTTTATAAATAGAAATAATAACTATAAAAAAGAATGTGTAGTATTAAAAGCAGAATATTTCCGAGGCAATACAATAATGTAATTTTTCTTCCTTGTGAAATGTGTGCATGTAAAATTTTTAAATTAAGGCATTTTATATTAATAATTTTATAATTTCAGTTCTTATTCCTGATATATTTTTCATACAAATGTAATACTTTAATATTATAAAAAGAAAAACAGCTAAATTTTCTGTCGTGACAGAAAAAAAAATTTTTTAAAGTTTTTCTTGAGTTTTCTTGTGCAATTAGTACTCTTCTAAAAGTTGATCATTTATAAAAATGTGTGGGTTGAAAACATATGAAAATGCAATTATTTTAAAGAAAAACGTATAAGTAATATCTTAAAGTGGTATTTTAAGTTTAATTAAGCTTATAATAATTATTTTTTCAGAATTATAAACTTTAAAGTGGTTTTTCTCAGTTTGTGTTTTTCGAAACCGTAGTGCATTCAAAATGCTACTCCTTCGACAATTATTTACCAATCACTTCAATTTTTTTCCTGCGTGTTAAAAATAAAGCATGTAAAAAATTAGGGATTCGTTTTGCTCTAAACTGAATACTTTTTTTTACAAAAAATAAAATGCAAGACATGTCTGCTTTTTCGTTGATTTTTAGCCTGTATATCAACATTTTATTTTTTTTCTCGAAAACGAATGAAGTTATTCTAAAATCGATCCCTAAAGTTAAGAACATCCATAAGAATATTATAAAAAAATTTCAGGTCAAAAAATTAATTTTTACAAAAGGAGTAGGATTTTAAAATTTTCCCAATTTTCTTCAAAAAATTTAAATTTTTAAAATTGTGTGAATAATATGAAAATTTTCATCTGGTAACATTTTCTTGAATAGAAACATTGTATAAAATGTTAAAATATAATTTTTAAATACGTAAATAAAGAAGTTTGTTCAAAGGGTGCCAAGTCCCCTTAAATTCTTAGAAAATTTTGATGAGAAAATTTTTTAAAAATATATTTCAGACAAAAATTTAATCCCGGGATTTCGGGATTGGGAAAAACACCAGGATCCTGGGGTTGCAAACCCTACTTTACATGTCCCTCAAACTAATAAAAATAGTAAGCCTCATTATTTATCAACATGTTTTCTTAAGAGCAAAAATATCTTTCAATATATAATCGAGTGTAAAACTCAAACTCAGTGGCCCAACAGCCCATGAGGGCCAGGGTTTACCGTGCCAATTTCAATATATGTGACCATTGGGCATTGAGGTGCTGGAGCAGATGTCTCGATCAGGTGGTACCGTCGCCAAAAGCCCTCGTGTAGCTGAACAGTGCGACGTTAATATTCAATCAATCAATCGATCAGGTGGTCAGTTTGAAGTGAGACCCCCAGTGTTTAAGTCACCAATCAAGCTTTTTTTTTGGTACACATTTATCAACCCACTGCAGTAGGGATGAAAAACTGAGTCGATCTTGCCCAGCCCGGAAATAGAACCCGGACATGTGGCATGTAAGTGCGATACGCTACCACTCAACCCCTGGGTTTTAATCGAGTATATAAAAATTAAAAAAAATCAAATTTGCAAAATACAAAGTGAAATAACATTAATAAAATTTAATATATCCAGTTAGCCACATAAATCAATATATATTAGTAAAATAATATACAATATTTATCATTTAAAACAAGTATAGCAGTTCCAATGTATACACACTTGATAATTAGGAACAACAACAGAAGAAAATTTTCAAAACCATACATTGAACAATCGTGATGAACACACATTTTCAAACAGTATAAAAATAAGGTAATTTATTATGCATTTAAAAACAATAAAATTTTTGTATGCAACACTGATTCAAATGTAAATAGTTATATTATTTAAGAAATTACTAAAATATCTTCAATAACATTATAAACTCTAATCAACTTTCAAAATACTTTCAAGAGGTTATTTCATTTTTAATTTTCACACATGCATATAAAAATAAAAAATGCAATTTAATGATTAAAAAATATTTGCACAAACCAAACTATTTCAGTACCAGAAATAAAAGGAATGCAGAAAATATAGGATATAATTCCAATTTCTAATAGAAATACTATTACACAATTTTCTAAAAAAATCTTTACAAAATTTTTTTATGGCATATATTGTAATTAATAGTCTTTAAAACATATTTTTTAATATCTGCCATAAATTTGATATAGCTCAGGGACAATAAGTTAAGTTTTTAGAAACATCTTTTGAGTAAGATTAAATTTAAAGAAAATTATTTGAAAGCAAATTGTTTACATAACTACCAAAAATATAATTAAAATTTTTTTAATTGGTAACTTAAACCCTTTTTATAATTACATTACATGTTTCCTTACTTAGCAAATGAAAACAAGTTTGTATGAAAATGAATATATATACTTATGCTATTTTATTTAAATTTTTCGGTATTAAAACAATTTTCATTACAGACATGTGAAAGAACATGAAACTCTTTTAATGTTTATATTCACAAGGAAAATCAATTGAATAAAAGAAGGTTTAAAATTCATCAGCAGGATTTCATTTTTAAGTGAAAAGAGATATCAGCTTATGAAGTAAAGATGAGAGATATTTAAATAAAACCTGAAAATAACTTGATCATGTCCTCTGAGCTTTAAATTTCATTTGCATGTATAAAAATTCACGTATACAAATATAAAGGGAAAAATTAACGACTTTAAATTTACTTTTGATCTCAAAACATGTAAAGAGTATTATTTTGTTTCATCTTCAGTTGCAAAGATTTTTTTCTAAATGGATAATTCTTCAATTATGAAAAATAAATAAAATCTCAAAAGTTTCCATCTAAAAATAAAATAAACCTGAAGAATAACATAAAATTAGATCACACAATCCATTTCAAGTGTTTTTTGACTAAAAGTGAGAAATATCACATTGCAAACATATTTATTTTATTAATTACTAATAAATTTAATATTTCATATGTTTATATTCTACAAAAATGATTCTGGACTATTCATCAAAAAATTGTAGATTAATAAATATTTTTTGAATATTAAAGAATATGCACTGGTTTTGTCTATAACCCAACACTTTACGAATATCACATGACTTTTTGAAAATATTAAGTTCAAGCAGTACACAGGAACTAGGAAACAATATCATTGCTATCATGCACACATACATGTCAGTATTTGGGACATCACAAAGTACTTTCTTTTCTTTTAAATATGACAGAATTTTTGAACTTATACAAAATATAAATGCTTTCATGCCTATGTGCATTTAAAAAAGGCAATCACGAAATTAAAATAAAATCTGGAGAGTCCATCGAAAGAACCTACCTAAATCCTCCTACTCAATGAAATTGCATCGTTTGAATTATCCAAATTTAGAAGCAACTTAATTGAACTTTACAAATTTCATGTACATGCATCAAGAAGAAGGAATCTGTGTTTAAAACTCCTTTGCATTATTTTACATGTTTTTCACTAAAGTTTGTAATTTTTATTATGAGATCCAGCAACTATATATATGAAATTTAATGGTACTATATCTGAAATATATCGAATCTTTTCTTTAACTCACTACACTACTAAATCTCACCCATCTGGTATAGTGGTTAGAGACGCTGACTGCTGTGCCTAGGTCCGAATCCTGGAGAAGACACGGATGTTTGTAAATGTATAGTGCCTTCGCAGCATGGGGTACTTTAAATAGCCGTTGAGCCGCAAATTTTCTCATGAGGTTGGTGGAAGGGGAAGAGAGGCCCCTGACCACCCCCAGCGTGTTCTCCCTCAAAATTAGGGTGAGACCAAGCTAAATGGTTCTGTCAACTTATGGTGCTCAAAGCTACGGATAACAACAGGTGTAACTTAGCCCTTTGCCATGATGAATTTCATGGGCCTTGATCTGGTATTTGCCAATCAGGTGGCATTAGTAACAACAACACTACTAAATAGCAATTTATTTATTTCCTATTGTAATGCCACTGTTTGAAAATAATTGTGAATCTAGATTTTTACTATCTTATTTATATTTAATCTTTTTTGCTCATTTTTATAAATTCTATCAGTATTTTTCTTATATATTAATCTGTAGTATTTTCCCCCTTGAGATTTTATAGAGTAAGGGATGCAGTTTCACTAAGCAGAGGATTATATTGAGTTTTAAGTTGGTAGACCTATATAAATAAAATACTGTCAAGCACACATATTCAACCAACTAAATGCATTATTCAAAGGAAAAGCATTCCTTGATAAATTTTATCATAAGGATGAATTATATTAAAATGAAATAAATATATTTAATAGGAATATAATGTTAAAGCTACAAAATGCTTTGAAACATTTTGATATACAAGTTATTGTATTTTTTTAAAGTAAGAAAATCTGACATTTTTGAATATTAATTTTCTTCATATACAAAAAAAAAAAAAAAAAAAAACCCTTCCATATAATTTTATACATTTATTTAAAGGTTGTCGAAACAAAAGGTAATGTTTTGAAATAAGTGAAAATTGACTATTATTGAATTACAACTAGATTACTTATACAACTGTTAAAATCTCAAACCTTAAAAAATTATTACATTTATTTCATTGATATTTTTAGTGCAAAATTATCACAGAAATTAGGATTGATTTTGATGTTCAATATATTTCAGAAGCTAAAACCTGATGAAGTATTTACTAGTATTATTTATTACATACCATCTAAACATTCTCCTATTACCTACAAAAACAGAGGTCATATTCAAAATTAACTGAGATTATGTTATAATGTCATATAAAGTTCATCCATAGAAAATATGCTATCTCGTTACCAAACTGATTTTGTGTGAATAACTTTTTTCAAAATAAATATATTTTTCAATTTTGCAGTCATAATCTTTTCATAATAAATGTATAGCACGAAATTTGATATCTTAAAAAAAATATTTCATTAAATTACTACATACATTACTACATACATAAAAGTGAGTATTTAAAAATATAACAAAAAAGAAAAAAAGAGTAAATTTGTAATAGCAAGAAACCTTACACAAGGAATGTGTTTTGATTTATTCATAACACTTTTTGTTTACAACGAGAGAAAGAAAGAAAAAAGTTATAATAATTGATCAACGATATTAAGTTAAACAGTGATATATAATATCAATATTTCAAACTATCATTCAATGATGATCATGAACTTTGTATAACTAAGTATAATAATTAAGTATACACATTTTTTTTGTTTTCTTTTATTAAATATAACAGTATTTTAAGAACTGAAATCCTACACTCCATTACACGAATAAAGTTATTTTTTTAAATGCATTTTTAGAACATTTTACACAAAAACCTAAAATAAATATCCCTTGATTATATAATTTTTTTCACATAGTTATTCCTTTAATTTCCATGTAACTTTGATAATATAAAATACTTTCAATAAAATAAAAATACACAAAACAACAAAGGAAAAGACATAACAAGTACGTTATTCCTGCCAATATATCTAAATTTAAATTATGAAATATTGTCTTTCCATGAAAATTTTTAGATATTAAAACTAAATTAGATCTAATAACAATACTTTTGCATATGTTTCTTTCATAAAAAGTTTTCAACTTTTATTGATAAAATTCTTCTTAACTAACAAGAAACAAGCTGTCAAGAGAAAAAGTTTTAAGGATTTAAAAATAAACTAATAAAGATACAATTTTAGTAAATATTGCTTACACTTCAAATTTATATTCAAAATACAAAGAGAATACATAAAACAAATAATTCCTTTTGCAATGAAACAAAATAATGGAAGTGTCAGAGAGGAATGCAATGTCCTATATTCAAGTGTTATAAACTAATACATTTTTTCATAACAATAAATTCAGTCTTTTTCTAATAGTTCTCATTTTCCTTCCATATACACACATTTGTGAATGGAAAATATTCCAGCAAAACATTAAAACAAAATATAGCAATAATTTTGTACCCCTTCAACACATGTACACACCATATATCTAATTTATCTTATACAAAGAAAGTCTATCACATGTAGTATTCAGAACAAACATTCATGCATTCAGAAAATTTAAATAAGTTTCCTTTTAATATTTTAAATAAAAAAATTATTCCAAAATTTATTTCATTGCATTTTAATATGGCCCCTCCATAAAGATTTTTACTAACTAGAATATATACATTGTTTACAAATTGGCAAACTGTACACACAATAAACACTTTTATTTACAGTAACAAAATACTTTTGATAAAATTTTATTAAACAGTTGCAAATTATGAAGAGGAGGGAAGAATGTACAATTAATTTGGAGTGCATCATAAATGACTAACTAGTGTTTATAGAGACTTCCATGAATAAAACTGATAATATAAACCTGCAGACAGGTTTTTGAAATCTTAATCCATCATTTTCCATATCTAATCCATACAATCATTTTAGAAGTTTAGTATAAGTTTTATAATTAAAAACTGAACTTGTATCCTTCTTTAATGTATTTAACCATATCAAGGAATGGATTGTCATAATAAAAAAAAAAAACTTTAATTACATTAATATTTAGCTAGATTAAAATTCTAATAATTTCTTTTAATTGAGGACATTAGTAATAAATTTTTAAGTAAATTGTTGGATGTTTAATAAATCATTTTAATAAGCTCAATCTCAAATTTTGAGAATATTTTTAGCTACTTTTTCCATAAACATTCCACAGGTCAAATGGTAAAGTAAAATCTATAGTCTAGGTAAACCATTAGAAAGCAAACATTTTAACTCCTCCTAACCAACAGCACCAAATCTGTTTTCTATACAAATCCAGCCAATTTGCATGCAAAAAATGAGCTATGATTGAACCATATATTTTATTGTCACATGTAGCTATTGTAATTGCAGCATAGAATTTATACTTCTATCTCATCAGAAAGAAGTGTCAAAACTAATTTTCTATTTCTTATTAAGTCAAGGCAACAAAATCAACAGAAAATAAATAAATAAAAGCATATTATTTAATATTCAATACATATAAGATCTATTATCAATGAAGCATTTTTATAAATTGCATAATCAGGTAGTTTTGCTTCAATTATTTATAACAAGAAAAGTATTAAATTGATTTTTCTTTAAAATATTAAAATGTAATAATATGCATGCATTTGTTAAATATCAACTGTTTGAAACATTAAATAACAAAATATAAAGATATTAGTTAACTGAAAGACAAGAATAACTGCAAATGTAATAAACAACCAGGGAGGTGCAAATAGATAGTTCCCTTCTCTCCTTTAAAAAGAAATTGAATTACAAAATAACAAACAGAAGTTCATGAAATTCAACAAATTTCAAAATTTCCACATACAAATAGAAGCATAATTAAAAATAGTAAAAATATAAATAAATTTTGAAAAAACAGCACAATTAAAAAAGCAATGTTTTAAAAACTAGTTTAAAATCCAGAATATCTAGTTGTAATTCAAATCTTAAGCAAAGAATAAGGACAAATTTCTTTCCCAATCTTAGAGGAAACTTTTCTTGAGTATTAACAATAAAGATGCATAAAAATAATTAAATGAATCATTATGCAAATGAAAAGCTAAAGATGTAAAAACGTACACATTGGGAAAAGAAGCATGAGAAATGTCGACAAGAAATGAAAAATTTGCAAGCAAGTTAAAGCGATTCCCATACACTTCATACATATAACAGAAGCACTTCTCAAGAGTTAAGAGAATTGCTTTAGGTGATCTAACTGAATTTCCAGGGCTATTCTTTCTTCCATGATTTCAGATAATTCTTGATTCAGTTCATTATTAAGCAGAGTCAACATCATGTTCCTCTCACGATGTGCTTTAATGGCCGCCTGAAGCTCTCTTTTGTCCCGTGGGGCACTTCTAAAGGTTAAAAGAAGGAAAAAAAGAAATAAACAAGTATATATATATATATAATACATATATATAAAAAATTAAGTCAATACCTACTTAGGCTAACAAAGAAAAAGTTTATTTTAGTTACTTTTTATTAAATAATTACAATTAATATACAGAATCACAATATTAGTGGCAAAAAAGAAAGCAATTTTCTTTCCTTTATAGGGTGTTGGTCTATTTTTGTTTGTCACTATTTATTTTATTCAAATAAAATAGTACAGTAAAAAGGAATCACATTCTCAGAAAGTCGGCCATCCCAGGTGGGATTCGAACCCATGGCCTTTGGATTAGAAGTCCAACACACTATCCATTGCGCTACAGGGACACAAGGAGTGATTTTCCTTTTTATGTAAGGTGATGGACTATTTCTTTTGTTTGTTACTACTTATTCATTAATTAAATAGAATTAATGAATTAATATTTGAGAAAACCGTAATAACATCAAGTGTCATCCACTACAAGTTTTAAAAAATGTATTTGAACTTGAGTGGATGAATAAAAAATATTTTATTAACAATTGAAAATTTGAACAAGGATAAATATATATATATAAAGAGAGTTTGAACTAATAGTAGGAATTGAGAAATGGTGGATGGTTTTAGGTACAATATTATTATTAATATTATTAAAAACTTATGCTTAAAAATTATATACTTTTACGTATATAAAAGAAGTTTGATTCAATTATTGTAACACTAAAAATAGCAAATGGTTACCGACAAGAATTTTCATTTCAGTTAAAATGAATTTTTCAAATTCATTTTTTCTCTTTGGTGTACTTATTTTCATCTGTGAATACAGTTATACTCCCATTATATTAAACAAAATTTCTGATGTTGATAATAAATACGAAAAATAAATCACATTAATAACAAAGAAAAAAAAATGAAACAAAATAAAGAAGGCTGAAATCTGAATTTCATTCACACCACCATTTAAAAAAAAAGACAGGTATCAGAGAAATTTTAATTTTTATAGACCAGGTTTGTTTTTGATGTCTAAAACAAAATATATCTTTATTTTAATAAAAAAAAATACATTCTTGGGTAAAATATTGTAAGATTTAAGCTTCCTAAATAATATGTGTTACAAAATTAATTAATGCAACATACAGTTAAAATTTTGAATTGTATGTGATTTAATTTACAAGCAAATAGAATAGGAACTTATTTTGATTGTTCATTAATATCACACTTAAAAGCAGTTTAAGGATTATTAGTAATGAACTTCAACAGACTTTTTGAAAAACTACACTAATCAAAATAGTTAAAACTATATACTCTCATAAAATCAAAAAATAATTTATATTTTTATCAATACAATAGTTACTTACGTTATATTGGCTGCTGCTATAGCTAGAGGAGGTTCAGAAGGGTGCCTCTTCCTATCACTAATAGATTCTTCATCTTGATGACTAATGTCCACCAATAATGCTGTACTATCATCAATTGCAGCAGAAAGGTTAGCCTATAGAAACAAAATAAAATTAAAATTAGGACATAATTGTTATATATTTCAAGTGCCTTATGAAATATGTACAATGATATTCTTCATTTGATTTTCTCCGATTTACAACAGCAATAAAAAAAAATTAGCCACAAATCAACACATGTCCTACTCTTATTTTAATTAATATTAGCTAATTAGTTACTAGTGGAACAAAAAAGATGTCTTTCAAAGTTAAACATAAATTTTAAAAAATCATATTTGACAATAGGTCAAAACTTAAATAAGCAAGATATTAGTAAAAGTAATATTCTGATAATATGTGTAAATAGTTACATTTTAATAACAAAATATAGAAAGGAGTTCTGAATTTTAGCTAGTTACTAAACCTACTTTTGGAAAATTATTTTTATGAAAAGTGGGTTGATACAAGCCCTCTATATTCAATTAAAAATTGTGGATAAATATATATATTCACCAATGCTAAATTTACTTTTCCTCCTAACAAAGAACTTCAAGAGCTACAAACCTGTTCTAAAAGAAATGTTTCTGATCCAGCAGAAGAATTGGCAATCAATCCTGATGAAACAAAATAATTATATATTTTTAAATACATTTATATTCAGCTAAATAACAAACAGTGAATAACGAAATTAGTTCATAATCTTACTTAAAACAAACAATTTTATTCCAGAAAATAGAGAATAACAAATCATATTCAATGTAAGCATTTGGCAGCTTAAAAATAAAACAGACTATTATAACATTTATATGAATATTAATAACTAAATAAATTTTCATTAAGATTTAAAAAACACACAAAAACAAAAGTACTCACTATCTTGTGCTGTCAAAGGCTTCTTATACACTTCAAAAGCTCCAGACTAAAATAACATTTTATATAAAATTAAAGGATATACCAATAAATAAAGAAAGAAAAATATTAAAAACTAGTCAGAGATGTGCACTATTTCAAAGAGAACACATTTACTCAACATTTTTAAATGTAAATTTCACAACACTATGTTTCATGAAATAAGGGGGGGATATATTTTAAAAAAACATTTATTAACATTTCAGAAACAGATTAAAAATACATCACCTTCAAATGCAAATTAGCAGTTTCAACATCTTCAAAATTTGTGAAGTCAGCAAAATCTATTGATTCACTTAGATTATGCTCATCTGAATGGGTACCAGATTTCAAAGGGGTAGCCTAATATATATGGAATTAGAATTTTCTTACATAAATATTTATAAAATGCATAATACATAAAATAATTTTTAAAAGTTAAATAAATCTTTTTCAAACGTTAAATAATTATAAATGTACTAAACACAAAATGTTTTCCGTACTTATAAGAAGCAATTTTGTGTTGCAACACAAAATTGCACCCACTTAATAAAAAAAAGACATTTTAATTTTATATTAAAAATATTTTATACATTTATATTATTGCAATAAATAACAGACATTTTTTTTATTACTTGTATAATCTAATTTTACTAAAATGGATAACATTTTTTAAAAAAAAGTCCTACAAGCGTACAAACTATGAAATTATTTTAAAGAGACCAATTGAATTCTTGTTATTCATGTACTTTAGTTCCCAACAACAAAAATTTCTGAAGAAACAAAAAAAATTCTCAACTTAATGCTTATTCATATTTTTCATTCCATACACTAACTTTAAGACTTTTTTATACTTAAATATATAAAATTGAGCTAATAAGTTTACATTCAATGATTTTGAAACATTAAGAAGTAATTTCTGGTACTACTGTTAATGAATTTAGGTATTGCAAGATTATTTTTATTTCAAATCAATATATAACCAGCACCTATTTGAAACACTTGCATTACAAATAAAATTTAAAAAACAAACATTTTGTCGAACACATATTTAAAAAATATATTTAATAAAATTCTGTGAACTTAACCTGTACATTCTTTTTCCAGAACAGTTTTTTTCTTCAGATATATCACAATACAATATTAAAATAAATTTCACACACATACTTATTATATATACTTTTGCATACTTACACTACTTGGAGAAACTCGAGGAGGAACAGCTGGAGGAGCTCCAAGAAAATGTGGGACAGTTTTACCTAAAAATAATTGCAATCATTATAATATGGAATAAAAGCGTCATACTAGTAGCAATAACACTTTAAAACATATATATTTTTATTGAATACTCTTTACAATGTAATAAAAATGTATTTTTAAACAATACTAATGAAGTAAAATTCATTCTTGAATGTTTTTCAAAAGAAAATCATTGCTCTTTCACATTACTCTAAGTATATTTGTGTGAAGAGTTAACACAGAATCTTTACATTTCATCCCTATACTAATTTACATTTCTAAAAGTTCTACAGATATTGATTACAAAACATGGTTACAAAGTAATCAGTTTCATAATAATTTCATTAAGACTAATAACTAATTTTACTAGTTACAACAACAACTAGTTTTTAAGAAACCAAAACAACTGTTATTCGTATACTGAAATGCCAAAAGTTACGGAATACTTTCCAAATATTGTAAGGGTTCTACTTTTGCTTAGTGAAGTGAGCAAATTAATATGGCATTGACTTAGGTTGTCAGAGGTTCCTTGAAGAAATATTCAGCTGTTCACAATTGTGAAAGTGTTGCTAGTGCATGATTTTGTCCTCAAATAGACTTTCTGATCTTGTCCTATATAGGTTTGTTGGGATTCAAATGTCCAGCAGTGTCGGAGGCCAAAGTTGTTGAATTATCCAGAATGTTTCTCGAAACAACTGCAAATGACCTCCAAGTACCTGAACATAAGCATTTTCATTCAATGATTGGTTTAGTTTGACCAGAGAATCTAGTTCAGGCATGTCAAAACAGCTCAAACCATAATGGAGCCACCATTAGCTTACACAGTGCTTTGTTGGTAACATGGGTCGTGGCTTCATGGGATTTGCAACAAACACAGTTTTTCCATTTATCTGGGATTCAATCAATATGTTCATGAGTCCAACAGATGTGCTGCAACCAAAAGAGTATTGTTTGTAAAGGCTCTTAATTCAGTCTTCTGTTATATCTTACAAACACCTCATTTTGCTACACTGTCCACACAAACATGTCTGTTATATGACTCACATTGAATTTTGCATTTATTTTACAGTGTTATTTGTGTGGTAATATTGATTAATCCATGCAGACAGCACTGGTCATAGTCACTAAGTAGACACAGTCAACTACTACATTATCAATAGTGAGAGGTAATGTCTGAAATTATCTTAAAACAATGGATCTTCACCAATAACAACGTATAATTCACTATTTTGAAAACCAAGTGTATTAAAATGTCTCTTTATTCTAATTCCTGTAAATTATTTTATACTATTGGAATTTTGAATGTTAGATCTTTAATCTGACCAATATACTATTATGTTCGAATTAATTGGGAAAAACATGTTTTTCTTGTTTGAGTTGGTAAGTGATTACAAGTGATGTCCTGAACCACCTCAAACCTGTTATATCTGCTTTTAGGTAGTGTGACAGATCGACTTTGACTATAATTTATTCATTTTAATGTATCAGGAGCTCAACTGTTAGCCTTTCAGCAGGGAAGCTGGTAATTTCAGTTTTGCGTTCTGTATAAGACGTGTTACTTTTACTTGTTCAAAGATGGATATTACTCTGAGGAACTGTTTTAAAACAAATTGCTCTCAATGAACACACTTCTATGGCTGTGAGAGATATAACTATGGCGTTGGTGTGATCGAATTAAGTGTCTTAAGAACATTTAAAAATTCTGGATCATCGTCTTCAAAAAGAAAAGAGAAATGTGGGCACAAGTGGAAAACTATTCCAAGAATTGATAAAATTTTAATAAGTAGCAAAATAAATCCGCATAGACCTTTGAAGGGATTTATTCAATAATAGTGTTAAAGTACCTAAACTTCAAGGAAAATGCTTCTGGAAGGTGGCCTTAAGGCAACAAGAATGAGGAAAAAAACTATTTCTAACTCAGAAAATGATGAAAAAACATTTAGCATGGGTCACAATATACCGATCATGGACTGTTAATGACTGGGAGAAGATGATTTTGAGTGATTAAACATTTATTTGTGCAGTGGTACAAATCAAGTGTAGTAAGATGAAGTGTAGTTGAAACTTTGTTACCAGATCATATCCAACAGATTGTAAAACACCCTTCTAAACAGATGTTTGGGGTTTTATTCACAACAAATGTTACTTTTGAAGCTTAGTTCCTCTTAAATACATGATGAATTCTGCCAAATATATATAAATAATATGTAGTAGGATTGTTTGATTCATGGAAACATTTCAACATGACTTGGCCCCTTGTCACAATTCAAAATTGGTCCATACTTTTACACGGAAAATAAAATAAAAGTACCCGGTTGACTTGAAGACTTAAATCCTATTAAAAACAGATGGCATATTCCCCAAAATCGTTTCGCATTACAACAGAGCAAATGATAAAAAGGGCTATACTAGTGTGTTTGATAAAAAGCTAAGGTTTTAGAAAAAAAATCACTTTTTTTCATTTGTCCCTTTAAAAAGTAGATACAATTAAAAACTCTGCTTTAATTAAAATTTAAAATCAATATCAAACTTATCTTTTTGATAAACACAATAAAGATTTTATATCTTCTATCCTTACAATTGCTTAACCTTAGTTTAAAGCTATTTTCATACTGAGACATAAGTTAACATAATAAATTAGTTTTTGGCAATGGATGTTTACTTTAAAAGTTTGAATCCAGATTCTTTTGTTAAATGAACACATCATGGTAATTATATATAGTGCAATATTTATTCTGGAAAATTTTGATCTTGTATCTTTTAAATTGCTTAAAATTACATTTACAAAATTTATCCAAATATTGGTAAAAATGCGATTTTAACATTTATAAATATAGTTCTTATCATTAATAAAATGCCTACCTTCACTTCATGCCTATAACTACACCTTATTAAGTACACATTATACAAAAATATATAGAATTTCCAAAATTCTATGTTTTCAAATTAAAAAAAAGTAAATATATATATGAAAACTTCTTATAATGCAAAATAACCTTTCACCAAATGGTCACATATATTCTGTAATCATAAAAAGATTTAATTTTCTACTTCCACACCCAATTCTAGTTTTGTTTTCATATTTTTTTTAATTTATAACTTAGAATACTGAAAATAAATTACTTATTGAAAGCAAATACTCTTATCCTTTTATGAATCATTATTTGTTAAATAGCACAAAGTGTGACAGCTGATTCTGTAAGCAGCCATTCTAATGATTAAAAACTTTCAAATATAATTTTTTTTTTATTCACTAAGAAAAAACAGCTTTCAAAATAGATCCATATAGCATAAAATTAATTTGTAAACTTAATTTCCTTTTAAAATTTATTCATATCTTTAACAATACTTTGAAACTGTAATAACTCATTTTGAAATCAGCTATTTATTTAAAATGTAATGAAGAAATGATTATATCTTTTTAAAAGTAGGTTGAATCATAAATTATATTTTCTACAATAAAGATGCTTACCTAATTTATTTAAATCTAAAGAGGAACTTCTGATATGATTATGTTTAGGTCTTGGAGGAGGTGGAGGTGGGGGCTCTTTTTTAGGTCCTTGAGGAAGGTTTGCTGTTTGAGAGGATGTCACTAAATTGCTACCTTTTGAAGCATCACTTGTTCCAGAAAAAGAGCTGAAAAACACAAATAAAATAATAGATATTATAAAACAGAATATATAATAAATATATATTTTTGTTTTGTTTATTCTGTTTCAAATATTTATTTCCTCTTTTCAATTACAAACAAAACAAAAAAATCATTTTGTTGAAATTTTTTTTAAAAAATAGAATTTTAATTTTCTAACACATAAATAAATTTACTAAGTATTTTGTAATTCTATTTTGAAAATATTTAAAACTTCCAAAGTCATCTTATATGATGAACTGTATATATGTATAGTATAGGAGTGTGTAAATATGTATACATGAGGTTTCATTTAAATCTCACATTAAACCATACAACAGGGTAATGGTGATAAATTTTAAAAATTGTTTACTGAATATTTGCTCTTGGGGCTCTTTTAAGTATAACATACAATTACTTCTTTGATTCATCATAATATTCTTTAAAGGAACTGAATTCTGAACTTATATTCATCTGGCTACTACACACACACACACACACACACATGCACAGTTCAATTTCTTCATAAATTAAGTTACTGCAACTATTTATCTTGCCATTTTCTGTCATAAAATGCCAAATTGTTGATGATTCATACCATCACATATACTACTTTTGCCACAAAGAGAGAGAAAAAGAAAATATACCCAAGAGAAATTAAGCCACAATTATGAAATTAAGTCTGTGTGTAGTTTAAGTGGCAGAATAAGTAAATGATTAAACTTTTTACAGCAATGGGACACAGGAAAACATGTTACATGCATATGAGATGCGCACATCTCAGGCATGAGTGTTCTGTTAACCTTATCAATCAAACTGCATGTTAAAGGAGCTTTTGCTTCAATTTAAGCTCAAATAATGAAATTTTTGAAAAAAAAAAAGGTTTTATATATTAAAAAGACAGAAAACATATTACCAACATAAATTCAGCATACCTTATTAAATGTGGGTGTTTTCTTAAGTATGAGAGAGCGCACGCGCACCACATATTCCTATATAAATCATACACTTAAATTTAAATAATGAATAAAGAAAAAATATATATATCTGACTGATCACTTAGATGATGCAATGTTTTTTGAGATGTGTCTTATAATGCATGAAATAATTTTATCACAATGAGTTGACACAATGTGAAAAAGAACCACTAGCACAGTACAAAGGTCACTAACATCACTGTATCTAACTCTAATGGGAAGCTACAAAACTCAGTCAGAGGAAGCAGAATTCAACTACTATTAAAGTAAATAAATTATGCATTTTTTTTTAAAAAAATAAGAAAAAATTCTCATATAGCTAATTCTCACTGATCACGATTCTACCACTGATATCACAATGTAGGGAGTTAAACTGAAGGCATCTTCAATGATGAATCCTGTTTAAATTTTATTGCTGATGACTACTGTACATGTACATAGAGGCAGCCAGACCAGTAGGTCCAATCTAATATTTGATGTCAAGTGGCATATGGCAATTAGACAAGATGTGACAATGTAGAGAGAGCTAATAGTTGGGAATTCAACTACTTTTAGTAGTTGACTTCCATCTAGTATTGCTGAATTAGCTATCCAGTAGCAGTATGGCAGAATCTATTGTAGGAAGTCAATATATGTCCTCATTGATTCTATGCCAAGTCATATTACAGCTCACACAGCTTCACAAGTGGCTCTACGACAAGATGATACATAAGCTTTTCCTCTCATCATTTCTTAAGATAATGATTTTTTATTCCAAATTTGTATAAATGCTTTCTTATCTTTTCATATACGATATGTATAGGATTTCTTGGTTGATTCTGTTTTTCCTAAATGCATATATTACTTTTTCAGATAGAGTATATTTAGGTACAAAACAATACAAGAGAACACATTTATTTATGAATATATACTATATATTTTACGTTTTTTTATCTCACTAGTACTGCTCATAAATAATACAAAGAGCACTAGTGAGATCAATGGTAATATATTTTTTTTTTAAACCATAGCGAATTTTCAGAAACTTGACCCATATATTTTATTCTTTAAATTACTACTACTCATCAACAAATAACTTTAAAATTCAAAATAATTTAAAGTACAACATTAAATATGATAATCTTTGGTGGAGTAAGACTCAAATTCAAAATATGAAGGCCATGAAGCTCATGGTTTAGTCATTAAATTATTAAAACTTATTGATATATTATAGGAGTTACAGAACAGGACTTTGTTTTAATAAAAACACAAAAGCATTAATTTATTTTGAAAAAAAAATGTACATATAAATATTTTAAGAATTCTATCTAAATTTCATAAAACAAAATTGAAATCTCACCTTCTTCTGAGTTCCCTGAGTCAGCAACATGTAAAAATTCAAAGAGTTTTATGTTGTAACAATTAATAACTTGCTCTTTTAAGAGGCATTAAATATAGATTATAAATAAAATTTATATCTTTCAGTTTTTTATAAAAAAATATTAAACCACATAAATTAATATAATTTAAGGAGGGAGTGGACAAACAATATAAAAAAATAATCCTTTAAATAAAGTGAATATTTCAAATATGAAATAGTTTTTCTAACCCAAAAAATAAACATCAAAATAATTTCAAACTTTAATTCAAAATAAATTTGATAACATCAATGGCATAAAATGGAAAACAATTTAAAATATGTAACATACCTCATTTGTAATACAAATCAAACTTACTTTGAAATTCATTTTTTAAGTAGCATACTTGGCATTTAAAGCAATATTTTTAATTGGTTCAGATCTTTATACAAACTTCACAAATTAAAATAAATAAATAAATAAATTATTTCAATACTCCATTTTTCTTTAACCATTTATAAGTTAAGAAGTATTGAATTTTCAATTTCTATACAATGATTTTATATTTTGATAACAGTAATTAAAACTTTTTTGGTTTCACTATTTACCGCTTTTTTTTAAAAATCTCATATGTTTTACTTTCTATCCATTTATTTTTTATCTGTAGTAATTTTATAAAATATAAATGTAGGTACTTTCCCATTACAATTACACCCTAATATTTTTTAACCAAATTAATGCATTTAATTCATTTTTTATTTCTCATATTTTTAACTTGATACTAGATTTAATCTACGAGTTCCTGCACCCCATTTTTCAAAATTTATGTTGATAAAATTATTAGATTTTTTTATATATCATCCCTAATACATTAAAAAAAAGATAACTACAATATAAAAACAAATACAGGGAAATATATACTTATTGACTCAACAAGCAAAATCAAATAAAAAACAACTGTCGATAAACAATGGACAAAATAATAATATCAACACAATTAAGAGACTTGAAATTTAAAAAGGCATTTAACACAACAGAGAACATTCCTTCTTTAAAAACACATGTGATATTTCACTAACTGATTGCTTAATGTTGCGCTTTGAAGCAAAAGCTATTGGCAATAGACTACGCAATTTTGAACCATGGTCAAAAGACGAGGACAACATCTGAGCTGTGGCATCTCACTACTTAAACCTCCACAGCACATCAACATTCAGACTGAACCCTGACAGATTTAACTAGTCTCAGGCTATGAAACAATAGGTTTTAGAGACATATGGATATGAATCTAAACTCAACATGTGATGTCTAATTAATTCAGCCAAATAAGATAGATATATATACAAAATGACAATGCTTACTTGTCATTTTGTATTCACTTCACAAACATTCAACAGATAGGAATAATTTTCAGGTAAAGGATAAAAAAAATTAGAATCTTTTTAATGTGAAACTTTTGCATTTGCCAACTAAAAAAATTGAAAGATTTATATATTCATTCCTTAAAGTTGGAACATCGAATAATTTCATCTATGATACTCTTTTCAATATTATAAAAATTCACATGAAACATTAAGAAACAAAAATGAAACATTCTCTGTTTAATTTCAAAACACTATCTTCCAAAAACCCATTCTGAGAAAGAACAGTTAACTTCATTCTTCTTATAAATAATCCTCTATTTATCTTCAACTTTAAATTATTGTAACAAGAAAAGATGCAAAATCAAACTACTCTATCCTACCCTATCAAAGGAGAAAATATGACAAGGAAAAAAACTAGCATAAAGTGAAAAAGTACTAAAAAGGGTACTTTAAGTAATCATGGATCCAGAAATGTTTTACTAAAAAAATTGAATTTATAAAATAAGCATTCTTAACGTTGACCTTTTGATATCAAATATACACGATCTTTGATGAAAAAAAAAATATGTTAAAGCAAAACAAATTTCCAAGCTTAAATTTTGACTAATGATTACAAATTATTTTGCTTCACACTTAAAAATCATTTTAAAAGTTAACATTAATTACAGAAGATTTTAAGTTAGATTATAAAATTTTGTCTGCAACATTATTTATAAGAGATATTCAAAATTTAACAATTGCATAAATTTCAATGAAAACTAAATCTTTTTTTATAAATATATCCCAACTTTTTTTTCTAATTTATTAGTTCTATTCTAAAAAGAGTACACTTTGAGTACTTACCTAGAATGTACACGAGCACTTATAGCATCAGAGCTCATATCTCCTGGCTGAGTTGTTAGAGTGCTACCTACTGTAAAAATATTAAGTTTTATAATGTAAAAATAGTAACATACACACATAGTTAAATGTAAAACATGAATTATAAATTATTTTTCTTATCAAGGAACATTGTTAAAAAAATCTAAGTTATTCTTTACCTGGTTGTTCTTTTTCAGAAGATACAGGATATGCTTGTCTTTCAGGGGATAATCGGAGAGCAACTGGATGAAGGATTTTAGGATCCTGAAAGGAAAAACAGATTATATATGTAGAAGATAAATGTGGATTAAATACTTACTAAAGTTAACATGAATAAATTGCTTTTTATACTATTATAATCAAGTCATAAGCCAATACATCAACATAACCAAATCTTTTTTATTTAATTCTGATGCTCAATTAATTCAAAATAGTTTGTATTTTACTTTATACTCTATACATTTTTATCTTATACTTCTAGTCCCAAAGGGCAAATTTTAATCACGACTGAAAATTTCAGCAAACAATAACACATAAAACTATCTGAATTAAAACAGAAAAATTTTGTGCAGAGACATTAAAAAATAAGCATACAATAATGAATTATTAAATTAGTATTTTGGTTTCTTTTAATATAAAGAGAAGATACTGCACAGTCTAATACTACACCATCTAATTGACTGTAGCAGAGAGTCAATAAAATAATGCATTAACAAAAAACCCCTTTTAACAAAGTAAATATTTTTATTTAATTAACTATGCAGTGAGTTATATTCAATTTGTATTAATTAAACACAGAAAATTAAATTTTAATAAATTCCAAATAATTTTAAGGTTTTAATGAAATATTTTGGGTAGATTTATAGTTTGGGCATCTTTTAATTGAATTAAACCTTTATAAGAGGTACCATGTGATACCAACATGATTTTAAAGAAAATAAATTTATGTAAAAAAGAATTATCTAAAAATCATGTATAACAAACTACATGAAAATGCAAGTAAATTAAAATATGCCAGAAAAAAATCTATGTATGAGAGAAAAAGTATATTTAAACTTTCCTTTTAATCTTTTTATGTATAAAAACCTTAAAAATTCATTGTAACTACTTAAAAATTATTCAATGAAAGAAATTCTTAACATAATTTTAAAAGATACAAAATAACTGAACTTCAGACCAAGTACACAAACTTTATTTGAAACCATACAATGAAAACTGCATTTTTTAAATTCCTTATTTTTAGACAGTTTTGTATGAAAAAGGCAATATATATATAAAAAATTACATTAAAAATTTAATAAACAATTATACTTTAAGTGAGTGAGTGAATATTAACATCACAGTGTTCAGCTACACGAGGGCTTTTGGCGACGGACCTCGTCATTTTGAACCATGGTCAAGCGACGAGGACGACACCCGAGCTGTCACTCTCCTCTCCCAAATACCACACCACACCAACGGGAGGAGGTTTGAGCTCGACAGGTTTAATGTGCATCGCTCCCCTACATGGCAGGTCTTTGGTGGTATTGGGCTCGAACTCATGACAAGCCATCCACAATCTAATACCTTGACGACTAGGCTACCGCAGCCACCAATTATACTTTGAAAAGAATAATTTATTTCCAAATATAAGTTGACCTTTAAATAGTGTTTTTCTTTAAAAATTCAAAATTAGTATACAGGGTGAATTGGGTGAGGGGAAAAGCTTTCTACAATTTTTAAGCATACTGCTATGAGGGCAAAAATACTGTTATGGGCATAACATGGGTGGAATACTAGAGAAACTTCATGCATCCTTCTGCAAAAAAAGGCATTTAATGTTTCTTCCTCCTCTTTTAAAATCCACAACGTTTACTTTTTTAACTACAAACAAAAAAATTATAATTTTTTAAAGTAATGCATTTGAAAGAGCATAAAAAAGGATAGTTTCCCTGGTTTTACTTTTATCCGATTACTGAAAATATTTTTATGATCAGTTTAGTGCTCCAGGTGCAAATTTTCAGATATTTTATATTTAAAGTACTTGAAAACTAGAGAAATATATTTCTCTGATCTTTCTAATTCATTTTATTACTTGAAATTAAATGCAAAGATCTAGATTTGAATAGACAAGTTTAGAACTCCATAGGATTGACATTATGCTTGAGATTTTGTGGTGGTGTGTCAAAGGGAACCTTAAGCATATTTAAGTAATATTAAAGATAATATTAAGGAATTTAATGTAAAAAGAAAACAATGTGAAATAAGTAAAATTTTTAATATTGTTTTTAAGCAGATAATTTTGTTTCAGTTTTATTCTTTCTGTAATTTAACTTTGAAAATAACTATTTAAAAGTAAAAATGCTTCCAAGTAGAAATGACAAATATGATATGATTAAATAAAAATTCTTAATTCTTGGGGAAATTAAACATATTTTTCTCAGAAATGATATATCTTATAGAAGTTCACTTTAAAAACATAAGATTTCTCTTTTTACAATGGACAGTTCATTGTTCACCAGATTACTTTTAGATAAACATGTTAAAATGCATAAAATTACTTAGAGTCATGCTCTTAGTTTCAATTTCATTTCAAATATCCCAATAGTTTGAAATATTGCATTGATCAGTCAGTTTTTACCTTGAGAGAGAGAGAAGCATTGTAATTCATTAATATAACCAATCAAGTCTGCAATAAAAATGCAAAATCTGCAAACCAATTCTTAATCACAAATTTTAGTTCAAATTTTGCTTTGGGTTTTCCTAATTTGATTTTAATTTGTTTGTCATAAAATCCTTTCAACATTTTACTTCTGAAAGGTAAATTATCTACCCACATTCAATATCCATAAATAAAAAAAATTCTTTGAATTGTTGAATGATGATATAATGAGTAGAACATCATAGGAATAATATTCTCATAATTGTGTTCATTGTCACAATACATTAAAATTTTAACTATTCTTGCAATCTTTTTTATAATTTTTCATATTTCATCAGGTAAAGATAGACAAACTGACTTTAGATTTTATAAAAACCTTAATAAATTATCATTATTATGTTTTCTATATGTTGTTAAATAAAATCACTAAGCACACATTTTTGAACTTTTTTGCAATCATATTTACATCCACTTAACTAGATTTACAATATAATTCAATATTTCATTAGATAATTTTTATTTAATTATAATTTTTCACAGGGGTCTGCTATTTTGTACAAAACATATTTCTAAATAAAAAGGAGAGGGAAAGGGGGGGGGACAAGAGCATGTTTCTGCATGCAATATCTTTTTCACAATTGAAATCTACAAAAATGGTCACAAATTTCTTCCTCTTTTATGGTTAAAGAGGGGGAGGGGAAAGCAAGAGCATTAGTACAATATGTCAATAGAGTATATATGATGCACATAGGTACAGAAGTAAATATAATTAATTGTTTAAGATTTCATAAATGTGAAGTTAAAAAACAGATTTAATTATTTATAAAATATTACCACAAACAGTATATACTTAAAATGTATTCTATTAAAATTGCAATCAAAATAGTATTAAACTCATTTATCACAGCAATCCCATAAAATTTGTTAAGTTTATGATTTTGGGTTGGACTTTATCTGTGGTTTATAGGTTTGAAAGATGGATAAGATTAATCCAAGCTTTCCAGAAAAATCTGACTACATGCTTTTAATAAAAAAAAATAAATAAATGAAAATGATGTGATAGGTAGTTCTGAACATGCAGTTTCTTTTATTACAAAAGCATTTTTCTAATGTAAATAATAACAAAACATAATAGAATATGTCCAATACCTGTTCAACAGATGCAGCTGAAAAATCAAAATTTACTGGTTTCATTCCAGGGGAAGATAAGGAACTAGTTGGTGAATCATTAAATTTTGTCCACTGAAAATAAAATGTACACATTCAATTATATTAACATTTTTTCAGAAGATGTCACCCTTATCAATAGCTTTTACTAATGAAAAATTATTTTTGACAACACATAACTACTTTCTCTCTCTACACCTCTCAAATAAGTCTATACAGGCAAATAAACTAGTGAATAACGTGTAACTTTTTTTAAAACACAGAACGATCAATTCTCAAACAAGGGATGCAATGTTTTCTCATTACATACTCATTTCACTCTGAATTAAAGTGCCTTGCTCAATTTATATTTTTATATTTACTTTAATTTTTATATCTTTTCTTACAATTATTATAATTAAGACAATAAAACATACACCTTATTAAAGTGAATGGTGGGTTGAGATCGAAACCCTCAAAAGAAGACAATTTAAGACAGCATCCAGGTTACTTTGCCTAATTAACCTTGCACTGAAGCTTCTTGTCTATTATAGATTATTGGCAATAAGTCTTAAAACTTTAAATTGTTGTTTGAAAGATGACTTGCCAGATAATTACCATACCATGTTACCTAAACATACATCATGTTAAACATTCTTAATTAAATTCCTGTCAACTTCAAAAAGCACTGCAAATGATAATATATAATATTGTACTGAATTGAAGACTTCAGATATTTATATCATTATCAGTATCACGTAAATAGAGAAACTTTATAATTGTCGGGTGGTTTTCTTGGGATGCAATTGCCATAAACATGAATTGACAAATGATTAACAAAACCAATTTATATTTAAGGAACGAATTGAGAATTTTAAATATTTATATAGAAGTATTGTACTTGAATCCTTTTTAAACAGACTGTGACATATAATTCCCGTCCCCCAAAATAATGTACAAAACTATCACAACTCTCCCTACACAAATTAAAACTCAATTGGCTTAAAAAATTAGTGAACTATTTTATCTGGAGATATACAATATTTAAATAAAAGTAGAAGAAATTTACTAACATAATAGCTAAAAAAAGGAATAGAAATTTAAAAATCAAATATAAAAATGAAGAAATGAATAACCAAAATTCTACTTAAAATATCCTAGATGTTTCAAAACACTTTTATAATAAATATTTTTAATGCCTGATCTCACTTTCCTATAAAAGCAATATTCTTCAATATTTCTTTATTATTAGAGAGGAATTACAATAATATTAACATAAAAACAAAGCATTTTTTCCAGCACATACCTCTTTACTTTGTGGAGAAACAAGCTCTGATGGAGAGGTCTGTTTAGGGCTACTAACATGGCTTTGTGATGGTATGCTTTGTGCTTGATTAGGAATATTTACATCAGCTATAAGAAGTGATTTTTCTCATAACAAAATGAATGAATTTAGTATATAAACTCAGTATATACATGGGAAATAAAATATCGGGTTGAGTAAAAAGTTTTCCACCAAGGGCAGATACCTCCACACCAACAGCGGTCAGGCCTGTGGTAGTAAACCTTTCTTCAAACGAGTTTTTGCATTCTAAATTTGAAAGTAGGAACTACACGACTGTGTAATTTGTTTGTCAAAACTTTATTATCTTGTGCACCAAAAAAGTGTTTAAAATGGAGCTATCACGTCAACAGAACAGAATGATTATGTACTAAGAGTTCTGAAATAAACTCAGTACAACTGAATGCTACAAAAAATGTGCGAAAGCTTAGGTTTCAATACTGTTTCTTATGCTACAGTAAAAATTTGGTTTCGAGAGTTTAAAGTTGAGAATTTCGACATTGAAGATGAATCATGTTCTGGTCATTCTACTGAGGTTGACTGTGATGTTTTATCAGAAAAACAATAGCTAATGCTCTAAAACGCATTAATCTAATGTTCAAGTTAAATCGCTGGGTGCCTCATGAACTGACTGCTGAAGACAAGAGCAAGAGAAAAGCAGCATGTTAGGCTCTACTCAGAGGTCAAAGGAAAGAGAACACTCAGGACAGAATTGTGACCTGTGATGAAAATGGGAGTACAACAACAATACAAGCCGTAAAGGAGGGTGGTTAGCACCTGGGGAATCAGTAGGTTTGATTGCAAGATGAACCCTAATTAACAAATAGTTGCTTCTCTGTATCGGGTGGGATTGTCGTGGTATTATCTATAACGAGTACCTGAAAAGCAGGCAGACTATTAACAGTACAATATTCAGCAATATGTTAATCAAAGTTAGCCATGCCATTTGTGAAAAAAGAAAGAGTTCAGAAGGAAGGTGGTTCTCTTTCTTCAAGGTAACGACCAGCCACATGTTAGTGCAATGACCAGCTGGACACTATAAATGCGGGAATGAGATTTGATGCAACATGCACCATACAGTCAAGACATGGCGCCTTCAGATTACTATCTGTTTTCCTATCTGCAGCTGCATCTTGATGGCACAATCTTCTATTTAAATGATGAGGTCATAAATGAGGTCTATCGCTTTCTGGACTCGCCCACACCACAGGTTTTCGCAGAAAGGATTGAAAAGTTGCCAAAATGCTGACAGAGCATTGTAGATATGAGTATAGATTACTATCCTCCTTAGTTTTGCGGATTTTGTATGAATTTATCATTTTACAAGATTGCTTATTTTTTTGGAAGAAAACTTTTTACTCAACGTAATATTAATTTAATTAAAAAAATGAGTCAAAATAATTTTCCAGTTCACCATACAATTTTAACTGCAAATTTATTTTTAGTCTAAGAAATACTACTCTTTCCAGAGTTAAGAATGATAATTTTAAAATATTTATATTTTAAGGATTATTTAAAAAAAATTTAAAAAATCAAAACAAAACTTTTGGAAATAAAATAAGAAAAGCAACAAATAGGAATTATGTTAAAAGTTTAACAATATAAAATAAAATAATAACTTCCATCTCCTAAAAACTTAATTATAATAAATAAGAAAATTTTTAATATCTTCATAAAATAGTAATACAAAACCCATTCAATAAACAATTTCAATGCCTTTTTAAATAAATAAAATATAAAAACAATTTACCTTCTGAGTTTTTGTGTAATATTTTTGGAATCAAGGATGGAGGTAAAACATCAGGTAATTCAATATTATTTCTCCTAAGGACAACTAAATGCATGGCAGTGCAAAATTCATCTATTGTAAGTGCACCATCTTTATCAACATCAGATAACTGCCTGTAAAGAAATTAAAATAACCAAGTGTCATCCTCAATGAAAATTAATAAGAAAAAAACAACAAAAATGTTCATAATGCGTACAGTTCTACAAGGACAAAATTTATTTTATGACAATGTTCAGGTATATAAACAGATTACTACTTATAAGCAGAACTTCTAGATAAAAAATTATTTAATGCGAGTAAATATAAAAAGTTTTATGGAAGAAATGTGTGTATTTAAAAAAACCACGATGTAAACTGGGAATGATGAGCTATATTTTCCAAACATGTTAAATTTGACAGTTTAAAAAGCTTTTGAAACCAGTATTAGTATTAAAAGTAAACTCTTTGATAGTATTTAACTGAGTAGGGCAACAAAAATTACATTACTTAATTAGCATTTAGGCATTTACAAGATAATACTCTTGAATAACAACACAGAATAATAGCACATATTATTAAGCATACACATGTTATCTACACAAAATCGTTCACCTAACAACTTTACTCAATTCCAGAATCAAATTTTATCACTATTTAAAAAACTTACTTCTTTAGAGATTGTGATTTACTAACAAAATACATAATAAAAACTAAACATAGTGAGCAACATGCCATACTGCCTAATTTAAAAATAAAAATTATCAAGAGTAAAAGTAAGGTTACTTTTGATAGAAATATAAGTTGTATTACAAAAAATGTAATTTTTTTTGTTTATCTAAGAACATACAATCAAGAATGAAATTATTTTATAGTAAACAACAAATATAAGTTTATGTAATTTTATTTTATTTCATCACATAATTATACAGTTTGTTTAAAAAGTTGTTTAATGTATGTTGATAGCATTTCCCTATAAAAATCTTAAATCAATTATGAAAAAATTACTATACAAATATATTTCAAAGAAAAATATCATTTACCATACCATATCTTTGACAGTTCAATAAGAGGTAATTTTGATTTCTCGAAAAACTCTTTGGCTGTGGCACCTGCAATATTAAATATAATTAGCAAATTAAAGAGGGAAAGGAAAAATAGAATTTATAGCTAGCCTAGATAGTTAGAAGAAACCGAACTGAAATTTTTTTTATTATATAAAAATCAAAATCAACCTATATTTCTTTACAATTGAATTTTAACATAAAACTGACAGAAATAAAATTTCATTTTAAAAGATATAAGGAGGATAAAAATTTAACAAGTAAAAAGTAAGGATAAAACGAGCAAATGCACAATATTTGAATTCCCCCTCCCCTTTTAAATATTATTGGAAACAGTAATGTCAATTTTTAACAATGGCAGGAAAGAGAATGATTTAAATGATTGAAAAAAGGTAAACTATACATGTTCTTATGGGAAAAAAGCTATAATCAATATTAGCTTTTTACAAAAGATCTTAAGTCAGAAATTAAACTACTGAATAAATTTGGAAATGAATCTAAATAATTTGTAAAATACATATTATTTCTACAACTTTGTTTATATAAATGTATATTAAGCCCTTTTTTTTCCAGAAGTTATCTTATTTTTCATGCACTTTGAATTATATTAATTCAAATCTATTTATACATTCATGGACAAAATTTTATATTTATTCAAATACCGCCAAGTTGGTATTTTCTGGAACATTGTTATTAAGTTTCTAACCCTAAATTCCTCATGACTACAATTCCTGTAAAACCATTGGCCCTAACCTCTATTGTCAAGCAATACATCTTTTTAAATCAACCAGATTTTCTGTTCAAGGGGTTGGCTATTATTGCATTAGCAAAGCTGCTACTTGCTGGTTTACCACATGGATTCTTTATAAGTTACAATATCTTGTAATTTCAAGGCTTCATAATGTTTCAGTATTCCTTTATTTCCAATTTTCTATGTATGGTATTCACATTGCTAAGCAAAAATAGTCTTTGAATGAATTGTTTTTTGCAACATAAGAATGTACAAAAAAACACATCAAAACAATCATTATTTGATATATTTTCCTTCTTACGTAGAAGTTATGCAAATTTTTAGTGTGGTAAGCATGGCTTACACACTAAACACAATAGCAGATCTCTTAGGTCACTGTGCGAAACAAGTGATAAAAACAAATTACTCTACTTCCTTATTACTGCTTATGCACATTAAATTGACATATGCATTTCATTTTCCTTATTGTTAGTAATGACTGGGTGCAGAGCTTTTTCTTTGTCAAAATAAATTGACAAAATACACATGATACATGCTCTTTCATAACAGTGGATAGAAAATATTTCCTTCCACAGAAGTTTTCCTCAGATCAATTGTGATATGAAATCCTTAACCC
The DNA here is from genome assembly GCA_019973935.1 of Trichonephila clavipes. NCBI lineage: Eukaryota > Metazoa > Arthropoda > Arachnida > Araneae > Nephilidae > Trichonephila > Trichonephila clavipes. The sequence goes on from BMAU01014077.1 coordinate 129,495, forward strand.
ATAAACACTGCCTTTTTATCCATACCAATCATCTCCAAGAGTTGGTTGAAAAGTTGATGTTATCAAATGGAGATTTGAATGCAAAAGTGTATGTTGAATGAATTCAGTATTTTTCAATTTGAACAATTTGGTGGATTTTCCTAGAGGCAGTTCATGTTGCTAAAGAAAGCCTTTCATCCAGTATAGCAATGCTTTGAATTCTAATGGTATACTAACCATGGAGCTACAGTTAGAACATAACTTGAACAACTAAATGCTTGAGTATCACCTCGATAGGTTTTAAATATTTTTAGCACCATTCCAAGATACAGCAAGCCATTTTGCAGAAGTAACATTCTTATTCTTGAAGTAGTCCAAAATCATTTTCTTGAATTTATAATAGCTCTTTTGTAACATATCTGAGGATCAAAATATTTTTTAAATCATTATTCGAAAAAATAAAGTGATATTCAATCATTACAACACACAACAAACTGAATGCTAGATACACCAAATATGCATGTACTAGCTATGTACTTCAACAGATCATACTGCAATAATCCCACAAATGTAGAGCTTTGTAGCATGTGAACTTCAATTGGCTATTAGAAAATGTTTGGTATCTCTCTGTTCAGTTTACAATATCTCTCTCAATCCTAAATAGGTTTCAATTAAATCTTTTTTTCAAAGAAACAATATTTCATAAATTAATATTTTTAACATAATAAAATGAGTAAAAATGAAAAATCTAGTATATGTGGGAGAATTTACTTGTGGGTTTGAAAACAATCATTTATGCAAAAGGGCCATGTTATTATTTATATTTAATAATTGCTTATTGTTTAAATATTACAAAATTTCAATAAAAAGAATAATTGTTAGGTACAAACTAAATCTTTAATTAGCATCAATCATATTTTATAAGCAAAATTTAATGCAGCCAAATGATATATCAATAATTTTTGTGATTAAGTTCCTTTTTAGATTTCATACATGATTTTTTAAATGTTCCACCAAATACAAAACATATATGTTTTTTCATAATGATAAATGTAGATAGAGGCTCATCTAAATAAGATTGCAGTAAAACAATTGAAGATATCACAAGTCATGAAAGGAAAATAGACTTCAGTTTACTGTGCATAGATATTTTTTTTATTCTTGAGCTAACTTATTCAAAATTTCATTTTTGCCTAATATCAATTTAAAAAATCATTACATGCTTGTTAAGACCATTTAAAATCTGTATTTCTAAGTAACTTTGCAGCTACGAAGAAAAAAACAAGTTTATAACTTCAAAACCAATGACTACCTTATCAATGCAAATGAATGATTTCATATCTTATTAATGGTAACACATGGATCATTCTTAAAAATCATACACAAGTTTTTAGATAGCCCACAAGGTATATAATATACAATACTAATTTAGGAAAATTTAAATTTAAGAAGATAGAATTTTCTATGGGGGAAAACTTACAATAAGTATATCAAAGATTTATAATTTAATTACTTCATAAAAAGTTTTAATCACATGAAATTAACAAACTATGCTATTCATATATAGTATGTAATATATAACCTGTAATTTTCTTTTTCAGATCTGGTTGCATAGATTTAAATTGATTTACATAATATTCTTTTTGTTCATCAGTAATAGTCCAGATATCAAAATCATCATCACTGGAGTGTCGTTCGCTATTTTCTTCATCATTTCCTAAAAGTTGGTGATGCTCCTCAAAATTTGTCCAATTTGAAGATCCATCTGAGTTAAAAAAAATCCTTATGTTCACATCCTTATATGCACAGATTGTTCACATTAATTTACAAAATGAAGATATTAATTATATAAACTTAATTCAAATATAAAGACTAATTTATATAAAAAAAATCAATTAAGTCAGGATTTTTACAATATTACACAGCATATGTAATATTTTACAATTCTTTAATTTATAACCATGATTCAGAAAATAATAATTGCCAAGTAAAATCTAAAGCAATTTTAAAGTGACCTTCAAAACATCGTTATGGCCAATTTCATGAGCAAATAATAATGATACTCCAACAATTCACTACTTCTACTTAAACATCATATGAAATCAAAATAATTAGATTTTTGAATACATTATCACCAACAAGAAAAATGAATTATTTGTAATTTTTATGCCCATCATTCAAGAAATTGATTTTTAAAAATCCTTTTTAAAAACTGCTAAAATAAACCAAAATATACTTGATAAGTCCAAAAAATTACTAACAAATAATAACAAATTAAAAAAACAATTTTAAAAATTACATAAGAGACTTGGTAAATATTAATTTTCAAAACTGGAAACATGATTGTAGCTTATATACAAATAAGAAACACTTATGACTCGGCTAAAAGATAAAAAACAGGACCCACATTTTTTAACATAGCTGGAGTGTTTTATATAATCACAGAAACAATATTTTTATTCATAATAAATCATCAATAACAGATTCCAAAACCCACAACCTATTTCTCCTTTATAATAGAAAAATACAGTCTACATTAAGAAAACTGGAAGATTATACATCACTACATGTTTGCTTATTATTTTAGCATGAAAGGAAATATTTATACCATTTCAATTAATATTAGTATATATATTCATATTAAAATACCTAACAAAAATGCTTGGCTAGAGCTTTCTAAGCAATATTAATATAAAAAGTTTTAAATTATAATAATTCTATAAAATATTTTTTTATTTAGTAATTAAGAAGAACTAAAAAAACAACGACCCAAAATACCTTTTTGAAAAAATGACCAACTCCTGTCAGCAGATACAGAACTTCTAGGAGATGCAGCAATATCTGTCGGTGAGGAACACGGAGAATCACTTGTTTTTGCAGGAGGAATATGAATAAGAGAGGTTGGCTACAAAAAAGTTTTAGATTGTTAACACATTTTATTAATAGAGATAAACAAGTTTCTCAATCTCCTCACATTTTTTTTAAATTTTAAAAGAACACAATTTGTCTATCTATTAAAATATTATATTAAAAACTTCAAAATTCTCCCATTTCAACTCCTATGGTAGTAGAATCTACATTACAGACTTCCTAAAAGAATAGAAAAAATTTACACTTATTATTCTTTAGTGAATAGTAAGCAGGAGATAAATTAATTAAACTTTGAATTAACCACATTCTATAATCCCTGTGTTCTCAGTTCTGATATTGAATCACTTATGTATGACAGATTTAATTATATGAAGTTTTCTTTCAAGATCAATTCCTTTTGTTCAAGCTTCAAAACATTTTAGATGCCTAACTAGTACATTTTGGTTCATTTCTTTCACCAAGTCTTGGATGAAGGTTTATGGAAAAAACATCCAGCATTGAACTAATCTCTAAAAATTTGCTGTGACAATTGACTAATTGCAATTATAAGACAGAAAAAAATCATAACTATTGCCAAGAAAGAAACTCACATCTATTTAGCAAACATCTAGAAATAAGAAAATATATTAAGAAAAGCACTAATTGGTAGGATTTCAATAGGAAAAGTATCAAAAGAGCATATATTACAATAGACTCATTTGTTGAAAGCTCCAGTAAAAAAATTAACTTTAAAAAGATTCAATATAGAAACTTGTGATTAAGAAAAACATACTCTGCTTGAGCAATGAGCTTGGGAAAGGGTAGAAGAGAAAATATTGATACAAAGAAATAAAACTATATATTTTGTTTTATTCGTAGATATTGTGGGATATATTATTTATCAATAAATTTGTTTCCACTAAGAATTTTTTATTTATAAGTACTACAATCTCACAAAGGAATGATTTTAATTAAAGTAAATAATTTAATTGCAAGAGTGAACTGATATTTTCAAGAATGAGTGATTATATTAACGTTGCACTATAAATTAACATGAGTACATTAATGTAACACAAGGGCTTTCTGATGTATGAAGTAAGTATAACAGCCAGTTTTCCATACCTTTGACGAATGTAAATTTGCAAACTTTTAATTCATTTTTTTATCAATTATAAATGAGATATTTTTCACTAACACACATATATAATGTTCCATAATTCACCCATTATCAAATCAAAAAGCATTATGATTTCGTCTGGATTTAAAAATTTAGATTTAAATTTGCCTTACAACTGGACAAAAAGCTTGGACTGTAGGAAAACCTCTTGGTGCACATGATTAATCACAGAATTATCAAGAAAAATAAAGCTACAATTATGAAATAGGTATGATTTTGAATGAAAAAGTTAATTCATCATCACATACAATAGATATCGTCATAAAAAATGGAAAGGGCTTTTAGTCAAGATTTAGAATTTATTCTTTATGCCCAGAGTTTATGCTTTGCATATTGACAATGCCAAAAAGACTTTGTGGAATACTAGTCAAAGAGAGAGTAAAAATGTTGAGGTCCCTGATATCAGGCTGTTTCAATCAATCAACTTCATGATAATGAAATAGTGTAATTAGGAGATATATCTAAATACATAAAAGTACCAGCATATGAAAATGCCATCAAGCAAACAGGACAATGAATTTATAGACAGATTAAAGAAAAGGAGTCAAGCATTTCATCTCAGTTAAATAGAAAACAGGAACCTTCTGCTAATACAGGTCAGATTGCAGGGTATTTTAAAAGGTATGCTTTTTATAGTACAAAAACTTAAGATGAAACTTGCACCAGCAGATAAATTGGCAATAAACATAATCTTTCAGAAGCTTTTTAAAATTAAACATGAACCAAAAAAGAATTCGATTAGTTTAAAGCAGATATTTTAAATTTCTGATTCAATCCGAATGAGGCCACTGGCTTCATTTTTGTATTTAGATTTTAGAGCTATAATTGTAATGTCTTTCATATATTTTTTTCTAACAAAGATACCAAGAATTCTATATTTTGATTTTTAAAAGTAACTGAAAAATAGTTGCACAGTTGGACCTCTATTTAATGAAGTCACTGAATCCCCCTCCCAAAAGTTCCTTATGGAAAAAATTCGTTTAATATAGATTAATCTTTCAATATACCAGGTTCTTGGTTCCAGGAAAAAATTCACAAAATAGAGGTTCATAAAATGGAAGTTCAACTGTAGTTGCAAGTAAAAAAATACTATATCAAATAATTTATATAATATATTAATTTATATTATTTATGTGTCATTAAAAATAACTGAATTGTTTTAAGTAAGCTTTGGTGAACTAAAGGGAAACATCAGAAAAGTAAAAAAATAAACTTATTTGAAATATGCGCCACAAAAATTTAATTAAAAATTGCAACTTCAAAAAATCTTATAAGTATGCATACTTGAGAAGGAGGTTGATGACTAGGAGATACTTCATTTTCTAGAACCAAGCTGCTTTGTTTGGTTCCTGTACTAAGAGATCCTCGATGGCTTTTAGTTGGAGGAGGGGGAAGGACTGTCAAAATATGGGATGCATTGGCAACATTTCTGTTTTCCAAAATACTGGAACAAGCTGAAATTGCAAACTCAGGTAAGAATTTCTTGTTCATGTTTCAAATAATTTTACCAAAAAAAAAAAATCAATTTAACTTTACCAATTATCTACAAATTTTTTCATTTATTCTTAACTAATAAATTTTCTTCATATTCATAAAAATGTTTTCTAATAGTAATAAGATTAGCAATATTGTTACATGAAGAGCAAACAACATTAATCGCTGAATCAATTAACAAATCCATATAAAAATTGTTTGCACTAAAATTAAGATTTACTGTTCTTAAAAAGGGATATGAAAAATATAATTGACATTTAATTTATTTAAATGAGGAAGAAAAATGCGACAGAATTTTTCTTTTAAAAATGTTTTCATGCATTAGATATTAGAAGAAGGAATATTACTAATAGTTAATATAGATGCATCTCATCTTCTGTTCCATGTTCCTAACATAAAGGATGGCGTTATATTCTGCAAAATTAGGATTCTTATACTGAGAGATGCAAAATTTTCAATAAAGATTGATTTTATGTAAAGCATGGAAACTAATTAATTGATTTCTGTCGGATCTTTAAAAATGTAACGGAAAACTATTAATCCAAAGGACAGAAAATTTATGATATACAAAATGAACAATTCCTCTTCATTTAGAAAATTTTATTTGGGTGAAAGTAATAATTGCTGCATTTTATACACATACTTAATCTCTTAACAGGGAAATTTAATCTGAAATTTGATTGAGAAAATGTCACATTTCTATATACCTGCATAGATAAGTTCGTTTACCTACGAATTTTAATAGTGTAGATAAACCCTCTGGCCTGTGAGTGGTGCTCACAAAAGAAACCTGTAGGCCTAGCGGTATACACACTTTTGCGTCCTTCATTCCGAAATGGTTAATAAGAATTATTACAATCTGCAGTGAGTTGCTCAGATGTTTATGACTGTCATCCAACACATATCCCTTTTCCATATACAGTGGAGCACACAGGAATTTTTAAGGGAAGGGGGGGAAGAGTCCAGGGTCAAAAGTTCACCATTCTCGTATCATGCTCCAAAATGCTGCCCAAAATATTCTTTTGGTTTTTGTTGAATTTCGGGAACAAAAAACAGTAAAAAATTATTGATTAAATAATTAGCATTAATTAATAAGATTAATTATTAATAACACTTAATTAAATTTTGCATACAATATGCATACGATTATTTAAAGAAATCAATTTTAAAAAAATCAAGGGCTATGGGGGATCCGAGCCTGGGGATCCTCCTTGTGTATGTGTGTGCTCCACTGCCGATATATATTATAACTAGCTGGTATACCCGTTCTTCGCACGGGTGAATTTAAAAAATACAGACTGAAGGATAAATAAGTTTTTAATGAGTTAATTTTGCATGAATTGTATAAATTAAACAAAAAAAAAGCTTTTTACATAATTCAGCTGAACGAAAAAACCATGTTTGCTAAATTTTAAGTCTGTAGATATAATAGCTGATAAAAGTTTTTTTTTTACTTATAATGCCCCGTAACTCTCTTAAGGATCGATTTTTGAAAACACCTTCCTTATGCTCAGCAAAAGTAACAAATTGTTACAAATTTTGTGTAATAAACATTAAAAATAGTGTAAACAATTTTTATCTGAATGTGTAATACGTTAATATTACTTTCTGATGCATTCATTTTATGTTAAATAGCTGTTACCTGCGACTTCGTCCACATGGAATTTAACAAAAAAGTATTTATTCACTTCGCAGAGTTTACGAAAATTTTCCTTCTACTTTGTGAATCTATGTTTCTTTGCTTTTTGTTGAGCAAGGGGTGAAAGGGAAGCATGACCTTTGACACTGTTGATGGGTGAGGACTAAAATCTTTAGGATCAAAATAGGTCTAAGTAGCAAGTAGGGTAAAATGCGACCACAAACGAAGCCACAAGAAAGGGGGTGAAAGGGACGCATGACCTTTGACAATGCAGTTAAGGACTGTAAAATCATTAGGATCAAGACATGAATGGGAAATGCGGCGAATGGGCAGCAGCCTAATCAAAGAAAAAAGTTTGATACAACTGCTAGCAATCGTTGAGACAGAAGGCTCGCGAAATAAAATAATTCCTATTAAATAAAAATAATCCCTATTGAATAAAAATAGTCCCTATTGAAATAAATAATCCCTATTTGAATCGGATATTGCTCACAATTTCATTGGTTTTAATTTTATTTTCCTGGAATCCTAATTTTTTTTTTTCTAAAATAAAAGTAGCTTAAGTTATTCCTTATAACATTAGCTATCTGCCAGTGAAAGTTTCGTCAAAATTGGTCCAGCCGTTTCAGAGATTAGTCGGAACAAACAGACGGACAGAAAGATAGATAGACAGACAAAAATTTTAAAAATTGATTATTTCATGGAAGTACCGTATATACTTTTAAATGCATTTAGTAAAAAGTTGTTCATTTCAAATTACAAACAGACACTTCATTTTTATTCATATGTATAGATAGACCACACATATCCGGATTATGATTTCTAAAGCATGTACATTTTTATTCCAAAACATGACGACTTTAGTGAAATATGTTTCGAACTTCATGTTTGATAACTAGTTTGAAATCACGGGGCACACAATCAACTTGTAGTTTATGTTCACCAAGATGGGAGATAACATTACAATATGGTTACCTTGATATTTTTATCATCTGTGGATGTGGTTGCCATGGGGATAACATATTAGAAATAACTTATTAGTTTTTTCCAGCGGTAACCCTATCAACTTCAGACAATTTTAATTTGATTTCTTTAAAAATTTAATCATTTTCAGTATAATTGTTGTGTTATTTCAGTCTTCTGTTTTATTTTTTACTATTTTTGAATACAGATATTTCCAATATCATGGTGAATATTAGTATTTTTTTTTAAAGAATGAGTGTTTATACTTTTAATTATTGCTATAAATCATTTATTTTACTTTTAAAAATGTTTTTTTCTAATGTTCCTTGTTCGATGAAATTTGTTGAAGGAACTTGCAGCTTTTGGATTATTACAAGTTTTCAGTACTTTGTAATTAATATTTATCATTAATAATATAATATAAAAATACAATTATTATAAGTAATGATCATATAATATTCATTATTTGTAATTGTTTTTTATATTTACTTACTAGTATTATATATATGTTATTTCTTTATACGAATTATTATTTTATTTGTGTGTTTATAACTAATATTATGTTATTTATTTATAATTATTATGTAATACGGGTATTCTTATGTATTATTTTTTATTTTATTACAATACAATGATTATTCTTTTTTTATAATTACTATTAAATTATATTTTAATTTACTAGCTGCATGGCCCGGCGTTGCACAGGCTATCTCTACTTTTATAAATTTTCCCTTTCACAAAATCAGAACTTCTAATACTCATTTTCAAAATGACTTCCATCCCCCCTCCACCACTTAGCCGGGCGTTGCTTGAGCTTTCTCTTTTCCTCATGACACCAGCATTTCTGTGTGTGTGTGTGTGTGTGTTGCTACGCGCTCAATGTGAGTGATTTCTAAAATTGGGTAAAAAAATTCCCTTTCTCGAAATAGCTGCATGGCCCGGCGTTGCACGGGCTGTCTCTACTGTTATAAATTTTCCCTTTCTTTCACAAAATCAGAGCTTTTAATACTCATTTTCAAAATGACTTCCCCACCTCCACCGCTTAGCCCAGCGTTGCTCGGGCCTTCTTATTTCCTCATGACCCCAGCATTTCTGTGTGTGTGTTTGTACATGCACAATGTGAGTGATTTCTAAAATTATGTCAAAAAATTTCACTTTTTTTGAAATTTGTTCCATCCCACTTATTTTCTTAGACTATGTACTTAAGAATTAATTTTGCAATGAAATAATAGAAATAATCCTTTTAAAAAACATATATATTTATTAAAATCAAAATGCTATAAGTAATAAATGAAAGAAAAATTAACAGATAGCTATTGAAATTATGCTTTTTTCTGAATGTTTGATTAAACATATAAATATATAAGTTAGAAAAAAAAAACAGTATGGGGGAAGGCCTATATATATATATATACTAGCTGGTATACCCGTTCTTCGCACGGGTGAACTGAAAAATTAAACACAGATTGAAGGATAAAGAAGTTTATAATGAGTTAATTTTACGTGAATTGCAAATTAAACAAAAAAAGCTTTTTTTGCGTAGCTCAGCAAAACAAAAACAAAAAAAAGAGAAATAAAACACCTTTGTTAAATTTTAAGTATGTAGATCTAATAGCTGATAAAAAGGATATATTTTTTTTTATTTATAACTCCCCTAACACTCTTGAGGGTCGATTTTTGAAAATACCATCCTAAGCTGATCTCTGCTCAGCAAAAGAAACACATTGTTAAAAGTTTTGTGTAATGAACGTTTAAAATAGTGTAAATAATTTTTATCTGAAAGTATAATAAATTAATATTACTTTCTGTAGTATTTATTTTATGTTAAAATTGTAATATTCGCAAGCAACGCCGTTTATTAAATTATAATGATGATTCAATAAAAAACATAGCGAAATGTTAACGATAGAGTAAAGTTGGCAAATGCCTAGCTACTTTCATAACTCGAGCTTTATTAGAGCTTTGTAAGACCCGCCGTGTAGGGGAGAAATGCACGTTAATACTTTATCCAACCACATTATGATTTACTGCATTTTTCATAAAATATTTTTTTTGGATCACTACATTTAAAATTAAGGGATATACATAAACAAAATACTCCACTTTGGAAAATTTAATCCGTTAGAGCTAATAAATTAATTAAAAATATACCACTGTAAAATTAATTATATATACTGTTCACTTAAAATAAGTAGTCAAATAATTTTCCAAGGTCTTCATTAACATACAAAAAATAAGACACTTAAATTTTGACAAACTATTTTTTCTGCTAAAATACTTATTATGGAACCCGTGCTGCTATATATCTTGGAAGAGTGGATTTCAAAGAATATTCCTGCTAAGTATTGGTAGAATATTCCTTCTAAGTTGGTGTGGTGTGGTAGTTAGGAGAAGAGGGTGCCAGATCAGGTGTCGTCCACATCACTTGACCATGGTTCAAAATTATGTGGTCCGTTGCCAAAAGCCCTCATGTAGCTGAACAGTGCGACAGTTATTCACTCGTTCCAAAAGATACAGTACAGTAGTTTTAATTATTTTTATACTTAAAAATGCAATATCTGCCTATTCAATTAAAATTATAGTGTTATAATTAACTACTAACCACAAACAAATTTTGAAAATTTGTCCAAATGATGCAGTGTGAAAGAGAAAGTTTATTTACTTTAAGTATCAGAACTGATAAAAGCATTTATTTGGAAAAAAGATCAGCTTCTTACTACCAAATGTGCATAATAAAATGTTAAAAAAACATTAAAATAAAGAGAGATTTATAACAACCTCTCCCTTCAAAACTTAGTTTGATTCTGAAATAAAAAAAATAGGCATATCAGAGGAATTAATTAGAAGCGAGCACCTTGCGTAGCCAAAACAAAATGGTTTTTCACAAACAAAAGATAGATATATGCAGACATGGTTTTTTTTGCAGCGCATGCCAGAATTGCTAGCAGATGACAGAATTTTTTCCTACTTACTTGACAAATATCGTTATATTTTGGACACTTCTTACAATATCTTTATAAATTATAGTTTATGCTATAAATTATAGCCTATGTGCTATTCTTATGTATAAGCTATATTATTGTAAAGTTTCATTAAAATCCATTCAGTAGTTGTTGCGTGAAAGACTAACAAAGATTTTCACAAACTTTCGCATTTATAATATATATTAGATACATGTACTGAAAAAAAAACCGATCTGATAAAAACATTTTGGTATTTCATTTTATTTTTAACCTTCAAAAATGTAACAAAAATAATGTTTAAATATTTCTCGCAAAAAGGGAAGTAAAAGAAAAACACAATTTTTTTTAAAAAAAAAGTGGCGTGATGCGAAATGGAAAGTCTCTTCCGCTTCAGATTCAAACCTGGGAAGTACCATTCTATAAAGCAGCGCTTTAAACAGCTGAGCTATGCTTACTCTGGGGAAGAGTATTGAATTGAGCTTTAAAATAAAGGTAGATTTTTTTCAATACGCCATTTCGTTATTAGTGAAAGTAAAAGGGTTTTTTTTCGGACTTCAATTTTAAGTTAATGCTTTCAAACTTCATATATGGATTAAAAGCAACAGTAATTTTTAAACATAAAACTTGAAAAAAGAGTAATGTTTACATAATTATCGCAAAAGAGAAAAAAATTGAAAAAAACATTTTTTTAATTGTAATTTTTAAGATATTTTATCAATATTTGTACAAATTACGAATAATATTTAGTTAAAACCATTTACAGAGTAATTAGTTTGAATTGTTAAGAATGTGTTATTCAAAGAGAGAGAAATTCTGCCTGAATGTTTTTTATTTAAAAAAGTAGCAAACCATTCCCTAAATTAAAACAAAAAAGGTAATTTCTAAATTTATTTTGAAATAGTTTTAAACATTTCTTTACGTAAGCATTTTTTAAAAAAATATTTCATTTGTTTTATCTGCAATATTTTTATAAACAACTTGTACATAAAACTTCAAATTTCAGAACGTGATTAATACTTTTAAAATAAAAAAATTTTTCAGACTTCATTTGATAAAGACTGATAAAAGAAAGAAAGATACATATATATATATAATTTTATTATATTAATTTTTAAAAACCTCTGAAAATAAAGAAGTTCCGAATTTTCCCCTGGAAATAAACGACCTTTCCGATTCTCTGCAGATGGCGCCACGTGCATAATAAATACGTTTTAAGGTTTTTAATTAATATTTTTTTAACTAATTGGAATATCGGAATATAAATGGTCAAAACGGATTCCTCAGATCATTCCCGAAATTTTGATACCTTCTGCTAGTTTCTGCGTCTTGTGGTTCTTGAGATCATTGGGCGTCATTCCTACCTACATAGATACGTTTGTTTACCTTCGGATTTTAATAGTGTAGATTATATTATAAGATTATAATGTAAGTATAATACTATTAGTAGTACATGTGACTTCTTATTATATTATATTGATATTCATTATTTATTGGTTGATCTGGGTTATTCTCAATCTATTCCTATATCCTTCATTTGAAATATATTTCAATGTATTTTAAAATCAAATTCTTTAAAATTTTTGTGTATCATTAAATTATCGCTAGAGCGCCATCTTGATTCCAGGGACAACAAGCGCTGCTTGTCGTGATTCCTTTACCACACCAAGCGCTATCAAACTAGTTCCCCAAAATGACATAAAAAACATTTTTAAAAAAGATAATTAACATTTTAACCAGACTTTGAAAAATAAGATAATGACTGGAGAATTGCAAGATAAAAATTTTAAAGAAAATAGCAAACTAGAAAGTGATTAAGGTAATGAAATATTACCAACATTTACATTTACTCACTCTTGCTTTTAAAAATATTGCTCTTCAAAAATATCAGTATTGCTTTTTTAAGATATCATGAATACATTTATTTTCATTTTTTTATGAATTTAGATTTGATCTACAATTCTAATTAATTAATATGTGTCATATCACTTTAATATCATATCACTGTAATAAATGAACTCTCATACAAAATCTACTGCATTTGGAAACTAATTTGCAAATCAACAAATTAAATCTGTTCCAAATGCAAGAATTTTTTTCAAATAAATCTGAATCCTAGGGATTAATTATGTTACAAGAAATATAATGATTATCAGTATTGTTGTAATTATTCTGTAAATCACAGAATAATATTTCTTATGTATAAACTTCTTTTTAGAAGCTTTAATCTTAAACATTTAGCCAAAATGTAATTTTTAAATTTCATTTCTTTCATATAGCAAGATCTTATTGACAAGATTCATAAATATATCGGTTATTCTTTATGCAGAATGTTTTACAGAGACATTTATAAGTAATAGAAAATCTGTACTTACAGATATCATTCATTTTTCCTATCATGGAAACTTAGAGATAGCAAAAATTGAGAATCTAGAAAAAAATTTAAAAATACATGCTATAAATTATATATTAGTATAGAAATATATATTATTTCTAAATACTATAAAACTTATGAAAAAATGCACAAAACTAGATATGAAAAACTATGCTAAACTTTAATAACATATCTCAGAAATCATTAATAAGACTTGCTAACACCTAAAACCACCCTTGCATAACCATAAAACAATATATAAATGATAGTCTATATATTTAAGTGAAGTTTAAATAACTTTCATAAACTTTATGACAGCAGATAATATGATTTATATAAGTCATTTTTTTTCAAATTTTTAACACTTTGCACTTTTGGAATTGATGCAACTTTTTTGCACTAAATATTTATTAATATTGCTCTATAAAGTAAGGGGGCACAAGGGCTATTAGCAATGGACCATATAAATTTTAACTATGGTCAAGAGATGAGGACACCACCAAAACTGACACCTGCCCTCCTTCTGAGCTTCCACACCATACCACATGGAGAGCTTTGAACCTTGACAGATGTACAGAGCTTCACAGAGGGTCTTGAGTGACACTACTGTTCGAACATTATACACGGACCTCATGATCATGATCACTAGACTATTTCTTACCCCTTAATGACAGTTGTGGTTTGATTTGGCTTCCTTAAGATATAATTCTGCAACTTCCTTACCAATTACAGAAACTTGAAAAAAATCTTAGAAACAAAAAAAGTTTGTGCTTATAAGAAAAAATGTTTAGAATTGAGCCAAAATCATTCTGAAAAAAATGAGCAATTAGTACTAAAAATGTGAGGTAAGAATAACTTATGAATATTAAAGTCAGTATATAGCTAATTGAAGCTCAGTGGCTGAGTGGTTAGTGCATTGCATTTCCACACCACAGGTTCGAGGATCAAACCCCGGGTTGGGCAAGGTTGACTCAGCCTTTCATCTCTTCAGTGGGTTGATAAATGAGTACCAAGCTTGCTTGGGAACTTAATACCGGGGTTTTTGTGTCAGACTGACCACCCAAAGGGAACATCTGCTTGTGCACCTCAGGGCCCAAGGTCGCATATACCGAGTTGGGCACAGTAGGCCCTGGTCCTCATGGGCTGTTGTGCCACTGAGTTTATGTAGATAATTGCAACACATAAAATTATAAAAGGGATAAAAAAAGGTTTTTAAAAAAAATCCAGCATATTTTTCTAAACAATTTACGTATTTGATATATAAATTATTTATTATCTTTTAACAAACAAAATTATAACTATCATATAAAAGTAAGATACGCTTATTATACCCTCAATCAATTTCATCAGACGTGTAACTAGAACATTTGCCCCCAAGTCAGGTTTTGGGCCACCAAATTGGATCTTACAAAGGGTAAGCCCTTTGTGACAGTCAGGCTTTGGGCCCCCTAGAACCCAGCCCCCGCGATGTGGGGGTGTATGTTATGCTACAGAATTTCATCAATGAAAAGATGTCCTCAAATGCCAGCCAATAGTGGAAAACATCCCTACATATATTGGAACACAAAATAATAATGATGACAGCATCTGGTGACATTTTTTGAATTGGCGAAATTGGTTGACAGTATTTCAGAAATAACAAACTAACATATTATTTAGAGTAAAATGTAATAATTTAAATGTCATTTTGCAGCTGTTTATTTGCTAATAATAAATACTTAGTATCATGATTTATAATGTTATCAAGTGAATGGTAAAAAAACCAAATTCCTTTATTTTAATGGATTACATACAAGATTACAAAATATTACAAAAGGATAGTAAAAGTAAAAAAATAAAAAGGATCTACAAACAAGCTATGACAATATTCCTTAAAAAGAAAAACAACAACAACATAACATTATATCCTTCAGGATTTTTTTTTTTATTCTCTTCAGAACAGAGAAAGTATAAATTTATAAACTTACCTTCCTTCTGGTTAAGAAAGGATACAAAAATATTTCACATTTCATCCATAATTTTTTTTTTTACAAAATAATGCAAGAATACCTGAAAAAAGAAATTGAAAAAATAACAAACAAATACACATGCTGTGTACAATGAGCATTCATCAAAGACAGCGAACTATTTTGAATGTACCAAAAAGTATAGATTTAATAATCTAATAATTAAACCTACTTGAATCTCTAAGATTTCAAATATTTTCTCCTTTCTACTTAGAAATAAATTTCAAACAAAAGATTAAATAATATTATTTTTAGAAAGCAACTCACACATAAAAAATACTAGATCAAGTTTTTATTAAATGTTAAATGCTTAATATACAAAAATATTTATGGTGATTAGATGCAGAATACAACAAGAAAAATTAATAAGAATAAAAATTTCCAATTTCATAAGTCCATAAAAAGTGTTATATGAAATTATATGAATAAAATTTTTCCACAAAATATAGATTTCTGTATTTTAAAAATGTTAGGTGTTTTTTCCTGAAAATATGAATGTTTACTAGTTATCTTGAAAGACATAATTTAAGTCACAAAGTATGAATGTAGAAGTAAAATGAGAGGTGTTGTAAGATGTCATAAGAAAATTTAAATCTATGTAATTCACACACGAACACTGATTTATCAAATGATAAAATAGTTTTCATTATTTGAAGTATTCACTTTATCCCTTCATTTAAAACATATTACTGAAATGAGATTTTAATGACTTTTTTCTACAACTACATTAGGGTCTTTGTCTTTTCCATCTAGTAATAAGAATCTAATTTCATATTAACAGTGGCATCAATTATTGTTTTGGATAAAACATCAGATTTTCATTTATAGTACATGATAGAATTTTTAAAATATTAACTATAAATAAACATAACCTGACCTGATAATCATAAGAAATATATTTTGCTACCTTCAACTCAATTTTGAATACAATGGCTAGATTTTAATGGTTACAACTCTTGTACTTAAGCTCTAATTATAGCTCTCATACTTAATAAAGTACTTATCGATTATAGGGACACATGGGTCGGCAACTGCTTTTTCAAAATGTTGTCAATGTGAATGCTGGCAATATTATCCAAGATAGATTCACTACAAATACCATGATGGAACAGAGCTCGACATGTTCTTTTATGTGTTATCATGATCATAAAAACCATTAAGCACCTTTTAACAGTCAGATATTTTTTCTTTTCACTTTCTCATTTTTTTAAAAGTATTGACATAAGAAAAAACTTCACACAAGCGCACAAAGCTTTCAATTCTACTCGATGTAAACTTATGTTGTACTTAATTCTGGTAATTACATGTAAAAACTCTTGAAATTGTAGAAAAACTGAGTGAAAATGTCATGTGAATATACATAAACAAGGCAAGAAAAGGTGAGGAAAATGAAGAAAACCATGAAAAATTAATCAAAATAAACAGTGATAATGTCTCATTGGTCATAAAAAAAATGTGTTATGTAATCAAAAAGTTTTTTGAAATTAGTATAGATCTGAAATAGAAAACCATTAAAAAAATTTCAGTTTTCGTTAGCTCATTGACCAATAAATTAGTTACAATTTTGAAAAATATGCATCGTTTTATTTACATAAATAACTAAGTTCATATTGCATTTCTTTACTTAAAATTCTATTTTTAAATAGATATATTGTGTCTATACACATGTTGCCAAATGTTGCTCTCTATATATACTACATGTTTATTGTGTAACACTCTCTGTAATGGGATGAAATCCTGTTATTTTTTAAATACTTCACACTATATTCTATTTCTTAGAACCCAAGTTCCAAATTTTAATCATTTTTTGTAAAACTACAAGAAAAATAAAACTTATAAGAAACATTGAGTTCAAGCATGTACAGGAAAGATTTTATTACAGCATTTGGTGATTTTTTTTTTTAATTTGGCAAAAATAGTCAGCCAGTTAATATTTAAGTATCATATCAATGCATGGCAGGACAAAAAAGATGTTTTGCAATTTATTTTGTATACCAAATTGTCTTATATATCAGCTGGCACAAAGTACTCCATCTTGTTTATTAGTAAATGCCTCAGACTAAAATTATTACAAGTTTTTTTGTGGTTCTAAATTCTGCATTTAACATTATTTTGACCAGTGCCTAATGAATTCTGGAGGTGAGCCTTCCAAAATAAGAGGTTCTTTCTGTCTTTGTAAATCATGTTTTTCAAAAAAAAAAAAGTGCTACTCAGACCAAGAATTGATTTTACCTTTTCAAACCTTACTTCATGAGGACATTTGAATACCTCCTTCATCAAATTCAAATGTTAATTTAACAAAACAAATGAATATATCACTCCAAAAGAAATATTCAACTATATGCTGATTACCATATTACTACAATAAAAGTTTATCCCCATTTCATATTAAAATTTTGAAATATTTTGTAAGATAAAATTATATATTTATTTAGACAGATTTTGGCCATTATATGGTACTTAAAGAACACTTTCAAAAGATCTTTAAACATTTTTACTAAAATTTTTGCAGCCATCAATAAAAAGTAAAAATACAGAGCATATATTAAATATATTTTCAATTTTTACAGTTTTTCAACCAGTTGCAAAAGATACACTGGCACTGAAACTGGAAATTAAAAGGTAATTCGTAAAATCAAGCATACATTTAATAAATGTGTGGTGATATGAACACATATGCCAGAATACGACAAAACTACTTAAAAGAAAAGAATACGTCTTTCATAAGTTAGTAATTTTTAGTAATGGACAAGAATTTTCTGTTTGACATAAATGAATATAATTTGAACGGAATTACGTAATTTATACTTAGTTTACAAAAAGCGCAGAAAAATGTCAGGTGGTGATGAATGATGAAAATGACAGGTAAGATTCACTTCTACCAAAATGTGTTTGCAAAAGATTTTTAATTAAATGAACCATTTGTTTTTACATTATATACAAATCCAATTTTACAAATAAATGGAATGATAAGGATATATATTGCAAGAAATAAGTACAAATTATTTTTTACAACAAATCAACATCAAACAGGAGTTCAGAATTTTTTGAGGAAATCATCCATACTAAAATATTTTTTAAATACAAAGAATAATATTATTACTGAATAGATATATACTATCCAAAATAAACTGCAAAAATAAGCGAAGCATAGAAGAATATTTATTACTGTAGAAAGATGGTAATGAACTAATTTATAAGAAATACATAACATCGAATATCAATAAACAGTTTCCAAACGGTTGCACTCTAAAATAGCTTTAATTTTTTTTTTTAGTCATTCTATTAAATGTAAATAGAGTAAATAAAAAAAGCAAAAGTACATTTGCACAATATTTAAGTTTTTTTTTCGAAAAAAAAATCCAACAAATGATATACAGAAAAAAGTACCACTTACTTTACAAAAGAAAACGCGCAAACTGACTGACAGTTGTTGACACACAATTAGTTACTAAATAATATATTTTTAAGTCACGAGACAATCCAAAACACACATTTCACATTAAATTAAAATCTGCCATGTTTAATGTTCTGACGTCACCTTACGTCATCAATCTTACGGATGTGTCATCGAAATTAACTGGCTTTAAAAATTATATTTAAGTATTTTAATTGTATATTTTATATTTAAGAAGTTTTTGAAGGGAAATAAAATGTCTATATCGAAAAATAAATAATTTTAATAATAAAAAAAATAAGGGCTTTTCAGCGCCCTCTGCATAAGCGCCAAAGTTGTATTAGCGGTTTCCGACATTGGTGCATCAAGTGGAATAGTTTGATAATTAAAGTTGGAAAATGGCTGATAAAGACGCCGGTAAATACATTGAGCTATTCTTATAAATATATATTTGTGTTATACTATATGTTTTATATATTATTTTTTGGTGAAACCTAAATAATCATGTTTGCTGTTCCTAGGGTTAGGTTTGTTCAATTGATATTGTTTTATTCTTTAATTATAATTTCTTCTAATTGTTTAATTCTCGTAAGACAAAGACTTTGTGTTGGATTTTTATTTTCTTTGAAATGAAACTGTTAGAATTTATTTGATTTTCTTATTTTGTTTTCTTTCAAAGTTTAGCACAATGTTTTTACATAATTTTGTATTGTGTTGACGGAAGCATTGTTTTATATTCTTTTTATTATAATGTATTCTTTACTTTATCTTTTCTTAAAAATATAATGAATAAAACGAAAACATACATTTGATGATGCTAAAAACCATTTGTAAATAAATCTAATATATGACTTTCTTAAAATTTTTCCTTTTACCATTTTGAGGTTAAAAATTCCCGCCATAATCACTAGATTTATTTTATTTTCAGTCAATAGCTATTATGTTTTTAGCATAATGTTTTCGTATATTCTGTTAGTTATATGTATCGACCATATTTACATATGCAACAAAAGTTATGAGCAGTTATTATTTTTATTAAGAAATTTATCTGCATATACCTTATTAATTATTTTGCTTCTACATTAACACAGGTTCATAGAAGTGATATTATAATTTTTAATACCATTTATGGAATGAAACGTAAATGCTTAGACACATTGCTGTACACATACATGTAGATATTCTGCATGACAGCTATGAAACGAATTCGGTACTTACGTAATAATGTCACTGCAGCTAAATTGCACAACGCTAATAGCACCGCTTTGAACCAAAATCTTTCTTTTTTTCAAATAAAACATGCAAGAATCTGTTTTGTTCTCTTTTGTTATGATATGGTGTGATTCGCATGGTGCAAATTTGACTGTGGTGACATTAATGCATAAGTGCTGCTCATTGCTTCAAGGAATAAATAGCAATGCAATGTTTCCAATGTAAGGCTGCGATAGCCAAGTGGTCATAGTTGCAGACTTGGGACTGCTGTTGTTTTTGTTGAGCTATGGGGTTAGATCCTGGTGTTGCTTTAGGCGTGCCAACTGTGTAGGGGAGGATGCATGTTAAATCTTATCAAGGCTCAAAATTCTCACATTAGTTTAGTATTAGAAGTTTAGAAAGTCATACCAAAGCTCGGATGACATGTGGCCATGAGGAAATTGCAAGGGACATTGCTAATATTATCAAGTATTTATTGTCAAGTATTAAAAATTAGCAATATATTAAAATTGTCTTAATTAAAAATTGTATTTTAGCAATTTTAAGCACAAATTTTAATATTGAAGAATTATACATTACCCAAGAAACCATCTACCCTATTTTTTTTATAAGAAATCATTCTCTGTTGTTTGTCTTGGTCTTTAGTTGATTAATACTTAATTTGATATATATTAATTGGGATATGTGTTTATATTCTTTTAAACAAACTGTTAAAGTTTAGGTCTATTGAAGCTATCTGCAGCTGAATTTCATATTCAGTGTTAATTTGTTTTGGTATTAGCGTCACCGCAGCTAAACATGGGTCATGCGAATCGTCCAGTAATTAAAAAAACAGATGTTATTACGAGTTTTATTTATAGAAGAACTATTTTCATGGCACAGTTTTGACTGCGGTGAAGCTAATACGAAAGTACCTTTGTTTCTATATCAAATTTATGCTGTATATTTTGTTCTTGTTATCACATATGTTGAGAAGTATTTTTAACTTAAGTACATTGTTCAAAATACTATTAAAATGTTTACAACTATGTAAGAAACTTCTATGCATTCTGTGAATTTTCAGCCTAAAATTTAGGAGCTGTTTCTTTGTTGGCAAGGCTTCTGATTTATCCATTCCAGCATGGTTTTCTTCTCTGGAAAATATTATTTTATAGGTGTTAGGGTTGTTTTTTTAAAAAATATGCTCCCTTACAGGCAATTTTTTCCCCTTCACAAATGGAAAAAAGGTGCTTTATTATATAATTTTTAAGCTGTCTTCAAAATCCGATTTATTACATTTCATTCCACTTAGTTTGGCAAGACATGCACTAATGAGTATAAAATTTTGAGGAACCCTAAATCATACAGTAGAATATTCATATTTTTGGTAGTACTTGTGCTTTTGTAATCTTGTATTATATTATAAAAAGGTGCAAGGAATTGCTAAAATGAGAGGCTGTTTGGTACTGAATTTGTTTTTGTTTCTCCCCATGGAACATAGGGCTCTGGTTGGGAAATGCAACCTTAGATACTTCTGCTCATGAATCTATTTTGTATGCATATTTATGGTTTCCTTTTCGAATTTTTATTATGTCTCATGGATCACAGTTTGAAAGCTACTGCCAAAGAACATGCTTGATGTTCTTTGGAAGCCAGTTACAACTCACCCCCCTCCCTCTGAGAACCATCCAAGGCCTGAAAACCAAGTTAAGTGGTATTATTTGCCACAGGAACTCATTAAGTCCCTTATTTCCAGTATAAAATCATGGTATGAGGCCTGTATATCTGTAAGAGAATACTATACTCCCTTTATCCGTCCTCCACCCTCATTCTGCAATTACTGTTTCATATCTTCAGACTCCCGACGAGTGTTATGCAAGATCATGCATATGTATTTTAAGTATTAAAAATAATTATTCGTATGTATTATATCAACCCATATCCATACAAAATTTCATTAAAATTTGTTGAGTAATTCTAGAGATAATTGACCAAATCTGAAAATTCTCATAATTTTGAACATCAGTGTTAATGGGCAATTGTTTTGGCTCAAGGGCCGTATTGGAGACGCTAGAAATACTAGAGGGTCACCACATTGGGGTAGAAGCAGAAGATACTAAAGAGCTAAATTTTTTTTAAGTGATTGCAATCTTTATAATTAAATTTGCATCTCAGAAAAGGTATAAATTGTACCATATAACAATCAATAAGTATAAGTAAAATAAAATAAAATAGTAGCAGTTTTATTCAATTTATTTATTGTGCTAATTTCATATCTATAACCTCAAGCACATTTCATTTTAGAATTATTTTAATGAGACTTTTCATCACACACACACGACCTGCAAGTTAATGTCAGCCAACTTGCATCTGTATTTACTCTTGTGAATATTCATGCAAGAAAAGCTTTGCTCGCAAATATAGGTTGACCCTAATATTGAGAACATTTTCTACCTTTTTAGTTTTTCTCATTGACTTGACAGGTAAAAAAAAAAAAACTCTTTATAGGATGCTATTTGGCCACCCCTGTTCTAACATATTTTGTAAAAGAATGAAAAACTAATGTTATAATAAATTGTTTAACTTACAAAGCATGCAGAATTAATAGATAGAATAGTATAATAAATCATTTATTAAAAACAATTGCTGTAAAATAATTTGCAGCATGGCATATATGTGTGATATTATTTAATAACATATACATTATTAGCATTCCAAAGTTTGGTAAAGGCATTAATAGTGTTTGTCTTTATATTCTTTCATCTGTTTTTTATTTCAAATAATTAAACTGTATTTTTCTTTTAATTCTAATGGTAACTAAGATGTTACCTCCAATCTTTTGGAGAACACACACTTTTTATTTTGTGGAAGAGAGCATTCCAAAAGATAATCATATTACTCAAAATCCCAAGTTTATTACTTTAACTAAAGAAATATCTTATTGTGAAAATTATTGCTGAAGTATTGTATCGTATCAAAATGAGTGATAGCTACAAATTTAATTTTCTGTTCAAAATAATTTTTATTCTTTGTGAGACGGTGGTACTTAAAGTACCTCATTGACATACTACTACTAATTTATGAGTATAATGTTAATACTGTGGAATCCTATCCTTCTTTTTGAATCTAGACTCTTAATTGAATGGAATAAAATAAATTCTAAAGAGTATATAAAAAACAAGAATGTTTTGCTGGATTTGGATTATTTTTCTGATTTTTTCTAGTGTTAAGGTTGTTTTTGCCAAATGTATGTGAGCCTGATCTAAATGCATAGCATGGGTTTTCAGACCAAAAAATTACTAATTTTTCATGAAAATTTACAGCATTGTACTTCATATATCTGTTTATAATGTCAGATTTATGAAATTTCAAAATATTCTAATAATTTTTTACTTTAACATGAAACAATAGCACATTTAGCATTACAGCATAGAAGAAAAAATGTAAAACACATTTTATATTAGAAAAAATGGACCAATTTTGATAAAATATAGTGCTTTCTATTGGGTAGGAAAGCCAGAATATAATCTTAATGCTGTAGTACTTTTGTATCTGAAAAAATATTGAAAATTGGGCTCTTATTTAAAGTTATACAAAGACTGCTTTAAATATTAAAAAGCATAAAAACTATCATCCAATACTGTATAACAATCTTGAAAATACTTTTAGTAATTAAACAAAGAGTAAATCCAGGCCCAGGCTTGTCTTAGACAATATGACATAGAAGTAAGTTTGTTAGCCCTACAGTCTAGAAAATGTAAGGCTTCTGTAAACATCCTTGATACCTAAAGCTAGCCTCTTCATACAGTAAGCAGATAGCACAGTAATCTTTGACTTAGGATCAATCAGTAAATATAAA
Source organism: Trichonephila clavipes (assembly GCA_019973935.1). NCBI lineage: Eukaryota > Metazoa > Arthropoda > Arachnida > Araneae > Nephilidae > Trichonephila > Trichonephila clavipes. Next base: position 153,384 of record BMAU01014077.1, read on the forward strand.
ACTAGAAAGAAGTACAGAAATTATTCATCTTTAAAGTAGTTTATATGAGATATGAAGTGGTGGAGCTATTTTCATTATACATATCTTCAAGGTCGGCGCTAGCAGTTTCGCCGCCCTGGGCAAAGAGATAAATTGTCGCCCACGTTTATAACAAAAATTAAAAGAGATTACCTAAACCCCCTTCCCACGCTTAATGGTAAAACAAAACGAGAGCAAAAAAAAAAAAAAATTGCTATCAATAATGTTGAAGTTTTGATTAACAAAAAATGCTAATTTATTAATTTATGTTTTTGTCACTAAATTAAAATTAGGGTTGCACAGAAAAAAAAGAAGAGTCATTTCTAGTGCATAATTATAAATAAAAAAATACTAAAACAAATTATAGAACCACTAAATATTACACCTTAATTACATATTAAAAATACATTTAAACTGAGAGTTAAACTTAAAAAGTATTTTTTTTTCTCACTTTTAATTCTGTGAATTTTTTTATAATTTCTTTAACATTAATTTCTTCTGCCTGTTAATGTTCAATGCCTATTATTGTCAAGCCGTTTAGTCGATCCTCGGTAGTTGTGGAGCCTAAAATTTTTTATAATTAATTTTAATTTGGGGAAACTCCTTTCTCCACTTGCCACACTTATTGGGAAAGTAAGCACTATCCTTAAAACTATCCTGAGATTTGGAGCAAAATCCAGGTTTGATACGAATTTTAAAATCTCGATTGGACATTCTTTTTTATTTAGCTAAGCTAAAACCGCTACTACTATCTCGTCTGCCAGGTCCAGCGCATTCATATTTGATGAATTCCCATCAGTTCACACTGTTTCTAGATCTTTACAGAACTTAAGTACGTCGTTTTGAATAGTATCTTTTAAATCACATATATAAATAATGAATGTACTCATAATCTCATCAATGTTTTGCATTTTAAATGAACTACTATCGTCTTTATAAGCGACTTCAGAAATTATTTTTATACGTGAGGTAAATATTTTTTTCATTTGAATAACGATGTCAATCGAAAATGTTTTAGGACTATTACGGTACATACAAGCAACGAAAACACACATACTTAACTATGTTAATCAACATAAAAATATTCAACGAAACGGATGACATTTATATTTGTTTGTAAAACGAAAGATAAATAAAATAGAAAAGGCTCAAATGCAGCAAAATAGGGTTTTTTTTTCACTTTATCTTACACAATGTTTTAAATTCATGGGCATTAAACCTTAAAAATCTAAAAGATAATTTGAAAATGAAAATATTGCTACCTTTTTTTGTTATATGACTTAGTCTTGTCTGTATAAGCACAAGAAGCTTAAAGAATTAGTTTGGAAGTCAAATTGACACAAGATTCCTTCAGTTTTCTTCGAAATAGGGTCTTTTTCTCTGGGTCATTCTGTCCCTTTCTTTTCATTCATAAAACTTGACTGTGCTTTTCATCACTTTTTTTTTAGACCTAAAATCTATCTCTTTCAATAGTACCCGAATTCACGCATACAAAGCAGCAAGAGTTGTACGAAATTAGTTGAAAGAGAAGGAACCGGATGCCGAAATTCTTTGTCGCCTCCTCCCGCTTCCCCCATAGGACCAGCGTTGGGAAATACGGCTTTAAATACTAATGAATACTCGTTAAAAAAATAAAAAAACTCTAGAACTCCATAGAAAACACATTTTTATACACATTTGCATACACATTTTTAATTTTTTTTCTTCGAACTTTTATTTTGATTCGTGGAACCCCAGGGTTTCGTGGAACACAGTTTGAAGACCAGTGGTTTATATCAATGAAATAATGTATTCTTTATTGGGAATTTTTAAAAAAACGGTTTTAATAACAAAAAAATTTTAAAAAATAGAATCGACTTAAAAAAAAGCACTAAAAAGTGTAAAATTATTGTTAACCGACTTCACTGAAATAAAGTAAATCCATATATTTTTAAAATCGGATGCCTTATGTTTTTTTTTAGAGTAAACCTTATTTAATCGGAAAACTTAAAATTTTTTTCTACCCCTTAACATTAACCACAAAGGCGAATGGGGTGGTTTTTAAAAGTTTTAATTTTGCATTTTATTTGGATTCTCAGCGGCTTTATTTACATCAAATTTTAATTTTCGGAAACTTTTATTTTTTATCAATCCCTAAATGTACCTCAAAAATTAGAGGATGATATTTCAAACCACCTTTTTAACAATGGTACCAATTCGGTAACATACCCTATCAAACAAAAAAAATCATTTAAATCGGTTGAGATATGCCAAAGTAACCGCTGGACAAACATAAAAAAAAAAGCAAGATTTGATCGAATTGATAACCTCCTTTTTTGAAGTCGATTAAAAACACATGAAAAAGCCTCGTTTAAACAAAGACAACCTGTTGAAGCTATTTAAATATTTCTTGAGAAAAACTGAATATTTTTAAAATTTTTCTACTCACCTTACTTTTATAACTAATACACGTTTAAAAAAGGCCTAGTAAATGTATTATAACGCACTCTACTTTACTAGCAACCAATCTACAATGCAATTATTCCATAAATAAAATGATAGAACTGCCTTTTTTCATTTTATAATCATGGTTAAAAGCGTGTGAAAGCTTGTCAGGACTGATTTTTCGAGCTCACCCACATTTTCATACATATTTCAACAAATTAAGACACACGGTAAAAAATTGTATTACAGTATGTGTGTCAATTTATTTTAATTATGATAAAAAGAGTGATTTGGTTTCCTTTTAAAAGTATTTTTAAGTGGGAATTTATTATGCCTGGGAGCAGTGTCCTTGTGTGTGTGTGTGTGTGAATTTCAAATATTTTGACTTTTAAAATACTTAAAAAGTTCATAAACATAAATATATTATTAATATATATATATAAATATTATTAAAATTCAACATATTAATTTTTCATAACCCGGCTTGCCCACCCCTAGCGCAGTCCCTGATGTTTTTCAATAAGTTTTGTCTTATGATCATTACATCAAGCAATGGCAATAAAAGAACTGTAACTGGGATATAAAACAGGAGCTTCATATGGAAGAGTGACAATGATGGGAAACAGAAAAACTTACAAGAATTGTGAAATTATTAAAAAAAATTTATATGAAAAAAAAAGTTACACTTTTTTAAGTCATTCATGTTTTATAAGGATAAGACAAAATCGAGAGGTTTTTAAGTAATCAATTACTTATGGGATAAATTCCAAAACTGTCATACTATTTTATCCTATTAAATGATACAGTACCTACCTTTAATATAGCTGAATACAATTTGAGATTTAATGTTTAATAAATTTTTAGTGTACCTTTGTAGTACTTTTGCTTATCTGTGTTTTTCATTAATGTGCAATTCTAGATATATTTTATGCAATTTTGAAAAATATTGATTTATTATTTTAAATTAAGACTGCACCTACATTCTTACTTGATAAAGTGAATTTAGTAAAAAAAATTTTTTAGTTGAAGAACGTGTGATCAATGAAGAATATAAAATATGGAAGAAAAATACTCCGTTCTTGTACGACTTGGTCATGACACATGCCTTAGAATGGCCTAGTCTGACAGCTCAGTGGTTACCTGATGTTACCAAGTAAGATTTCATTTTAAAATTCATTTTTCATATGCTTGTTGGGTTTGTATGAATATTAAAGTACTTGTTACAACCTCTTATTTTTATTTATGATTTTGTAGACCAGAAGGAAAGGACTATTCAATCCATCGCCTTATTTTAGGAACACATACGTAAGTTTTGTTTTTATGGCTATATTTATGCAGTTTTATCTGTTTCATGAACTATTTAAATTATTTGTTGTATTTTATATGTAAATTGTGTACCTTTCCCATTAAATGCTTGGGTTAAAATATAGTATAGGTGGTGTAATGGCGTGGCACATAGTTCACTAGGAGGCTTGACACATAGCACCCGATAGACTAGAAAGAGGGCGCTGCTGTGAACTTTTTAGGCTTTTGAGCGGGAGGGAGAGAAGAAAGTGGTCTTGAATGTAAAATGGAGGAAGCTGCCTGTAGTTCTCATTGCGATTTAAAATTGCAAATATAGTGATGTGCTTTGAAGGAAATAATAAAAACGATAAATCCGGTTAATTTGAGTGATGATTAATTCAACTACAAGACGATCTTAAGTGGGCGGCAATTTTTTAGCGGCCTCCAAACTATTGATGTGTGTCAAAAGTTATTCTGAGAGGTTACAAAAAAAATAGCATTTTCGAAGAAAAATAATCAATAATTAGGAGAATTACAAATGATACTTTTAAAGTTATTACTCAAGAATTAGAATAAACTTTTTTAATCTGTTATTTTCTTAAAAATCAAAGAAATACTAAATTAGAAAATTAAGGAAAAATACTTATCTTTGCTTAGAAGGGAAGTTCATCTGAAAGGAATAAACCTTTTTGATGGCTTTGAGTAAAGTTAAAAACAAATTAAACAGATTGGTGGATTTATACATTTTTCTCCTCATGAGCACTGGAAAGTAAGAATCAAATTGATTTTCATTCCTCGTCATCAAAATCTGAAGCATACTTCTGCTATTCTCAATTTTATTCAAACCCTCTAATATGATGTGCATTCATCTCTATCTTTTGGCATTCTCAGATATATCAATCACCCAAATCCTTTATCGATTCAAGACTGTTTCTGACATTTCCCTCTTTTGTTTCAAATAAAGAAATTCTAAATCATACTTCTCTAACATACTGTTCAGTATAATTCGAAGAAGCAAACACAAAATGAAAAAAACTGAATAGAAAAAATTTCAATAAAATGTTTCAACAAATTTTTGTAACTCACAATGTTTGCGACACAAAGTGATAATTCTAAATAAAAACAAATAATTCGAATAATAAAATTGTTAATCTGAAAATTGTCTGTCTTTTTAAAAACATTTGCACATTTTAAATAGTGAATAAATATTAAGTACAAAGAACTTATGACCTTATCTGAATAAGACCACATTTCAAAGTACGAGAGTTGTCAAATTATACAGTCTTTCATAATGAGTTTATCTCACCATGAAACCAAGATAAAAAAAAACATCACCAAATTCAATGACTATCTGTTCTACACTCCAACCAACACCAGGTGCTTGACGATTTAATGCCATGGAAAGAGAACTGATACTTATGATAATAGCAAATTTTGTGTGAAACTAATATCAGAGCTAGTAAAATAGGCAATATTTTTAAATCAATACAAACAAGGTATTTAAAAGGCTAAAAATGGTAGGTTATATTTCCTGTTTGAATGAACTTTGCAGATAACGTAGCAGTATGCAAATAGCTAAAAGCAAAAGTTATTTTGAAGATTGTTTAATACGTTAATGATGAAACTTGGTCCATTGTTTTATTTTTACCCATCAGTTGTTCTATCAATGTTAGTATATGTAGCATTTTAAACTATGTTTACCTAGTATGTTTTAAGAAAAGGCAAATTGCGCAAAAGTGCAATTGTATTTTCTAGCTTGTTTACTCTAACTCAAAGTATCCCCTCCCCCTTTTCTTGACTTTTGAAATTTTAAGAAAGTATTGTCCAATATGTTGCCAGTAGATAACATTGACATACTTATGAGCTAGAAACTAAAATTAATATAACTGGAAAAAAAGGAGAAATGTTCATTTAACGGGAATAAAGGCATTAAATTCATTTTGGAGTTCAAGGCATCCTATTTGAATCCAGCTATGCTAAAAAAACTGTTGTAAATATTTTTATGGGACAAGGAGTATTTCTTTTGAAACTTTCAGAATAGGAGTTTCACTCTTTGGAAATTTGATTTTCTGGAGATGTAAAGAAAACACTTGTTTGGTAGAGTGCTAGTCTTCTTACCCTGGTAGAAAGTTCCTGTTTCTTATGCCACCTGATCTCGACTGCGTCAGATCCAGGCCCATGAAATTCATCATGGCAAGGGGCTAGATGTATGCCTGTTGTTAGCTGTAGCCTTGAGCACCATACAGGTGACAGTACGATTTAGCTCAATCCCTCAGTTTTGAGGGAGAACACCCTGGGAAGATCGAAAGTCTCCCACCTCTGTTCCCCTTCCATCAACCTCACAAGAAAAGTGGCTCAACAGCTATTTAGAGTACCCCCTCCCCCATGCCATAAAGGCACTATACATTTACAAACATCCATGTCTTCTTTGGGACTTGAACCCGGGACTTTCGGCACAGCAGTCTGCGTCATTAACCACAATACTGGTTGGGTTACTAGAATATGTTTCTAAAAGTAAATTCATTAATTCAATGAGGGGACTGAATGGAGTTCTTGTATAACCTTCCCAGAATTAATATGATCAAGTATGGCTCTCTTTATTTGTGCTTAAATAGGAAAACCACACACTTTTTTTAAAAAATTATAATTTTTTATAAAATATTTTTCAGTTTATATTACGTTTTTACCTTTCATTTTAGATCAGATGAACAGAATCATCTATTAATTGCAAGTGTTCAACTTCCAAGTGAAGATGCGCAATTTGATGCTTCTCATTATGACAGTGAAAAAGGAGGTAAAATTCAGAAATTTGTTACTAACATTGTTACTAAAACATTTAATGTCAAAAACTGGTTTTTTTACGATTTTTAAAAAAAGATTCAAAATTTTATTTAAATACTTAATAATTTTATTATTTATAGAAATAATCTCACGAAACTTTTTTTCCGCATGTAGAACAATATTATACGTAATCTGTACAAAAATTGATAAAATATCTTAAAAATTACGGTTTAAAAAAATGTGTTTTTCAATTTTTTCCCCTTTTGCGATAAATATGTAACCATTACTTTTTTAAAGTTTTTGTTTAAAATTACCGTTGTTTGCAATCGATATATGAAGTTTGAAAGCATTAACTTAAAAATGAAGTCCGAAATTTTTTTTTTTTTTTACTTTAACGAATAATGAAATGGGATACCACTGAAAATATATTCTTTTATTTTAAAGGTATTTTTACTGTTCTCCCCGAAGTAAAGGATAGTGTGGTTGGTTAAAGCGCTGCTTTATACAACGGTAGTTCTCAGGTTCAAAACTGAAGAGGAAGAAACTTTAAATTTCGCATTACGCTACTTTTTAAAGTTTTAAAAAAAATTTAGTGGAATAAAAAAGGGTTAAAATTAAAATGAAATATCAAAATGTTTTTATCAGATTGGTTTTTTTAATTTTTTTTTTCAGTACACATGTATATATAGGCTTCCCCCATACTGTTTTTTTAAAAAATTTTTTTTTTACTTATATATTTATATGTTTAATCAAACGTTCAGAAAAAGCAATCGTTTCAATAGTTATCTATTAATAATTTTTCTTTCATTTATTACGAATAGAAATTTGATTTTAATAAATAGATATATGTTTTTTTAAAAGGATTATTTCTATTGTTTCATTAGGAAATGAATTCTTTGTTAATTAAAAAGTACATTGTCTATTTTGGATCAAAATATATTTTAGAGACATTTTTAAGCTAACTATATGTAATGATTGATTGATTCATGAAAATCTGAAATCTATTTTATTATTTTAGATTCTTAGAAACTAACTATTATTAAAAAATGATGGAACGTTTTTTGTTTTACTCTTAGCATCAGAATCGTTTTCTTTTTATTGCTTCAAATTAATAATATTTTTAATTCTAACCCAATATATTTTTTTATTAGTCATACATCAAAATTTGAAGCTATATCTTATCTGTGAGAAGGAGGGGAAGATAGAATGATAATTTTACTCTAAAAAAACCGTGTTTGTGCTATCGAGAGGGGAAGGAAACCTGTCTTAAATGAAATATAAGTGGAATGGAGAACAAATTCGAAAAAGGGGAATTCTTTGGCATAATTTTAGAAATCACTCACATTGTGCACATACAAACACACACAGAAATGCTGGTGTCATGAGGAAAAGAGAAAGTCTGAGCAATGCCGGGCTAAGTGGTGGAGGTGGAGGAAATAATTTTGAAAATAAGTATTAGAAGTTCTGATTTTGTGAAAGAAAGGGAAAATTTATAAAAGTAGAGATAGCCCGTGCAACGCCGGGCCATGCAGCTAGTATGTACATTAATAGGTGTAACATTTTTCATGAACTGTTTCTAGCTGCACTTAGATTATTCACTGTAAATATTTCTGTTACCATCTTCATATGTTTTTCAGCATTGCAAAAGATTTTTCTCTCTATCAGAAGGTAGTGCTAATAGCACTAAGAGAATATGTTGCTACTATTACAGTTTGTCATTAATTTAAAATATCTTTTAGATTATATATATAAAATTCTTTTGTAATTTTAAAACTGCACACTGTTGCCATCTTATAAAGGTTTTATCTGTATTTTCTTCTAGAATAAAAAAATATTAAATTGTATCTTTTTTATTATTACTGATTTGGTGAAGAAACCATTTTAATCATTGATATCAATCTTTTCAATTTAGAATTTGGAGGATTTGGTTCAGTTAGCGGAAAAATTGAAATTGAAATTAAAATTAACCATGAAGGTGAAGTAAATCGTGCCCGTTTCATGCCACAAAATCCATGTATCATTGCTACCAAAACTCCATCAAGTGATGTTTTGATTTTTGATTATACTAAGCATCCATCAAAACCAGGTATGTATATCAAAACCAATGTATGTAATTTGAAACCAATTCTTCTATAGAAATATATAATAAAATATTATTTTTAGTTAATAAATTTTTTGATTAATTGTGTGTATAATTACGAACATATTGATGGCTTTTTGATAGAAGAAAATAACATGATTTATGAAGTAAAAAGTTGTTTATTCAGTACATCAATGTTTGTACAATTATATTTCAATATTTTTTGTTTTTAAATTACAAGTTTTTTAAAAAGTGTCTGATTCATTTTTAGATGAAATTTTGACAGTGAATTTAAGAAAAGCTGAAGTACTTTTATAAAAATACCACAAGTACAAAGGGCAAGCAACTATATTTGAATCAGTCATTTTTTTAAATCTCAAATGTGTTTATTGCAGTTTTTTTTTTAATTTTGTATTTTTCCAAGATACCTGCTTCTTAAAATATTCTTTGTGGTATGTATGATTGTATATTTGTGTTCCGAAGGTAAAATTCTTGAAGCAATTTTATCACACTTTCTTCAGTTGTTTGTAAATCTAGCATACTCATTTTTTTTTTAAAAAAAAATTAGATTAACATGAAAATAAGCTGAAGGTAAAAACATATATGAATTGAAACAAATAAAAGATTAGGTCATTCTTCAAAACACAACTCAAAATCACATGCTTTGGATCATTGGTCCCACAGACCATAAATCAAATGGTACTGAACTGGCCAAGGAACATTAAATTACTTCTGTTTTATTTACTGTGGTGTATTTATCTCAGTTTTGAAAAACTATGGATATTAGCAATAAATGATCAACATCCCTCATAAGCAGGCCAAGATAAAATTAGCAAACCTTGACCCCGCCCACAGATATAAAGGTTGGAAGCATTGTATTTAATTATGTATATCTGAACTTGATAACTTTGGTCATTTCTACGTATGTGGTTATAAAATGAGTCGTAAAACACTCAAAAATTAAAATCACTTCTTGTTCATTAATAAAAAAATATAATACATTTTAATATTCACAATTTTTCTTGTGAATATTTCAATTTCATTTACTCATTTTTAATTAAGTGCATTTTTTGGTATGTAGTAATTTAATAATTATCCTTTTAATAAAATCCAAAGGATAATGAGAAAAATTTGTTGATTCATATTTTTATTTATGCATGTTAATCTATTATTTTTCTATGTGTAAGTGATGTATTGAATTACAGATATTTGGTAATTGTATATTACTATGATCATCTTGGTAAAACTTGCTAAAGGTACAGAAAGCACCAAACTCTGATAGCCTGACATCAGTACGTTTTGGCAACCTTGTGCATTGTTTTTTAGGTTGTTTTTAAGATACAAGGGATTAAAAAAAATATGTATGATTTGAAAATTTAAAATGAGGATTTGAAATTTGTAAAACAGGGGAATGTAATCTGTTTTGAATACTTGTCTTATAATAGACAAAATTAGATAGGTGTTTTAAAGCTTGAAACTGTAGGGTGTGCATCTTCATAAATTTGGCGAGTATCATTCACCAATAACACATTGAAAGAATGTGGGGCAAAAATGATGGCATAGTGAAAAACATAGAAAAGTGGTATGATGCATCTCAAATCATATTTAACTGAATTTTTATGGCATTAAGATTTTAAAAAAAAACTGACTTTAAAATGTATTCCAATTAAATTTTCCTTAAAAAAATTGTTTAGAAACTTATAACATTTATAAAACTGATGAAAATTCAGATTTTTATGGAAACGCATGCTTGTTGTAATAAATAACTTCTTACTAGGTTAATTGTCATACTTCTGAGTAAATATTGCCAGACTTATCAACATGATTGTGATAATATATTTGTATCTTTATGTTACACATCTTGTAATGATATTAATTTTTATATGGGTTCATCTTTAAAATAGAATTTTTCTTAAAACTGAATTAAATATTTAAAAATTCTGAAATCTCAGTTAAAATTTTTATCAGCTTGTATTAAATCTGTTTGGATATGATGAGAGATATTTTACTAATCAGTATTCAAAATATATATGTTTAAAAATTCCATAAAGATTATACACTGCTGGACAATTGCTAAGGACTGATAACACTATCATCCATAGCAACCACAAAATGAAAGGAAGCAAAACGGGGAAAATTAGAATAAATGCGGAATATTAGTAAGAAGAAGTATGAGTATGCAAATTTTTTTTCCACGTCTGTTCACGTGATAGCGTTCATAAGAGCTTTAAAGGTTTTGACGCGTATGAACAGTTGTTGTTTCAAGTCAAAGTTTTACAGGAAAGATTTAATAGATGAACTTAAAATTTTTGGCATGTCTTCCCGGCATCACATAGATGATTTTATGCGTGGCCGAATTATTGGAAAGATCGAAGAAGGGCGAAAAATAACATGTTGCCAGGGAGTTCGACATCGCTCACAGCGTTGTTTCACGGCTGTGGAAGTCATTTAAAACTACTGGAATGTGTAGTAGACGGCATGGGGAGGTCGTGTTAGAAGTACGACGCCTGCAGAAGACGGATATATCGTCCTATCAGCAAAAAGGAACAGGCGCACCACAGCTCAGCAGGTGGCAAATCAGTTTCTTTCTACCTCAGGAAAGCAGATCTCCCGAAAAACTGTTGCCAGACGTTTGAGGGAAGGAGGACTATATGCACGCAGACCTGTTGTGTGTGTCCCATTGACCAGACAGCACCGTACTGCCCGTTTGCAATGGTGTCGTGAGCATCACAATTGGACTGAACAGGACTGGGCATGCGTACTATTCTCAGATGAGAGTAGGTTCAGTCTGTCATCAGATTGTAGACGCCAACTGATCTGGCGCGAGAGTGGTACTGCTTATCGTCCAGAAAATATCCAGTAAAAGGACCGATATCCGACATGCAGTATCATGGCGTGGGCCGGCATCATGATCAATGGCCGCTCGCCTACATGTGGTTGCGAATGGGACTATGACGGGCCAACGATACATTGATGAAGTTCTACTTCCTCATGTTCGTCTTTTCCGTGGTGCTGTCGGTGATAAATTTGTTTTTATGGATGACAACGCAACATGTCATCGAACACTCGATGTTCAGGATTGTCTAGACAGCGAGGGTATTCAACGTCTCGTATGGCCAGCGCGTTCTCCAGATCTAAACCCCATTGAAAATGTGTGGGATGCTTTGGAGAGGCAAGTTGCTGGTCGAAACTATCCTCCGACAAACAAGAACACCCTCATCCGTGCACTCACAGAGGAATGGGATAAATTGCCTCAACAGCTGTTGGATAATGTTGTGCAAAGTATGGTACGACGTGTGGAATGTTGCATCACACTCCACGGTGGACATATCCCGTACTGATACCTTTCTTTAAGGTGCCTGCTGACTTTTAGATGCATTGTTCCATTTCTCCGTACGCAGATCAAATGAACATTTTTTTTTCTTTCAGATGTTTCACAGCTTTTGTACTTTCCAGAACAATAAATATTCTTGATTCTAATGTCTGAACAGTGTGGCAACTATATTTTATCCTACTAGGCCTCATGTCTCGCTTAATGTTATGCTACATAGCAATTTGTGATCCGTCCTTAGCAATTGTCCAGCAGTGTAGTTAGTATCTTAAGTGTTCAAATCATTTTACTTGCTTTAATTCATCTCATTTGTTATATGTATATTTTATAGATCCAAGTGGGGAATGTAGTCCTGATTTAAGACTCCGTGGACATCAAAAAGAAGGGTAAATGGTTTTTTTTTATTTATTATTTTTCAAAATATATGATTTTTAGTTACTCTGTAGAGGTATATTTTGAAATTTAAAAAAATAATAATAACTGGGGGGAAAGTAGCTTTTTAAAGCTAATTATTATTGATGAGGATTTTTTTAGTTAAATTTTATTGAGTATGTAAAAAAAACAAATACTTTCCCTTCCGTTCTGTGTATAATTAACTCTTGGAATAAAGGAAGCTTTCATCTATTATTCTATGGGCTAGTTCATATATTTTTTGAGATAAACCAATTTTTTTTCTAGTATTAACCATTTATTTTTGAGATTGAAAAATCTATCAGCATGTTAGAATTTTGCTATGTTACAGATGTGCAAGAAAGTGTAAGCAAATATATATGTGTGTGTGTAAATATGCATGATGGGATTTGTTTTTTAACAATACAACTAAATGTTTTCTAAATTTTGTTTCTTATTTCACTAGTTTCCTTTCTTTTATAATATGATTATTAATAGGAAGAAGAGAATTTGTATAGTAAATGTTAATGTTTCAATTGTTTATAGTTCTTGGATCTCCATTCTGTATTTGTGTGGTTTTTTAAAAGCAATTTCATTGACAAGAATGTCGCACAATTGTATGATAATTAATTTGAAGAATTCTACCTACTCTTACTGAATATTTTTAATTTTTCCATACTCTTTGAGAGACAGGGGTATTAAAAATGTCCCACTTTATATATATATATATATATATATATATATATATATATATATATATATATATATATATATATATATATGTGTGTGTGTGTGTGTGTGTGTGTGTGTGTGTGTGTGTGTAAATATGCATGATGGGATTTGTTTTTTAAACAATCTTGAATCCATGTGGTACTGTTTGAGTTCCACCTTATAAAAAAAAGCTTAATTGAAAATTTTTTTAATGTTATGTTATTCCTTTATTAATAAAAATAAACCAACTTTGTACAATTTAAATAGAAAGGCTCTGTGTCTCATGGGGGTAATTCTATTTGAAATAATTCTAAGTTTTACTTCCATGATGTGGAATTGAATCAAGAACTGAGAAAATTTTTAAATTGCGCATTAATTTAATTTGCACCATTTGTTTCAACAGTTGATGGTGTTTTTTTTTTTTTGCAGATATGGATTATCATGGAATCCAAACTTAAATGGACACTTACTAAGTGCTTCTGATGATCATGTAAGTACTTGCATTTATTTTTTAAAATCTTTGTCTGTAATCTTTTGTACTTATTTTTTAAAATTTTCTTTAGTTAGTGTGCAGTTACTTAAGATATTTCCAATTTCCCCACTTAGTGTTTTTATGGTATTTATTACACAATTTCATAATAAAATACCAATTTTAAAATTCTGTTAAATTTTATAATTTAGAACTATCTTATCTAAATTTATATTCATTTTATATTTTGACAGATTAGTTTCATTGAATATTTTTATAAACAGTTTATGAATGATGTGAAATTTCCATTAATAATTTATTATTAAATTTAATTTTCTTATTTTATACATTCATGTAAGTTATTTTCATGCTTATCATATTGTAAATATTTTATTAAAAATTAATTATTGATTGTTTAAATTTTTATAATTGGTTTACAACATTTTAAGACACATTTGAAATCATAATTGTAAACAAACAGATAAATGTAAGCACATATTTTTCATTTTTTTTAAATTCTCAATTACTATTCTAAATATATTTTAACTATATTTATTCTTCCAGACAATTTGCTTGTGGGATATTAATTCTACCCCTAGAGATAATAAAATAGTTGATGCAAAAACTATTTTTACTGGTCACACTGCTGTGGTTGAGGTTTGTATTATCAATTTCTTTGCTTTTTATATTTTTTCTTCTATTTATGTTTCTCTTTTAAAAGTTTTAACTATAAATGCTTCTTTGTATTTAAAAAGAAAAGCTTTAAAAACTTGAGAATTGTAACTTTCTTACATAATTAACATGCACATAAATTACATAATTAATTAATTGTGTTACAAATTATATCCTATTGTGGTCACTTTCTTTGATCTTGACACATGGCCTTTTTGCAATTCCAAATTTGATTGGGAACTTCATTGACGAAGTACATTTAAAAGTTGATGAAATGCACATAAATATATTCTACTATAAAATTTGCACAATAAGAAACCTAAAAAAATTTACACATTTATGTACTGAATAGTTATTAGTTGGTTGTAGTCTTGGTACCAACTTCTAACTTGGTTTTCAACTTCTGTATGTGTAATTTTTTTTAAATCTAAAAGTTGAGTTATTTCACTGTATTTTTTATAAAAGCATCTTTACTGTGACATCATTACTTTCTTTTATGTAACTATATACATGCCATTAAATTCCTTAGTGTATGAGTTTTTATGAATCAAGTTAATAAAAAAAGTAGTTTTTTCTGAGTAATTTTCTTTTAAAAATATCTTTGTTTTGAAATTTTATTTGCGTTATTTAAAAAAATATTTGTATATTTGGGTTTTGTGTAAAATTTAAAATGTTGATCAAGCATTATTTAGCTCTTTGTCATTTTCAAAAATTGTCCTGTATGCTTTAGTTACTAATCTTAGTAAAGATATTTTATGCCAAGAATTGTTAAAAAGTTATGATACAAACTACCAAAAATATCTTAAATAATCGTCGCTTATTTTGATCCTGCAAAATGTCATATTCAAATTGACCTTTTTGCAGTTTCTCTCTAATTTTTTCTTGTAAATTCAATTGGATAAAAAAGCAAGCTACCTTTTGAACATTTTGTAATATTTATGGCCTATAATTCTGTAGCAATTAAAAAAAAATGTTAACTATTTCAAAAAAGAGAAAAGTATGGGTTGCTTATATTATATTATAAATTTAATCTTTAAATTTGCCATGTGTTGCATGAGTATTCATAAGTCAAGTTGATACAAAAGAAGAGTTTCTTATGAGTGCTTTTTATAAAATTTAAAGTACTTATCCTTTAATTTGCTTAAAATGATGATTTTCAAAAGTTAATGGATATAGTAAAAGCTGTATAAAAAGAAATTGAGTGTGGTCAGTATTAGATATTCTGCATTATTGATACATCCCTACTATTCATTTTAAAATTAGGAAGTAGTATTGTTACAGTAGAGCATATTGTGTGTGTTTGCTAAAGGATCATGTTTTCAAGACACAATTCCAGTAAATATCTTTATATGTATATTACCCACGTGTGATTTAGTAAATGAGTTATTAAATTGCTAACATGTATGTATGGTTCAAAATTATGAGAGTTAAGAACTATCCAATAGCCTTACTGTGTTGAGCCAGTACAATTTTTTTAAAGTATGCTGTGTTGCTTTTATATTTATGTTGACCTTAATACATATAACATAAAAAGAATTCGGGTACTTTTTTATAGGATGTAGCCTGGCATCTTCTTCATGAAAGTCTATTTGGTTCAGTTGCTGATGATCAAAAGCTGATGATGTATGTAAACAGTATAACTCAGTGTATTATATGTATATGTATGAATATTTTTTTAAAAGGTGTCATAGTTAGTTTTCCATATCATTGTATTTGAGTTAATGCTTATCTAATTAACTAGTATTCTATTAATCTTTGTCATTTTCAGATGGGATACTCGTTCCTGTAATACAAGCAAACCAAGTCATACTGTGGATGCTCACACTGCTGAAGTAAATTGTTTGTCTTTTAACCCATACAGTGAATTTATTTTAGCCACTGGTTCTGCTGATAAGGTAATAATTAATATTGACAATATGTTTTATACTTTTACTTAAAAAAATGCTGTCATATTGTTACTCTGAACACATTTTGAATGATATAAGTTTATTGAAGTTTGAATAGATTAAGCCACCACATAAAGTTATTTCTGTTTCAGAAATATTTACAAATTTGTTATATTACTCATTGAATTTAAATTTTATTCAACTTCAAGGAATAATAATTATATTACATAAATACTTTGTTTTAAAAAAAGGGAAAATATATAATTCAATTTATATGCAGTAGCATAGTGAATTTCAGATATTATTTGCTTATTATTCCCTGTTCTTGTTGGATAATACTTGCTATTCTTTGTCCTTTATTACTGTTTCTTAATTCTGTAACACCATCAATTCAAACCATGACACGTCTAGAGTTATTGTTATAAAATATTTATTAATACCGTATTTACATGAATCTAAGCCGTACCCTCAAATCCCTGCTTGTTTTTGAGAAAAATTTTGTAAAAGGTTCATCATAATCCGATACTTAAAGAATTTTTTTAAAAAATTTTAATAAGGAATAATAAGTTATTAATTTATTTGTTTTACCAGTATTAAAAACTTTTGAATACCTATGAACCTATAATTACCCTACCCATCAATATTGATTTGAAAATAATTCTTCACTCCCAAAGTTACAGCTGACTTCGGAACGGGTGCCGGCATCACCATTTTCTTACACAGTGTCATCATCCATGCCATCCAATACATTTGTTATACAGCATTTTATTTGAAGGAATGTATTATAGAAGAATGTAAAAGAATTATTAAAGACTGTTGACCATATATACAAGCAAAATTATATTTTCTTTATGCCAGTGAAGTATTTTTGTTTCATCCGTGTCAAATTTTCAGGGGCCACTGCTCTGTTTCCTGCGTAAAAAATGAGTCCTCCTTTTCATACTTGTTTTATAGTGAACTCGTTTTATGCTATTGCCAATTCTTTTAATGGTTAGGCAATTAAAAGAAAGCATATATAAAATAATTACCTAAATAGTGGATAATGTTTAGGATAGACTGAATACTGTAGATAAACTGCGAAATGGGATAAGTCATCAATGCACGTGGCCAGAATGGATGGCTAAATTTTTCTTGTCGAAAGGGGTAAAAACTCAGCTTTTCCCATCCAGCAAATGTTTTGCATTTGATTCTAAGCCATGCCCGATTTTCAGGAGCATTAACACAGTAAAAATAGTGTGGCTTAGATTCAAGTAAATATGGTTATAAATATTTTCTCTTCATTTATTTTTCCTTCTAATTTTTTTGGCTTAAAAATATCTTCTCGTGTCTACTTTGTATCTCATAACTTAAACACTTTAGTGATGTCAATAATTTCATCTAGTTGTGAAGGTCAAATATAAGATAGTTTTGTATCCAATTTAACAAAATCGATTTAATATTGAATGATATAATAGAAATTATTAGTGAGAAACTATCAAGTGGTATCTATAATAGTACATTTTTAAATTACTCAGTTTACTTAAGCTCATGTCCACTATAATTTTAAAATATGAGCATGTGAGTAGCAAAATATTTATATTTTTTAAATATATACATGTTCATTGCACTAAATGGATGAATATGTATTAGGTGTACAACTTTGTTTCCGCCGTTTTTTTTCCGAAATTCAAGGCTTTATCATAAAAAACTGATTATACATTTATGATTCAATAATTGCGTTCGATAACGATCGCCTGTGATTGTTTCAGTCGGTTTTAACAACTCATAATATACTACGCCAAGCTGGTCCCACCAAATGCCATGCTGGTCTTCAACGTCAAAATCACCGTTCATGAAGTGTTGAAACCACTCTCAGCACGTTCTTTCACTAATAGTGGCCTCATCATAGGTATTTGAGAGCATTCGATGCACCTCAGCCGCATATTTCTTCATATTAAAGCAAAAAATTAAAACCTCCCGCAAATGACGAGAATTTGGCTCGTAAGCTGAGATATTTAATCAAGAATAACTTTATGATGCAGACACAAATCGACTAATATTTTGATGGTGTTATGTTTACAAATACCTAAGCTTATTGCATGACATCTACAATATATTTATTTCGACTACCACTTACCGCTACAGCCATCTATTGCAAAACGGCGGAAGCAAAGTTGTACACCTAATAAATTTTTGCGCTGCCAATGATGTCATTGCCTTATTTATTTATAAATGATGTCATTATCACTGATTGGATATATACCTCATGCAACCTTTTTCTTTTTCTGTGTGGTGAATTTATTTTAATACTTGTTCTTGTTTGTTGCTCTGATACTTCACAATGACGATTATTATTTATTATGAAGTCTCATCAGTACTTCTCATTACTTGCTTCATTTCTCATTACTTGCATAGTTTTAAATTGTAACTGAGCACATGACAAAAAGTGAAGAATAGAGCAGTCAATTTTGTGTTATGAAGGTACCTTACACAAAAAGAATTCATATAATCAATTTAATCATTTCTTGAAGCTCTCAAAACACTTCCCATATGTATATGTACAAACATAACTTAGCAATGTATGTTTATATATACTCGCATGCATTGCTTGTTTTACTATTGCATGGTGTATTCATTACATTGCTCTCTTATAAGCTATTTATATTTTCTTATAATTTGTCATTTTCTTTTTAATAAATAGCCAGTGAAGTTAGCTGATTTGTGTCTTTAAAATTTTATCACATATATATAATAACTGTAGTTATGCATTTTTGAACTTACATTATTTCTTGTTCCCAAGTATTGTATGACTTTGGGAGTAGGGTTCACTGTTATTTTTTGTATCAAGTAAATAACATTAATAATCCAAATGCATATTAATGTAAATAACTTTTTAGAGATTACTCATTAATCTTCATTATACTGCTTAATTACTTTATATGAGAGTTGTTGCCTGTTACTGAAATTTCATAAAATGTTACTATCAATCACTTTCAAAAGATTTATCAATGTTTTTATTTATTTTTCATCTTCTGATATTCAGGTTATAATATATTTCACATTACTCGTATTATGGTAAATATATAATATATCTGTATAAAATGGGCATTTTGTTACAGACTGTGGCTCTTTGGGATCTACGTAATTTGAAGTTAAAACTGCATTCCTTCGAGTCTCACAAGGATGAAATTTTTCAAGTTCAATGGTCACCACATAATGAGACAATCCTTGCATCTAGTGGTACAGACAGGCGATTACATGTCTGGGATCTGAGTAAAATTGGAGAAGAACAATCTCCTGAAGATGCAGAAGATGGACCTCCTGAATTATTGGTGAAGTTCTTATGTTATTTTTGGTTAATGTTTATATTAAGTAATATTCAATGTGTGTGATAAAAGTTTTCTCTTCCTTTTTCCATATCTAATAGTTAGAGAATGAATTCAATTTTTAATAATTCTGAGTGGTTCTTATAGTTTTAAATGAAAATATATATGTATAATTTGAAAAATAGAATATGAGATTTTCTCTTCTCCAGTTTTCATATTTGCTTGGTTGGATATTGAGAATTTGTATATTATGTATTTTTTAGCAGTGTCTAAAGAGCTAGAAGCGTGAAAGTATAATTAATTGTTTAATTGATTTAGAATTGTGCTACTATTTCTAGAATTTAACTTCTGTTATCCTGTTTCCAAATTAACTTTAAATATTATAGTCTCAAGTTCTGCATCATAATTTGATTTATAAGCACCAAGAAGTTTTATTCATATAAAAATGTACCATTGCTAAAATGTTTTCTCAACGAAGGATATATAAGACATAAATTCTGTTTTCCATATCATGTAGTCATATTATGGATAAGTTTTATATATTTATATAAAGAAGTGTACAAATGGAAGAGTTATTTTGGTTTTTTAGTTGTAAAAATAAGACCATGTGTTTTCCTATCTATGGATGCTAATATTCAAAAAACGTTTCATTAAATCTATTTTTATACATTTATTTGCTTTTGACAGTTTATTCATGGTGGCCATACTGCAAAAATATCAGATTTCTCATGGAATCCAAATGAACCTTGGGTTATTTGTTCAGTATCTGAAGATAATATAATGCAAGTTTGGCAAATGGTAAGTAATCTTAACTTCTAGAAAATTATACATATATTGCTGGCCATTAAAATTGCAATATTAGGATGAAAAGCAAATAAAATTACTTATTATACATACATAGTAGGAAGAAGTGTTTAAATTTGTACGCAATTTGGGGGTATACAAAATTCGAAACTAGTGCATACTGCTAAAGGTACTGCAGTTAGGTAAAAAAAGGGTCTATGTAAAAAATCAAAGTGGTCTTGGATGGTAAATATGGCTAGTCGTTCCATGTTGCTTCAAGTCTGTCACAATTCATCTATCAAAGTGGGTAGAAAGCAAAGACAGCCAGACTTTCTGTAACCCATGGCGATGTTTCCAGTGGATGGAAGATCTGGAAAACATGCTGTCCAGGGCAGCAGTTGAGCACCATGACATGATGGTCATATTAAGATCTTCCATTATCTTTTTGAAAGACGATGCAAAGAATTAGCATATTGTTTCAAGAAGGAAAAGCCATCATGAAGCAGGAGAGGATAGTCAGGGGAATTAGAGAAGAGAATTGATCTTGTTCTATATCATGGTGTGGTTTGTAAAATTGTGTTGTGTTAAAAAAATAATAAAATGGTTATTTCAGTAAACACTGAGTTTTTTTTTTTTGTCCTATTTTACCCCACACCTATGTCTAAGTGAAGTCCAGTGGTTAGTGTATTGTGCTTCCACACCACAGGTCCGAGGTTCAAACTCCAGGCTGGGCAAGGTTGACTCAGCCTTTCATCCTATCAGGTTGATTAATGAGTGCCAAGCTTGCTTGGGAACTTTGGGGGTTTTGCATCAGACTTACCATCTGCTCATACACCTCAAGGGCCCAAGGTCATGTATACTAAATTGGGCACAGTAGGCTTAGCCCTCATGAGCTGTTGTGCCATTGAGTTAAGTTATGGCTAAGTAAAAAGATGCTGTCACTTTGTCCATGCTTATACTTGTGCTGTAAACAAGCCCATGCCCTGACTTTAAGATATATGATGTGGCTGTACAATCTTGCTAAGCTGACTTGATAAACATCTCTGTCCTCTGATATTGTGGTGAGAAGCTGTTGAAATGTTATATGTCATTCACTATGACCCTCTTGAATCCATGGATTCCTTATTTGCATGGCAGTCCTTGGATTCTGACCAATGCAAGTAGTAATATTGTAGTGTGATAAACCTCACCCTCAATCGGCCTTGTTCCTGCTGCTATCAAATTGTGATACATGCTTGTAGCCATAATACAATTTTTTCACAGACAACCAGCATTCTGTGTAATTTTTTAATCTGCTGTGTAATTTTCCTTTTGTTTAAAGTTTGAGATGCTGTAATGGCCAGCAGTGTTAATATGTGTGTATATATATATATATTGTTTGTGCACACCAGTTTTTCTCATTTGATATTTTGGGGAAAAACTGTATCTCTCAAATTCTATTTGTCCTTTCACAATGGTAAACAAACAGCAGCAATTCACTTCACTTTGAAGCTGATGCAAAGAGTTAATTTTTGGTGATAAATATAAAAATATATTAATTTATGTAAATAAGGTGGATTACTGTTTCTGAACTGAATGTGATATAAATAAAATTCTTTTTTCTTTAATTCGAATCTACCTGTTACTCTATATACTTGTTATTAAAATTTTGTTAAGGAATCTCACTCATTTTTTCTTTTGACTATATGATCTGTGCAACAGGTTATGGTTAGTGTTAATCTTAAATGAGATACACACAAAGCAGTTAAAAAACAAATATTTAGATTATTTTTTTATTTAGATTTCTTTGTAGTCTTTACTTAAGAATGAAATATTTTGTATTAAATTTAAGGATATTTCTATAGTTATTTTTATTCAAATCTCTTAACTTTGTGTGTTTATAGACATTGCGTAAGTGTTATCACTCCAAAAATTTCAGAATTAGTTTTCTTGTTAGTAGCATTAAATTCATCTTATTTGATGTTATGCATAACATTCTTTTGGCTATTTAAAATTTTAATTGGAATTTTACTCCTCAGGCTGAAAATATTTACAATGATGAGGAACCAGAGACTCTTGCTACAGATTTGGAACCTGCAGCTACATAAACTGTATAAAAACTGTTAGAATGAAATTCATTTTTTTTATTTATCTTTTTAAATTCATTCTTAAAAAAGATATTTTAAAAACATCAATCATTCATATTTGAATTTAAAACTTTATCTCGTAAAGCGTATACCAATTTGATATTAAACATTTTCCTAACAAATGTCTTGAAGTTTGGTAGAAATTCTTTTTATGCTATTTTTTTTTTTTAAAGAGTTTTAAAATCTATGTAATAAAAGTTTATACTCAAACATCTATATTTGATATCCATTTGATAGCTGTTAATGATTCAAATTTTACCACCATTTTTCTGCCTAGAAATGATTCTTAAAAATATATAAAAGTAATCTGTTTTTATCAATAATATTCCTTTTAATTCTTTTGGCCTAACTACCAA
The DNA here is from genome assembly GCA_019973935.1 of Trichonephila clavipes. Classification (NCBI taxonomy): domain Eukaryota; kingdom Metazoa; phylum Arthropoda; class Arachnida; order Araneae; family Nephilidae; genus Trichonephila; species Trichonephila clavipes. The sequence continues at coordinate 176,000 of BMAU01014077.1, forward strand.
AATAATCTTATAATTTCCTTTTTGTAATATAAAATGCCTTTGTTTCTACTATACAAAATTATTGATGTACCATTTGCTGCCTGTTTATTATTGCAACAAAAAGTGCTTGCATCTTAAACAGATTACTGTGTTTCAGCAACTAAGTAACAAAATATTTGTTACTCCTTACTTATTATGAACTGTAAATAGTCGACCAAAGTGCCTTTTAATTACCATAAAATCCGGCGTATAATGCACACCTATTCTTTCAAGCTGCAATTTTTAATAAATTGGCTGAATAATTCACACCCTTTTTTTACAACAAAACCTGAAGTGTGTGTGCATAATGCCCTTATGTTTGGAAGTAATTTATTCCAGGCTTCTAGAAAAAAAAGTACCATATTTATAGAATTAAAACCCTTTAAGTTTGAAGAAGAATGTGATTTCTTTTAAATAAACAGTATTTTGATATATACAGAAGTCTAATTTTTTAATTCTCATCTCTTTTGCATCATCCTGTGCAAAAATAAATTTCTATCTTATTTTTTGTGTTTAAGGTGCGTGTTATACGCCAGATTTTACGTCAAATATGTATATAGTATGGATTTTACAGAGTGTTTAAGATTGGGAGATTTTCAGTTCTAAATATAATATCAAGATATGTGTTTATGATTAGACAATCAAGATTAAGAAGATCAACAAAATTAAAAAGTTTGATCTGTGTGATACTGCTTTTTTTTTTTTTTGGCTTTGCGATCATTATTAAAGATTAACATAACGTGACTCACACACACAGCAAAGCTGAATTTTTAAACAAATGTATGCAAATCCTCATAGTGAATTTTAACAAAATATGACCATCTGTGAGGTTTTATTTAGTGAAATAACATAAGTTTTTTTTCTTTTCTTTTTTTTGAGTCAATAAAGCTTCTTTTACTAAGATTCAGGACTTCTGATTTTGTTTCATACAGTAGGTTGCACTTTGCCACCTCTAATTTGGGGGAAAACTGAATGAACAATTAAAGCATTAATTCCTACTGCATTTGATGGTTACATATTCATATGTATATCTTGTTTGTCATTTAGAAATTTCCTCTAAAATCATAGGTTCCCAAACTTTCTTGTCTCAAAGTCCCCTTGCCATGCTTTTCGGTTTCAGTTAGACCCCTGCTTAGCTAATATTGAATTTTTGAAAATTTATCAACTTAAATATCTTTTTGACACAGCATGTGTGTACTACTACTTATTTTAAAAGAAATTTCAAACTTTAGGGAAGCACAGCGCTTATAATTTAAGGAGCACATGTTAACGAATTAAGTTAAAATTAAATTAATACATAAAATAACTGAATAACAAACAAATGCTTTTAATGAAAGGAATTAATCTGGTGCTTCAATAACAAGTTTTCAACATTTAATATCACCTAGCCGGGTTTAACCCTAAACCTCCTAAGTAAGTGTCCAGTTTTTTTTTCCCCTTTCTCTTTTTTTTTTGTTTTTGAAGTAGACTAACTCACTGAAACTCCCTCTCACTAGGGAAAAAAAATTAAAAACTTTTTCACGATATTCCATAATTCGCGACAAATAACAGGTATATCTTCTTAAAGCCAATGTTGATGATATACGTTTCTAAACTTTATTTTAAAATCTTCGTTAGGGCCTATTCTGATCTTCATTGTCTATTACAATTGAAAACGCGAATGTAGGTTAAATTGTTTTGACAGATTGTCTGTGACAAATCGAGAAAATTCGCAGCGTCCAATATTATATTTCTTTAACTTAATTCTGGAAAGAAATGCTGAAATGGTACTTGTCTTAATAAAATCTATGCTGTCACCTAGTAAGTACAAATAATCTCACTAAATTTAGTAAATAAATCAGTTAAATTGGTAAAATCTGGTTTCCACTAGATAAAATTTTTTTTAAAGGTTAAAGTCACAATCTGGTTTGATAAAAGCTACTACTATAGACCCCCATTTACACTTCATGGTCCCCCAAATTATTTTTTTCGTGGACATGGACCCTTTGCAAGTAGTCATAAACCTCTGGGGGTCTATATTGACCACTTTGGGAATCACTGCTCTTAATCCATAAAATGGTCATACTGTTTGTTAGTATGATGCTACTCTTCTGAAATTACGCATTCTTCAGGACCAGTTAATGACAGAGTTAATGTTTCTCTTTCTTTTCCTTGTAGAATTTGCTATAATAGGAAACAGTTTAAATATTCTTTATATATGTGAATAAATTTTAAACAGAAAAATTTGCTTCCAGAACATAAATGCAACAATCATTTGCAGTGTGTTTTATAAGTCCTCATAAAATTTGTGTGAGAATGAGTGTCTCATGGTTGTAGATTCTTTGACTAATATGCAGCTTTCCACACCTTGCACAAATGATTCTGTGTTAAGAATGATAGTCAATAGCAGAATGCTTTACAATGTCCAGTTTTTGTTGCTGAATAAACTAAAATTTTTCGTTTTGAAACACTAAAAAAATAGAACATGTCAAGGATCCTTCTCTTCCAACAAAAACACTTGGCATCACATGTATAGGTAAGTGCAAATTTGCACAATTACAATGAATATCAAGGACATGATAATAGATTCCAGAAATTCGGAGATAAATGAAAACTAATATCCTATTAAAAAAAGTAAACATTTCTTCAACCTTATCAACAAGTTGTAACACATTCATGAGTGCATAGTTGATATTTTTATATTTAATAGTGTTCGTTATGTATATGAAATGCAACAATTGAATTTATAGTCTGTGTCAGGGATGGTGAACCTTTTTGAGATGTGGGTCAAATTTCGTTTGTATTTTTTTAAGTACTAGCTCGTCGGTTACTAATGCCCATCTGCACCAGAATTAAATTTTAAAACTAAGCATTTTTAAAATTCAATTAGCTTAATAGATAAAAATGGACGTGGTTTGATGATTTAAAAATTTTGTGTGGGGTTAAACATTCCTATATGTGTTTGGTGCAAATGGCAATAAGTGTTTGAATGAACAAGAGGAACAAAAAATTACATTCAAGATATATTATGAAATATTATTTATTAGTGTATACATATAGCAAAATTGATTATGTATTTAATGAGAAATATATTGCTGTTTATTTTCAGATAAACTAATGAATACAAAATATGAATCTAACTAATGAATACAAAAAGGGAATTGGGGAATTATTTGCTTTTCATTAATTTAACTAATGAGTACAAAAAGAGAATCAATTGCATTTCGCTATTAATTCCCTGTCAAGTCTATTTTTAAATACTAGAAGATTTTACAAAGTTCATTGAAAAAAACAATTTTTCACACGAAGATGTGGACCCAAACATCGCTAAAAGAGCATTAACTAGTTTTTTCATTGATATAAAATTATTTGGTAAAGAATCCCATACATTTAATAAAATATATTCAATTTTTACTGTGGGATTAATATTAGCTGCACTACTTTCTCTAAGTTTTCCTTCTACTTCAGAAATCAAGTCTTCAAATTTTTTGTTTTCCACACTAGGCTACTTCGAAATTCAACTAATTCTTCTATTTCTAAATTAATCAAATTTATGTGCCTAGGTATTGATAAACTCCATTGTTTGAAATTCTGTTTTGTAAGGATATAAAATAAAGTGAAGTGTATTTTCCAAACTTTTAAATTGATTGAATCTCATCTCAGAAGCTTGTTTTATTTCCTGCATAATCATTAAATATTTTTTAATTGCATTTTCTTGAATGTCGACAGTTTTCAAAAATTGTTGTGTTTTTGTAATTGAAAATATTTCATGATTTTCATTTCCAAATTTTAAAGATGTCAAGTTTTGATATGAATATTTTCAAACATTGTTAAAACAATTAGTCCGCGCCCTTGAAGTTTCTTATTCAGTTCATTAAAATGCTGAGTCATGTTGCATAAAAACTTTAAATCATTTTACCAATGTTTATTGGATAATTCATCAAAACTATTGCCCTTTTCAGTTAAAAAGAGCTTAATTTCTTCTAATAATGTGACAAAGCGATTAAGGACTTGACTGAAATTTAGCCATTGTACATTGTATGTCAAAATCCCTGAATATTGTCACTCAATTTCTTTTAAGAATTATGCAAATTATCTTTTCTAAAGTTTGATTATTTTTATTACAACTAACATTACACTGAAAAATATTTTTATACCATGCTTCACACATAAAACTTACTTATTATACAATGAAATTCAATCAGAGAATGCGAAATAATACTGAATAAATCGAATGTTTTTCTCTACTTACTAGGTGCACCATCTGTTCAAGAAACTATTTTCTAAAGGTCAATATCCATTTCTTTAAAAATATCAAGACTTGTACACTTCCCTTTCAATGTTATTAGTTTTATTAACTCTTTCATTACATTTCCATGCACTATGCTAATTGTGTATAACCATTGACATCATTACTGTCATCTAAAGCAATTGAATACATTTCTACATAATTTAAGTTGCTATGTATTTGTGAAAAAATATTTTTTCCAATTCTATTACTCGATCTTTAGTTATATTGTGACTTATAGGTAACTCATTTATACGCTTTATAATCAAATCCTTTCCTTTAAAATCAGCAAACAATGTAGGACAACATTTTAAAAACACTTTGTGAAGTCTTTTTTTTCCCATTACGAATTACACATAAAACCATTTTATTCCTTTCATTCAAACCATTCAGCTTGGTGTGGCTTGTTTTTAATTTTTTAATTGCTGATCTAGTACAGGGCTACAATTAAAAATATTTAGAATACAACAATTTGAGAAGAAATTTTGTATTAACATACTTACTATACATGCACATTACTTTTAAATGCGTTCAAAATGGATGCCACTAAATTCAACACTGGTACAGGCGTGCCAAAAATTGTTAGTATCTAGAATAATAGACATGCGCATGGCGCCTCACAAGGTGAAACAGAGGGGATGATACAAGTGTTATGGAAGTCTCTTTTTACTAAGAATCTAACAAAAGTGCGTTAAATAAGGTTATTTGCTTTGGGTTTTTTTTCAACAAACAAAATGTGAGTAAAATTATACTTTATTTGATGTTTTGTAAACACTTTTGCTTTATTTAAAATATTGGAACTGTAATGATCAAATTAAAAGTTATAGACAGCATTTAAAATGCTTTTGTGTCAATGCAGTGCTCGAAAGAATACAAATAGAATTAACCCGCGTAAACAAACAAGTGGTTGCATGGGAATCATGGGTCACAGTGTCTGACCAACGGGTCATAGATTTGCCATCACTGGTCTACATAATATTTCAAAACTTGAAAACAATAGGACTAAAAGAATCTAAAATGATTGTTATTTAAAAATTTTATTTTGTAAAATATCTTTTGCCCAACAAATGTATAAAATTGCATTCTTCTAATGGTCAAAAATTAGAGCTTCTCTAATAAGATAGCTGAAGCACCACCACCTCCATTACAAACAGCAGCTATGCCTTTTTCCTGGGATGAAAGGCACTCAATTAGACGAAATACTATGCGGGCCCCAGACATCCTAAAAATAAAATAATCAGTATAAAACTTTTGACTTGCTGAATAATAGTTTTATTGATAAAAAAGTTGATTTTTATATAAATAGAAAATGCAGAATTTGAATACATTAAACCTAAAGATGAGAAATCAAATTCATAATTAGACAGGTCTATCAGAATTCACCTTACTCTGTAAAGCCTTGATTTCACAGTAACTAATATTTAAGAAAACCAAACTACCTTACCTAGAAATAATGAAAAACAAAATTTTTTTTGAGTTAGATTGCTGGAATGTATGAATTTCAGAAAGAAGGTTTTACCATATGGCAGCTATCATTTTAAATGTGGAAAAGGCCAAATCCTTTCTGCAGAAATTATCAAATACATGGATGTATAACATATTATGGCACCCTCATTTTCTGAAATCAAAAAAGAAAAGGATCTGCTGACAAAAATATCAGTAGCTCAATTAGGGAAGGAATTTCCTACTCAGACATAGCAAAATTACATCCCCTTACCAAGAAAACTTAATTCCAAATAAATGAGGATATCCTTGAAGTTTTAGAATTATTTTTCAAGTTAAAGACAAAATTCAATATCATGTCTTTAAAAAAAAATACAAAATATGCATCTACTAAAAGTGTTTCCAATACAGCATAAACCCTATTGGAACAATTACAGGAAAGAGCATTATTTGAATGAACTGAGTGTAGTATAAATATTAAAATATGTATAACTTACCCTAAAGGATGCCCCAGACTCACAGCACCTCCATGAACATTCACTTTTTCTGGGTCCAGATTGAGCATTTTGATATTAGCCAAACCAGCAACACTGAAAGCTTCATTTATTTCCCAAAAGGCAATGTCATTTTTATCCACTTTAGCCTTACTTAAAATCTGTGATCAACAAATATACAAGAATTAAAAGTGATTTTTCTTTAATTTCGATGAGCAATACTTGATTTAATAGGTATATAAAAATTGGTTTTAGAAATAACTTCTAAGATTGGAATACACAAATAAACTCAATAAGACTGATTGTTATACTTAACACATGGGATTCCACCATAACATTTTATGTAGAATCAAAATTAAAACAGCCCTCTATAGCTGTTAACAAGTCTTCTATGGTACTTAAAATTAGTTGAATTTTATAATTAAATTAGTTCAAAGATAAAAAATTTTATTCTTTTCTTATATTATTAAAATAGCAAAAGTAAATAAAATATACTCTAAGCAGAATGTAAATAAAATTTACTTTTGGAATTGCATATGCTGGTGCAATAGGAAAATCTTGAGGATCAACAGCAGCATCAGCAAATGCTGAAATTAAGAGAATAATAATAATTGAAACCTTTGCATAGTTTTATTTTTAATTGTCATTATAAGAAAGAAAAAATATATTTTCAAAAATCAGTTTGGTATTCTAAAATACATATTACATTATCTACAGGATATAAAAGGTACACATTGTCTTTTTTTAACTACACACATAAGGCCATTGCTTAGTTAAAAATTTTCATCTAAATTTCCATCCATAAGAGAATTTTAAAAATTCTTTTGGTACTTGTGTATTATCACATTCTATTGATGACATTATCTGAAACGAAGCACATGGATGCTGACTTGGCAATCGTTGCGATAATACGCAAGTACCATTCTTTTTACTAAAACTGTATGTGCAGCAATGCTCAAAGATTGATTTTTAAATGATATAGGTAATTTTTGATGCATTAATTTTTCAATACACATAATTAACCCATCTACAAAGTTCTTAACTCTACCAATAAATTAGCAAAGCCAAAGGGCTTTTTAAAATTTACCCATTTCAAACTTTTTTTTCTTCTCATATTTATACTTATAGATTAATCTTGATAAGAGGCCTATACTCCAAAACTATTTCAATACGAAATTTAAAAAGAAAAGTTTATTTTGATTTCAGTTATTTTAATGAACTTGGTCATTTATAGCTTCATTAATAATTTATATTTGATAATGTCACAAATATTTATTTATTTAATTTAAATTCATATAATTATATAAACTAATAGTTACATAACTTTTCAATTGAAGCATTATATTTTTATGTATCAACTCTCCCAACACAAATATGGAATGTATTAAAAAGAAACTTTAGAAAGAAATAATTTGTAAAATTTGTATTGCTTTTAATTAAATAAAGATCTGACTTTCTAAAGCATGATTACAGATATTTTTATACATATGAAAAAGGTAATATACTAACTCTCTTTCCCTATCAACATATTTATCTATTAACAGTAATGCAAATACGGTATATAAATAAAGTATACTTTTTAAAAGAAGCTCTTGTGTGTAAATATTTAAATTGCTATTATATTATACTTTTATAATAAGAACACATATGTTGCAAAATAATAATGATTAAATTAGCAAACATATTATATTTTAATGTCTAAGTTTAAAGATTTATAATGTGTTAAAAGGGATTCTAAATTTAGTTTTAGTAAATTCTTTGACTTATACTAATAGAAAAATATATATTAATTATTATAGAATAATAAAAATAAATTCACAAAAATTTTATTCAACAGAGGTGAATACTATATTAAATGAGACAAAGCAATAAAAGGTGCTTTAAAAAAATCAGCAACTAATGCTCATCCAGCAAACCTAAAATTCTTGCAAGTGGTTTTACATGAAGAGATTCAGCAACAGATCTAGTTGTCATCACACATGCTGCTGCTCCATCACTCAAAGAACTAGCATTGGCAGGAGTTATGGTCCCTAAAAAATACAATTATATTTACACAAAATTAAGCAATCTGTATCCAAAAAACAGTCATTTTTTAAATGGTAATTTTAATTATTTGAATAAAGTAGACACAGAATACCTATGATAAAATAATTTTAAAAATGTTAATACAATCGAACCTCTATATTGCGAATTTTTCTATAGAGCAAACTTTTTCCTGGAACCTTGAACATTTCATGATTTTCTTCGTAAAATAACTTCTCTATAGCGAAGTGCATTTTCTATATAACGAACTTTTTCTTTTGTGATTCAATTTTTGTTTTCCCTTCTTTAAAGTATTTCTGAAAAAATTTCAAATTATTCACTCTTTAGCACATTTTATGGAGGCCATAAATTTTATAAATGGTTTTATTAGATCTTGCTAAGAGCAATAGAGTTCTGGACGTATCATCCATGAAGTGCAACCTTTAACCCCCATTGCCCAGTTCACTAGAAACATCTTCAATATCCTCTTTCACCCTCGGTGGAGTTGTCTCGTGTTCATATTATAAAATCATGTATTTTTAATATTACTTGTATGCTTTAAATTATAAAATGTTCTTAAAATTCATTAATTTTAGTATAAAATTATTTTCTTAGTATTGAAAATACAGTGAATTCTTCCGCATTCTTTTTTCTTGTTTTCCTTGCAGTTTTTCTTTCTTTTTTGATGGGTAAGATATATAAAATAAACATATATTAATTTAAAAAAGATGTGAATAATTACTTTTTTAATATATAGTGTTTATGAATTTAAAATTTGTTTTATGTGGTTTATAAAGTATATTAAAGGTTGAACCTCTATATAACTAACTTTTTTCTGGGATTCAGCAACTTTGTTATATAGAGGTCCAACTGCGCTTTAATTGCATTTAATTCAAACCAATAAAAAATTTTAAACAAAAGCCTCTATATATATTTCTTAGATAAATAATGCATACAAGTATGCCTTAAATAGCTCATTTTATAAAGTGGGGAGATATAAATCAATTGGAACTTTTTCAACAAAATTCTTTTTACTGCACCTATATCTATGAGCTTTTTTTGCTTTATTACAGAAATAGAGTTTTTAAAGACAAACATGAATCTAAACTACAATATTCATTTAAATAAAACAAAAGTAAGTAAAAATATTTTATTGTCATTTTAGATTATTACAAGTTAATTAAGTTAAATTTTTTTCACCTTTTAGATGCATTTTTCTGAAAAAAAAAACAATAGTTTAAAAGATTTCATTAAAAACCCTATAAGAGAAGCATCTTTCATAATCCAATAGTTTAAATAAATTGATGTAAATATTTTTTTATTACATGCTATAAAATGTAATATTAATTTTGTAAATTACATATAAATATACTTACCATCTTTACTAAAAACTGGTTTTAAAGTAGGTATCTTATCAAAATCTACCCTTTTGTACTCTTCATCAGTATCGATTATCACATCTGCTTTTCCTCGCTTCCCAGGAATAATCACTGGTACAATTTCTTTTTCCAGAAAACCTGACTGATCAAAAGATTACTACTGAATAAGTAATGATCAAATATTAATACTGAATAAGAAACAATCATTAATATTTAGCATTTAAGAAAAATAATTACATGCAAACTTTTTTCTCTTACATTTCATTCAAATTATAAAATAAATGTGAAATGCACAAAACTTTTTAAAAATCTAACTTTGTTGATTATTCATTCAATACAAAAAGCTGCCATATTTAAGAAAAATTGTTTTACTTAAAAAATAAGATATTTTAACCATTCATATGCAAATATGTTTAAATTTACTTATGAATACAAAAAAAAAATGTCCCTAACAGGTTAATTGAATTCTCCTCTGAAACTTTTTTAGTATTTAACTAGTATTTTCAAACACTTGTGAATCACATCTCTAATAATAAAGCTAATACTTTTCTTGCCTATTAAGAAATTTTAGCTTAAGATATTTCATGTAATAAAATTAATTTTCATGGAATTTTGCAATCCAGAAAATATATTTTAAAACCTATCATATAAACAAAACTTTGAAACATGGCTGGAAAGATAAATTTTAAAAAGAAAAAACAATTTATATATTAAAAAGAAATACCATAAAATTTGGCATTTAACACATACTTTTAACAAAAAAATAAGATTGAAATAAGATTAAATTTGTGGTATATGACAGGTATAAAAATAAAAAGAGATGAGTATAAAAAAAGTTAAGACTTCTATGTAGATTGGAATACTGTTTATTTAAAAGAAATGACATACCTAATGAACTTAAAGGGTTATAGTTCTAGAAGTACATTATTTTTTCAAAAGCCTGTGGGATAGTACCACAAATAAATGACTTTAAACATAAGAGAATTGCCCATGTACATTTCTTCCTTTTTAAGAAGGGGGAGTGGGGTATATGGAGAATATACTTAAAAATGAAAAAAAGCAGCTTGAAAGCATAAGTGTGCATTATACACCAGATTTTACAGTAATTACTCTTCTTCAGCCCAAAATTGATTTAGACAAAAATATTAATTTGTATATAAAAATCTCCCAATTTTTCTTATGTATATCAATTTTTTAAACTTAGTAATATAAATATATTATACATGGGATACTGAATTATAATTTCAGTTAACAAACCTTAATAATTAAGAATTCCAACTTTGTATACTTTATTACATTTAATCATTACTTCGATTCCTTGAAGTATAATATTTTTAATGCAAAATAAAAACAGATTGATATAAATAATATGTTTATATATGCTTCAGCGGATGCATTTGATAACAATACAACGGTACTTAATAAAAATTAGTGATCGAATCAAATTCTTTATTAATATCTAGATATAATAGACACCTTTCTTAGCTGACTACCAGGAATTAGACCTTTGGGATAGATAATAAAATGATCATTTAAATTACATAAAAATTAAAAGAGTACTTTTTCAGCAAAATGAACTAAAAAAAAATATGAATACACTTACACACATATTCGTCCTGTTTTTCAAATGAATTTATTTTTCATAGCATTTTATAAACTCTAATTTTTTACTACATTTCTGTTTTTTATTCAGTTTTGACCACAATTTTTTTCTCTATATACTTAATTTTCGAAGATGAGTAGAGAAGTGATCATCACTCTTGGTGTAAAATAATGCCCATCCACTAATTAACTAAATACAAAATTTCAATAAAAATATTGAAAGCTGCAGCAATCAATTTGAGTTATACAAGCAACTCTTTTAACTGAGTTAATTCAATTCATGAATGATTAAACTGAAACCAGTTAAGTTATACTTTTAACAGATGCAAATTTTGTAATATCAGAATAAGTATGTTACATTCATAAAAATGAAAAGCCACAATATATTTTTGTGAAATTTTCAGCCTAAAGCTAAAACTATGCATAAAGAAGTATAATATATGTTATTTTTTTACTTGGAAAAATAACATTCAAAAACCTGATATATCTTACTTCAGCAGCAGCAATCGTTCTTTTATAGCTATTTATAGCATATTGGTCTTGATCATTTCTTGAAAAATCAAATTTAGTTGCTATTCCTTCAGCACATATACCCTGAGAATTATATTTTTATGGTAAATAATGCATTGATAAAAACATATTTAAAAAAATAGAAAATAAAACTATTTTTTTTAAAGTTAATTTTTTAATTTAGAGGGGTTTTTTTGTGATTCAAATAATTTCTTCAAATAATATGCAACTATTTTGTTACAAGTTAAATCTAGTAATATGGGTAAAATGAAATTTTACCAGACAGTAAATAAGTGATATAACTAAAATTTTCTCTCTCTTGCTTTTATCTATCATTAATCATATTATATTATACAGAACGTTTGAGAAAAATTGTGTGTGTTGGTCTTTTATTTAAAAAAAAAACAGTTTATATTAAAGGGATCCTTTAAAGTAATTACAACAATAATGACAGTTATTTACATTAAATATTACATTTGTTAAAATTGTAAAAATTTTCATAATTATGTTAAAATTAAAGGTTTTATTCAACATGAAAGTATGAACAAAAATTTAACTCACCTTTTAATACATTTCATATCCTGAAACATAAATATATTTTTAAATTGTTCCCACCTTTTTATTACTAACTTTTATGCAATTGATCTTTCACTAAACAATATTCTAAAGAGGTTTAAAAAAATGAAACAAAATGCTTTATATTATGAGGTCTGTATAATTTATTAATAGGAAAACACACTGGTCAAATATTTCATGGAAAACATTTTAATATATTGCCAGCTTTATTTTAACACAATTTATCCATTTTGAATTATCTTGTAGCTAATTTTATTTATTACTGCATTTTCACCACCAAGTTGGTATGATAACACTTTGTAATATCATACAGTTTCTAACAAACTTGAATTTTGACCCATATTTATTCAAATTTGAATTTTTTATAATAGAAATTAAAATTTTACATTACCAAGCAAAAATTTAAATATGGATTAATTAAAATGATATAGATTTCTTTTAAAAATAATTCCATCAAACAAAATTTTCCATTCCTATAACATTTTATTTACAATTTGAAAAATACATTATAATTTAATTATTATGCAATTTACCACTTCCAGTAAATAATTTACTGAAAAGTCCTTTATATGATGGAAAATAATTTACCATATGCCCATTTCCATATGAATCAGTTAATCCATCAAAGACTACAGCATCCTAAAATGAAAATTAAAATAAAAAAAGAAGCATATTTAGTAATATGAATAAAATATACACATAAGTATATAATTTTAAAATAGAAGTAAAACACACACATACATATTTATATAAAAATATTTTTTTCAAAAAATTATTTATTTGGAAATTAAGTAAAAATATTTGTTACAAGAATATTTTTATATATCAATAATTATCATTAAATTGAAACACACAAACTTAAAAAAAAAATGCACAAATAGAATCATTCTCAGAAAAAGGTATCCATGTTTTCTATAGCCAATTGTTTTATTATTATTATTTTTTAAATTTTACTACAAACATTTCAATATTTAAAGAAGAATCATAAATATATCCAATTATAAGGATTCTGATTTTTTAAATATAATTCATTAAGCTAAATTTGATACGCAATTAATTGAATTAAAAATACACTATTCAGTCTATACTCTGATCTATACCCAAAAAATGTGAATAAAAGGAATATAGCTCAAAATTATATCGTAAAAAATATGTCTTTAGTAAAGGCTATTTATTTCATACCTTTAATTCAACTCCTCCATAAGGTGTATCACCTCTCTGCATGTAATAAGGTGCATTTGACATACTCTCCATACCACCTGCCACAACAATATCCTAAAAATTAAAAAGAAACATATACATAATCATCCATCTTATTAATTCATAAAAATGAAAACTTATCCCAAATAATGAATTGATATTTTTAGTAAAATCTCCAGAATTTTGAACCACAACTAAATGCAGTGGCGTCACAGAGAATATCAAGGTCCCCCCAGCAAATTCAGGTTTTAGGTCCCAAGCCAAATCTTAAAAGGTAATGCAAAACCATAACAACAGACTTTGGGTCCCATTGAATCATCCCCCCGTGGTGCGGGGGTGTACGTTACGCCACTGACTAAATGACATTATGAGTTGATATCTCAGTCTTCAAATCTTACACTACACCATACTGAATGAAGACTTTGATACTATAATTATATAATTAAGGAAAATTAACTTATATCAAACCAAATGACTGCCTTTGGTGGAATAAAGTTTGGGTTCTAAAAATTCTGATTTAAAACTAACAAATAAAAATAATAATTTGAATTTCAAAAATTAATGTTGTTTTGTGTGTTCTATTAGAAAAAACCCTATGCACTGTTTAAATATAGTATTACAAGAAAGGTTTAACAATAACTGAAATAAATAAATATTGAATATTATAACTTTCTGTAATCATTCTTTAAATTATTTAATTTATAATACAATTTGGAATAAATTTTATAGTAATGAAAAAAAATTAAATATTTTACTTAAAATTTCTTAATAGAAATGTTTAATACCTGTTGTCCTAGCATCAAAGTTTGAGCTCCAAATATTATAGCTTTCATACCTGAGGCACATACTTTATTTACTGTTGTGCAGGGTGTAGACATAGAAAGGCCTAAAAATTAATGAAAGATATAATTACATGAGATTTCATAATAGTGAATAAAGTCTCAATTTAAAGCAATCTTAGTGTATGTCTAATGTGATGCAGGAAAACTAAAAAATTGACATTCATATTTTCAGATAGAAAAAAAAAGTTACAGTACTAAAATTTATGTAGATATGATAGGTATATCCAATTATCACTACGTCCTTAAAATTTTGAAATATTCCATACAGATGTTTTTTTATTTTATTAATTAAAATCAAGTATCAGTTTAGTATTACAAAATGAGAGGTTAAGTGTAGAAAACATTTTATACAGAAAAAAATGGACTGACACAAATTGAAACAAATAAAACCTTAAAGTATGCTGTTCACTATTGAAAAGTAAGAAAACCAAAATTTAACAATAGTATTGAAGTACTAATATTAAATTTCAGTTTGATAAAATTTATTCAATTTATGCCTTATTCTCTAACATTAACCAAAGACAACTTCAAAGGTTTTCCTTTTTAAAATTTAAATTATTCTTTCATTATTCATTAAATTATTCTAAGCAATAGTAAATATATAATACACTTGGAAAAACCCTAAAAATGCCCAACTCTTTTTTTACACAATTTTGAAATAATATGGTACATGAATTTAAAGAATTTGTTTTTTTTACACAAATTTTTCTGTTCTAGCATGTACTTTTAAATAAAGTGGGGATTCCATGTCCTTTGGATGAGGATGATTTGAATGTGTTTATGACAGTTTACGTTAATAAAGAAGGATCTTGACATAGAGCATCCATTAAAATTTCTATGTAATCTTTTAGTAGTAGGATATCAATTACATAATCAACTTAAGAAACCGTAAAAATACTACTAATAATAATAATACTAATAAAATTTTGAAACAAAAAAAAAACAAGAGAGGCTGTTAATAATGAACAAAATTCTTTATTTGAATCAAAATTAACAGTTGTAGTATATAGGCATACCTGACACATCTACTGATCATAGCATCTTTGATCAAGTCATAATAAACAAGATTGCTTGTTATCAAGTAGTGATGAATGGCTGTTAGTTAATAGTTTTATTTCTAATTTAAATTTGAATTTTTGTATGTTGTATGTACTTATACACTGAATTTTCACTGTATTCTAATTTGAATTTTTTTTTATTTTGTAATAAAAATGAATTGTTTGTTTTATAAATATGTCAGACGGAAATCATTATTACTTTTTTGTACAGGTTTTTGGGAAAATATTTTCACCTTACATGATTTTTTAAAGTTGTGGAACATATCCCCAAATTTACCATGTGTCGCATGTATTTTTTTGCATGACTTTTTTTTGTATGTTTTTTAAAGGAATGTATCTATTGTGTAAAAAAAAAGAATTGTGTGTAATTGGAAGTTTGCGCTGGAGCCAGCAAAGGCACAACTAAGAGGAAAGCTCTATTTCAGCCAAAGCTTGACTGAGAAAGAACTTCATATGTTTGTTTGTGGTGATTTAAAAAATTGGTTTGCGTTCTGGGAATCATTTCAAAAATATACATGAGGACAAAAATTTAATGAATGCAGAAAAATTTAAGTATTGAATTTAGTCAATAAAACTTCAATCATACATTCAGGATATTGTAGAATTTATTTCCTTTAAAGAATGAAGACTATCCTTTAGCTTCAGTGAAAGATTCCACAGTATTTCTTTATTCATTTTTATGTTCAAGAATTACTAAAATTATATATATAGTTTGAAGCCCAGTGGCTGAGTGGTTAGTGCATCTAGCTTCTACACCACAGGTCTGAGGCTCAAACCCCAGGCTGGGAAAGGTTGACTCAGCCTTTCATCCCTTCAAAGGGTCGATAAAATGAGTACCAAGCTTGCTTGGGAACTTAACACTAGGGTTTTCACATCAGGCTGACCACCTGACTGGAACATCTGCTCATGCATCTCAGGGCCCAAGTTCCCGTATACTGAGTTGGGAATAGTAGGCCTTGTCCCTCATGGAATGTCGCATCACTGAGTTAAGTTATAAATATAGTTTTAGTTAACTCATAGAAAAAATTGGTTCTCCGAATAATCTGTGTGATAATCTTTCAACACAATTGCAATCCCTTAACAGTTGAAGTGTTACAACCAATTAATGTGAGATGATTTTGTACACTGGTTGAAAGGCAGTAAATTATGGAGTCTGAACAATAGATTTTGAATCTCGATGCAATTAAATTTCTGGGAGACGTAATTCAGTCAGGAAAAAAAAACTAAACACAACGAATATTTATTCTTTCTTCCCAGAACGTAAACATTTTGACATAGTTTGGAAAAACTTTAAAACACGCACTTTTTATTTATTTGTTTTGCATGACAGGTATTTCTCCATATGGTTACTTTTAAATAAAACATCTTTTTAGACATTGTACAAAGTTACATTTTACATAATTTTAATGTATTAATTATACAATTTTTTAACATTTGTTTAGCCCATTATGTCCTAAGGAAATTCAGTTTCAGAAATTAAAAGCAACTAAACCCAACCAGATGATAATTTCAATATATATATATATATATATTGTTTTTTTTTGCATGGTTTTTTGGGGAAATATTTAAGAGTATTTTCATCTTACACGATTGAGGAACAAATCCCTCAATTTACCACACGTCACATGCATTTCTTTACACAAATTTTTTTGCAAGGTTTTCGGAGGAGTGCATCTGTTGTGTAAAAAAAAGAGTTGGGAGTAATGTTGTACATGTAATCAATAACCTGCAGAAAGGCATGCTTGTCTTGCTGGGGCTTGTCCTAGGCCAGCCTGAAGAACACATCCCATGAAAACTTCCTGAACTGCTTCTTTTTCGATTCCTGAAATTTAGACATAATTAAAATATATTTATCTAATTATGTAATGCCTAACTGATATCTTTAGAGGGAAAATCACATGAACTTATTTAAAAAATAGCAAAATTCTTCATGAAAAATAGTTTGTTGAAGAGATTTTATAAAGTGAGACATCCAAGTTCTCAATTTGCTTAGGAAAGTTTCAAATAACAGGATTTAATAAAAATTATTTTAATTTTATTTCATAAATAAATTAAATAGCAAGAAACATTTGAATACTTTATTTTTTTGAGCATTTTTACAGAAATAAACTTCAACTTATTTAAAATGACAAACATTTTTGTAAGAAATTTTTTTAAGAAACAAATTTTTTTAAGTAGACAAAAATAAAATGTTTTGGATGACTTTACCGAACATTTTCATTTAAATGACAAATACAAGTATGTTAGAAAATTCTCATCCTTTAATACAAATGACAAGCAATTTAAATAAATAGCAATTTTTAATTTTATTTTAACAACCTGAATGCTCAACTGCTCCCTGAATAGCTGTACTACCAAGTTTAACAGCAGAAACCAGCGAAAGCGACCCACGAAATGATCCAATAGGTGTCCTTGCAGTTGAAATTATTACAACCTCCTGAAAAAAATCATCAACAATCAATAAAATAAGTTTATAAAACAGAAGAATATAGAAGAAATAGACAATAAAAGACAGATAAAAATTTCAATTTCAATCTAAACTAAGCATTAACATACAATTAATCATAAAATCTGAAACAAATATATACAAAACATTTAGTAAATCTTTAAAAGCTAAAATAAAATTTAATATTAAATACCACTACATCAAATTATTAAAGAATGCATTTAAAGTAATTTCATATCCATTTTGCAATAATTGTTAATTTAACTTACATAACTTAAAACACTCTAAATAACAATAAAATAAAGATAAATTACTTATATATTTCATAGGTGAATTTTAAAACAAAGATTATAATAAAAACATACTTACGTTGACCGCCATTTTATTCTGATACTGGAACTGAAAAAAAAAATATTTACATTAAATAATTATCTTGAATACATCATATATAGATTTTTTATATGCAGATTATGAAAAATAAATTTAAAGAAATAGATATTATCATATAAAACTGAGAGAATAGTACAAAATGAAAATGTGTCATGAATAATATTTTTTAAAAATTCCACAACACATGTCATCAATATTTTTAAAAGGGTGTAAAGATAATAAATGTATAATTATTCTAAGAGAATACTTCCCTCAGTTAGGATAAATGACTGACAATGAAATAATAAATCACAAAATAAATATTTTGATGCACAAATCCTATCTTTTTAAGTAATTTGATGGGTTTTAAACTTTCAAACACTTTAAATGTGTCAAATTAGTAATTAGTAGATTTTTAATACTCTTGCAAAAAATATCTAAGAATATCCTTTAATTTTTACAGAAATTAATTAGATAAAATGATGAAATTTAATTTCATTAAAAAATAATTCCTCTAATTAAAACCAAGTTTTAAGTAAGAAATAATTATATTAATAATGCAGGAAATAATACTGAAAATAAAGAGTATTTCAATTTCATAATGAAAATAAGTTATTAAATATATAAAATGAAAAATAATAATTCTTGCAGTAGTTTTTGAAAATATCTAAAGCATATTGCAATCCACAATCACCCGAAAAATTTGAGATATATACATTTTCTTCATATTTATGTAAAAATGATTGTGAATGAGGTAAAATTATTTCATTATTCAAAGCCAAATAATTTAAAATTAATAATTTTTTAACAATATATATATGAAAAAAATTATGAGAATGGTGTTTTAAAATGTATTTAATAGGATAGAAATTTAAATTACATCTTTAGGTGGATATCTTTGTAAGATTCTAAAGATATTTAATATATTGTTTTAAATACAAAAACCTTCATTCAATATTACATTAAAAAATTATTTACATCTAAAAACTAAATTAAAAGCAATTGAAGAATTAAACTGTTTTCTAAAACTTTTTTTTAAAAAAGTTTCATGAAAAATATATTTAAGATATATATTAAGGAATCAAAAACATTTTTAAAATCTAACATTTAATTACCATTTCAATTACTTTGACACTTTTCGTTTTTCACACATTTATAAAAATTCAGATATAATTAATTTTGTTGCCCTGGGTTAATTTACTTACATTCCTTACTGAATATCAGGAAGTATTTTACTTTATTAGTCGATGTGTAATATGCATACAAAGTATTCACATATAATTTTTTTATTTATAAATAGCAAAAATTACATACAATAAATTACATATAGATTACAATAATATATTTTTTTAAAAATTGGAAATTGATTCCGATTTAAATTTTTATCCATTAACACACGTCTGTCTCCCGCAGCGGCGTGTCTGTTGTCAACTTGAAAACAAAACAAGTTTTATACAGTTACGGGTACGACAGTATTACACCGGTATAAAATTTGGCCACATATTTAATTCCGAAGGCCTAGTTGTAATTGTAGTTTTTAAAGGTAATGGTAAGTCAAGACAAAAAAAGTTATATTTCTTTTTATCACCCAAATAGGAGCTATTTAAGAAAAACTTTACTTGCAGGGTTTGAAGACTTTCAAAATGCGTCAAAAACTTTAATCAAGTGGATAATATTCAAATGTTAAGGCAGTTGTGTACACAAGGAGAGGGTTTTGGGGTTCAACCTCCTGATAGACATACATATTTTTAATTTTCAACATATGGATTACTCTGTCGTGCTTAATTCTACATGTTTTTTACGTGAAACGTCTTTAAAATCGCGCCGAAATATACGGGTACCAGGTTCAAAAAGTGGACCGTAACGAAAAGGTCTATATCATCGTACCTTAATAATTACAAAACTATTAGTCCTAGAAACAAAAATGTGGTGTGAATATTTTACTTATATAGTCAGCTCACTGTTATGACCTTGAGTCTGGGTCTGGGTCAAGCGGGGCGGCGGGGGAGGGGTACTGCGTTAACTGTGCGAAACCGGCGCTCTCGCTCGTTTCTACAGTCGGTCGAAAAAATAGCTGAGCACCGTGACCCTTTCAAAAAATGATTAGAAATGGAAAACGACCTTTTTTGAAACGAAAACGACCTTTGTTGAAACCATCTCACTAGAAATGAATCATGAAACCATTTGAATTGAAAATTATTTCATTTGAAAGGAAAACCATCTCATTTGAATTGAAACCCTCTCATTTGAATCGAAAACCATCTCATTTAAATCCATCTCATTTAAATCGAAAATCATCTCATTTAAAACCATTTGAATTGAAAATCATTTCATTTAAATTGAAAATTATCTCATTTAAATTGAAAACCCTCTCAATGCTATGGTTGGAATGGATGGCAAGCTCTACTTTCGACTGGTGGATGTTGGAGCCCTTCTCGGTCGTTCCAAAGTATACCAATTTGCCAAACGATTCGACCACCTCGCCATTCAAGGCAAAGATGTGTTGCCGGACCACAAACCGTATCCCATCATGACGCAAAAGTCAAAATTGGTGACTCCCGCTGTCGTCTTTAACATTTTGAATGCCGAACTGTCGTCGTTGGCCACGAGTTTTGCCCTCAGTCTCAATGCGGGCTCGGCTCTGGTGGAGAACCCTAGCAACCTGTTTGTGGAGAGTTTCAAAACGGCTCCCGTCTTGCATGTCCAAGACTCGCCCGTCCCCAATGCCATCTTGGTGAGATTGTGGGTCCAAACCTTTATCCAAAAGGTGCAAGACATGCGTCGGATGCAAAATGGATCCAAACCCTCCATACCGATGGTGTATGAGGCCTGCTTGAGGGCTCAGAGACCTGAAAGAATGCCTGCTCCACCTGCTGAACTTGAAATAATGCCTAATCCACCTGTTGAACCTGAAATACCTGCCGAACCTGCTCAAAGACCTGAAATACCTGCCGAACCTGCTCAAAGACCTGAAAGAATGCCTAATCTACCTGCCGAACCTGCTCAAAGACTTGAAAGAATACCTACTCCCCCTGTGGAACCTGAAAGAATACATATTTCCCCGGTTGAACTTGAAATACCTGCCAAACCTGAAAAACCACCCATGGATGAGGTGATTCCACCTCTCATCCTTCGTTGTGACAAGGGTACCCAGACCCTTTCTCCCTCCTTCCATGTCCAACGCCTCGATCTTGGAAAGAGACGCATGGAACCACCCTTGGCCCCTAAAAGACTCAAACAGGAACCCTCGGAGGGTTCAAACAACATTATTTTGTGGGTGCCTAAACATCATCCTCTGATGCAATTGGGCCACAATGGATTCCTTATTCAACCCACCCATGTAAATGCTATCAATAAATGATGAATGATTCAACCCTGTCTCTTTTTATTTTTGACTCGAAAGCTCTTATCACCCATTTCCTTCTCTTATCAGTCGACTGTTTCCTTCTGTCCACTATAAAAGCAGCGCTCAGAAGCCAGTCGCTTCATTTTACGCAGAGACATGGAACACGAATTAGCCTTCACCCTGCATCTTGCCATGTACCAAGAGGCAGACCTTGGGGATTACATCACCTTCATGATGAACTTTCGAGGTGTTTTAAATCGTTTAAAGCCTTCCGAGGTGATTGAACTGGAAACGGTCTATGCGGTCAACATTATCGATGTGATGATGGAACTCTTACCTTACCACGACCCCCATGACGTGCCTTGGTTTGAAAGTTTTTCGTCTTTCGAACCTGCTGACCTGGACAATGAATTTATGGAGCAAGAGGCTGCCAAAGGGAAAGGCGCCTTTGTCCAAGCCCTATGGACTCAGTATGCCATCCCCAAGTTGTATTTTTGGTGTACAAGGCTTGGAGACGCTATGGTGCGCAAAACTTGACCACCTGGACTCGATTGGCGCAAGCAGTGTTGGACGGGTGTTTTGGGCACACATGGCCCGATTGTGTCTTCCAAGTGCCAGACGCGTGTTCGATTTGCCTCAGCACGATGCACTGGCCGGAAACGACGCAATGCGGCCATGCCTTTCACTTGCGTTGCCTCCTCCGACACTTGGATGTGAGCAACACGTGCCCCTCTGCAGAACACCCGACCCTCTAAGAGCCTCTTAGACACTGCATTGAGCCCCAGAAAAATGGGAGAATGATTACTGGAAAGGAGCATAGCTCGGGACCAGTAGTCGTTCTCCCATTTTTTTGGGCTCCTTCTGTATGCCAACGTTGGACACGATTGCACGCAACACTTGTGCTCATTTCAAAATAATATGTCAGTGGTCGAGGTTGAAACGGTCCATTTTGTGACATGAGAAATGAAGTAAAATTTTGGAATGACATCTCAGACGGTAATCGGAGGTTGGTTCAATTCATTCTGCTCGACATTCAACCGCATAGAATGGTTGAAACATGGAAATAAGAAAGGGGAGAAATGGAGAAATAAAAAATGTAAATAAAGAGACTAAACATTTTGTGTGTGTAGTATCTTTTGTGTGTGAAAATATTTCAAATGAAAAAGGAAATGGACAGTTAAACTGTCCTCTACAAGTAAAAAATATATATATATATATAAATATATATATATATATATATATATATATATATATATATATATATATATATAATATATATATATATATATATATATATATATATATATATATATATATATATATATATATATATATATATATATATATATATATATATATATAATATATATATATATATATATATATATATATATATATATATATATATATATATATATATATAATATATATATATATATATATATATATATATATATATATATATATATATATATATATATATATATTATAAAGTATATATTATATATTATATATTATATATACTATACTAAAAAAAAAAATTTTTTTTTTTTTTTTACTTGTAGGGTTTAAAGTTGTAGACGGTTTGGAGGCTTGGTCATTTTAATCACCATAATACAATCAGACATGATTAAATCTTTTACGACTTTTTTCAGGCATCTTCATAACCATTCAAACGATCCCGTGTGTTGCCCTGAATGTCTCGAGCCCATGACATTAAAACACTTTTATTATAATCATGCCCCTAAAACACATACATTGGATTCTCGTAAGCAATGCATTTTTTGTTTTGGACGTCGACAATGGAATTACGGGGAAAAGCATCTTTCCGTCAATGTGAATCACATCGTGTCATGTTTGAAGCTTTTCGTAACGAATGAAAAGATTTCTCAGCCATTGTGGAGGAAAAAGAGGAGGATATTGCAGAGGCAATAGAGGTGGAAACGTGTGAATGTCAACACTTTCAATCCAATCCTCGGGACATGGCTGGCCGTCGCAAATTGAATAGTGTAGGTTTTTATGATTCCCTGTTGGAAAAACCTGAAATGTGGGAAGAGGGGATAGAATTTCAATGTGGCTTGGGAAAAGATGTTTGGGGAATAGTTGAACGTTATCTGAAGGGAGACTTGGAGTGGTTTCACATTTCGGTAAAACATGATATTTTTGAGACTTTTGGCCGGGAAATGGAAAACATTCGGGATCAATGTGTCATTTTACCCTTTTGGTGTCTGTGCGATGGATTGGTGAATGAAAAGGGTAAAATACAACATCGACACATGATTTTGGCATGTAAACCAGAGAGTTTTTTGAAAACATTTGGAAAGAAAAAATTCGTTATGAATTTCCAAACAGCGGTCGAGCCAAGAGATGCATCAAGATTAAAAGCGCCTTTCATCTTGTGCGAGTTATAATGTACGTGAGTCAACCGAAATCGTCGTGTGACAAGGGCGACATTCCAGACAATTTGATGAATCTAGAACAATGGTCCCATTTTCACATCAATCGACCCTTGCACCCGCACAACATTGCCTCTCTGTGTACTCTGTTCCCAGGAGGCATAGAAAAATTACTGTGGGAGCAGGTGGGCAATAAAAATGTGTCTAGTTGGGAAAAGATGATTAAACGTACATCTGACGAGTGGGGAAATTTCAAATGGAGTGTACCCATCCATGTGACGGGCTGGAAATTTTTAAATTGTGTGATTCCCTTTCATCCGCGTTACGAGGAAACGGAGGAATGGACCCCTCTATGTTTGCATCTATACGGTAACAAAAAACTATATTTGAAGGAAGGAAATAACGGGAGAAAGGGTTCCTTTCAAAGGATTAGAGACGAAATGTACGTGTTGTCTCGCAAACAACAAAATATCATGAATGAAATTGAAACTGCAAAACAAGAATGGGCCATGGACCAAACGGTGATGTTAAGTACCAAACTCAACAAGATGAAAGAGAAAAATGACCTGATTCAAAGAGAAAGAGACTTAATGAAAGAAAAAAATGACCTGATTCAAAGGGAAAGGGATATATTGAAAACCAAAGAAAATGAATTGAAAACCAAAGAAAATGAATTGAAAACCAAAGAAAATGAGTTAAACTCTAAAGTGCAAGGTATGTCACGCGAAATTAAAATATTGAAAAGGATATTACAGGGAAAAAGAGTGAACAGAATCTCTTCCAATCCATGGCGTTGGAACAGTCGAGTAAAAAGATTATCTCGACCTCCTTCAGCTCTCTCTCAACGTTCTCGTTCACTAACACATTTTTCAGTCTGAACAAACTTGGTGGCATTCATCAATGACTTGAAAGATGATCACAACCTTACTAAAAAAAAAAAAATTTTTTTTTTTTTTTTTTTTTTAGTTGTAGAATTTAAAGGTCTGGCTCATCTCATGATACTCATTCCGGCCAAAATGAATTCGCCAGACTATGAAGATTTTATTGACATGTTTAGTGTGCCAACACCAGTTTCACCTTTGCCACCGACTCCAATAGCTTCTCCCTCCCATGAAGCCTCTGAAGATGTGATTTATGATTCGTTACCTCCCATGGAGCAATCTACCGTTTCCGAATCACTTTTGAAGGATTCCATGGAACCATCTACCATTCCCGAGTCACTTTTGAAAGAACCCGTGGATCCACCCAAGGTTTCTAAATCACCTGATCCACCTACCAAAAAGGCCCATGTCAAGAAGATTCATTCCGTGATTCATCGTTCTTCGCGATCCAAGGAAAGATGGCACGAGGAGAATGAAGAACGAAGGAATGAGAAACGATGGCACGAGGAACCAAGGCCACGAGATCCCAGATTGTACAAGAGACCCCATTTCAGGCCTCCGTATCAAAGGCATCCTTTCAAACCCAGAGGGTTTCAAAGACCCCGTATGCACAGCAATTGATGCCCACTTCCCAGGAAAATGCCCAAGTCTTTTTCCACAGCCAAGGTTTGGCCGTGTTGTGTATTAGAACCAGTGGTTTCACGCTGACCAACGGAGTCGTCTCGTATGCCATGGATCGAGAATGTCCCCACGAACTCTTTAAATTTTTACACTATCTCAATGTCGGTACCATTTGTGTCACGGACCAACATTCCAAACAAACTTTCAAGGACATTCAAGCCAGTTGGAGCTCCTCGAGCCCCTTCAAGCGAACCCCTGTGATGTTGTTAAATGCCAATGGACGCGAGCTGGGGCAATGTCCGTTTTGTAATCAAACCACCTGTCATCGTTGGATTGCCGTGCAAGGCATGTGTGCCATTTTGCATCAACCCATCAATCCCATTTTTCACTCGTGATTGGCTACGGGTGACTCCACCCACATCCTGTTGGAACGTATAAAAGAAGATGCGTCTCGACGCTTTGTATCATTCGACGCTTTGCTTTAGTGCACGATGGACCAAATTGATGCCTTTCCCGAGCACATTTCCACGACCGTGATGCCCGTGACGCTGCCCGAGAAGCCCGATGCCTTGGTATATGCCGCTCGGCAGGGACACGTCCGGGCGTGCATCCTTTACCAGGAGCCAAATACCAAACGGGTGTTTGTCTTGTTTTGCAAAGACAATTGGCATCAAAAAAAGACATTGTTGGATAATTTCAAGCGTGCCATCTTGGAGGCCAAGCACGTGAACGAATTCAGGCCCGACGATGTCTTGTGGGAGAAAATCTCCAAAGGAATGTTGAGAAATCCCGATCGACTCTTGAAAAATACCGACAAGAGGATGGTGTACATGTACAACAACATGTTTTTGTGAAAAAAGACTTTACGTTTGGCTTTCGAACGGTAAAGTCGGGCGAGATTCACCTGATTCAAACGACCCACGTGCCCATGCTGATTTATGAATTGCCATCGTCCAGTCTCAGGTGTCGGGCCAATCCCAATTTGTTTCGGAGGAGCTTTGAACCGTTTGACCAGATGCTCTATCATCGAATGGTGTTGGAACCCCACACGGCGTATCCGATCCCGGCTGGAACCCGTTACATCTTGTTGACGGTGCAAAAGACAATGTTTGGTGTGGACATTATCCCCGAAATGATTCTCCCCCAGCTCATGGAGAATGGATTTCACCTGGGGGATTTTCGACAAAGGAAACGCTTTGATCAAAAGGCTTACAAGCTACCACCTCCGACCCCGGCTCATGTACCGGCCGAGACACACAAACGGCCTTTGGAACAACAGCCCAAGCCTTTATCCAAAAAGAAAAGAGTGATTATCACACCCATCATCAGACCTTCTGTGCCTTCTGTGAGGATTATCAAACCTTCCACGGCCTTGTCCACCCCTCAACCTGTGAGTATTCCAGATCCATCACCTGAGCAGACAACATTTCAAATCCCATTTCATCTACCAGATCCACCTGTGGTTGAGACAACATCTCAGATTCTTTTACCAGATCCACCTGTGGTCGAGACAACATCTCAGATCCTTTTACCAGATCCACCTGTGGTCGAGACAACATCTGAGATCCTTTTACCAGATCCACCATCTAATCAGACAACATCTCAGATTTATTTACCAGATCCAAATGTGGTCGAGGCGTTGGAGCCAACCCTTACGGATGACTCTTCCATAGATCAAATCATGTCGTCCGTATTTGGAGAATATTTGCCGCAAGGGATTCCCTCGGCGCATATCCAAGAACCTCAGGTGCTGGACACGGTGCCTTCCCTGTTTGATGAGAATAATGATCTCATCTCGTTTTTGGACTATTTTGAAGCAGGGTTGGCCATGGAGCAACAAGAAACTCCCATGGATTTGACCATGCCCCGAATGAAAAAAAAAAAAGTGATAAACACTACTGGATTTAAAGTGATTAAACCATTGGATCTGTCTATTCGCAATGGTTTGCCTTGCATGTAAATATTATTTTGATGTAAATATTGTAAATATTGTAAATAAATTTAATGTTTGTCAGAAACAGTCTCATTTTTTTATCCAAAAAAATACCAAGCTTGGAGACAAGAGCATGTAAAAAAATGGTTTCGGTACAACACTTGTTGGACCAGTGTCGACAGCGCACCACGATCGTCTTGGGAAACCTGGGTCGGTGGCCGGATCGAGTCACGTATTACGAGCCAGATTATCCTTATACCATCCTGTTTGAACCCAATTTTGGGGTGCATATTCCTCGGTCGTTTGGAAAAACGGTGATTGTGTTTACGAGTCATTTGGATCTGACCTGGGACCCAGGGGTCGAATTACGATTCTTTCAAGTGGGTCGTTCTCCCTCTCACCGAGTTTGGGAAGCGTATCAACCTCACATGACGGATGCGTACAGTGTGGATTTGACAGACTGCCTCCGAGTCGCAGACGTGTACGTGAAATGGTTGACGTGGTTGGACGATTGGGAAATGCATCGAGACGATCCTGTGCCTTGGCGCATCGTGGGTCTTCAACCTTGGAAACGGGCTTTGGAACAACACGTGCAGCGCTCGCATGAAAAGGCTTTGGCGCATGGAATGCCCTCTGACGTCACGCTCCTCGATCATATATAAAGCGAGCCATTCGCCGCTCGAAATCATTCTGCTCATTGAAGCAACATGTCTGTGTTGAGTCAACCCGCCTATTTTGCGCATGCCAACGTGTTTCATCACGAGGGCAAGCCAGTGCCCATCGAATTGTCCATTGCCACGATTCCCAGGGATGGCAGCGATCCCGAGGTGATGTGCATCACCGTGAATCATGCCGGGCAACCCTCCAATCCCAAAGATGTTCGATTCAATTGCCAAGAAAATGCCCGTCTTCGTCTGATACACCACCCGTTACCCAAGAGTGTGCCCGTGGAATACTTGCCCTTTTGCGTGAGGGGCAAGTTTAGTCAGCTGGCCCGAGGCAACAGGGGCCTGATGGTGGTCAAAGGATTAAAACAACAAAAAATGTTTCAAGAGCTCGGACTGTATGCCATGGCCCTGGAGAATCTGCCAAACTTTAAAGACATTTGCGATGGAACCTTTCCCGACCCCATGCATGAGGGTGTGCACGAGGAAGAGGACATTTCATACTGCACCATGGTAAAATCGTACCAATTTGCCAAATACCTGCAGCAGTTTAATAAGGTGCATGCTGAATGGAGCTACAAAGTGTCGGCATTGACACAGTAAAGGGATATTGGCCCGGAAAAAGGGGGATCGAATCGACACAATTGTCGATTCGGTCCCCTTTTTTTCGGGTCACATAATGTACCAAGATTGAAAGGTACATTTTAAAAACTTTTGCTGTTGGATGCAGCAATATTAAATTTATCCGTATTTTAAAACTGTTTGCTGCACCAATATTGAATTTATCCGTATTTTAAAAACTTGGCATTGAATCGTGCTGTTGGATGCACCAAGATTAAATTTATTCGTATTTTAAAAACGTGGCATTGAATCGTGCAAGATTAAATTTATCCGTATTGTGGAACCTTGGCGCTGAATCGTGCTGTTGTATGCCATAAATGTCTGGTGATTCAAGATTGAAAAAGCATCAGCCAATAGGAATCGATTCACGTGACCCCAGTAGAGTATAAAAGGCGAGCGCTCAGCCACCAGAGACATTCTCACTCAGCAACATGTCTTCTCTAGCGTTTTTCGCTCATGCAAACGTATTTCACCATGGTGGTCAACCTGTTCCGGTCGAACTGTCCATTGCCAGCATACCGGAGGATGGCACAGAGCCCAAGGTGATTTGTATCACGGTGGATCACTCCAACCTCCTCACGACAGACAAAGACAGACGGGCTAATCGTTACATTAACGAACGGCTCAGCTTAAAGAGCCACCTGCCTGGATCCGTGCCTCTCGAATACTTGGATTTCTGCGTCCGGGGCAAGTTTTGTCACCTGGCCCAAGGAAACAGAGGCCTCATTGTCGTGAAGGGCTCGGATCAGCGGAAAATCTTTGAAAAGTTGGGACTTTTTACAATCAATCTGGAAATATTGCCTCATTTCCGGGACTTGAATGACCACAGCCTGCCTGACCACCTGCACGATGATGTGCACGAGAACTTTGACATTTCCGAGTGCACCATGGTGAAATCGTATCGATTTGCACGATACCTGCAGTATTTTAACAAGCTGCAGGCTGAATGCAAAAAACAGACGGCTCATTTAGTAGAGTGAGTCAAAAAAAAATTTTACCGAAAAAAGGGGGATCGAGTCGACACAAGAGTCGACTCGGTCCCCCTTTTTTCAAGACACACAATATGCCAACATTGGATGGCATCTTTTTTAAAACTTGCTCCAGTCAATAGGAATCGTTTCACATGACCTCATTAGAGTATTAAATACACCAAGATTGGAATAATATAGATTAAACTTACCTATTGTCGTCTTTTTATCACACCCAGATGTCTCGTTGAGTGGGCATATCCTCTGTTTTCTCACCGAAATTGGAGGGCTTGTCTCGTTGAATTGGCATGTTTTCTCACCAAGATGCATCCATTTCATTGGACCCCTTCACGATGCCTCCATTTCATTTGGCATGTCAAAATGCATACATTTCATTTGACCCCTGTTTAAATTTCCTTTGTGGATGACCCCTGTCTCAATTGTCTCTCTGGGATGGAATGAAACATTTTCTCTCGCCCCGTGCTAAAATATTTTTGGGAGAAATCTGAAAAATTTTACCTTGCCCATTCCGACCTACGTCCCTGGGATAATTTGAGTCCTTCTGACTAAAATCGAGACCCTAAGCACAACGTGGGGATAAAAAATGGGGTGAAAAGGGACACAATGCATACAAAAAGAGCCGTGGGAACGTTCTTTGGGGACAGGAAAGGTAGGGTGTGGATAAAAAGCAGGGGAAAAGGGACAAGAGTCATGTAAAAAGAGTCGTTGGAAACGAAAAGGTAGGAACTAAAATAGGGTGCGGAGAGGGTTTTAAATGAGAGGGTTTTCAATTTAAATGAGATAATTTTCAATTTAAATGAAATGATTTTCAATTCAAATGGTTTTAAATGAGATGATTTTCGATTTAAATGAGATGGATTTAAATGAGATGGTTTTAAATGAGATGGTTTTCGATTCAAATGAGAGGGTTTCAATTCAAATGAGATGGTTTTCCTTTCAAATGAAATAATTTTCAATTCAAATGGTTTCATGATTCATTTCTAGTGAGATTTTCAACAAATGGTCATTTTCGTTTCAAAAGGTCGTTTTCCATTTCTAATCATTTTTTTCAAAAGGGTCTTTTTTTCGAATCTGTATTTTGTAACTCGTGACTCACGACTTGATCAACGTGGTGATTTTTTCGTGTGACTGTCAAGATTATTGAAACCGATTGATTCATACAAAAATAAGTGTAATTTGGACAGTATTTATATTAAAAATAACCAGAAAAAGATAAAAAAATATCTAAACATTCGCTATGTCGGCCTCAGCTCGTGCAAGAGCTAGCCAGAAATATAAATCACGGCTATCGTTGGAAAGAGGGGGCTATGGGCCATACACAGGTACCCCAATGTCCGGCGCCGAGCGAGTGAGACGGTTTCGGGAACGTCGCAAAGCCGACGCCGCGAGGAACTTTTCTGCTGCCGCCAACCTCGCGAGCACCTCTAGCACTGGAATACCTGTACTTATGGACGTAACGAATTAACAGACTGCCACCAACCTCGCGAGCACCTCTACCACTGGAATACCTGTACTTTTGGACGTAACGAATGAACAGACAATCGATATATCTATTGGATCTGCCACGGAACTGAGAGATCTTAATATCAGTAGAAGTGAAGCAATGCAAAATCATTGGCGTTTAGCGGACAAACGCTTCAAAACGGTATTTGAAGCCAATCCGTTTGGTTTATCTTGTAGCGTTTGTGATCGACTTTGGTTCGAAAGAGACTTAAAGAAAGTGAAACATCGCAACATTTCTTTCCTTCAAACAAAATTCCCCGATGAAAATGTGACGGAATTTCGCTTATGCAGTACCTGTAGCAAGTCGATAGATGCCAATAAAATCCCGACGCTGTCGCGCTCAAACGGTTTTCGTTATCCTCCAAAGCCGAGCAGACTGCCGCTGCTTGACCCGATCAGCATTCGATTGATTTCACCGCGGTTACCATTTATGCAGATTCGTCGATTACGCTACGAAGGTAACTATGGTATAGTCGGTCAGGCAATCAATGTACCTGTCGATGTAAACAACATGGTGCAGTAACTACCGAGGCGGATAGACAACGATTTTGCTTTTAATGTCAACATAATCACGACTGCTCGCCGCAACTTGCACAAAATGAGCGTCGTAGAGTCGGGCCGTTTGCCGTACAGTTTAAAACTAGCTGTCGGTTATCCATATATGATTACTATGAACTAGTGAATGGCGCAATCGGTACACTTAAGTATATAGAATATCTCACTGAAGACGAACAGGTGACAATCTATGGAACGACAGAAGTAGATGTTGAACCTCAGCCGTCAACCTCAACAAGAATTCGGAAGAGAGTGCGCCTTTGGCTGGAGTTTCCAAATCCAAGCATGGGCCAACTATGTAGAGTAAAAGCGAAGCCCCACGTTATGTGCAAACGTGATGTGTTAGATTTAAAGTGGACACCTATTGTGACCAGAGCCGCCAACATACCGCTCGGTGGGAATATCAAGTGTAGACGTAACCAATTTCCGGTTGTGTCCGCAAGCGCGATCACCATTCATAAGTCGCAAGGTGGCACATTTGACGAAGTCGTTTTCAACTACGATAAGTCACAACAGATACAGCTTGTGTACGTTGCACTGAGTAGAGTAATATCGATTGACGGTCTGTATCTCACCAATGATAAAGACGATTTTAAATTTTATCACGGGCGAGGCAGCACGGCGCCAACGGTGAAAGATATTCACGACGAGTACGATCGGATGGCCAACCATCGCCTTCCCACGTTGTCAATGCAAGCAAGAGCCTTCTGTAAGCGAGACGTCCTAGCCGAACGCAATGAAGACCAGGGTGGCTACCTACATCGACGACGGCAATTAATTTTGATTGTATCTGCTTTCAATGCACAAAGTTTGGTTGCCCATGCAGGAGATATTGAAAGCGATAATATATTGATGAACTCCGATTATATGGTAATTAGCGAGACTTGGATGAATTGTGTGAACACTGTGATGATCAATGGCTTCGAACTAAGAGCAAGTAATAACACCGCACTTGAACATCGTACACATTGTCCGTCTACCTCATCTGAATTGCCGGTGCGAGTTTCTGCAGCCGGAGGTTCTGCAATCTACAGAAACCTACAAAGCTCCACGAACTGTAGCGAAATCATAGTAAATGCCAACAAATCATGCGGAAATTCAGTCTTGAGAAAACATAATGTCGGCGACATATGCTTGGTGGACGTTAAAGTCGAAGATCTTACGCTGTTTATCCTCGGTGCCGTATATATACATCCTAAGGCGTCGGCTGAAGCTGTTATTTATATATATATATAAGCTATGTCTTTATCAATCACTTCTGCCATATTCAGCAAACTTATCAAAATTAATACCGAACTCTCAGCCAGACTTGGAGACTCCAATCGTTCTATGCGGCGATTTCAATTGCGATCCACAACAGAACAGCTATCGTGTTGAGTTCATGAGGAATGAATTCGGCCTTAACTACGTACAAACATCACCGACAACATTAGGCAATACCACTATAGACTGTACATTCACCAGAAATATTAATGTTGACATTATGCTGTATGTTTCTTATTTCACATAACACAGACCTATGTTAAATAAAATCGTTGTCGAATATTAATTGGAATAATAATTTATGTTTCTATTATGTGTCTGTTCTTTTTTATTAAATTGCTTAAAACACCGTCAATCCTGTTTTTATTTATTTCAATCTTTTACTTTAAAAGCGATTCGCTAACATAGACGTTTCACGTGAAAACCAACGGCTGTGTGCCCCAGCACAGCCCCACCCGATTTTCTGGAATGTATTGTTGTTGTTGCTAATGCCACCTAATGTGGCAGGGCCAGATCTAGGCCCAAGAAATTCATCATGGCAAGGGGCTAGATTGTGCGCCTGTCGTTAGCCATAGCTTTGAGGATCATGCAGGAGACAGTACGATATGGTTCATTTTCACCCAAATTCTGAGGTAGAACACCCTAGGGTGGTCAGAGGTGATCCTCCTCTCTTCCTCTTCCACCAATCACACGAGAGGACTTGCGGCTCGACGGCAATTTAGAGTACCTCCATGCCACGAAAGCACTATACATTTACAAACATCCATGCCTTCTCCGGGATTCGAACCCAGGCCCTATGGCACAACAGTCAGCTTCGCTAACCACTTTTACCGGATGGGATGACACTTTTAGAATAAAACCTCCCCCATATGAGTGTCCTTAAATGCGAAGAGATTTTTTGTTCTCTACTGTTTTATTCCACACATTCAAAAAGTTACTCAGTTTAAATAATTCTTTTTTGAGTAGAAATTTTCATCAATAAGATTTTTAATTTTGCTTAGAAATAATTGGATTTTTTTAAAATTATTAAATATTGTTATTTAATTATCAAGTGAGAAGTTGTGAAAGATTTACCTAATTTGTTACTATAACATTGAAAAAGACTGAATTTTTCAAGTGTGTTTTCAATTTTTTCGCTCTTTTTTTCCTTATACAATTATTATTACATGACATTAACTATTTACTTTCATTAGAAAACAATTTTTATTAAACTTGTTCTTAACTTAAATTGTACATAAATATTCTCAAAGAGTATATTAATAAAATAAGTATAGTAACACACGGTTTAATTCGAAGACCGAAATGTAGATGGCGGTACTTGTAATGGAAGTGTTACCGAGCGAAGCCCTGTATTACCGCCAGAGAGAGTTGGGAACTGAATGAGTAAACGTTACTCGTCTCGCTGTCCAATCCTGGACTATGTAATATATTTAATTTTCCCCTTATTTCCTCTAAATGTTTAACCTGTATTGTGTCTAAATGTCTGTCCATTGTAACTGTGTTATTTTATGTCATTAAAATATTTTAATTACCCCGAGATTCTGTCAAATACTTTGGTTTACCCAGTAACGAGAAAAGAGAATCGTTACAGTTTG
Source organism: Trichonephila clavipes (assembly GCA_019973935.1). Taxonomy (NCBI): domain Eukaryota; kingdom Metazoa; phylum Arthropoda; class Arachnida; order Araneae; family Nephilidae; genus Trichonephila; species Trichonephila clavipes. Next base: position 210,594 of record BMAU01014077.1, read on the forward strand.
GCGCCAATCGTCGGGCCAATCCGAACACAATTCCCAACTTTCTCTCGCTTTTTCCACTTAGGTTGAGGCGTTGTCACCCGACAACAAATAGAGAATTCGCAACCCTGCGGTTAAATATTGTTTTCACCCAGAAAACCTGTGAACAGATAAGTGTTGTTTATTCTAAATACTCTTGCTCTGTTATTCTGTGTAAGAACTTTAATTATTATTACTCGTATTGTGTGTTCAGTATAGTAACGTAACTGAATTTTAAGTGATATTTTCACTTATTTATTTGTCAGTATTCTTAATACTTTTTTTTTGAAAACGAAACTCGCATTCTATTGTTTGTTCTCCTTAAAGCTAATTGAAGGTTATTCATGAATGTATATTTTCTTACTAATTAAGAATTTAATGCCATTAACATATGTATATACTTTTATTATCAAGAATTTATTGCGATTTGTATTTATTCAAATAATTTCACTTTGATTCTTGTTCGATTACTAAACTTTTAATTAAGTTTTCACAGTTGAATGTAATTTTTATCCTAATGTTTTTTTTTACTTTTAATGTCTAATATAAAAATAATCATTTTGTGAAGTACATGATTTATTACGAAGTACTACTATAACATTTGAAAACTTGTATGTTTTGATAAAGTATAAACATTTATGCTTTTTATTTAAAAAATTTTGGAAAATAATTTCAAGTACTTCTAAGTGTAAACAAGTTTGTAATAGTGTTAATTTCGGGGAGTGGATGAAATAATTTATGAATGGTATTTCTATTTAAACGTATTTGAATTCCTTTTGATTAAAAACAATTTTATTGATTTAATTTAACGAAAACGAAATTTTTCTTTGATTTAATTTAAATGATTTCATGTTAATTGCTGATACTCTTTTGATTAATAATGAATATTATTGAAATATTATTATTTTGATTTTGAAGTACGAAATTAGAAGATAGTTGATATTGAAGAATTTGTTTCATTTTTTTAAAATCTCATTAATATTGATGTGAAAATTAATTAGCACATTTTGAAATTAGAGAATTATATTGTCATTCAGGAAGAGTGTATTATAGTATAGAGTATTTTTTTGTATGTATAGGAAACTTTAAGTGCATAAGTATTGTTTGACTATAATATTTTCAGATCACAGAATTAACAGTTTTGAGTGAACTTTAATTCATTAACTTTAATTGAACTTTACTAAATTAACTTTGAAATAGTCTAAAAGTGACGAAAAATGGCATTTTTGGGAAGTTCCAGAAAAGAGGAATTATGAATGTTGGCCACAGAATTGGGTCTGGCTCCGTCGGACAATCTCAAAATTACAGGTATGATGAGGAATTCGTCAAAGATGGGCTCAGCGTCATTATGGAAGAACGTACTGCAACAGAAAAACAAAAAGCTGAGGAACTGGAGGAGAAACAGAAAGCCATGGTTTTGGCTCGGCAACGAGAAAGAGAATTCGAACTGGAAAAAATGAAAATTCAACTTGAAATGCAGAAGCTGTCACAAGCACCTGTTACAAGCCAACAGCTAGAAAACCCAAAGCTTGAGTTAAATAGAATTATTCCGAGATTCAATTCGAAAGAACATGAAATGGGTCTATACTTGACAATTTTCGAACGTTAAGCGAAGTTCTTGAACATCCCTGGAAAAACTTGGGCAGCATACCTGATTGGCTCATTGCCACCTGATATAGCTCAGCTCATCGCAAGGGAGGATGAAGATGATGCTCAAAACTATGAAAAGGTAAAAGAAATGCTTCTCAAAAGATTTCGAGTTACAGGGGATAGGTTTAGGCAATACTTTTCCCAACAGAAGAAAAACCCAGATTCGACATGGCGAGACTTTTATTTCGAATTAAGTTCTTATTTTGAAGGATGGATCAAAGAGTTGAAGATAACTACGTTTGATCAACTTAAAAGTCTGATAATTGCTGATCAGATAAAAAGAAAAACCCCAGAAAATATCAAGGAACACTTTCTGGATATTTGGGCGGATTTGAACGATCCTTTGGAATTGGCTGAGAAGTTGGATGCATATGACAACCTAAGACCTGGAATGAAAAGTAATTCAAATCAGACTTTCAAGTAGAAAGAAGAATTCAGGAAACCCTTTCCAATAAAGAAAAGTCAACCTGTTGGAGGATCCCATGAATACCACTCATCTGGACCCTCTAGAACAGTGCCTAGATTACCAAGTTACAAAACTGAAGGAAGAAACCCGATAAAGTGTTACGGATGTGGGACTCATGGTGTTGTCAAGTCAAAGTGTCCTAAATGCTCGAGAGCTAATGAAATGGAAACAGCAGTGAACTGTATGACGTTATTCAACTTGAATTCAAACTTGAATCCCACAAGTGTGATAATTCTCAAAATTTTTGGAGAAAAGATTGCCGTATGTGCTGATACCGGTGCTTCCCATACCATTGCAGGTGAAAAGATGTTTAAATTCCTACAAGAGCATGATGTAACCTTTACGAATAAGAGGATTTCATTTATGATGGCTGACGGAATTCGACAGACTATTATGGCTCTGAGTACTGTCGTCGTCCTGTACATTGAAGGCAAAGTTATTCCAACAGAATTTCTAGTATTGCCTGATGCCAAAGGAAACAAGAATTTGCTAGGATTGGATTTCCTCAATGCAGCTGGTATCGTCCTTGACGTCCAGGGTGGAAAATTGCACTTTTCCGGAAAACCTCGGAAGCAGTACAAATTCTTCAAGAAGACATTAGAAGATATAACACTCAGCGCATTCGAACTTCGAGAGGATGAGGGTAAAAATCTATCTCCAGAACAGGCAAGAACACTCAATATACTCCTAGATAGAAATGAGGCATGTTTCCAACCAGGGGGAGAGCACACGCCTTTCATTGAACACCATTTTGACACGGGTGATCAACCCCCAATAGCAACGTATCCCTACAGGATGAATCCCGTAAAGAAACAGGATTGTCAGAAAGAAAACTTCGATCGACGAAGAAGAAAATATTATAAACATGGTGACAAAGTTTGAGTGACCATTCATCCCATAAGTCGTAACAACAGGAGCAGGAAATTCATGCCCAAGAGAGAAGGTCCTTACCTCATACTCACCTTGAGATCACCAGTAACATATGAGATTGCCGACCCGGCCAACCCAGACCAAGCCCTTGGAGCTTATCATGTTTCTGCCTTAAAGGACTATCAGGAACCTGAAACAGAAAGAAACACCGGATTTTTTGCTCCTCTAAGGAAAACAGGACGCCCAATAAAAGAAATTATCTCCTGGTTCCGAGCCGAGACGTCAACGGAACCAGAGGGGGAGTCTGTAACACACGGTTTAATTCGAAGACCGAAATGTAGATGGCGGTACTTGTAACGGAAGTGTTACCGAGCGAAGCCCTGTATTACCGCCAGAGAGAGTTGAGAACTGAATGAGAAACGTTACTCGTCTCGCTGTTCAATCCTGGACTATGTAACATATTTAATTTTCCCCTTATTTCCTCTAAATGTTTAACCTGTATTGTGTCTAAATGTCTGTCCATTGTAACTGTGTTATTTTATGTCATTAAAATACTTTAATTACCCCGAGATTCTGTCAAATACTTTGGTTTACCCAGTAATGACGTAAGAGAACCATTACAGTATAACATTTTTAAATTATAATCACATATATGGCTTATTTAGTTCGTAAGTTTTAGACAATTAATTGACTCATTTATATCACTTATGAAAGAAAATTGGTTCTGTTCATTTTTGTTAAAAATATTATTTTTCAATATAACAGAATTTAGTATGAATAATTAACTTTTCCTTGTGGAAAAGTAATTGGAAACAGCGATAATACACATTATTTGACTGCCTACTCTATGGCTCATTGCCCGCCACCTGAACTTGAGGAAGTTGCTATATATATATGAAAAAAGAGCGGCGCAGTTGATTTATATTTGAATATAAATCAAAATATATATGTAATATGTATGTAAATATGAAATATATTCTTTGAAATTATTTTTATAATATATCTATTAACGTTTGAAATTATTCTCTTTTTCATACTATAATCCTCTGTTTTGATTTAGTAATTTATATAACTCTAATTTTTTTTCCTTGTTGCTTATCTTATTTACTGTATTTAATCTTTTGGTATTATAAGTTTTGTTGTTCAAGTTGGCATCCTTTTTGCAATGAATCTCAATGTGAGAATTGTTGTTCAATTGATTTCGAATTTGATATATGTTTTGGGACACATAATGAAAAACACTGTTGCTATTACTGTTTGATTTCATTAGATTTTAGTTTGAAAAGATTTTTTTTTAATGTTCTAACGTCTGTAAGGAACGTTTGGTCCTTTATCACTAAAGTACAGAAAATTGCACACAATTAATGGATTGCTTTTTAATCGTTAGGCTTAGTTGCCGCTAAAGTAAAAACGTTGCAGTTAAGAGGATGTCAACATTCGGACTGTTGCCAATCCAGCAAAACGAAGAACGTTACAAAGAAATAGTTATAGTTTCATAAGTTAAAAAATAAATACAGTTAATTAACATAAAATACAAAATAGTAAATTACAAATGCCTAAGTATAGAATTAAGAAATTCATTTTAAAAATTAACGATTATTTTTCAGTATATAATGTTCTATACTTTTATTTCATTTCTACTTATTATTAACTGATTTGGCTCATACAACCATTATTTGGCAAGAATTGAACAATCGTTGTCCCAACACGTGTAAATATGTGTTCTTGTTTGTTACGTCCTAATTTTTATTAAAACGTTTAATTTATTCCGAATTGATTATTTACACCATATTTCGACCATTGAGCCATCAAAACAAAAATGCAAACCTGTCATTCTGATTAATATAATAAACTTGGAATTTCCGTTTCAAATCTAAGTAACAAAATAAAACATAATGAGAAACTTAAAAATTCCCCGAAATTGTTGCATTGGGTTTTAAGTTTTGGAGGGAAAAAAACCCAATACTACTGGCTATTATGCAATGGAACTATGCAACCTGCTTTCGATATTATTCATATCGAAAGCAGGTTGATTGTTTTAGGTCTACACAACTAAAAAATATTTTTTTTCAAAACAGAAAAATGCAAATAAATAAATAATAAAAAAGTAAGTAAATATAGTTGCATTTATATTAACACCTAACTAATTTATCTTTAATGGTATTAACTAACTTTTGTACTTCATTCGGGTGAATTTTTAAATGACTTCGAATTCACCAAAAATTATCAGTTTTAACAGTTAATTATGAGATAAATAACAGCAAAAGAAAAAAAAAGCAATGGACTCAATTCATGAAGTCACATGATGAATATAAACACGTGTTTTCCATTGAATTCAAAACAAACATTAAATTAATGTACTTGTTGTTCTGTTTGTAAAACTCAGATAAAATTTCAAATTTCATATTTGGGTAAAGATGTTTAAATGTTAGGGGAAAAAAAACTTTTTCAAAAAAATTCTTTTAGATTAAAAAAACATATTTTATGTTTATACTTTTAAATAAAATGCATTTTGTATACAATGTACTTTCTGCAAAGAGCAAAACTTGGTAACACCGGAGCGGGTGAACTGATTAGCAGGAAACACTAGATAGTTTTTAACGTGTGACTATGACGTCGCATGAGTTTTTAAATTGATTGGCTAGAATATCACGTGGTTTTCACTATCATGTGACTATGGCGTCACATGAATTGAGCCCATTGATAATTTTTTTTGGTTTATATACTTCATAACCCTCATAAAAGTTACTATTTTATGTACTAAATCTTTTAAAATTTCACTTTTTAAGCTGCAAAAATGAAAATTTAAAATATTGAAGATTTTTTTAATAGTCTCCTTTAAATGTTATGTTTAAAAAATGCAAAAAAAAAAATCACAGAAAAAAAATATTTTTAACGAGAAATAGTCTATTCTTACTGCAAAGAGGGATAACTTTCAAATGCTATATTTGTTTTAGGAAAATGGCGGAAGCGAAACATCCGGAAAGTTGTTAGTCACTCAAAATGCAAACACAAGTTCTCGATTATTAAATGCTTTTCTGTGAAGTATTGTTCCAGCTACCGGTGTTCCTTAGCTCAATGAGCGGAAATGACTCAAAACACACATGCAAAATTCAATTTTACTTTCTTATTTTTAGTTTTGGTTAAAAAATTATAATGGTTTTTAGGAAATTATCATATTAGAAAAAATCATATACTTTTCTTCCAAAATAATTTACATTCAAAAATAAAATTTCTTTTAGACCTCTTTTTTTTGTTATTTGAAGTAAAATGAAATATATTTTTGGGCAATTAGAAATTTGAAAAACATCAGAAGGTAGAAAGAAAGAAACAAACAATGTTTTTTCTTTTTCCTTTCTTTCTTTTTGGTTAATTTTCTGCACCTAGAAGTATCCGAAACATTTTTTTTTGGTCAGATTTTCTCATAGATTGTGAAAAAAAATAGTCCAAAAAATTTTAACTCTTCAAAAGCTTGTAATAGCCCTTATCAGATCTTTCTACCGAGCTCCAAAAAAGTTAAAAATTATTTAAAAGTAAAATTTTGTGTGCAAGAATACGAAACTATAATTTATACGTATATTAAAAAAATCAGCCTTTTTAAACATTTACATTACTCTAAATGTCATCACTTTTAATTTTACTAAAGAGTTATGTATACTCTTCTAAGCTAAACTATATTAAAGCAACAACTTAACTCTTTTTTTTTAAAGCCCCATTTGGGGTATTTATGAAAATTTACATTTTATAAAATCTTAACTGATCAAAATTATATCCAGATAGTGTAAAACTAAGATGCCTTTCAGTATTAATAATATTTATATAGGATAAAAAATTTTATTCAGAAAATGTAAATTTTAATATATTTTCACGTGCTTGAAGGGCAAGTATTACGTAAATAAAAACATAATTCATTTTAATGAATCATAATCATGAAAGAATAAAAATATTATTGAACAATATAGATGCATATTAAATACATTGAATTATAATTTAACGCGAAACTGAAGGGACTGAAGTACTTTTTTGTGTTAAAGGATACTGCAAAAAAAAAGTAAGTAAAGAAAAACTATGTAATTTTCATAATTCACAACATTTGTTTTATTAGAGTACATTTTATTTACATAGATATGCATATAAGCATGAATTTAATAAAAATCAGTGAAACAAAAACATTCTCATGAACTTAATGAAATTTAAGCTATCCGACTACTCTAAAATGATGATTTTTTTTAAAAATGGACAAATTTTTTTATGATTTTATTTTATAGGCCATCTTATCAGCTTCATAAAAATACCAAGGTTTTTATTTTAAATTCTCTAGAACAAAAACTACAAGTGTTTTAGTAAAAGCAGATGCCATAACTTTACATAAGATGACAAACTTTAAAATGCGTTTTACTCGAAATGTGTTTTTTACGAAAAACTCATACGGTAACAGCGATTGCTCAAAAAGTTTTAAAAATAATTTGCTGAAATTTTTTGTGTATGTTTTGTATAACAGTAGAAGTGTTTTAACCTTCAGATTTATCAATCACTGTATTATTACAAAATTTACACTTCTTTATGTGAATATAATCACTGTTTTTTTAAGCAATTTCATACAAAAACTAAGATAAAGTGCTCTAGTTTTTGTAAAAATTAAAATATCTCTTATCCTCAAGGTCACTTAAAAAAGGAATAGCAAAGTAATGCATCAAAATTGAAAAACTGAGGATTTGTTCATTTACTATTTGTACAGAGCGGGCCCCGTTTATGCAATATTTTGTCAATTTTTATCCATTTTTTCCCATTTTAGTAGTAACAATTTATTTTTCAATTCTTTATTTTAGTCTTTTTTCCTTAAAATGTACTAAATAAATCTAAAAACCACAAAATAATCTCCATATATCCATTATTTTTTAAAAAAAGTTGTCGCAAGTACTAATCGGATACCTTAATACAAAATTTTCAAGCTTTTTGAAAAGCAAAACATTTGTTGAGTTCTGAAGAGTAATCCGATATATTTTTCTCTACACTGCCTTTTTTAACATCGAATTGTCCACAAACTGTTTGATGTCATCCATTTTTTTTATTCATTTCACTATTGGAATATGCGCCTAAATAACTGTGCATATATTTAATGATGTCCTTCATTTCGGATAACGTGGGTGAGTGAGAGTGCGAGTTATACAGTAAAACACGTTTAACGCGAAAATGCTTTATGCGAAATATCGGTTAACTCAGCGTCTCTCAAACTGAGGGGAGCCCCCCTCTGGAGGGAAGCGCGATAACCCTGCGAGGGGGCGCGAGCACATTGAAAATAAAAGTTTTAAAAAAATAATTTTTTGGAATGAAGTAAAACAAAATGCTTTCTGACATAATAAAAAGTACACATTTACACTGATATAATTTATGTATACCATCTGGTGCTCATCAAAAATAAATGATTCCACTTCAAACGCTCATTAGCTATCTTTGATCTTATAACCAAATTAAAAAAATGCATTTTGTTTGCTTTATCCATGATGTAATTCCATAATGAGAGATTTTTTAATACGTTTCTTTTAACCCCTAAAATTCTACTTTTGATTATCCTATCTTTGACCTTCAAACTTACTAGTGTGTTTCACTCCGTCTCTTTTTCTTATAGGAAAGTTGTAAATAATATTTTTCTGTTGCTTTTTTTCGATGTGAATGAGTTTTATTATACATGGATAAGCATATTGAGCACTTTGAAGGATTATTTGACCAACATGTATTTTTATGAGCATTCTGAAACACATAATGCATAATGAAAAACGTTTTACACAATTTTTTTAGAACTGACATCGATATTTTTATATTGGAATACACTTTTAACATAGGAGCGGTCGCCTGAGTCGCAGAGTCAACCCAGGCTCACACGAAATCGTTAATTCTGGAAAAACTATTTATTCGTTAACAGTGACCTTGACAGTAACCTCCTATTAGACAGTCTTAATGAGAACTAAAATGAATTTGTCACAAATATGCCTCGTTTTTTGAGAGTGTGAAACTTTTTTTTTTTACAATCAAGATACTAGTTTTGATGGAATTCCCTGCGCGACCCCTTTTGTTCAAAAAATATTTTCTATGAACATGCTACACCTTCCCCCATGAAAAATTTTGTGGTTTTGATTGCTGTGTTGTACGACTTATTATGGTTTATAAATGAGCAGAATATAAAAACAAAATGGGCATGTGTGATCTCTATTGAAGGAAGTTGAAACTGATCAAGCAATTGAAGAACCTGCTGAAATAATGCATATTAATCAAGATATATATATATAGCGAGAGTAAATATGAGAAAAGCTATAGACATGAAACGTTTGAGTTGAATTGAAATTTTCAAATGCTGCCTAAAGAACTCTATGAAGAAAACTATGAAACCATAAATGTAGCACTTTACCTTGTCAAAAAGACACAAGGAAGAAAAATATCAAAATGCTATTTGTAGATCATCAAAGGACAGCAAAACTACAATAACGTGAACAAAATATGACAGTTTTTCTAGAAATTAATGTTCCTGTAATGTTAGCGAAAATTGCCTGTGATTTATGTCCTTTATAAGGGCACGCACGTTTGGAACATTTTCTTTAGTTTTATTGCATTTTTTCTTAAATTATCAAAGAAAAATTGAAAAGTCCTTGAAAGTAGATAAATATATTTTTTCTTTTAATTACATTATTCACTGGAATTAGGATTTTTATCGTGTATAGTAAAAAATAATTATACAATGAACTATAGTTTAAAAACAACCTAAGGGAAACACGCTTTTGTAGTGAATCGAACTAAAAAGTAAAAAAATAAAAATATATGTTACTTAAAAGTACCATATACTAAATTTAATACTTATCTTGTTAATTTGTACGGTTTATAATTATGATCGTATTGTAGCCTTAGCGCCAAAGTGCATTATTATTGCATTCAATACATTATTATTTGGGGGAGGGGCTGGCGCGATAAAAATTATGATTAAAAATTGGGTCGCCAATAGTGAAAGTTTGAGAACCACTGGGTTAACCCAAAATAATACGACAGTCCCGAGAAACTACTATGTAGTTTCATGCACCTTTTCTCTTAACACGAAAAGACATCCCTTCTAGAGAATAAAAGTTTCTACATTATTGAATTGTCCTACTGTATCACATCGGAAGAATTCGTTGCAGTAGATTATGATAATGTGTGTACAGCCCCAATTACGGCAGACAAAGACGTTTTGGAGTTTGCTCAGAGCTAAAAAAATATTATTGATGCAGATTCCGACGACGAAAATGAAATGAAATACGTAGCTCCTGTTCCCACGCCATCTGAAATGAAGAACATCAGGAAAAGTATGCACAATTATTTAGATGCGCATAAAGGCATGACCGATAACAAAATGGACGACATTGAATATTTAATTTGTTGTCAATTTGATGCTAAAAAAACAAAGCAAAGAAAAATACTAGACTATATTTTACCAAAATTCAATAAATGATTCGTTTTACAAAAAACTTGAGAAATTTTGTATTAAATATCATTAAGTTCCTGTGAATGTTTTTATTTCACTGATTTTTATTAAATACATGTTTATATGCATGTCTATGTAAATAAAATGCACTCTAATAAACTTAATTTTGTTGAATATATATATGGGTTTTTTTCTGCAGTATCCTGTAACACGAAATTTTTTAACAAGGAAAAATATTTCAGTCCTCCAGTTTCGTGTTAAACGATTTTCACTGTATTTGCGTCGCACCATAAAACTGCAGGAGAGCTATTGTATGTCGAAAGACAACGAAAGTTTGAAGCATGGTCAAGTGACGAGGATGACACCTGAGCTGGCACCACTTCTAACTTCCCCTCCTCAACAATGAGAGAACGTTTGATTCTCGACATATTTAATGTGCATCGGCTCCCTCTGCAAGGCGGGTGTTCTTCAGCACTTCACTTTCTCTATGAAGTTTGCAAGCTACAAGTGTCTAAATCTCATTATATTTATTAAAACTAAAAATTTTATTCATATATAATAACTTTATTTTGCAACACTTTTAAAACTTTTATTATAATATATTAAAAGAATATTAAAAAACGCGCGCGCGCATTTTATATTTATATATATATTTTCTACTAGATGGTAAATATTCCATTACTTATTAACTCGGGTTCCTCGAGATAATTTTATACTCATTAGTTTTAGCACATTGTCTTGCAAAACTATATAGTTTTTTTAATGGAAATTGCAACTTCTTAACATTTGTGGAAAATAACACCTATAATGAAGAAAAAGGAACAACATATCAACAGAGTTGATGTTAAAATCCAAATTTAAGCAGGAACAGCTTCTAAATTTTAGGTTGCAAATTCATGCAAAGTACTCGAGACTTCTCACACAGCTATAAACAATTTAATGCCATTTAGAACACTGTGTTTAAGGGAAATAAACTTCTCAACGTGATTGGCTACAAAAACAACGCATAAAAGCAAATTAAAGCTCAGAATATGTAATGCGATTGAATTTAATCTCAATAGACCTAAGCTTAGACAGTTCGTATGAAAAAAAAAGCAAGCATATATCTCAGTTACTAAATATAATGCATGGATAGGTGACACTTGAATCACAAACTAATATCATTGATGAGTAAACTTTATTAAAAAATTAGATTAGAATTTTTTAATACTAAATGTAATACACATTTAACTGCTTTTACATAAAGGGCCTATAACATGTGGATCGACTTAGAATATTATTTTGAGATATATTCTTCGAAGTATGTGTATGGAACGGAGTTTCGTGAAAACACCTTTTAGTTCTAGGGGTTCCACGAAAACACCTTCAAGTTCTAGGGGTTCCGTGAGTTGAAAAAGGTTGAAGGCCACTGATCTACTGCAACGAATTTTTCAGATGTGTGATTCATAGTCCAATAATACAGAAACTTTCTCAAACATTTCATTAAGCGTTGGCTCGTTCTCAATATTCGTTCTCCATTTCTTTTGGCACCGAAGAATCTGATACTTTCGTGAATCTTGCATTACAAAAACAATTTTCAATCGTCCTTAGAGTCCCTGAATTCCATGCAGAGTGTTATACATGAAGAACATCTAATAAATTGACTGAGAAATCTTCATTTGTGTGCTTCTATTGAGGCTGGTGTTTTCCGTAGTTTGTTCATTCCCAGAAAGGTGGCTACGGTAGCCCAGTGGTCAAGGTACCGAATCGTGGCTGGCTTGTCCCGAGTTCGAGCTCAGTACCACTGAAGACCCACCGTGTAGAGAAGCGATGCACGTTAAATATGTCGAGACCTCAAAGTCACCAACTCAGGAGTCGTCGTCACTTGACCATGGTTCAAAATTACGAGGTACGTAGCCAAAGCCTTCGTGCAGCTGAACAGTGCGCTGTTAATATTCACTCACTCATTCCCAGAAGGGAAATCTTTTCATGTTAAGCGATTTTCATTTCGTGTTAAGGGAAAAATGCATAAAAATACAATGTAGCGCACAATGTAATACTGGGACCACATCGTATTATTTCGTGTTAACCGATATTTCGCCACAAGCGTTTTCGCGTTAAACGTATTTCAGATTAATGATATAAAACGTCATATGTGACTCTTATGTAAAGTTATTAATGGATAATTTTTTTTATCTTAAATATATATTCCTGTGTGAAATTCCTCATTGGGAAGTAGCGGGGGGGGGATGGCTTGAAAAATTCATTATTCAATATATTAATGAATAAGAAAACAAGTTTCTAATCAAATGCAAGAGAACTTAAAACACGAAGAAAACATAGTATAGAATAAATTTCTTTTGGTTTCAATCATTAACTATGACCATTAATTTCTAATCCAGAGTAGTAACATACAAGATGAAGCGTTAGAAAAAGGAATGCTACTTCTCAACTCATTTGGTAGAATATTCTTGTTTTTGCACAAATTTACTATTCTGATATGAATGTAAAGAACACAAATATATCGAATTGAAATCAACAAGGGATTTATTTCATCCATAAACTGTATAATTCTAAAATATTTCATTTTTTTTATCTGTATGTATAAAAATTCATTCGAATGAAAAGTTTCAAAAATGCATTTTTTTACAGAAAAAAAAGGAAGACATTTCTGAAAATTATACATAAAAAAAATGCAATCTGAAAAAAGTACCTCCAAAATGTTTTGCAAAGTATCTTTTGTGAAGAAACAAAAGAAGCTTGGATATTGCATGAATTGTTTGTTTTTTCACTCTTGAGCTGTTTGTTATACTTTGAAGGGATTCGACTGCCTTAAAATTTCGAATTTTTTCAGAAATTGTTTTATTTGTGTGTTAAAAGTGTTACAAATGTTTAAAAGCGTCAAGTTATTTGTGTGTTATTTCAAGTCTTTAACAGTGAAGAACGAGTAAGCAAAACCCAGAAAAATCAGAAATAAATTACTATGTAACGCAAAAAGAGTTGTTAGATGAAGTTAAAGTCTTAGAACATATCCAGCACTATCTCTATAATTAAAATTTACGTATGGAATGATAAATATGGAAATTTTAATACCGTTATTTAGTTTGATTTTATAGGAACATTGTGTTACATTTCATGGACATCTTTTCATCTCAAGGCAAATCTGCTGGCAATAGTTTGGCTAATTTATATTTATAATAGGCTGGGGAAAAAGCAATCCATTATTTTTACGTAAACTTCAGGACTTTATTTAACATGTCTTGGATTACCAATTTTGGTCAAATATGTACCGTTTTGCTCTATAATTTGTTGCCGTTTTAGAAATAGCTTCACAATGCCTTTCTCGAAGAAGTCTTGGTCCCTATTGGCGAGAAACTCTAGTAATCGATTTTCACAATCTTCTCTTGATGCCAATTTCTTATCACTAAGGAAGTTTTTCAATGCAGGAAAAACATGGGAATCGCTTGATGCCGGTCCTGACTATGTGGTATAGGTCACCAAAATTTCTCAAATTTCCGGAGTTTCTGGTGAGTCTCTATAGACTTGTGTGGCCTGGCAGTGTCCTGATGAAACACAACTCCTCTCCTGTTGGCCAATTCTGGCTGTTTCTGGTCAACCGCTAGCTTCAAACGGTCCAGCTGTTGACAGTAGAGGTCAAAATTTAGTGTTCGGCTATTTAGAAGCAACTCGCAATAAATTATTCCTTTCCGGTCATACAAAATGCACGGCAAAACCGTTCTGGTTTGGTCACCGTTTGAGCTGCTTCACTGCGCTTTGGCTACGATCGTTTTCGCATAATGATGTCGTATGTAACACAATTCTCATCTCCAGTCACCATTCGCTTAAGAAATGGATAAATTTCCTTCTGTTTGACAAAGTTTCGCAGATGGAAATTTGATCCATCATGTTTTTTGTTTTAATTGGTGTGGCACCCAAACATCAAGTATCGTTTTTAATCCAGCTTTGTGCAAAAGGTTTAAAACTGTTGTTGTCGATCTTTAGCTCCTGGGAGATGCTACGATTGCTAACATGTAGGACAACTTCGATCCTTTCTGTTATTTTATTGACATTTTTGACGACGGGAATACCTGAACTGAATCAATTAAAACAGAACTGAATGTAATTGGCTATTACAATATCGGGACCATAAACACCTTCACAATTTCAGCAGCCTGGCTTGTACTGTAAAACTGTAAAATGTTTCGATTTTTCTCTTTGTTGACTCCATTTTTAATATCCTGTAACTCACACAGGGTCGCTTTTCCGCTTAGACACACTAGGCACGTGCCTAGGGTGCAAAAGATTTGAGGGCACACAAAAAAAATGACGAAGAAAGAGAAAGAATTATAATTACAGAAACGAACCACCGTTTAGCGAATCATGCACGCGTTGTGTTTGTGTGTGTATGTGCGTGGGGGGAACTATGGTAAACATCCACTATGGAAAATGAAAAGCTTAACAGTTTGATGTTGCTATGCATTCAAAATGATATTACATCGTAAATTGATAACAATGATGGCATTAATGATTTTGCAAGGATCAAAGCTCGAAGAAAACCTTTGTTGTTCAAGTACAATGACTCAACAAAGAATCAAAATGTCTAAAAGTAATAAATAGTAAAGCGATAAACGATGATAAGTAACAAACTGAGAGCAGTTCACACAATTATGTATGCTCTATATTGCAACTGCAAACGATTTCATTAATTTATTGTACTAATTCATAAAAGGGTGGGTGTTCCGTGATGCCGTAAGGCGAGAAATGAACAAGAGTGGCCAAACCATGCCACTTTTTCAATTCCTACTATTATAACTCACACACTCTATATATTTATTTATCGTGGTGGAATTTTCAATCGTTAATAAAATACATTTTAAAGCGCTCAATTGAATTGAAATTTTATATACTCGATTATTTTGGATTTAATTTAATTATAATAATAATTTAATTATAATCTATAAAAATTAATTGATTAAAACTAATAATTTATAAAATTACAAATACAGTCCCGTTGGCGACTTAGTGACCATTTTGGCGACTTGAGTCAAAACTTGAAAAGGTTTTTTCCTCACGTTTTAAAGCCTTCATTTGAACTGAAATTTTATATACACGATTGTTTTGGATGACAATACGATACTTTAATGATAATGAATAAAAATGAATTACCATTTAATGTTGTGATTCTGTCCTATGTATATACATATTTATATTAATTGTAACTATTTAATAAAAAGTAGCTAAAATAAAATGTTTCTTTGTTCTATAAGTAGGAATTGACTTATTATTTATTTAAACTACTTGTTTTTCCTTATGCTGCTTGTTGCTAATCCGGGATACGGTGGGCTCATAGTTGGTCTATAGTAGAAAAACTGTCCAATGAGCGAAAACAAAGAAAGGAAAAAAGAGTAAGATAGTTAAGGGAAAACAAAAGTGGTTTCTCTCACTCTCTCGAAACAAAAGTGGCTAGGTAAGAACTGAAGGAGGGAGCGCTCTGGAAATAGTGGGTTGGGGCGTAACAAACAATTTAAAGTGCCTAGGGCCCCAGGAAGGTTAAAAATGGCACATCTGTATAGACCAAACAAAAATAACAGCAAAGGAATTTTTTAGGGCGAAATGTCATCTTTCCAACGAACATAAATCTGAAACTGTTTGATCTATACTTTAGGAGGTATCAAACAATATAGACTTCTTACCGAAAAAAATAATGGATTTCTTTTCCCTCAACCTAATATTTTTATGAACGTACCAAACCAAAATGATATATTATATATATATATATATATATATATATATATATATATATATATATATATATATATATATATATATATATATATATATATATATATATATATTATTTATATTTTTAATGGTTTGAAAATTTTTAGTCAAAATAATAAATTTAAATCCAATAATATATTTTTCCTTAGAATATCTGAATCTGGTACAAAAAATTATAACTGAAATGGAGTTTCTTTTTTAAATGTTCAATTGCAAAGATAAAAAGATTCTAGTGCAGACAATATACAAAAGATATAATGAAATAGAGGTATCTAAATTTCATTTTATTAAAAACCATCCAGGAATAAGAAATTATATATGCTACATGTAGATATGTGCCGGCTGAGTGGCGTGGTTGGTTTGTCGCTGGCCTGCTGCACTCAAGGGTACGGGGTTCAGCCCAAATTGGTGGATTTTCCTGATGCAGAAAATCGACAGCGGCCATGTCGCATGATTATACGGAATGTAAAAAAAATCCCTTGAGGGCCTGTTTGGCTTAGGTGCTCTCGGAAAAATTAAAACCCAAAGAGGGTTTCGCATCACTAGGGCTCAGGTGCCTCCCTCTGGAGAGGAAACTCAAAATTAGTTGAAGTAATTGTTATCGCCCATATGGTGCCGCACTTAAAAGTGATACCAGCTCCTGGGGAATGTACTAGATCTGCAATTTAGAGAAGAAAAAGAAAATATATAGAAATGTTTCATCAAATTATTTACTTACTCATAAGGTTTTCATAAATTTAAATACAAAACTTTTTTTTTCTGATAGAATTTATTAATGTTTCAAAAACTTAAATTCATCATGAATTTATTGAACACGTGTTGTAAATGGTTGATATAACACTATGTTGCTTTTTATTTACAATTCTATCACGCAATAATAGGTTTGAAAAGAGTGTTAGAAATTTGAAAGGAAAATGTACTTCTTATAATATATCACATCTACAAACGTGCTCTTTCAGGCAGCAATAGATTGCGTCAGTTTTAGTTTCACTTTGAGACAACAGATGTCACTACTTTTTTTAACATTACTAATTTATCTTGGTTTCTTTGGAACACAGCAAATGACGCTTCATATTTATCCATTTTATTGATTTATATTTTGTAATATTTTATCGAATATACCAAAGCTGGAGAACCTTTTTACCATTTCTTACATGAGAGGCCGCACATAAATTAAGTACTAATAAAGGAGGGAGGCCGCATAGGTTGATGTACCTATAAACACGACTTTTATGAAATTATTATAGTTTTTGTATAGATTTAACAATTTTGTGTATATTATAGAAAAATTATTCAAAAAATTAAATTCGTATATATTTATTATTTGACATAAAAAGGAAATATTTTTGTATTCACCTAAGGGTAAAAACTTGCAACCTTCTCATCATTGATTTGTTTTCTATAAATTTATTAAATTCATAGATATTGTTGTAACTCTTTCTATATTTCACTGTTGGTATTTTTATTTATGTAAGCCTACATACATATTTGGATCAAACATCATAATGTGAAGGAGTGGCGTAACAGAGAACATTTGCCACCCCTCCCCCTGCAAAGTCAGGTTTTGGGCCCCCTAGTTGAATTTTACAAAGGGTAGGTACTTGACGGAAGTCAGGCCTTGGGCCTCCTAGAATCCTGCTCCTCGCAATGCGGGGGTGTACGTTACGCCACTGACGGGAAACGTAATTGTTCCTCTACATGAGCATGTGGGGTAGTGTTGCCATGTGCCCTGGTAGCACTAGGTGACGTTCTAGCATTTGAAATGTACAATTGGCTATTCCCACGAGCAGTCATTGAAACATACATATATCCATGCTGTTCTTTATTTAATTCCATTGATTTGCAAAGTGTTGGAATCTATAAAATTAAATATTAATTAATAGAAGTGCTAGCTTTTTTATGAAGGTCACATAAGAAACTCACGGAGGCCACATGCGGCCGCAATACCGCGGGTTCCCCACCTCCGGAATACACAATTAAAATAGTTACAATTTTTGAAAATGATTTGGCTCTTTATATTTCACAAACGATAAATGAGTTTTGATAAAAGAAAATTATTTTGCCAATTCTAAGGAAATTATTTTCTTGATTTTTGTGGTATTTCTATGATCTAGTATTGCATCTAGTATTTAATGCTATCCCAAACCTGTTTTTCGTGGTTATTACAATCCGCACTGGAACTTATGTAATATATTTACATTCGTCATTTTATTTATTCATTATTGAATTATTACTTTTTTTCACGAAATATTGGATTGCTATTCACTTATATTTGGAACATATTTTTCCATATTTTTTTCTGTACATATCTATTTTTATAGATAAATTCATAGTTTAAATGCCTCACAAGTACAAAAAGATTTGATACAAAATAAGAACGATTTAAGCCAGCATTCAGTCTTAAGTCTAAATTAGAAATTAATTTTTAATATTCATTTTTTATTTGGATATTTATTTTCTTCTTTTAACTGATTAGATTTTACTTGATTTGAATTGATTAGATTGATTCAAATTTCTAATTTCTGTATATGTACCAACAGTTTAAATTTTTTTTCTTACAATTCACAAGCATATACAAAATGTAATTCTAAAATTATTTTGGGGGAAATTGTTGAAACACAACAAAGACTAATTTATTCAATTCATTTCGCAGAATCTTAAGGGGGAAAAAAGAAGAAAGGAAACGGAAATCCTGGAAATTCACGCACTAAGAACTATTTCTTTCCAATAATGCATTTATCATGTAACAAGTCACGTAACAAAACGTTAACGATGCCTAACTATTGAGAATTAATTATCACAAAGGAAATGCTAACATAATATCCGCTTTGATAAGGTAACATTTGGGAGTTAATATTCATTTCTTTTTTTTTAATTTAAAAATAACTTAGAATAAAATTAAAAGAAACATAAAGAAAGAAATTGTGAATATAATTAACGAAACATGTTAAGCCGCGAAAACTAAGACTTATCTCTTTGTTCAATAAAATGATTGAATAATTGCGTAACTTTTGTTTGAAGGTCATTACTTTGATAAAAGCAAACGATTTTTGAATCGTCTTCAGACATTAAAAATTTTAAAAATCCATTTTTTCTTCGATCATCTCTTTTTTTCTGTAGTATATAAAATTCTTTTCAAGCGAAAGAAAGGGGAAAAAAAGAAATAAATTAAGAACAGGGGGGAAGAGGATGAACTTTCTCTGTTTTAAAATACAAGTGCAATTTCGAATAAACTTGTTCAATGGTGTGCGATTCTGTATTCACACAATGGAACCTTTCATTGTGTTCTTAATAAGCAAACTAATTCATCGACGACAGACAATAAGTATGTGTGCACGAAAAAAAAGATAAAAAAAAAGAAAAGAAAAAAGGATGAGAAAAAAAAAGGCTAATCCTCTTGCGTATCTTATCTATCCAAACATTGTATCAGTTTTATTTTAATTGCTTTCGTAAATGGAAGCAAAGGATCTCGATAAATTTTTTTTTTGTTTTGTTGCATTGTATTCGAAGGTTTCTGACATTAATTTATCAAAAAGGGATTCAACCCATGGAATAAGTATCAAATTCATGAAATATTTAAATATTTTTGCGAATTTTGTACGTAAATATTTTTGTCTAGTTTTCGTTTATTAGAGAAATATAGTGTTAAATAAAGTTTTAAATCGAACAATCTCGAACCAAGTATAAAATTCGTCCAAGAACAAATAGAAAAAGATGGTTCCCTTTAGTAAACGTCACTGTAGTAGTAGAAGTTAGGTAATATATCAAAGTTTTTTTTTATACCAAAGGTGTACCTTACAAAGATTCAATACGGTGTTCTTCGTGACATGGCAGATATCTAGGCGATACTCCATTTCCTTCCATACACGCACTAACATGTCTCTTGTAACGGCAGAAAAAGAATTTACCCTTTTTATTTATTTTTTTCTCGGTACCCAATGTGTAGAGAGTGGTGAAAATTGGCCTGAAAGCTACTAGATCAGGGGTACTCAACCTTTTTTTCTGCCGGGCCGCATACATATGTCTATTTCACGCGGTCCGCAACATGACGATTAATGGAGGAGGGAGGGGGAGAGAAATGCTTTAAGGCCAAGATAACAAAGAAAATTTAAAGTGTGGGAAATTTATCAAAAATATTAAAACAACTATTTTGCTTTTTTTTTATTTATTTATTTATTTATTGTCACTGAATTTTTACAAATTGGAAGTCTTTAAGAACCCCTCCTTCACAATTTCTGCACCAGTAAACAATTTCATATGAACCTGTAATGTATCAAATTTCATAGCGTCCCCTTGTTACTACTATGACAATCCCCCTGACAAAATACTTTTTTGCTATAGTAAAGATTAGTCAAGAAGAGGACTATTTATCACCTCTTGAAATAGATTTTCGAGGAAAAGTGTCATTGAACGCGATTCCTGCTCATTGGTATTTTTTAAATACAACACTTACGTGACAAATCAATCAATTACTGATCAAAGCTTGTTTTTCACTGCAAAATATCAAATTTCCAATCGTCTTGAAACAACCTGTTATCTTCGAATATTTTTCGCTTATAAAATACGGAAGATAGTTAAAAATTAGTTCCACTCATAAAAATGGTCGCTACTCCACACTGTTGTCAATTATCACTAATCAGAAAATATATATATATATCAATTCGTACCTATACAACATCGACAGCAAAAATCAAAATTGATATATTTAATTTCTTAACAAAGAATTCCCCCCCCAAAGAATTTCCCTCTGTTTTTATAAATAAATGAATTTCCCAGAGCATTGGGAGCTACTTAAAATGGCCCACAGGGCCAAAGGTTGAGTATTGCTGTTCTAGATACTCCAAGTTTTGAAATATCCGTCTTTCCTGTGTACACAAAATTGTCAACACGGCTTCCACCAAACGACAGAAGGCATTTTGTGCTGTGGAACACACAAAAACAATATCTGTTATCACAGTTCAACGCAACTTTCGGCGACGATTTGGAGTCGATCCCCTGGACAAGAGCTCAATTAAGCATTGGCATACACAACTAATGGAGACAGGTTGCCTTTGCAAAAGCAAAATCACCGGGTGACTGCGTTCGGAGGAAACAGTTGATTGAGTTCGGCAATCCTTCTTTGGAGTATCTAGTACCTTTCAGGCCAATTTTCACCATTCTTTACATGCTGGGTACTTAGAAAAAAATAAAGAAAAATGGTACATTCTTTTTCTGCCGTTACAAGAGACATGTTGGTGCGAGTATAGACTGAAATGGAGTATCGCCTGGATATCTGCCGTGTCACGAAGGGTGCTCATATGGAATCTTTGTAAGGTACAACTTTGGTCCAAAAAAAAAAGACTTTGATATATTACTTAACTTCTGGTATAATAAAACATTCCAATAATACCTCAGAGTAACTAGAGAAAATTTTAAAAAAGGTTCAATCTTTTTTGGACACGCTGTATGTGTGTGTGTATTTGCATAATACGTTAGGATACCGTAAGCTTTTAATTATTATTGAGAAATAACCACATTATAAGTAGAAAATGTATTCTGCACATTGATCCTTACGAGAATAATATTGTAAATTACAGCTATTTATGTTAATTGTTTAATTTCAGAAAAACGTAAATTAAAGTAACCTGCAATGTAAAGATAGATGTGATTGTTAATTTAAATATTACTTCCAAGCTATTGCAACGAGCCTCGTAATTTTTTGACCTCCGCCAAGTGACGAAGATGACATTATACTAAGCCCCTTCTCCAAACTTCCTCATCTCACCAAGCAGTATGGGGAAGATAGAGACGCAGAGTGAGATAAAGTTACTTCATTTGAAGTATTACAATAACCGGCAAATCCCCAACAAAATTGTTGCCTGTCACATTGTAACAGTCTATCCGTGAATCTTCTATTAATCTTCTTGGGGTAAAATTATTCCTTTTAACTGTAAGTTCTGTTGAAAACTTTCGCGGAGAGGACTTAATTTATTCAAATGTTCTATTTAAGCGTTGGCATTTAGGTACGCGATGTTAGTCGACGGATAGTCGTTGGATGGTCGATAGTTGATAGTTGGAGATTAAAAGTGATTAAAATTGTGCACTAGATTTACGACCGTATAATTAAAATAGATATTTACGGTGAATGTTAGTGTAGAAGTCAAGAGTGCTTCAAGAGTTAGTGGAGTAAATTATTATATATTAGTAGCCTTAATACGTGCGGTTGCTCTTCCAATTATTTACTAAGGGCATTTCCTACCTTTATTTGTGTTGATTAAGTAAAGGGATAAATAAATTTGAGTTTATAAAACTTATTATGGCTGATCTCTTTGCTGGAACCCCCCAACCTCTAGTAGGTTGTTACAACATGATACTGTCGGGAGTGGGATAAATTTGGCCACTTATCCTTTACAGACAATACAATAAGGGGGAAACCATCAGTCACAGATCATGCTGCCACAGTGAAGAAAGTGTGGAAGATATTATCCAGTGGCTTAGCGGGGGATATTAGGGCCTTCCCTGCAAAGTTAGGTTTTGGACCCCAAACCAGATCTCATAAACGACAGCAAAACCGTGACATAACATAGGCTTAGGGTTCCCTAAAGTCCTGACCCCCTCCCCCTCCGCGATGCGGGAGGGTGTATGTCACACCCCTGACTTCATCCAGTTAGACCGAAGAGTGACTCTCCAAATGACCATGAGTGAGACTAATCTCAGTTAAGGTAATTTGTTGTTCACAAGGAACTGTCGGTCTTCAAGATGTCAGCACATTGGATTCCACGATTATTTGACTCCTTTTCACAATCAAACAAGGTGCGATTTGTCCAGTGAGATTATAAATCTTTTGGAGCAAGTCAAAGATTTTTTTTTGATCACCTGAGTCTTGAATCTAAGAATATGGTCTAGAGCAGTGCTTTAAACTTTCAATGTTTGCGACCCAATTTTCAGTCATAATTTTCTTCTCCCCCCATACAATAGCAATTTATTGAATGCAAGACTAATGTATTTTGACGCTAAAGCTACAATATGACTTTAATTATAATTCGTACAATTTATCAAGAAAAGTATTAAATTTTGTATAAGACAAGCCCATGGGAGTCAGTAGTAATTATTATACTTGTTTTTAATTTAGTATTGATAAATTAATTATAAAAATCTCTATACCTCCATTTTTTTTTAAAAAAAAAGGTGTCGTAAGTAGTTGGATACCTTAAGAGAAATGTAAAACTCTGGATGGTAATTATGAGAGAAGTCTTAAGAACTAGAGAAATAAAAATTAAGTTTCTACCCAACTCAAAAGAATTAAGGGGGGGGGGAGACACATAGATTTAACAAAATCACTAAAATATTCCTTCTGATAACTAACGTAAAAACAAAAGGTCAATAGTGTAAAGTAATCCATAGTCTTTCGAAAACAGAAGGGAACTTGATATGCAAATTAACATTCATGTCGTTAAAAATCAGAAAGAGGTTGCAAGTGCAGAAATCATGATTCCGTTGAAGCTGTTATTTTTTGCTATCTCAGCAGTGAAATTCAAACTTTTGGCTGATGTTCTGAAAAAAAGGCGTATGCAAAATGTCTCGACAGCGTGATCTACCAGAATTATATATATATATATATATATATATATATATATATATAATGGCTTGGCGTATTATCAGGAGACTGGGATCCGTGAAGCACAAAGAAATGTAGCGAATGCATTTGCAGTGGTAAAAAGTGTAATTGCAAGACTGGAATCGATTATATTAATTCGAGCATGTTCAACTTCGTCCAGGACAAGGTTATATTTATAACAAGGTATACCCCTTTAAGACCCGAATTATTTTTATCTTTAAATATTAAATTCTTCTGGTTATTAATACTATATGAACCCCAATGACACTGGAAAAAATAATAAACAAATTCCCACTGCCCCCTGGAACGTAGACAGTACCCGCACGATCATGCAGGTTGGGCGTTATCTGTGAAACAGGTCACCTATGAAATTTTACGAGTTATACATGTTTAGCTCTAAGTTGATAGAAGAAACAATCTTCATTTAAATAAAATTGTAACAAATAAGGAAATTATTGATGTATAGTTAACTCATTTATTAATTCATTATTTATTCACTGTGAAAATCTTTTTTTTTTGTTTTTGACAAGTATAAACAACCATTGCATGTTTCACAACATTTTTTCGAACTGCTTTCGTAGTTTTTTCGTAGTTTGAGAAATAATAATCAATAACAATTCTCACTATAATGATTTATTTGTAGATTCTGGAAGACGAGTTATCTCGTCTCTCGCGATGAAAGTGTTAAGAAAATCAAGTTTACACTAAAACCATTAATGAATGAAATTAAAATTGTTTCTGATATGCATTAAATTATACTTAATTAATTAAATCGCTCCAGGGATTCGAAGAAAGGAAATGCGAACTACATGTAATTTAGAGCCATTACTATAGTCAAAAGTAAGAAATCAATCATAACTGAGCAGAGATCTAGTTTTAAAACAATCGGAAACGTGTATGATATCAAAAAATTAAAATTTATCTGTCAAAGTGATGAACAATTACTTGTGTTTCTATCTAACACATTCTAGAACTAATAGCCTGTCATTGAACAAAACAATAAGCTAATTAACTCGACCCCATTTCCAGTTTCTGTATCAGTAAATTTAATTTTGAAAAGTATCAACAGAAGCACAAAAGAGCAAAAAAATGAGAATAATAAGATGTATAAATTGTCTTGTGACTTTTTCCGCAAATAAACTTGTCCTTTTTGCAATGCTCTTTCATACAGAAAGAATAAATACCAGATTCAATGTCAGATTCTGGTTTCGCCATCAAGTTTTGATATTCGTGTGGCAATGCGCATACAGATGAGCGCTCACGCATTTAAAACTTCTTTTCATCTTTAGGCTTAAGGAAATAAACGCAATACGTGAAAAAGAACAAAAAGCAGTTATTTATTTTTTGTGAAAAAGTACTGTTCACGGCCACACGGAAATAGAAATCTGATCTTTTAGCTAAAACAAAAAAAGGGGGGGAAAAGTAGTTTTAAGACAGTAGCATGTGAAGCAACTTCAAGTGTAAACACTGAATTAGGATATAAATGTTGAGAATAAGGTTACAAATTCTATTGTTTCTAAAATATTTCAATCTCGCAGTCTCAGATATTTCTCTTTTTATCAGTGTTAGAAGGGTTTATGGATATTCTTCTCCATTGATAGATTCTTTTAAACCAGTCTCTACTATTTAGTACAATCTATTCTATTTTATAAAAACCTCATTTCTATAATAATAACTACTGTGAAACTTAGAAATTAGAATTTTAATTCTGTCAGAGATCCATTGAATGGAATAATCGAAATTGCAGTACATTGAATAGAGCTAGATTTTAGGATTATGAGACAACATGATGTGGAAATTGAACTAGTTACCCTCATCATTTGATTATTTTTCGAATTACGAGATTCATCACTAATAATCCTCCTTTTATTATAAGGAAACGTTCAAACCATACGAAAGGCCAAACATTCGGTTTCCAGGGAATATATGTACATAAATTTCTCTTAAAAAACTTGTTAATTACAAATGAGTGTGTGACATTTTCAAATATTTATCAATCTTCCACCAGAAATCTAATTGCCATAATGAAATAATAAATAAATATAAAATACAACATTACGGAAAAAAATATTATGTAAAGTAACATTTAATTGAAAAAATTGAAAATAGTATATATTTTTTCATTATTTGTAATCAATTAGAGTTTAATGTGCTTGTAATTAATAATCTATTCCATTATAATTTTAATCATAAAGCCACTTTAATTGAAAAACAATTGCTGTTGGAAGTAAATAATATTTTTTAATGAATCTTTATACTATTTTCTGAGTTTCCACGCAATTGTTTTCTTGCAAACGTCAATTTTTTAGTAAACATGCATTGAAAACGCATTCGACTTCGATCTGTTTTCTGATGCCAACGCAATAAAAGTTCGTTCAATAACATTGTAGATAAGATCTTTTAAGGAATTTCTATAACTTTTGCTCTTAGTTTCTATTCCCTTACCCCCTAAAAAAAAAGATTAAAACGTTTTAATTGATATAATGGAAAGGTTAACATAGAATATGCTTAATTTTGTCGCAATGTAATGTCTTTTAGTCCATTTTTACAATGTCCATTGTAAATTAAGCAATGGATATTGAAGGAAGAGATAACTAAAATATAATTGATAAATTACAAGGTAATTGTGCGATAGTATGAGAACAACAAAACAAAAACGGCCCGTTGATTTCGAAATGTTTTATTTAAAACAATTTTGGCATTTTTCTTTCTTTTTTTTGTATTTCTGTAAAAGAATTTAATTAATGTAGGATATACCTACATAGTAAGTGAAACAACAGTAAGTATTTCTCGAAAATATTACCTTTATTTCAAAATTTTTTGAAAGCTTTAAAGGAAATTTTATTGCAATAGAAAAACGCTTTGAACTGATGTGAAATGTTAGAACCGATATAGAAATTTTCCTTGTTTCATCGGACTGATATACGTAAAAAAAATATTCAATGCTAAAAAATTTATATCTAAGCATACTATTTCAAAGATAGGGGAGGATTCTTTAGAATATTTTGAATACTAAAGATTTTTCTGGTACTAAAGCTTAAATAAAGTTGAATTCTATGCAAAAATTTCTGGAATTTGATAAATTGATTTCAATAATGATCTAAAAATTACAAAAAAGAATGATTTTTGTAATTTAAAAGGAACTAGAAAAACAGACATTTTCTTTTACATTCCAAAGAGTTTACAAATTATTCTATTTATATAAAAACAAATTTATGCACTGAGAATGATAAGCTAAATTCTATGCTCATGATCCAAATAACATATTTTTAAAAATCTCAAGCTAGTAAAAAAAAGCTCTTGTATATATGTCCTCAAAAATTAAATATTAAAATTTTTGTGTCAAATTTAAAAAAATGACTAAAAGTGCTGAAATATTTTCCATAATTTTGGGGTCGTTATTAGGGCTTCTGAAGGGATAAGCAACGTTCATAGTTTATCAATTGAAAAATTGTTCCATTAAAATTCTCGCCAATCAAAGAAATCAGACAAATTTCTTCTGAAAAATGTCTCAGAGAATGAATGAAAA
This sequence comes from Trichonephila clavipes, assembly GCA_019973935.1. NCBI lineage: Eukaryota > Metazoa > Arthropoda > Arachnida > Araneae > Nephilidae > Trichonephila > Trichonephila clavipes. The sequence continues at coordinate 237,931 of BMAU01014077.1, forward strand.
ACCTGATTATATTTTATAGAATTTTTATTTCGAAAGAAAAATACATCCAATTCTTTTTCTTACACCTTTTTTTTTACACGAATTTAACGATTTATTTACAAGAATTTTTTGTTCTAGCACGAATTTTAAAACGATTGGAGGATTCGTGACCTTAGGATGAGGGCGATTAGATCGAATTTATGACTGTTTATGATAATAAAGAAGTTGATAATGAAGAAGTTCAACTATTAATAGTGAGGACTTGAAATTTGCTACAAGTATGGGATAACACATTTTCTTACTCATGATCCTGACATAAAGCGCGCATTAAAATGTATCCGTAATCATTCGTACTAAATTTTCACTGAACACAAGTTTGAATTATTTTTATTTTAATAATAAAAATAAATTGGGTTTTTAAAAAAAAATTTTATACACATCTAACCTGAATTTATTTTTACTTTTTTTGCACGGTTTTGTATGGAACGTATCTACTGTGTAAAAAAAGAATTGGTGTAAATTTGAGACTGTTCAAAAGACTTTTTCAGAAGCATATAACAAAACATTTTTTTAAAAACATTTCAAGCTCACAAGACAGAATCTTCCTTGCAAAACGTCATGTTATTGTTTAAAAAAAAAAAGTCCGGCAAAAACCGTTAACTCCAGGAAGAGCGGCAGATGCTCTTGTTCAAAAAAGTATTAAAATAGAAGGCCATGTGGCGTCATATTCCAAAGACACATGACACCACTCATGCGTGGTAGACGCGCGGGAGACTAATGCTAATCGGGCATAGAAGAGTGAGAACAGGTTTCAAGAAGGATAATTGAATACACGCTCACATAATATGAAATTCTTCACTTAGTCATAATTGGGGTTTTTTCAAATCTCGTTTTGATAAAAAAGAAGTGATGTAAATGCGGTATTTGTTCCGTAGATTACACGAAACATAGTAACTTGCGTGCATATTATCGGCATACAAAACTTTTTATTTGTAGCGAATACATTGTTTTATATTCGTAGATATCTTCTGTCGTTAATGTAAATTTCTTAATGTTACAGTTATAACCTTTTACAAATGACAAAAATTTTGGAATTTCTATATTTCTCACAAGTATCAATGAATCAAAAATTGGAAAAAAGATAGGCACTACTCACGCGTGAAAGGATAAAAAGATTAACTGTATATTAATATGAAACTTCATATCTTTAAATACAATGTTAACAACTTACTTTAACCCGGAAGTGGTCGCGGGAGGTACAGAGTCACCCCAGGCTTGCGAAATCTTTAATTCTGGGAAAACTGTTTATTTGTTACCAATGGCCTTGAATGTGAGTGATTTTGGGGTTTTAGGGCGCAAGAGCCGAATTCGGCCATACGGCGCCACACATTTGTTTAAATTTTAAAAATAATTAAAAATTTAAAGTACTGATATGAACACACTTTTTTTATTAGAATATTAAAAAGCAATTAAACGCCAACTTAAATTAAGCGCCAAACATGTTAAAATTTTACAACATTTCATAAATTAAGTAAAAAACACTGAACATATAGTTTCAATAAGTTAAAATATCAAATCATGCAAAAAGGGTTTTTTTGAATGATAAAATCTACCATAATTTGGAGGGGAATATCCCCACCAAGTCAGACAGGTCTTTTGAAAAACAGACAAATGAAAAATGTGAATTTAAAACAATATCACAGCAGTCAAGGTGTTATGAAAAAAAAGTTAGTTCCTACTTTTCCTGTATCGGGATGGAGTTAACGCGCGTAAATATCCTTTAGGAAAATTTGTAGGACCTTCTTTAATAGCGAATTTATCCGTAGAATCTTGCTCAAGTTCCTCCTCCTCCACGTCATAAGTTATCATGTCCTCCTCATCTGTTGCATATTCTGTAGGTGCTGACTTTCTAGGTCTATGTGGAGCCATTTTTATTTCAATTTCTGGTTTCTGTACTTTTGGGCGCTTTCTTCTGTTTCTTGAATTTCGTTTTACACACTGTGGGATTTCAGGTGCATTAGAATGTTCACTATTGGATGTAGTAGGAACAAACTCTGGTAAAGGAACTAATGGTTAAATTTCAGTTGAAAGTGCAGCAAATTTATTAGAAGTTGTAAGAGGGTGGGTTTCAGTTTCTAAAGGTGAAACAGAAGTATTCAGGTTATTGCCATGAGAAGTAGTAGTACTAGTAGTAGGAACGGGTATTTTTAACAACGACTCGCTTTGTATTGTTGGTATTATTGCAGATGGGGAAGGAAGTAGATGTGCTTGAGTAGATGAATATGACGTGGAGACGGTAGACACTGAAGACGAGGTACTAGGCATCGTATTTTCAGAAGATACGGGTTTCAAGCATTGTAAAGGTGGACAGATTGTGTATGTTATATTTGGATCTGTTTGGGTAGTTGTGGATATAGTTGAAGGTTTAGTAGTCTGAGCATACGTTTGGATTAACTGTGGAACTATTAATTTGCGTGCTTCAAAATAAGATACGTTTTTATTGGTTTTAATTTCTCCGATCTGATTTTCTAATTTCCATTTTGGGCATACTTTTGAATCTGATGGATGAGACTGGGTACAATTAACGCATTTCGGCTCTAGAGTACAATCCGTGGAAGAATGCCCAACGGAAGCACATCTAGAGCATGTTAATTGACCGCAGCAGGAAGTTTGGGAGTGACCGAACCTCTGGCATTTGAAACAGCACAGAGGGTTCGGTATATAGGGACGGATTTTACAATTCAGATATCCAGCTTTTATTGTGTTTGGTAGTTTTGGGCTATTAAATGTTAAAATTAAATGTTTTGTGGGAACAATTGTAGAGTCTTTTTTTATTGTGATTCTCCTGACCTGAGTGACACCCTGATCAGAGAAACCTTCAAGTATCTCTGAATCAGGAGTGCCCATCAAGTCAGGTTCAGAAATAACACCGCGACAGGAATTCAGGGTTTTATGCGGACTTACTGTTACAGGGTTATTAAGAAATGATTTCGCAAGAAGAAAGGACTTGGTTTGTAAAGATGACGTAGTTTCTATTAGCAGATCTCCGGAACGCAATCGTTTTACGGATTTCGGTTCACCACCTATTCCGATGAGGGTTTTATGAATAGCAAAAGGCGATATTTTTTACATGTCATTGTTAGGAAGTGAAATAAGTAAAAATCGAGTAAATGCAGAAACAGTATCAATGTTGAGAGTGGGTAATACGAGGCCTTTATCCGGGCACAGCAGCATTGGATCCATAAGCATGAAACAAAACTTCGTCCTGGAGTGCCTCCACCCACCACGGAGTCCAACAAGGGAGGCAGTGTGCCGGTCATCTGGCAAAAACCAGGCACAGAGCTTACCTGGAGTACACCCAGAATATAGTACTACAGCATCAGGGCGAGGATCCAACGGGTAAACCCGCCACCCCTTATCTGCAGCACTAACCCTACAGCAGTGTCTCTTTTGGAACACCGAAGAGAGGTACCACCAGCCGATTGACAAGAGTGGACTCACTCCTGCCACCCGTCTACAGCGAAGCGTGGGCCAAAGGTATTCCCAGGACACCATTTTCCTCCTTACGGGACACCGCACACGGCAAACATGCGGGTTGGCTAACCAACGGTGTTAATCGAAAACAAATAAAGCAACACAATAAAAATATTTAAAGAAATATACGAAAAAGAAATTAAATAACGCAAAACAAATTATAAACCAAAATATGTTAATAAAAAATGCAAGTTTTCTCATTAGAAAAAAATAATTTGGACTAGATACTATATAAAATATTTGTCTGTGGTCTGGACGTAAAAAAAAGAAAAGGAAAAAAGGAATGACAAGAAAAAGGGTCGAAAATAGAGAAGGATGACTAGGGTACCCCGGGTTCGTGAAGTCCATGTTTACCAAAGACAGTAAACCCCTTGGGAAAAGGGAAAGATCACTAGGGCACCTCGGGATTGTGACACCCGTATTCACCTAAAGAAGGTGAGCCCCCCTGAGGGGCCAATGGCCTTGAAAGCCATTCATAAGAGGATGCTTTCCAATGGCCTTGAAAGTATCCTCTTATGTGACAGTCTTCATGGGAACAAAAATGTATATGTTACATACCTCCCTTTTCTTTGTGAGTGGCAAACGTTTTTTTTACAATCTTAAGGTACTGAGTTTCCCGCGTGACCAGTTTTGTTCCAAAATATTTTCTATGAACAGGCTACATTTTCCCCCTGTGAACAACTTAGTGGTTTTGATTGTTGTGTAGTAAAACTTATTATGGTTTATTCGTATATATGAGCAAATATATATATATATATATGTATATGTATATATATATATAAAGGAAATGGGCATCTGTGATTTCTATTGAAGGTTGAAACTGAAGGGAAGGGAAGAATCTGCTGAAGTAATGCATATTAATCATGATACTGAAAACAAATTTGATAAAAGCGATGAACACATGAAACGTTTGAGTTAAAAGAAAAATTTTCAAATGCTACCAACAGAACTCCATCAAGAAAAATATAAAGCCATAAGTGTACCACAAGACGCACTTTACCCTGTCAAAAAGACACAAGCAAGAAGAAGTTCAACATGCTATTTGTCGATTATTAAAGGACAACAAAACTACAATAACTGGAACAAAATCTGACAGTTTTGCCTGCAAATAACATTCCTTTAATGTTAGTGAAAAGTGTCTGTGATTTTATTAAAGTCACGTACATTTGAAGCTTCTTGGTTCAGTTTGTGTGATTGACATTTTTGACATTTTTTATCAAACCCTCAAAGAAAAATTGAAAAAAAAGTCCTTAAAAGTAGGTAAGTATACTTCCTCTTAGTTAAATTATTCACTCGAATTGCGATTTTTATCGTGTACAATAAAAATAATTATAAAGGAAAGATTGGGGTGGCTCAGTCACCTCGCGCGATCTTTAACGTTAGTATCGAGCACTCGCCTGCTCCTGGGTTAAGTGAGTTTTGAATTTCTGTCCATTGCTCCAAAATTTATTTTCCTATTTATCCCTTTGATAAATAAGCAAGTAAAACAATAGTAATCCATACGGATTATTAAAAATATTTTACTTAATAAATTAGAAGGGCATTTTTTTTGCATGCTATAAAATTTTAATATGATTCCTGACAGAAGCTTATCCCTATATTTTGCGTAACTTTTGCTCCCGTACAAGTATGTGCGAAAAAAAGTTTTTTTTTTGTAAAAATAAATATGTATCATTTGTATTTACGTATTAACTTCAATTACTTTGTTTATGATTAGAAATACACACGCATTATATTGCAATTAAAATTAAAATTACTCTTACCACATTCTTACTTCTAAAGCATAGACAGTCTCGCAGCAAGAAAATCTGAGAAAATTAAATTTAATCACCAAATAAATCTTCACATCGATTTTTTATGGTTACACATGTCATACGAGTCTTGTATTCTTACGAAGAGGTGTTTTATCGAAATTCTGAGGGAGAATTTTCCCCCCAAAATTGGCCGGTGATGTCGATTGTACATTCTTACGTAAATTAAAAGTTTTTCCTATTGTATTAACAGGAATAAAATCTAAATATTGAAACAGAGTGAGACAGCTCTCTATTTCTGCCATGACTTGACAATAAGTAAACTTTATAAAAAGATTATAATTCATTGACAATGTGTTATTCACACACATACACGCACACAAATTTCGCATCGCATTATATGTGTAAATCGTGAATGAGTTAGTCACACTATTCATACAAATGGAAAACTTGCAATTGTGTTTTTCAACTATTTTTTCTGCAAGAGCAGAGTTTCAGTATGCTTTATCGAATAATACATAAGTCAATTGAGTCTGTCTGTGACATAGGGAGAATCATGGCTTATCACTGGCGTAGCTAGTTCTGAGTGGGCTCTGTATCAATATTCCTTCGGGGCCCTTTTTTAGATTTGAAAACCTGTTAGTGGGACTGTTATAGTTACGCATATTGGGACCCCTGTAGCTCGGAGCCCCGTATCATCGGTAGCTACGCCCCTGTGGCTTATAGAAATTACAGATAATCATTTCGAAAAAAAATGTGCTTTATTGGACAAAATGAAGCCACAGTGATGCGATTATTGAATTATAAGGGCAAGAGGATTAGATCGACAGACGAGAGAGCTGGCACCGGCATTTTCATAAAATGAAGATAGGCAGTGCCGGTTTAAGCTCATTTCGGGACCTGGGTGCAGATGATCTATGGGCTCCCTTAGCAGTGGCTTATCGAAATTTATAACCAGAAAATCAAGTTAAGTCCAGCGTATCCGGGCCCCTGAAGAAGCTGCGCCAAGCATCCAATGGATAAACCAGCACTGAAGACAGGTATGTTTGCAAATGACAAAGTGACAGATTGTTCTGTAACATCGAGAACTCTAGCAAATGAATTGTGTTTGTCGTACAACACTCTGTGACCATCCGTACCTTTCACCACCGTTTGAAATAGAGGTATTGGCAATAGGCATCTGTGTTGCTATTCTCTCTGGTAATACATCCCAGATGTAAAATATTTTAACGGTGCCTCGAACATACTGGACATGGACGAACAATTGAGATGACTTGTCTTTTCATATGAATTGCATCATTACTTTCGAATTTCCCCTAATACGCATTGCTGATATGTTTTATAGCTACTGTAACACCTTTGAAGATCGGGAATGTGTTGTCGTCTCTTACCTACAAAGCTTGCTTTTACGGTTAAATTCCAATGAAACACTTAAAACAGAACATTCAACTATTCTTCATTGTCCACCAGGTTGCACTACTACCTTGTCCGGTCCATTCTTCTGGCTTTTCATAGATCGAACATAGCAAATGATTGCCAAGCAACTGGTCATTATAAATCACATGCTGCTACGCCAGATGCTGCCATGTATAGAAGCAGCATGAAATGACATGCCTCAAAACATTTTTAATTAAGAAAACAGATTTCCATTTAAAAAATGATTATATTGAAGTTAGAGTAAACTAAGTAGATAAAACGTAATGTATTACTAAAATTTATGTATATATATTTTATTTATATAAGTTTTGATGCAAACTTACATTTTAGTTAAACTTTTTGCTCTCCATCTAGCCTTTGTATGAATCCGGGCCTTCTTAAAGTGGTCAAGCGCATGGTAACGCGGATTAACGGAAGTTAAAATTCGACAGTTGAATGAATCGCTAAAAAATTAAAACCTAAGTAAGAAATGCAAATAAAATGATAAATGTTTCGCATTTTTAGCACTACATTCTTTAAAATTATTTCTACCTCTATTATCATCCAGGTCTCGACTGCGAGACAGTATGATTTAGAACTTGTTGATAACATTTGAAATGAATTCAAATGTCAATTATCAGTCACACGCAATCTTTGGACATCAACGATTGTTCTTACTAGTATTGTTAGACATATATGAGGAAAAAATAGTTCCGGCTGAAGCATTAAGAAAGCCAGCATAGATTTTCTGAAAAAAATATTAAGTGCCACAGAAACGGTGGACAATAGACAAAAGCGATTGAAGAAATAAGTGTTCTTTTATGAAGCAGTTCCTTCATATGTGAAAAAACAAATCTTTTAATTTATTTGATGCCGCGTAAATTCAATTTATTAAATACTTTATAAAGACATAGAATTTGAGCTTTCATGAAATTTACTCATCAGACAAAACTATTCATTTTCTAAAGATTTCTTTATATATACATATATAAATATATATACAGTCAAACCTCTATATTACGAACCTTCGCGAATTTTTCTATATAACGAACTTTTCCTTCAAGAACACATTTCACGGTTTTCCTCGCAAAATACCTCCCAATAGCAAGCGCATTTTCTATACAACGAACTTTTCCCTTGTGTCTCAATTTCTCTTCACCCTATTTTTAAAGTATTTTTCGACATTTCAAGTTATTCTTTCTTTAACACATATTATGGAGGTCATATAACTTGAATTGTTTTTATTAAGTGCCTAACTCGCTGAGAGCAATATAATTCTGGATATTTCTTCCAAGGAGGGCAACTGTTAACTTCCCACTGTCCAGTTCCCTGGAAACATCTTCGATAGCCTCAGTGGAGTTGTCTGGTGTCCCCATTTCCTTTAACTAGTATCTGTTCATTTGTAGTGTTGATCAGCCGTACTGGTAGCTTCGTTTCTAGTAGCTTGAAAATGTCAAAACGTAAGTGCTTAAGCCTCAAAGAAAAAACAAATTAATTCTTCAGGAAGTGGATAAAGTTGTCAAAAAATTTCCTTGCGTTTTTTCTTTCTTCCTTTTTTTCATAGGTAAGATACATGGAATAGACATACACTAATTTACTAAAAGGTGAGAATAATTACTTTTTTGAAAGAAATGTTTATGAATTTAAAATGTTTCTTATGTGGTTAAAAAATCAAAATTGTAAGATGAACCTCTGTATAGCGAATTTTCCATATAACAAGCCTTTTTCGGGATTTAGCGACTTCGTTACATAGAGGCCCGAATGTATATATATATATATATATACAGGTATATATATATATATACAGGTATATATATATATACAGGTATATATATATACAGGTATATATATATATATACAGGTATATATATATATATATATATATATATATATATATATATATATATATATATATATATATATATATATATATATATATATAAAAGAATTTTTTCAATATATAATCATATACATATACATACACATATATATAAATTTATACATATATATACATATACACAAATACATAAACAAAAAATATAAAAATAGACATATAGTTATATACCTAAGATAACTAAATACACTGCTGGACAATTGCTAAGGACGGATCACAAATTGCTATATAGCATAACATTAAGCGAGATATGAGGCCTAGTAGGATAAAATATAGTTGCCACACTGTTCAGACATTAGAAAAAAGAATATTTATTGTTCTGAAAAGTACAAAAGCTGTGAAACATCTGAAAAAAAATTTCATTTGATTTGCGTACGGAGAAATGGAACAATGCATCTAAAAGTCAGCAGGCACCTTAAAGAAAGGTATCAGTACGGGATATGTCCACCGTGGAGTGTGTGATGCAACATTCCACACGTCGTACCATACTTTGCACAACATTATCCAGCAGCTGTTGAGGCAATTTATCCCATTCCTCTGTGAGTGCACGGATGAGGGTGTTCTTGTTTGTCGGAGGATAGTTTCGACCAGCAACTTGCCTCCCTAAAGCATCCCACACATTTTCATTGGCTTTTAGTTCTGAAGAACGCGCTGGCCATACGAGACGTTGAATACCCTCGCTGTCTAGACAATCCTGAACAGTGAATGTTCGATGACATGTTGCTTTGTCGTCCATAAAAACAAATTTATCACCGACAGCACCACGGAAAAGACGAACACGAGGAAGTAGATCTTCATCAATGTATCGTTGGCCCGTCATAGTCCCATTTGCAACCACATGTAGGCGCGTGCGGCCATTGATCATGATGCCGACCCACACCATGATACTGCATGTCGGATATCGGTCCTTTTCCTGGATATTTTCTGGACGATAAGCAGTACCACTCTCGCGCCAGATCAGTTGGCGTCTACAATCCGATGACAGACTGAACCTACTCTCATCTGAGAATAGTAGGCATGTCCAGTCCTGTTCAGTCCAATTGTGATGCTCACGACACCATTGCAAACGGGCAGTACGGTGCTGTCTGGTCAATGGGACACACACAACAGGTCTGCGTGCGTATAGTCCTCCTCCCCTCAAACGTCTGGCAACAGTTTTTCAGGAGATCTGCTTTCCTGAGGCAGCAAGAAACTGATTTACTACCTGCTGAGCTGTGGTGCGCCTGTTCCTTTTTGCTGATAGGACGATATATCTGTCTTCTGCAGACGTCGTACTTCTAACACGACCTCCCCCGTGCCGTCTACTACACATTCCAGTAGTTTTAAATGACTTCCACAGCCGTGAAACAACGGTGTGAGTGATGTCGAACTCCCTGGCAACATCTGTTATTTTTCGCCCTTCTTCGATCTTTCCAATAATTCGGCCACGCATAAAATCATCTATGTGATGTCGGGTAAACATGCCAAAAATTTTAAGTTCGTCTATTAAATCTTTCCTGTAAAACTTTGACTTGAAACAACAACTGTTCATACGCGTCAAAACCTTTAAAGCTCTTATGAACGCTATCACGTGATGAACAGACGTGGAAAAAAATTTGCATACTCATACTTCTTCTTACTAATATCCCGCACTTCTTCTAATTTTCCACATTTTGCTTCCTTTCATTTTGTGGTTGCTATGGGTGATAGTATTATCCGTCCTTAGCAATTGTCCAGCAGTGTATATACACTCTGTCGCAAAAAAATATATGCACCCAGAAGAAATCAAGCTACAATCACGAAACTCGGCAAGAATGTACTCTGGTAAGAGATATGCAAATGATTAAAATTTCGAAGCCAATGAGACAAGGCTAAGTGTGCTATGCGCATATTAGTTGCGCAACTGGGAGAGTTTAAAATCATGAGTACGAGCGCCGTACGGCTATCCAAGCGAATCTGATGACTTTGATAGACGATATTGAGACTTTGGATGCCTCTAAGACGTAACCGGCGGCAGTACGAGCAGCTGACGGACTTTGATAGGGGCCGTATAATAGGCCTCAGAGAAGCAGGTTGGTCGAATAGACGTATCGGCCGCCACCTCGGTCGGAGCGATATGGTAGTTGCTCGGTGTTGGCAACAGTGGATCACAGAAGGTAGAGTGTACCGTCGCGGAGGGTCAGGACGTCCCAGGAACACAAATGATCGCGAGGATCGTGCAATCAGAAGAGTGGCCACTTCGGCACCAACAACGTCGCTAGCATCGATTCAACGCCACTTACCTCCTTCCAGACATCCAGTGCCATCAAGAGAAACCATAAGGAGACGACTGAGCGAAGTTGGCTTGAGGAGCCGACGTCCGCTAAGACGCTTACCACTGACCCCACATCATAGGCAGTGTCGACTGGATTTTTGCCGACCTCGGGCAACTTGGAGTGTGACAGACTGGAGACGTGTCATCTTCAGTGATGAATCCCGATTCAGTCTCAGTGATGATGACCACCGCACACGTGTCTGGAGGCGCACCGGCCAGCGGTCCGATCCGGCATTTATTGTCGAGCGGCATACAGCAATTTCACAAGGTGTGACAGTGTGGGGAGCAATTTCTTGGGACACACGATCATCTTTAGTGGTCCTTCAAGGCACTTTGACAGCTCGCAGATACGTGGACGATATTTTAACGCCGATTGTGCTACCCATGCTATCAAGTCGCCCAGGTGCCATTTATCAACAGGATAATGCTCGTCCACATACTGCGCGACTCTCCCAACAATGTATTCAAGGATATGACGTCCTACCATGGCCTGCCAGGTCACCAGATCTTTCGCCAATAGAGCATGTCTGGGACGCGCTGGGAAGGCAACTGCAGCCGTCCCGAGATACAGGAGAATTAACTGCGCAGATGCAAAGACTATGGCAGGATCTTCCACAGGAGGTCATAAGTGATCTAATTGAATCGATGCCACGCCGAATTTCGGCTTGTATAGCTGCCAGAGGTGGCTTTACTACTTACTGATTTTTAACCTTTTGCAAGCTGTAACCGCTTAATAAAATGATATTTTGTTCTGAATTTTTAATCATTTGTTTATTTTCATATACACTACATGCATACCAAATTTCGTGAATGTAGCTCAATTTCTTCTGGGTGCATATATTTTTTTGCGACAGAGTGTATATATATATATACAGGTATATATATACATACAGGTATATATATATATATATATACATGCTTCTCAGCGAAAATTTCTAATTTCCGTAAAAAATTTAAAATCTGTTACGACTCAATGTCTTCACGTTTATACGTGATATGGAAATTCGGAGAATAGTGCTCCAACTCAGGTGTCGTTTTTGTCTTTTAACCATGCTTCAAAATTATAAGATCATTTGCCAATAATTCTCGTATTGCTTCTAAGTGTGTGAGAAGTTAATTATTTATCAATTAATCTGTAAAAAGTTTTCTTTTAGGGGGTTTTCTTATTCACGATGTTTTCTTCATGTCATATAACATAAACTAGAGCGTTATTTCATTTGTGAAGCTCAAGAAAGCCAGTATAATGCAGCTCTAGCCACATACCCATCACATCATTCGAATTAATGATTATGACATCATTTTTTTAATCTTTGAAGATGTGATATTTTTCCACCATAAAGAATGTTTTTTATTTATCTTTGACCACTTGCGTACACACAGACAAATGAAAAAAGTACATTTGGATAAAGCTCAAGGATTCGGGAGGTCCTGACCTTAAAGTCTTAGTAAATTTATGGATGACGTGCATAAGGCTCATGTAACAAAGTTTGTTACAAATGAACAACGAGACACATGGAAACGATCTTGCAGTTTTAAATGCTTGTAAATTTCGCTTGTGTTATTATAGGAATCTGTGTAAATGCAATTCGTGGTAAATTATTTACATTTATTATTGTATTCGAGATAATGGATTATTCTTCGAGATGATAGATGAATTGTTTAAGTATCAATCACATAATATTATTTGTTTCATACCTTAGATGGTTTATTATACAGAAATTGCATAACAATTAAGTAATTCTATTAGAAGTGAAATTTTTCTTTTAAGTATTGTGTCGAAAGTTCCGGAATCAACCTTGGAAAAATTTGTAATGCTGGTTCCTATATATATACATATATGTAAATTATCGATTACAGGGTGTTCATTTTATGGTTTGTAGTCCGTGGCAGTAAAAATCGAACTTGATATTGATCAGTCATCGTTTATTTAATTTAATTTTAACATCGGGAGATTTATTTTTAGCGTGCTGTGTTCGATCAAGTGAAGAAATACAAGAAAGGGAATTATTCACCATTTAGAATTAAGGGGAGTTGGAAACCTTTCTCTCTGTCTATACTGACAATGTTAAATTGGCTGTTTTCGATGTTCCTTTTCTCAAAATCTGTTTTATGTACATGCTTGAAATTTTTCATACTATTAAAGTACACCTCTCTCATTATACTAAAATGAGCTTTTAGCTAATTTTGAATTTTTTAATAAATTAGGAAATATTTTATCAAACATTGCGAAATTTGACCCATTTTTTACTTAAAAAATTAGTAAAAATTAAATTTTTGAGTTTTTTTACAAAAAGCTCATTTTAGTATATATTAGACATCATTATAAATAATTCATAAAAAACTTACATACCTTTGAACAGTAGTTTCTCAGAAAAGGGGTACATCGCACGTTAAAATTTACATTTTGAGATAAATTGATTTTAATGTATACAGTAAGACTTCTAATCGGCTAGGAAATAAAAAAATAAAAGGCTCAATTTAAAATAAAAGATACATGTTTTGGTTTATATCAGTCGTTACACTTTTAAGCAAAAACAAAGTAATTTGTTTACAATTTTCGCCATTAAAATGGGCGTGGCCCAAATTCAACGATTATTTAAAAATACGTTTTAAGGGCTTCTAAATACCCTAGAGGTTAAAGTAAGGTATTTTTAGAAAGGTTCAAATCTATACAATTTGAAAATGTAAAAATCTCAAATTGTCAAAAAAATAAGAATTTAGCTTTCCAACTCCCCTTAATTACTTAAGAGGAAAAATAAAGAAAAACGAAATATAGAAATATAATCACGTGTTCAAGCGAAGGGAAATATAAGTTATTTTTAGAAATTTCATTAGTCTTTAGAGAAGTTTCAACTGCTTCGTAAGGCACATGAAGGCTATTATGATATTCTTTTACTAGAAATCGCCAATAAATGTATCCAAAGTTCAAGGTCTAATACTTTTATACCACACAACTACTAATAAATCTGTTAAAATATTGAGATGAATTCTTCATTGCTAGAGGAAATGAGACGCGTTTCAAATAGGGTATTCATAAAGTGACCATTTTTTTTACAATGAAAAGGAGGACGAAAAATTTAAGAAGAAATTACAACTTAAATATATGAAACGTTTTATTAATTCAAACAAAAATACGTTAATTATACTTACATTCTTTTTAATTATTATCTTAAAAGAGTATTTTTCCATTGAATGATTTATTTTTTGTCAACATATCATTTTCTAACATATCGGAAAGTTCGGGCAAAAAATATCCTTCACTCTGAATTTTACGGTAAACACTGTAGCTAAAATATTAACATTAAATTTTGATTTCTCACTAATCGCTTCACAAAAATAATCACTAACTGAAAAAAACTCTGTGACGGGCTCACGCGTCTTTTCATTAACATGTCCTTTGGGTTCTTTGGGGCCAGAATTAATAGCAACTCTTTTCCAACCAAACCCAAGAAGTGAAGCGTGAAGGAAAGATACAAATTAGGAAGCTTTTAAATATCAGAAATTAGAGTAAGCGGGGTGGAAATTTGAGGAATGTTATGATAATCCATGATTCAAGTGTGAAGAGGTTTTGGAAAGGTCAAGTGACAGCCAACAGAAGTTATACGTGATAGAGAGCCCTTTGGTCAAGGCGCATACGATTGCACTCCAGTAAACCGCAACTTCCAGTAGGATTAGATTGATCGTTCGACATTAAGGTAGGAGTGACTATTTAATATTTGTATCTGTAATAGTATTGGAATTGAGTTTAGGTGAGTTAGTTATTGTTTGTGAACCGTGTTACGTTATTTCGGTATTATATAGATTGTGTGTTTGGCGACCATAGATTCTCTCACATATATTATTATTATCTAATCTGTTACAAGTTTAAGTTTAAGATCTTAATAAAGTCATATTAAGATCATGGCCGCTTCTAGTTCTTCATTTATTCCTACACCTCTAGCTCGCGCTGATAATCAAGGAGAAGGGAACCCGAGGGGGGGGGTGCCCTTACAACTCTTTCAACTCTGCTGCATTAGTTCGAGGGCAGCAAAACGTAAATTCAACAAGAATAATTACATTTTCATGTGGAATGTGTTCATTTTGGAAATGTTTTAAGTTAATTTCACCCATATTTTACCAATTTCTCAGCATGTTGATTTTACAATTGTTCTAATTTATTAGAATTTAACTATACATTCAGTCTACTTTCTACTTGAAACAGACAATTGTCATCGATTTTAATATCAGGCATTTGTTTCAATAAAAACTCAACATAATTTTCTATATCTGTCCACTTTACTTGAGACTAAGTCAAAAAATACCATTGAAAACAGTTATTTCCTGTGATATTTGTTTCAGACCATTCATTCTTCGACATTTTGAAAACATGTTTGGTTCACCTCTGAATACAGAGATTAACAGATCAGTTTTAAAATACTGAAAAGGAGGACAAAAAGGAAGATACTTTTCGAGGAAGGACAGAATCTATAAAAGGAGAACTGTCCTCCCCAAAGGAGGACGGTTGGTCACCTTAGTATTCACAATAATGATTTAGATATTGTAAATAAATAAGAGTGGAATTTTTTTAAATAAATATTAACTTTAATTATTACGTATAGAAGCAAAATTCTAAAAAGAATCCAAGGCCACTTAAAACCTGTCCATAATTTCGAACATAAATGCAATTTTGAAACTAGTTTGTGTAAATAAAAATAATATTTATTTAGCATTATATTAAGCAAAAAAAAAAAAAAAAAAAATCCAAGTGAATGGATCACAGAGAAGATCTAAGTAGAACTCTACAAAATTTACAAGTTATCAAATTTTAAAAGGTCATCTAGCTAGAAAGAATGAAGATCGTTGCTGCAAGAAAATTTTTCTGACAAAGCCCATGGAAAATAGACCTCGGGAAAGACCTCCGTTAAGATGGATAGACTGAGTCGAAAAAGATCTAAATATTTTAAAGGTCGAAAACTGGAAAACAGTTGCCAAAAGTAGAGATCCATGGAGAAGACCAGGGCCCACCTAGGGCTGTCGAGACATTGAAAAAAAAATAAATGAAAACTATTTATAACATAAAATTATACTATTTGATAATGAAATTTTTATTTCCCTTCGAAGGTAAATACTGCAAAAATAAAAATAATATGTTGGAAAATATCCTTAAAAAATAAACCATACAATAAAACAGTGGCACACGGTGGGGTCCCCGGGTCAGGATGGACACCCCCCTCCCGAAAGCCTTTGGTTTTTGTTTCGATTTATTATAATCCTATGTATATAAAACGTAAAATTTAATTCAGTATTTGGTATTAATAATTAATTTTATGAATTAATGCTGATTATTTATTCAATAATTA
This sequence comes from Trichonephila clavipes, assembly GCA_019973935.1. Lineage (NCBI taxonomy): Eukaryota > Metazoa > Arthropoda > Arachnida > Araneae > Nephilidae > Trichonephila > Trichonephila clavipes. The sequence goes on from BMAU01014077.1 coordinate 254,137, forward strand.
ATTTTTTTTTTACTGTGTTCTGTTCCTGAAAGTCGACGAAATCAAAAGAATATGTTTGGTGGCGTACTGATGCAAGATACGAGAATGATGGACTTTCGTCCTGGATCCCCCCTCACATCTTCCGAAAAATTCCTATGTGCGCTACTGCAATAAAAAGGAATCGAATTTTTGATATGCTTTTCCTCCATATTTATTACATTAGAGTCTATTCAGATATTCTACAGAATTGTTATTAGAACAAATATCTGACAATAGGTGCTTCACTTCACATAGGTTACGTTCATATTTTAATTAAACAGCACAATTAGTAAAGTACCATATCAAAGAAAAACACGTACTTTTTATTATTATTTTAATAGCATCATATTTTTACAAAGAACCTTGCGTGTTAATGCGATAATTTAATCGACCTAGCATATTTTTCATCCTTTTGCAATTTTTCATCTCAGCTGCTCCATATAGCAGCCTCTGCGTGTAAACGCACCTCATGCAACCGAGCTATTTAGTTCACTAGCCGACCCTTAATTGTGTGTGAACGTTCACCTTGTTTGTTTACGCACCTGCTTCCATATAGCATTGCTCTCTCTCTCTGCGGTATTAGTAACGTAACCTCAAGCTTTCCAGTACTTGCAGTAAAACTTGAATAATTCCGATTGGCAGGTCGAGTTCACGATTGTGTGTTTTAGACCAGAGAGCCGTAAAAGGAGATGTTATTACGTTTTGGAAGCTATATTTTTTTCCTACAAAATAGAATTGACTGAAACCGATCTAATAATCTTAGAATCCAATCAAACAGATACTTATTTATAAATCGAAGCATTTATATTTAGAATTTCCGTCTACTTGCCCTTTTGAATTCAGGAACATGAAGTCAGTTCTATTATAAATTTTATTTTTCTCCTCAAATCTGGACTATCGTATCGACTAAAATGAAATAGAACGCATTAGATGGCGTGAAGAGTAACGAAGGTTTATATTTCGAATTCTCTATGCATATTTTCCTTCGAGATTTCTGAAAATATTGTTTATAAAATTCTCTGTCACTCATAAACTCAGGATTTATTTGAATTTCTGAATTCGAGATAATAGCAGATTTGTATAATATTTATGATAAAAATTACGTGAGCAGGGAATGTATTGACTTGAGACAATACTGAGTTACAGGATCAAAATCTAAGAAACGGCTGTATATATTGCGAAATATGGAAATTTCTGAAGAAATTTAAACCAATTCCAAATAATTCTTAAATTTTTTTGAAATCACAGCCGACAGGTACTTTTTGTAAATATTGATAGTCGAATAACCAATATAAATTTGTGGCAAGTAACACAGTCTAGTTTTTTTTTGTACCAATTCGTTAGCTCAGAATGAAGACCACGGGCTATATATATATATATATATATATATATATATACAAGTGTATGATTACACTATAAAATCAATCCTATAAATTTCGCAGGCGATCGGACGGTATGTCGTACCTAATTTATACTATGCTACTTAGGGTTAAAGGTATGAAAATCTGAAAATAGATACAAAAATATTTCAAAAATTGAAGGAAAAAAATAATTTTACGGTTATACCTTCATTATTCTTTACTCTAGGGGTCTTCAACCTTTTACGTTCGAGGGCCAAGTTAATAAATTCACAATGATTCGCGGGCTACACAATAAATTCACAGTGATCCGCGGGCCACACGATTGTCAAAAAATATTGTAGTAAGGAAATTTATATAAAAAAGTGAGATTTTTGTTTTTGTTTTACAAGACTGTAATTTATTCAATGGGAAGAGATGGTGCGTTACACAGAGTTTTATATATATCGATTTCAAAAAAGTTAAATGTAAGTCGAAGTAAAATACTTTGCGAGCTCATCTTTTTTTCGAAAATGTCTGAGATTTTATGCAAAGTCATATTCTTTTATATTTAAAATACAATGAAATTTTTGAAAAATTCGTAATTTCCAGAAAATTTTATCTTAAATGTCTATCAAACATATCAGAGCAATGTTTTAAATATGAAGAACAATAGGACAAAAAGACTCTTTTTTTTACAGCAGGAAGCAGACAGGGCAATGTTTTTAAACTGCCTCAAATTTAAATGAGGGGTCATTAAAAGGCCTTCAGCGGGCCACGGGTTGAAGACACTATTCTATATTAGTTGCTAGTGATCGAGTGTTTATTAACGTCGCGCTCTAAAACAACACGAGCTCCATTGTCAACTGATCTCACAATTTTGAACCATAGTCAAGCGACGAAGACATCTCAGCCGGCACCCACTCTCTTAACTTCCATATCTCGTCAACATAAGGATTTTTACCCACGATTTAACATGCATCTATGGCGAGTTTTGAGTGGCACCAAGACTCGAACTCGCGAGTCGAGAATCATGGGTCATTAGTTCGGAACGATAACTACTAGCCTACCGCGATTGCTCTATATTAGTTGCCTTTTTTGTCTTTGCCACCCCTGGTGTAACAGTTCAAGCGATCAAAAAGCTTGCATTAGTGATCAACAAAATAACATGGTTTCTATTAGCGTGACGCTCCCATTCAGTGGCACACACAAGGGGAGGGAGTCCGGACCCCCCACAAAGCCTTTGATTTTTTCCGATTGATTATAATTCTAAGTATATAGTACGTAAAATTTAATTAATTACTTGCTATTAATGATTAATTTTATTAATTAATGCTAACTATTTATTCAAAAACTAGTTTTTTACTGTGTTTTGTTAAGGAAAATCACAAAATCAAAAGGAGCATGATACAAGAATGGTGAACTTTCAACCCCCCTTGAAAAATTCCTGTGTGCGCCACTGCTCCCATTTATATACATTATGTTGATGTTGGATCATTAGTTAGTAAACACTAAAAGCTAACAGATAAAACTGTTTATTTTAACAGTAACAAAGAAAAAAAGGGACGATACAAATATTATACCAAAACATTTAAGAGCGCGCCATTGACCAAAATGGTTAAAAAGCTCGTAGTAAGTATTTTTTCCACGTCGTATTCGTTCTCTGTCTCTCTCGGGTCTCTCTGGGGATCGCTGCTAGGCTCCCTGCGAAGCAAGCTGAGTTACGTGTCAGGGCGCGAGCAGTGGCGCCCCCTTCACATACAATGTTACCTCAGGGGTGGGCAGACTTTTCCAGGGCACGGGCTTATTCCAATTTTTTAAGGTGTTGCGATCCACCCAGTATCAGTGGAGGACACAAGAAGGGGGAGTCCACGGGTCCGGCCACACCCTTGATTTTAGTTCCATGTATATAGAACGTAAAACTTAATTGTTTGTTATTAATATTTTTTTATTAATTAATACCGATTATTTATTCAGTAATTCATTTTTTTACTGCTTTTTGTTCCCGACATTCTACAAAATCAAAAAATATGTTTGGCTGCGTATTGGGGTATGATACCAGAATGATAGAATTTCGACCCTCGACCCACCCCCCTCTCTTGAAAAATTCTTGTGTGTGCCACAATATTTATCCACAAGGTATTAAAGGTCCACAATATTTATTTTATAACTTAATATAATAAAAACGGAATATGTACTTACCTACAGAACTAAAATAAAAGAACTAACACTTTTAAAACTGCGTTTAAAGCAAAACGCAAGATACAAATAAAATAATATTAGCAAATGTTGCATTTGTTATGAAACAATTAAAAATACCCCCAAAAATAAAACATTTATCTTAAGTTAGCTTTCATTGTTACAGTCAGTAGAAGAATTATATATATATAGTCTGCATACTTCAACCAATCTTGAATATGTTTCGTATATAATTACTAACTACTAAAATCTTCAGTCGGTCACCCCAAAATGTCTTTGCGGTCCCCCGGTCGATCGCGATCGATGTAATGCCCACCCAGGTGTTACCGTAAAAGTGTATAATTCAGTTATTTCATAGAATAGCTAGGTATTTCATGAAATAACTAGATAAGTCAGTTAAAGTATAGAATAGATGAGAAATTTCATACTTTATCTAATTATTTTATGAAATAACTAGAGAGGTATTCTCCATGAAATAACTAAGTAAAGACTGTTAAAGCGAAAAATAAACAATTTCAAAGATATTTTATAAGTTAATTGATCATAAATAGCTTAAATCTCTCGAAAAATACATTTTACCTTTTTTGTGGATGAATAATTGATAAATAATAAGGGAAAGCAGATGATATAATTTATTATTGCTCATACTGCTAACATTAATTAAACAGAAAGGGAAAAAAAGAGAATATGTTGCAAAAATAGATTATATTTAAATATAATCAACAAAATCAGATGTTGTGAAGAAAATCTATTGCTTCATAAGAAACATTGTGAAAAATTTTTTAAACAAAAGAAGTAAGAGAATATCAATTTAAATTTTATGAGATACCTTTGTTTTACTTTTCATTATTTATTAGATCAAAGATTGCTGTAATGATACTTTGGATTGGACTGCTTATTATTTTTGAAACACAAGCCCACTTTTTACCATTACACATTTTTTTACATGAGCACTTTTTAAATCCTTGTCCAGTACCGCAACTGAGCTGTTGCAATAGATCGAAGCGTTGTGTCAATATTTGGAGCTTCTTCAATGTAAATTAATTCTCGCTGACATATACTGAACTGATATCTAGAGTACAATTGTTTTATTCGAACATCTCTTGTTCCTAAACGGAAAAATCCTCCCTAAAGCAGCTAGAACCGGTTCAAAGAACTTTCGAATGCGGCATTTCATACTTAAACGATCAAGTAATCATTATTTAATAGAATACCTAGTTTAATCGTAGAATTCAATAATTTTATATACTTTAACTGAGTTGTCTAGTTATTTCCGAAAATACCTAGTTATTCTATGTGAAATAACGGATTTCACACTTTAACGGTAACATACATATAGATCGGGATTAGTAAATTAAAGTAACACGTATAAAAGGTCAGTTTGGAATATGTGCAACATTTAAATGCAAAAATATGCAGTAACATCAGAAATATAATAAAAAATGTTGAATGTGTGATATTTTGACAATATTCTCTGAAGCTAATCTTAATCGATTCTTCATTTTATTTGAGCAGTTTTTATGATTAATAACATTCAAATATAATGAAGCTATCACTTTTTTTATTGTTCCTTAACATTCATAGAATATAGATACGCCCAGTTATGTTGCAGTTGTAAAAATCCTTGACCTTCAAGTTGTTTCCGTTTTCCTTGTTCGATTATTTCAGGATAGATTAAGTCAACGGTCCTAAAACTTTCGACTGCCGCGGTCCTCTTTTATATATCAGGGTGACATCGCGGACCCCTAAGATTTTGAACATCCCTCCCCGATTCTGGATCAAAATACTAGTTTTAGTTGAGTTCCATCATTGGGGACTATTTATAGCGATCTAGTCTGGAATGGTACATCTTTCAATTTTCCACTAGGCCTTTCAGAGTATGTAAAAGAGGGAAATCTCAACGTCATATGAAAGACTCACAGGACCTCCAGGGGTATTCGGACCGCGTTTTAAGAGCCGCTGGATTAAGCTAAAATAATTACTCTTGGCCGGGAGGTAATTTAAATTAATATAAATAAAGTTTTTGTATTAGTTTTTTTAATGAAAGCATTCATTAAAACATATTTTAAAAATCGTGCAATTATAAATAAAAAAATTACTTTTTAAAAAATGATATTGAGATTCTACTAAAAATACACTACAAAATGAATAATTTTGCAAATATATATTTACGGAGTATTCTATTGTTAAAAATTAATATTAGAAACAGGATATGCATCCATTCAAAAGGAAGAAAAAAAAGGGTAATCTTTTTTTTTTTCATTGATGGACAAATTTTATGTGCATGGGGTATATAAAAAGAGAGAGAGAGAGGTACAAAGATGTCACATTCATGTTTAATTGAACTAATATTTGTCAAAGGGAGTAATGTCAAATTCCCTGTTTTGTGTACTTATTTGATCTTTGAGGAAATGCTGTAAAGCAGGTATTGTTGCCTAACTCAATAAATACGATTTAAGCATGAATTTAAGTAGATTTTGTTTACAGTATAAATAAGAGCTCTAATTTATTAAGAACTAAAGATGGATTGCTTACAGGAAAAAATGAACCTAATAGGATATACATTAGACTCGAAGAAATAATGTTTAAATTTTGTATGTATAATTGTGAATATTGAACGCATTGTAATCCCAGTCATAGTAAGACATACATATTGGTTCTAAGAGAAGTATGTATATTGTTTTCTTATTTATTACTCTATACATAATAACAAATAATGTCCTCATATTAAAAGTATTGAATTCGTTATTAAACAGAATTTTTCGATAAGATTAAGTGGAAATTTCGTGAGTAGAAAATTCTTTTGAAAGAAATTCGATTGAATACGATATATTTTAAAAGGGGGTCCGGCACATTCATAAGAGCCCATTTTAAATTGAGTAAGTTTATATATATATATATATATATATATATATATGTACCTTTTTCTCAAAAATTATTTACTTCTCATTGATAAAATTTTTACTGCAGATTATCTATACTATCAATAAACCTTTAACGAAGGTTTTTTTTTATTTATTATGAATTTTCCAAAAAAAATGTCCAAAATTTTCCCTTAAAATTTAATTTAAAAATGCCTCATCTAAAAAAGTTTGCTAGATATATCTAATTACCTCCATTAAAATATGTAAACATGCTAGAAGTATGTTCACTGAAAATATGAGGATTATATAATTAGTAGTTATTGAGAAAAAGGTACATGAAGCTAAAAATATTACATTTTGAGAAAACAGGCTTTAAAGTAAAAATTCTTAATTTTTGAGCATTTACTTTTTTTAGTACTTTCCAGAAGTATATGAAGCCTTTTCTTAACCCTTTGCTCCTACAAAAGGTTCTTCTAATTTTCCTTTTTTCATTATTTTTAACAATTTATACTTTTTTGGGGATCTCAAGATGCTTTCATTCTGCTACACGATTACTACGTGCATCTAATTTTTTGAAGCATGGCACACAGTTATAACTTGGTTCAATACCACAATGTCTTAAGATCATTAATTTTGCTACATGACTCATAGTGAACTGCGCATTAGTTATATATATTTACGCCAATTTTAGTGTTTTTAATCCCACTAATGTAGACTTTGGAATCATTGATCATTTGTTGTTATTAAGTGACTCATTTGAGCAAAAGACGTATACCCATGCACTTTTGGGTATTCCCAATACACTCTAATTTTTCCACTTGAACATCATTTGCATTTGCACTTATCAGAAGTTTATGCAAGGGAAAACACGGGTGCTCTTAGCAAAGCTAAGATTTGATGCACCTTGAAGAGTAACTTCATTTAAAAATAAATTAAACTACTTCTAATTATCGTATTTCCTCATATCATATTTCATTATAAACACAAATATTTGAACTCTTAGAAAATATAAAAAAGTGAAAATCGATAATTTTTCGAAAATTCATGCGCCGGACATTCTTAAACGTAGCACAACCAAGAAATGGAAATTTACGAAAGGAAAAAAATAATGTGATATTTTTTTAAAGCTTTTTTTGTTTCAATTTGAAATCAATCAATAGTAAAAATATAAAGACAAAAAATATATATACCAAAAAAGCCATTCATAATATCGTTTACAGTTGCTATTTTAAAGAACCGAAACGGAAATATAAAATAAGTTTCCTATTTTCTGAGGCAGATGGTCAAACGAGACACATTCCACATTTTGTTGAAACAATAACAAATGCTATTGGTATCGGAAGCGTATCTTCTTCTTTTACGGCATATAACCGCGGACATTCTATTAAGGCGTCACGTATTCCATTGCCAATAAAAAAAAAGAAGAGAATCTCAGCTTTACAATAATATTTTTCGACCTGATGTTTTTAATGAAAGATTTACGCTCGTTGTAAAACTTGTTTCATTCTCATTGATAGGCACGTAACCCAGTATTTCTCCTCTGCACGCGCGAAGAATGCTAATGGCCGAGACTGGATTTATATTTGGGTATTACCTACTTCCTTTTTTTTCACGCAAAAGTCTGTTCGAACGAAGCAATTCGTCGAAAGAGATAGTACTTGAACGAGCCGTTTGTGAAAGAACCAGCTGAGTGTCGTATCACCTCTGTGACATCCGCATGTTATTACTCCAGTGTGGCCTTCAGCTTCCTGCGTTTATGCGAGCTTTTCTTTTTTTAAAGAGATGAACACGCTTATGAAATGTCGTTTGTACCGGATTACTCTTTTTTGTGCTACCATCACGCTTGCGGCAGAAATCGTTTGGTCGAACGAACGTGTAACACCATTTTAACGATTGGAACAAAATCGTTCGGAATATCAGAATTCTTTTTTTTTTTTTTTTGATCTAGAAAACAAAGTTCGGCCTTAAAAATTAGAATAGTTTTTCAAATTAAGAAGCATTACTTTTTGTATTAGTTTTTGATGTGTAACATCTTTTCTCTCGGTTGCTCGATATTTGTGGGAGTGATTTCGTGAAAAGGGACGGATATGTGTCAACAGGATGTGACGTAAGTGCGCGCTACTTGATTTACCAATGAGAGTGCGTGGCTGTGTTTTTTCTACCCTCGCATGGGGGGTCCAACTCTAGTAGCCATCAAGCACTCGAGCGTTTGACTCTAAATCCGTTAGTCATGATATTGGGGGACATAAGTACGACAGAATGTTTATTTGAAAATGGACAAACAGTGATTTCGGTGGTCGTATACATTTCTTCGAATCAAACGGTTAAAAAAAATGAAGATTTCCTGCATTTTATACTTTTACCATATAACGAAGGTGGTTCTGCTCTTTTAAAAAATTATCACTCGCTTCCCCTGATTTTGAGTGGTGATTTTAACTTTAACTTCAGTTTGCTAAAAGCTGAGCCACTCATAGCTTTTATGAATGATGAAAAGCTCGAAATGAACACAAATCAAAATGTTTCGACTGCTAACAGTGGTACTGATATTGACGCTGTTTTCTTTAACGGTTTTTAAATACTTTGAAATCAATAGTATATGTGTCATCTTTTAGTTATCATAAGTCTATTGTCGTTGGCCTTGAGCACCATACAGGTGACAGTGCGATTTTAGCTCGGCGAAATTCCCCGAAGGGACGATAGATGGCGACACCACCTCTATCTCCACCTCCACAATTTCTGCATGAAACTGAAGGGGAGGGAAATATTCTTCAGTCCCTGCGCTCGTGAATAAGCCCACAAGACTACGGACCCACTGATTTGCCATGCCACGATGAATTTCGTGGGCCTCGATCTGACTACGTCAGACAGGTGGCATCAGAAAACAACAACAACAACAATAAGTCTATTGTCTCCGCTCTTCCTCAAATTGAACAAGAATAATTATTTTTGATAAAATATTGCATTTTTTACTCCTTTTGTTAATTAAATACAATTTTCATTAAAGATGTAATTATTCGATAGAAAATTATTTCCGATCATACCCGATTCATATTTTTTTCAGGAAAAAAGTTAGAATTGCGTATTTACCACGATAACATGTCAGATGTTACGCATCATATGCGCCTACTGTAAGACTCGTTTCTTTTTTATGTATCCTTAAACATATCGTGAATATCGATATATTTGTGTAATTAAAAACTTAAATATACGAAAACTAATAACTTAAAATTTAGTCCCATCAGATCAAATAATAAAAAATTAAGTTGAATAAAAATGAGATTTATTTAGTAAAAGATACCGTAAAATATACCGTATAACGTGCTCCTATACTTTTAAGCTGCATTTTTTAATTTACCGTATTACGCCCCCCGATTTTACGAAGAAACCTGAGATGTACGTATGTAGTGCTCTTATGTTTTTAAGCCATTTATTCGAGGTATTATCCAAGGCTTTTGAAAAAATAGTATACTTCTAGAATTACAACTCTTTTTCTTAAAATAATTCGTATCTTAAGAACAAACATTATTTCGATACACGAGTCGCTTTCTTGGAAAGTGGTGAAGTCCATTTTTGGTAAAAAGTTAATTATAATATTGAATGCAATTTGTTATAAGCCTTTTATCCATGAATAGTTCCCCAAAAAATCCTTCAAAATTTTTATCATTTCGTCAAAATAAATTTCTGTAGTCAATGAAATTACTAATATAATTACTTTGAAAGTGGTAAATATTTCCATAAATATAAAATGGACTTAATCCACTTTCAAAGGAAACGGCTCCTATGTGTACATAATTTTTTTATGCTCATCTTTTTTTTTAATTTTAAAGCTATCATTTTTATTTCCGGCGTACAACGCGCACACGTCAATTTCAATCTAATTTTTGGTGTTATAAGTGCACGTTATACGCCGGATTTTACGGTAATTAAAACCAAAAAAAGAAGATTTCTGAATACTTTCAGAATTCTTGAATAAAATGTTTTTAGAAAGGTTTACCTTTCATAAGGCTTTTATTTATTTATTTTGTTGATTGTTATATAGTACAAAAAGCAGAAAATATATAAGAAAAATTATTCATAGCATTAAAAAAAAAACATTTTGATTAGTCTAGTTCTTTTATAATTTATATTTTTGTTTTTCTCTGTTTTGAAAGACGTCGAAATCTTTCCGAAATTGCTGAATTTTGTTACATTTAAGATTGATAACCTCGTTTGAAAAATATCATTTTCAGAAAATTTTCTTTTATATACTTATTTTATTTTTATCTTTTAATGTCTATTTATTTCAGACAGTGTTAATCTTTATTTAAATTAAAGTTTTAATTAACCTTAAGTTCTAGGTATATATAACAAAATATTTATACAACTTTTAAATATTTATAGTCTTTTTCTCATTTTTTTTATAATTTATGCAAGTACTGATTGGAATCATAGCAATTTTCATTATTGTTTAAAATTCTTACTTATTTATTTTTGCAATTAATGTTATTTTTATACATTTTTTTAAGAAAATAGAACAATCGTAATTTTTTTTTTGTGCAAAAATACAGATATATTTTTTTATGATATATTTACCTATAGTTCTTAAAAATACACAACATTTCTTAAAACTTGATTTTATAGACGAACCATACATTACAGAAATTATATTATGTATAATTTGTCTACATATTTTGTACTCGCAGTTTCGCATAAGGAAATTTATAAACTACGATTTCTAAGAAAATTTATTTTCTATGTTTCATCTTCTGTATTATATTTATCTGTAAAGAAATAAAATGAAAGACATTCTGAATCTAAAATTTACCAAAATGGTTTTAATTAGAAATTTGATTTATAAGAAATAAAACCTTATAAGCTACTAAAGAAAACATAAATCTTACAAAACCATATTTTATTTCAGCGTTTATTGAATAAAGAGATACTTGAAAAACATTTTTAGTTGATAAAAAAAAGTGAACTGAGAGATTATAATTATCCTATTTTTGAATGTTACTACAAGCACCTGGATTTTGATGACAATTCTCTATTTGAATGAACGAGGAAAACGAACTTGTGTACTCAAAAATCATGATTGTGACTTTCAAATTAAAAAAAATGCATATTAATCAGAACATTTATTTAGTCTTTTATGTCATTGAAAATTGTAATTTTTTTAAAAAAGTAAAAAATATTAGCATTAACTATTTTTACCACAGAAAACATCTTTTTCACTAAAAATAAATGATTAAAAAACGAATTTTATCTATAGGTTTAAGTATACTTGAACAGGAAAAATCATTCCAGTAACTTGATCAGTAGCTTGAAAGTCAATGTGCATTTATTGCAGTGCTCTCGTATATATAATGCATTACAGGACTTTTCTTATTTATTCATGAAGCTGCTTGAGAATAACGTTATTCTTGGGCTTTTTGTGGTTAATAAAAAAAATTTTTTTTTCCTTAATTATTTCTTATAGGTCCTTTCTAAAGGAATTTCAAACAACTTTACAACCCTCATCTTATTTTAACACATGAAATATTATACAGGGTAAGCATAAATGATTCATTCATTTTTTATCTTTTTAAACGTATTATACATACACACGTGAAAGATGTATGAAAAAAACCCACTAATTCACCAAGTTTATACATCCTCTACAAATGCTCAATATTACTACGTGCATCGGGGTTCGAGGACTTTATGCTATCAGTCTCAAAAGAGAAGACAGTTCTTCAGGAGCGATGGAAATCTGTTGTCGAAAAACAATCCTTGAAATACAGGATACAGTAGCAATATTCGCAGAATAAATCTCAGAAGGTCTTCACATCTTCTACAGCACTCAGACACAACTACCAGTGTCTTCAAAGTATGTTTAAAGATTATTCGCAAGTACCGCTCATCCTATTCAACAGCCGCAGTATTAACTAATCGCTGGTTGTCTCTTCACGGTCAAATCAATACTACTCTTCGACGGTCAAAACAAGACTAACTTAGTTTTGTCGAGCGACTCCCTATTTATAGGCCTCACAGATCTTTCGAGAAAAATCCGCTTGTGTCAGTTATCGTGATAATAGTAGATTTTTCCATTAATTTCCAGAAGACTCCATAGGGTCACGAACTCTCTAAAAATGGTTGCCAAAATGTTCGCCAAAAATGATTGTAACTTGGCTCTATCACCAAGATTTTGTCTCCATTGAGTCGCCATTATAATGTAAGGAACGGCGTTGCTTGCGAATATTACAATTTTAACATAAAATAAGTACAACATAGAGTAATATAAACATATTACATACCTAGATATAAATTATTTACACTATTTTAAAACATTCATTACTTAAAATTCGTAACAATATGTACACCTTTGGTGACGCGACACATGTTTAGAGGATAACCAAACTCATTTCCATGCATAGCCCTGTCAATTGTCTGTACTGCAGCACTGTCGGTTCGACTGTTAATTGCAGAAGTGGAGGTACGTAAACAAGGCCTTTAACGTACCCCCATAGGAAGAAGTCTCAAGACGCTAAATCAGGAGATCTGGTAGGCCAGGGGAACAAAGCTACGTCATTCTCATAAATACACCCAATCTAGCGATGGGGAAGTTAATAGTTTTGGTAATCACGAGCTGGGATTTGCCAATAAAGGGGTGTGGGGGTGGATTATACGACACAAATTTGGCAAGTTTGTGATTCTTTTCATATATCTATCATGTGTGTTCGTGTAACAGTTTTGGAAGTGAATGAAGCAATTATGCTCTAGTTGTGTTTTTGAAACATGAAAATATCTTTTACGAAAAAAACACACACCTGTACATCACTTTGCGTCACTGGCATTGATTTCCTTTATTTCGCGAAAAGCAATTTAGAATGCAATTTATCAGTAATGCCACTTTGCAACCATGAAAATTTAAAATGAAATATATTCTCTCTCTCTCTCTTTCACTTACTTTATTCTAAATTTATTATTATTTATATTGCTTCATGTTAAATTAATGCAGAATTTAAATTATTGTTGCGTGTTCTTTGAGACATGTTATAAATGTTGCGAAAGAATTAGCTTTGCCAAAATCTACACATCCCTAAAAGTATTTCGAAATAGAATATTTTAATAATCGACATAAGCTGATCTTGATAGTAATGTGAGAATTTAGCATGAAAAGAATCTCAACTTCAAACCTTATTTTTGTTAAAGAATAGTGAAGAGATGCAAAATGTGTCATGCTGAATGCTAATAATAATTTTGTTTCGAAACACTCTCATGCAGTGGAGAAAGCTAAATTTTAGAGGTCAGGGTCAAATGAAGTTCAAAATTATGAGATCCACGACAGTGACACAGAAATTTTATAAATTTAATTTAATGAAATTTTATAAAACTGTTGTTAATTTTTCTCAAACAAAACTGGAGAAATGGCAGCACATTCACCTTCTAACCTCTAAAATATTTCTTATCAATGCTCGAATTTCTGCACGCGCATAAAAGTTAAACGCGGTTACAAATTGCCCATGAAGTCTGCAAAAAATTTTAATGAGGTTTTTTTATTACTCCAGTTGTTAGACTACGACAGAGAGCACGTCTGTCTACAATCGGAACAATCTCAGTTCGAATTCCAGGAACTTATAAAATGTCCTTTACACTCTGACACGTGTGTCTTTGCGTGGATTCTCCTATCATTCTTACGATGCTACGATTGTATTGATTTATACTAGTTAGTTATAACATTATCTATATACAGAGTGGCGTAACGTTGAATATCAGGGCCTCCTTACAAAGTCAAGTTTTGCTTCTAATATTTTATAAATTGGTTAAATACATACATGGCGTCAGTCAGGTTTTGGGATCCCCTGGCGGGGGTGTATGTTGCGCCACTGATTCTAACGCAGAGGTCGACAAACGTTTGAGACAGAAGTGTCAATTTGTGAGTGAAACTGGACAATTAAACTACGAAAGAGCCAAAAAATGAACCTAGCAATCAAACAGTCTAAACTATTTATATTTATATGCATACGATTGGGATGTGGGGAAGGAGATTGCACTTGTTGCGAATGCGATCGTGTGTCTCGTGCATCAATCAATATATTTTAAAAATTATATTTAAATACAGTTATATCCAGCGTAATATTTTGTGTGTGAGTTTATTCAGAAACAAGGAACTATGGAAATTATTTTTATTTCCTCGGCTTAATGCAAGAACAGTCATTGTGAAAATTTTATAATGTTATGGATTTAAAAATTTCAAGCTGCGCGTGAAAGAAATTCTGTACGAATAATACCCTAAGTGCTTTATTCTAGATTTTTATGTATATATTAATAATTACAATTAGTTTTGGTTGTTCTTGCATACAAAAATCATTTTAACACTTTTTTTATCAACCCTAAGGCTTATCATAAAATACACTGAAGTGCCACTGAATTAGGGATACTTACCAAGTAACGAGTTGGGCCTTTTCTGGCCTTGATAACAACTGCCATATGACGAGGCATAGATTCAACAAGTTTCTTGAAATGTTCAATGGGAATGACTTGCCAAATATTGGCTAAAGCTGTCCATAATTCAGTAAGGTACGTTGGTGCTGTGTGATTGCCTTTCACGTCTTGTTCCAAAACATCCCAAAGATTATCAATAGGATTTAAGTCTGGACTTCTAGGTGGCCAATTTATGACAGAAATGTCAGAGGAATACTCATCCAACCAGCCAGTAGCTAACCGGGACTCGTGAGAGGTACAGTTGTCTTTCTGGAGAATTCCATTACCGTGCGAATAACAAAACAGCATAAACGAATGGAGGTGATCACACAGCAACTCTACGTACCAAATTGCACTGAGGGAGTTTAGTACACACACCAAAGATCTTAAACGGTGCCACGAAAAAATACCCCTGACCATCATTCAGCCACCATGGCCTTGACAGTTCCAACTTGGCATGCAGGATCCATAGCTTCAGGAGTCTGACGCCATATTCTCGGCCTCCTGTCGACGTTAAGTAGTCGTAATCGAGAATCATCAATCCATGCTACTTGTTTCCAGTCCTCTACACTCTAGTCTCTGTGCTCTCTTGCCCAGGTAAAACGCGCAGCCCGATGGCGAGCATTGCGCAATGGTCCTGTCCGGCTCCCGAAACTCATATAGTGAAGCAAGTGTTGCACAGTCCCGCCTACTGACTACGACTGGCGCCATTATTCAACTGGGTGGTAATTTTAACTAATGTTTGGCTTCACTGGCTACGTACAATACGCCCGAACCGTCTCTCACTACCCACTGTCAAGGCTAATTACACAGGTTTGCGATGAAAAAATTGTTGTATATTTAACTAGTGGGTTTAACTATATTTTTTGTGCTAATTACGGAAAAATAGTGAAAAACTTCCATCACCCTTAGATAAGTCACAAATTTCATCTGAAATTTTCTTATTTTCAGGGGGTTTCAGGTCCAGTATGCGTAAGATTTTTCAATATTATAGCTATATAATTGGTGAATTTAGTCTGAATTATGGATCTTTTATGGTGAATAGGTTACTAAACAATGTATGTTATTTACAAACACAGTTTTATTCTATTTATTTGCTATGACAATGAATCTAAACTCGGAATACCAGTTCCTACTGGAACGAGATATGTCGCATTCTGTCTGCCCCCTCCCCAATCCTACTGGCTGCTAGGCGTCGTGCGCCGTGACCTTGGTTGCAGTCAGTGACTCAGTGTGGAGCTAGCTACTGTGGTGTAAACATCAAACAGTTTTGTGCTACGGTATTTAAAAGAAATGACTACTAGAGGATGTGTTAACTCTCCTAACTGTTTCTGTTATATTTGTGGGTCTTATACCGTCAAGAAGCAACAAAGGAATATTTCTAATTTTGTTCAGAAGGTGTATTTTGCATACTTTGGTATTAAATTAGGGGACCAAGATAAATCTTGGGCACCCCATGTAGTGTGTTCTGTGTGTATTGAAGAACTGAGACAATGGTTTAAAGGTAAAAAGATGTCATTTCGTTTTGCAGTACCCATGATTTGGAGAGAGAGCCTAAAAATCACAGTGATGACTGTTATTTTTGTTCTTGTTCAGTGCAAGGTTTCAATTTAAAAAACAGGAAGGACATTTCATACCCAACCATCATACGTTCGGCTATTCGCCCTGTACCTCATGGACCTGACTTGCCTATTCCTTCACCTCCGGATATCCTGGACAATATTTTAGACGATTTAGACCAAATATCACATATTAGCAGCGACAGTGATGATGGCTACGATCCAGGTACAAATGACCCTGAACTTTTCTCTCAATCAGATTTGAACGACTTAGTACAAGATCTGGGCCTCCCAAAAAGTACAGCGGAAGTTTTAGGATCTAGACTTAAAGAAAGACATTTATTAAACTCCGGTGTTTCATTTTCGTGGTACTGATTTAGAGAAAAGGAATTTGTCCCTTTTTTACGCAAGAGTGGGACCTAGTTTTCTGCTACAATGTACCTGCAATTTTGAAAATGTTCAAAATTATGTATGAACCAGAGGAATGGAGACTTTTTATCGATTCGTCAAAAAGGAGTTTGAAAGATGTACTTCTTAACAATGGTAACCGATATCCTTCTGTGCCTGTTGGACACTCAGTCCATTTGAAAGAATGCTACGAAAATCTTGAGTTTATTCTTAATAAGCTCAGCTACTCTGACCATAAATGGACTATTTGTGGTGATTTGAAAGTTATTTCTATGTTACTAGGTCAAAAAAGTGGTTACACAAAGTTTCCATGTTTCCTCTGTGAATGGGATAGCCGTGACAGGAAACAACACTACGTAAAGCAGACGTGGTCAATCAGAAAGGCTCTTATTCCTGGAGTTAAAAACGTGGAAAGACAAAGTTTAGTAGATCCTAAGAAGATCTTGTTTCCACCACTTCATATAAAATTGGGGCTAATGAAACAGTTTGTGAAAGCATTAGACAAAAAAGGAGAGTGTTTCAAGTATCTTTGTGAACAGTTTCCTGGTCTATCCGATGCTAAGATGAAAGAGGGCATCTTTGTTGGGCCTGATATAAGAAACCTTTTAAAAGATGAAACTTTTGTCACTAAAATGGAAATGAAAGAAAAAAATGCATGGAATTCATTTAAACTTGTTGTAACAGGCTTTCTTGGAAACAAAAAAGATCCAAACTACAAAGCTTTGGTTGCTGAATTGTTACAAAACTACAAAATATTGGGGCTGTAAGTGAGGAACAAAGAGAACGTTTCCATCAGGATATAAAAGAAATGGAGCGCAGATACCGAGGTCGTTGGAATGTCAACATGATGGCAGACTACTGTTCGATGTTAAAACGGGAAAATTCACAAGAACACAGCCGAAAAAGTACTAAAAAAAGCTTCGATGGGAAAAGAAAACGTTTTTGCAAAGACTTATAATAGTATTTTCAACACATGTGTATCACTATTATTCTTATTTAAGCTAGTTACCTTTGTTTTTCTTTCTTTTAGTTTATGTTAAAATAATAAAAACAAATCCAAAATTTTCGTTTTTTGTACTTTTTTCAAATATTTTACCTTTATTTTGTAGGCAAGCCTTACGTGACAGAAAAAAAAACCATGTCAGTTTTTAAATCAGCGCAAATAACTAAATAAAGATCAGTTAATAAAACCAAAACAATTTAAAAAAAAGTTTTTTTTGCAGACCTGTGTTATCCTTTGCAGTGTGCCCGATCGCTAGTTTTTTGTCCACCATCCATGTATTTTAGGTGTACTCTTGACACTATCGACCTTGAAAATCCTAGCTATCTGACGATATCAGAAACTGAATGGCTCATGCATCGAGCACCTACGATTTGTCTGTGATTGAAGGCGTCTAAATCAGGCAGTTTACCCATACTGGCAATGTCAAAAACTAATTAAGAACCACCACAGTACGCGCTATATATGTAGTTACCACAGCACTCTCACTTGCGCATAACTGATACGCAGCGTTACACAATTTGAATAGCCCTTGCTATCCCTAATTCTCTCTCAGTGGCACTTCTGTGTATATAATATGTTTTTGTGATATTTGTTAGGGGTTTAAATGTATCTTTTGTTCAAAATCTCACATGAGTGCTCTCGAACTCATTTATGCAACTAAGTAAACGTTGCAGGAAATCACTTAAAGATATATCTTCCCATAGTGGCATTTTTACCAATAAATTGGATTTTTACTGCTTTGGAAGTAATTAATGGACTTAATTATTTTATTAAACAATTAATTGCAGCAGAAGACCGAAGAGCCGCAATCTTAACGCCATTAATTGAATTACGACATGCACTTGGGTGTCGACATGCAAAGGTCGTTCGCTCTTTGTGGAAACGATTATAATATTTAATTTTTATTTATAAATGCCGCATTTTGGGGGGCAATTTACTTCTATTTGATTGCTATGATTCCTGATGATAGCTCTAGCACGACTGTTCCTTGAACAGTGCTTCTCAAACTTTCAATACTTGCGACCCAATATTCAATCCTAATTTTCACCGCACCCCCTCCATACAATAACAATCTACTGAATTCTATAGTAATATATTTTGACACGCTACAGCTACAATACCGCTTTAAACTCTTGAGTGCCACCGGTGTATAAAAACGTCTCACTCAGACAAAGCGTTAATTGCCCCGAACGTATATATACGTCCTTCCGAAGTACAATTTTTTCTGTGGCACTGCTATCCATAAAATTATTCTTTAGTCTTTGGAATGCAATGAAAGGTCCTTGGCAATGTTTGCGAAGGATTTACTGATTTAAGAGAATTTATTTATTTATTCCTTTTCTTCCTACCCCCAATGCATCCCATCCATACACCTACGTGGAAAACGGAAGCGAAACGAATCCCGTAACTTTTAATCGGAAGTTAGGGCGTTAATCATAAGCCGTACAAAGGATCGAGATAATAGTTAATTTTTGTAAAAAAAATTTATATATGACAAGCCCATGGGGTCACTGGTAATTCTTAAACTTGTTCTTAACTTAGTATTGTTAAATTAATTATAAAATACATTGTGCACTACTGATACATTTATAAGCACATCATATCAATGTAAATGTGCATTTTATTTTTATTATGTAAAGATGTATTTTGTTTAATTAATTTTTAAATAATCTTTTGTTTTTGGCTTTTCAATATGTTTGAGCCCCCTTGTAGAGTTATCACGCCCCCTAGGGGCGCGCCCCACAGTTTGAGAAACAACCGTCCTAGAAAGTAAACTTTTTCTCAGTACTGCCATGCAAATTTTACTCCATTCCTCTTGAACTGTTTTCCAAAGTACATTTAGTGCTCTTGGATGCCATTTTCCTCTAAGGCTCATTTCAATAAGTCGAAATTATCAAAGTCCATTGAAATAGCGCCAGGTGAGTTTCCAAGTATTTTATTAAATGGGATGCACTTTATTCCTACTTTTGATTGTTTCTATACTAAATAACCGACAGTTGACGTAGACAGGTAACTAGAGGTTTTGTCCATATGAAGTTCAACTTTATTAATGTCCTTTCCATATAAAGCTTCAAAAATTGGTTCTAAAATATTCTGCAGATAGTAGAGTAAATCAATTTAGGCTTTACTTGGCCTGACTTAGGCTTTTCCGTGTACTGACGAAGCTATTTCGCACAGTCATTACCGTTAGTTCAGCAATAGAAAATTGATCTTTTATTACAATTACTTAAATATACCCATGTCTTATCGAGTGTTACTACAAATTTCATTTTTCAGCAGCTAGTTGTTTTTCATATAATTATTTACATTTTGTCCCCCAGCAATATGGTTTTAAAAAGGAGACGAACTCTTTAGATTGAAACATCATTTTTAACTTTAAATCCTTATGAATGATTTTAATTACAATTTCGGAAGACATTCTTAGTTTCAATGCAATGAATTTTTGAGTCGTTGGATTTTCTTTTAGCACAAGAGACTACACTTTTTTGACAGTTGTCTGCGTTTGAACAGTCTTAGGATGATGTTTCGTGGTCATGTTTTCATTTTTACTTTGTGCTAGACTTTTTTCTCTTTCAAATTTATTATATTATAAATGTTTTTGATTAAAGTTCAATAGATGAGATTTTTACATAGCTTTTTAAATTGTTGATACGAATATTCCTCCTTGGAAAGCGTAATTATGCAACCTTCTAGCCATATATCATTTTTAGGTACCCTTTTTAAAATAAAACTTTTATTTTACATTTCAATCAAAATAAAACTTAAGCACACAATTATTCTGAAATTACCAAAGTTTTATCTCAAATGTGTGAACGACCTTCTGTATTCCAGAAAAGCTGTCTTTCTAGATAACTTAATAATTTCGGTTTTTGAAGCTAAAGAAAGTACACTACATATTTTTTTGCTGAGCTACAGCTATTATGCGGATTTTGCAAACGCAGCAAAAGAGTTCCTGATTCTACATAATAATTTGAATTCTTTAAACCGGTTTTCTTAATTTAAAAATCGGATTTCAAATGTGAAAAATTTACTTTTTAAAAAACGTTTTTTTTTTCAAACTGGGTTTGAAAAACCTTCACACTCTAGCTTTGAATTAAACGGAAAACACGTGATTACATTTTCCCCTTGACTGAGATGAATTTAATTCATTACGTGTTTATATGGAGGCTTCTAAATTTCAAACACGCTCTATATAATAAACAGATGCTAGCATTATAAAACAGCATAACGTAAAATCCAGCGTATACCATCCACCTATAATCTCAAACTGCAATTTTTAATTATTAGGAATATATCGCCGTATAACTCTCTCACCCGCCTTTATTATAAGAAACCTGAAATGTGTGTGTACGTGCGCAATGCTCTTAAGTTTTGAAATCATTTTTTTAAGGTATTATTCTAAGATCTAGAAAAAAAATAAAATACTTCTAGAACAACAATTCTCTCAGTTCATATAAGAATTGTCTTATCTCTTTAAAAAAAAACAGTTCTTCAATCTATGTAGGAACTAAACTCAGTGGCGCAACATCCCATGAGGGCCGAAGTCTTCTGTGTTCATGACCTTGGGCGCTGAGGGGCATGAGCAGATGCTCAGGTCAGGTGATCAGTCTGATGCAAAACACCCAGTGTTTAGTGCCCAAGAAAGCTTGGCACACTTTTATCGACCCACTGAAGGGATGAAAGGTTGAGTCGACCTTGCTTAGCCCAGGAATAGAACCCTGGACCTATGGTGTGAATGCGCGATACGCAACCATTCAATCATTGGACAATCTATGTAGAAGTCTAATTTTTTTTCTATACTCATCTTTTTCTTAATTTTTAAAGGTTTTTATTTTTATATCCGATGTATAACGCTCACTTTGAACACAAAATATACGATTGAAACTGACAAGCACCTATAAATTTCAATCTTATTTTTTTGTGTTCAAAGTGCGCGTTATACGCCGGATTTTACAGTATATGAAAATAGAGACAGTTATCCGTCTGAAAATCCGTTCCGAGATTTGTTCACACTCTGACATTGCCCAAAGGCAGCCTTAACGTGATAACATTAGAAGCCTAGGTCTATTTTTGTGACTGACTGGGGCGTCAGCAATAGAAATTGATTTAAATGCTTGAAGTTACTGAGACACATATATGTCACTGTCTTTTCTATGAGCGCTGTAGTCTGAATGTAGGATGAAATCATCACTAGCACACACAACTTCCGGTGATTATCTTTCTTTCCAAACCCCATAAAGGATGCCAAATTAGAATGAATCGATCGAGCTGAGATAATGTCGCGTTTTGTAATAATAATCATGAGACAAAACTAATTGTTCTCCTATCATCTGATACAATCTTCCAGTTGATAAAGTATTAGTTAAAATTGTTCCAGACGCTTTGCTTATTTTTCATGATATAGTGGAGTAAAAAGTTTACAGAAGGCAATATTTTACATTTTGTGTTTCATTTTTTAAGCATCAAAACTGGTTTGAAATTTGAGTGAAGATTAACGTCATACGAGGGCTTTTGGCGACGGACCTCGTATTGAACCATGGTCATGTGACAAGGACAACACCTGAGCTAGCACCACCCTCTTCTAACTACAGCACCATACCAACGCGGGAGGACGTTTCAGTTCTCGACAGATTTAGCGTGCATCGCTGCTCTACGCGGCGGGTCTTTAGTGGAGCTGGGCTCGAGCTCATGACATGCCTGCCATGATCCGATACCTTGACCACTACGCTACCGTGGCCACCAAAACTGGTTTGAAACTTGATTGAATAGATAAAAGAAGTTATTTTAAAATCACGCATATATATAACGCGCACTTTTAACTAAAAAAAATAAGATCGAAATTTACGAGTACACGTTATACGCCACGTATAAAAATGATAATTTCAAAAAATAAACAAACGGCTATGCATTAAAAAAATCAGACTTCTACATATATCTAAATACAGTTTATTTAAAAGAAATGACATACCCGATGAACTTAAAAAGGGTTGTAGTTCAAGAATATACTATTTCGATGCCTCGAATAAATGACTTCAAAATATAAGAGCATTGTACATTTCAGGTTCTATAAGAAAGGAGGGGGGCGCATTATACGCCGGATTTTTCTGTAGTAAGAATTACTGAAAATATCCGTTAAGAATTGAGGTTCTTACAAATATTGATATTATTAGAGCTTCCAAGACAATATACATGCGTGGAATAATGTAAACTAATATTTTTAAAATCCCCTAATATTTTTAAAATACCGATAATTAATTATCTTGAATTAATAATCGTCATAAAAAGCATCAATTGATTTCTGTAAACAATTTTATAGATACAGATTCAAAGAATTTAGAAGACAAAATGGGCTGTTATTTATGGCACTTGCATAAAATCGATAATAAATATCTGAGCATCTCTAGTATACTGTTGATTCTTCAATGATTCTTTGATTCAATGCATTTGGCAATTTCGCATGTTCTTGAATAACTGAAAATTTTTGCTGTATTGTTATTAGAAAAAGCAGAAATTCTCTTCTAACATGATTTGAAAGATAAAGTGCAAAATTTCTCAGAGATATCGTCGAAAAAATTATTCGTACAATACACACAATGCTGCAATAAATTTCAACTTAAAGTGGTAATCGAAAATTATGTTTTATTCGAAACAAAAAGAGATCGCATTCACAGCCAAGAAATTACACCCACAAGAAAAAAAAAACAAGACAAATTACACGATTTCTTAAAATGTTGCGTAACAAGTGAAGCATTTTGAAATCCTTATTTAGTAAAACACAAAAGCCCCTTAAATTGTTTTATTTTCTGTCTTCAAATCATTTAATTAAAATAAGATTGAACGTTGATAATTATTTCCCGGTTGAGAGCTTTTGCAGTAATTGTTTACAGAAACGAATTAAAGTGGTTTAAGTGTAGAATAGGATGCTCTTTCAATTTGGCGATTTTTTGGCTGCCGGAATCGATCACCAAACAACCTAATTTAAATGCATCACTGATAAGTTTATAATTTTTTTTATTTCTCATTAATATTTTTTTATTTTAATTGCAAAATTCCACGTTATAATAACTTGTAGCACCTATTGCTAAATTAAGTTGCCTGTCGACCTAAATCGATCGCCAAAAAAATTAACTTTGCCAAGGACTCCCTATTCTACAGTTTAACCTTATTTTAATAATCACTAGTAAAAGAAACGTTCATTGACTTAGTTACAATAAAATAAAAAATAAAAAATTACCAACATTGCTCTACAGTTTGCTGTTATATCATCTTCTGGGTACTTCGTGTTGTAAATTACAATACAAAATCTATGCCTAAAAATGTCAGTTTAACTTTTAATATAAATATTCAAGGTATGAAAAACACACATTTAATACAAATTGATGAAATGGCATCCACTTTTAGCACAAAATAATGAGTTTTTCACTGAATTTGAATTTCTTAAGTAAATTTTTGAGACAAGATCAGTAGAAAAGTCATATAATTGTTTGATAAAACAAAATAAATGGAAGGGTATATTACATATTAAAGGAACTTATGGAACATTTTGTAAAGTGTAACATATATATATATATATATATATATATATATATATATATATATATATATATATATATATATATATATATATAATAAATTAATATAATTTAAATGAAAATAGAGTGCTAAAAATATTTGTCTTCTGCATTCCAGTAAAGTTTTATCGCAATCTAGTTGCAAATTAAAAATTTTTGGATAAAAATCTTCCAGTAAATAAATATACTACAGTATTTCACGGTCTTGAGTACGGAGAAAAAACAGCCTATTAATTAATTACTTTATACCAGGGGTGATCAATCTTTAGAGCTTCAAGGGCCGTTAAATGTGTAATTTTATATTTTGTGGATCACTAGAATGAATTTAGAAAAAAAGTTGTTGTTGTTACTTTTACCACTCGATCGACAGTAACATCAGATCAAGGTCCACGAAATTCAACGAGGCGAAAGGCTAGATTTTTACACCTGTCGTTAGCCTTAGCTTTGAGCATCATGCAGGTGACAGCACCATTGCGCTCAGTTCCACCCCCGTTTAGAGGGAAAACACCCTGGGAGGGGTCAGGGGGCCTCCCATCTCTCATCACCTTCCACCAAGCTCACGAGAGGACTTGAAGCTCGACGGCTATTTGGAATACCCCATGCCGCAAAGGCACTATACATTTACAAACATCCATACCGTTTCCAGGATTCAAACCCAGGCCCTATGGCACCGTAGTCGGTGTCAATAATCACTATATAGAAAAAAGTAAATACATTTATATAATAATCAAACAACTCATTTTATTATTGTAAGATGCTCCCACTAAAAGTGTGACGGGTTCTATCCACAGTTCTTCCCCTAATCCTCTTGTGAAAATTATTGTTAAACTGCAGTTGAAATTTAAAACCACTTTCCATAGAAATGACTTAATTTTTTGCTAATGTAAATGCTGTTTAAACCCTGGCAATGGAGGCATTAGAGTTAATCGTGTAAAGTTAATTGTGGACCGTGAGCAGTGAGTTGTTTGACTTCAAGTTAGCATTCAAGCTATACCTGACATTTGGAACATAGGAAATTCTACAGAAATTGGTTTGAAGAAAACCAAAGCCGTTTAAGAAAGAGCTGACTAGTGATCTAAAAACGGATCAAGAGATAAATGTGCTTTGAATAATCTTATAAGTTAGATTAAGAGGTCAATTAAGATTGCTCCCAAGGTTATTGAGTTAATCATTAATTGATCATTAATTGCTCAGTATTGAAATAAAAGTATTTTATAACGATGTCTACTTCTACCATAACCCCAATTACACCTACAACCTCAGGGTTGCGACAAAAGTAACAAAATTACAGAGGAGTGTTTTTTAAAAAAAAGAGAGTGAAAAGTTTAAGTTTATTTAAATGTTACTCCTTTATAACGGAATATTTGTTCCCATTAGTTTAAAATCAGTAGATTTTTGTTTCCGATGACCTCAGTGTAAGATCTGCATTTATCTTTAGCCGAGATCGGTACCGTATTTTAATTGCGTGTTTTAATTGATATAACTAAAATGTCTTTTCGGTATGTATGCTGTCTAAAACTGAATTAAAATTTCATCACTTTTTTATTCCGTGCTGGGTATTCATTTTCATTGAGAACCATAAATAAGGTTTGGATAAAAACGATACGAATTAAGTTTTTAAACTGTCGTCACAAGACTGATCAATGAGTCTTCTTCTTAACACCCTTTTATAAGCTTCACTTGTATGTAACGGAGGGGCTGCGATAGCCCAGTGGTCAAGGTATCGGATCATGGCAGGCATGTCATGAGTTCGAGCCCAGCTCCACTAAAGACCCACCGCGTAGAGCAGCGAGGCACGCTAAATCTGTCGAGAACTGAAACGTCCTCCCATTGGTGTGGTGTTGTAGTTAGAAGAGGGTGGTGCCAGCTCAGGTGTCGTCCACATCACTTGACCATGGTTCAAAATTACGTGGTCCGTCGCCAAAAGCCCTCGTGTAGCTGAACAGGGCGACGTTAATATTCACTCACTCACTGTATATAACGGAATCTTTGGACTCAATTTTTACCAATTTTAAAAGTCAGATTAATACAAAATTTAGCTCACTTGTCCAGGACCTATGACAATTAAATAATTTTAATAATAATACAACAATTTAATAATTTTGTTACATTGTCCTGATCAGGATCATCAGGATTAACGATTTCTTATTTTCAGATCCCATCCCGCATCTGGCGACTCATTTCAGATCCCTTTTCCAGATTTGGTGACAAAAAAAGATTAAGTTACAGTTCAATTAACTATAAAAGGGTGTTCTTTTAGTTTTTTAAAACTATAATTTATTCATTTATGCTTAATTTGCTATGTTCAATATTTTCCGAAAAGGGATCTCATAACCATATATTTCTAGCCTAGAATCTTTCGCCTTTGGGTAATAAAAACCCGTAATTTTGTTTTTGTCATTTCTAAAACTGAATCGTCTTAAATATATAAATAATGTCCAAATTTTTCTGCTGACCATCGAAATTCTTTCTCGGACCACCGGTTGTCGACCGCTATTTTATACGATCTGAAGTGTATACCTATCTCATTTGATTTTTCAGGTCGCAAAAATTGGGAAAAACAGTCTACTGAAGAAAGCTGATAAGGATATCTTGCAAAGATTCTTAAAAACAAGGCTCACATTTTGATTTCGAAAACGTTCAAACGTTCAAGTATTGAATAAATAAAATGACACCAATAAAAGTACATACGAGGTTGACCAGAAAAAAATGTTACACGCCACAGCATTTGAAAACTACATATTGTGGAGAAATTTTGTTTCCCCAGTTAGAAGACCAATAGCCCTACTTATCATATAGCTTGTTTTCGGCTAGGTACTGAAATTTCCCAGATTTGTTCAGGACAATTGAAATGACAAGACGCTTAGGAAATTGGTCTCGTTTGGAAGTACGAGTCGTGATTCGATTTTTATGCGCAAAGAATGTGTCTGCACCTGACATTCACAGTCAAACTGTGGAAGTTTATGGTGAAGATGCAATGACCAGACAACATGTAGCAAAATGGTGTCACTCTTTTCAATCAGGCAGACAGGATGTCGAAAATTCCAATATGGCAGGGAGCGGCCGGTCAAGTTCTTCAAGGCACGAATTTAAGGAATAATTCAAAATAATCGACGAGTGAAATTCCGACAGAGCTGGGACTGAGCTACGGTAACGTGCAACATATCGTTTCTGATGTGCTACGATATTCCAAAATAGTGCTCTGAAAACAACCGTCGAGACCTGGCTCTATGTGGATAAGGACATGATTTCTACCAAGACGGGTTAAGCAAATTGGTTCTGCGTTCTGATAAATGCCTAAATGGACTTGGTGATTATGTTGAAATGTGATAGGCACGTATGCCTCTTAATTCCCTTTTGTATTTTCTGCCTATTGATAATAAATATTTCTTTATTCGACTTGTAACCTTTTTTTTATCACCCCTTGTATAAAAATGGTTGAGTGCATGCTGGCTCAAGACCAAGGAGTAAATAAATGAAAACTGTACTTAACAACACCAAACACACTTTTCAAGGAAGGTATTCGGATTCCCCATTGATACGTGTCCAACAATTTTAGAAAACTGAAATAAAAATGGTGATCTATAATAGACAACAGGCAATCAAATATATTAAGGTGGAATTTTATCATTGCTTTAAAGGATAATGAAGAGAGAAAAGTACAAAGCCTTAAAAAATTCCATTTGTTCAATAATGCTTATCGATATTCCATTGGATGTTGTTTTCTGTTTTGTGTTTGAAAAAATAAAAAAAACATAGATTATCAGCTTATTTTATTTGTATACTCGTGTATATTACAACTTCCCCTCAACGTCAAAAAAAAACAGATGATTGCTGTTATTTTTTGTCAAATGATTAAGTTTAGAAAAAAACAAACTGAATAATATTTTTCTCACGAACACTTCTCTGACTACAAAAGTGCATTTTTTCTTTCATTGAGATAATCTCTTTCACGTTCGTGTTAATATTACCGCAATTACTTATGCATTAAGAACTTCAATAACATAATATGCGTGATTTAACTCCATAATATTATCGAATAAGCGTATTGTAATTTTCGTCGCTATTCTCATGTAATTATTCACAAGAGCGTAACAAACACAATAAAAGTACACACACACACACAAATCTGGTAAAAATCAGGAACACATTAATTTTTTGGAAAGAGTAGATCATTTGTGTGTGTATGTCTTTCATTCGCTAAGAATTTTAATACACACAACTACAGTAAATGCATTAAAGTTCTCTTAAAATTTGAAAACAAATTCATAAATTTCCTTTTACGCTTATGGTATATTTATCTCAAGTAAATAGTCGTAGATTATTTGAATGTGCACGCGAGTATCCAGAAGTAAAAATTTGGATAAATTTTCAGCCACGAGACATGAGTTCCAACCTAGTAAAATGAGACTGAAGAGCTTTTTTCCTAATAAAGTACGATTTAAAGAGTATTTATTTAAGCATGAGCAGTCAACCTTTGAAATATTTGATATTGTTGAACCTAAGAAGAGAAGAATGATAAAATATACAGTATAAAATCAATGTTGATTCCAGTTTGACTTGGTATGACTGTTGTATTAGCTTTTGGTACAAGAGACTCGGTATTTTTCGTAATCGAATTGAAGTATCTTCAGAGTCTCAAAATTGTGAAACAGAAAACAATACATAAATGAAGAGGAGATAAACAGAGAATTTTATTTGACAAAACATTTTAAATCAAATGTGTAATATAGGTGAAAGCTTGCGTGTAAAACTTTATAATTTTAACATCCAGTTGTGTGCTAAAATATTAAAATACATTAAAAAATTAAGTATGAAAAGTTACAAATATATATATATATATCTTACCTAATAAGTAATTCATTGTTTTCATCGTGTAAAAACTGTTGGCTATAAATACAGTGGGCCACAAAAGTGTTCGTACACTTGCAATTTCAAATTAAATTTTATATTTTCGACTAACAAAAATTAATATATTGTAATTGTAATTTGTTATGATATCTGCAACTTCTTTTTAATTGAATGACATAATTAATTTTTAAAAAATAGTACAGCTATTTTTTTAAAAAAATTAATAATCAAAAACTACTAAAAATTACGCCACAAAAGTCTTTGTACACTTAACAAAAATCTCAGCTTAGCTTTAAATATTGTATTTTCTTTCTTAATTTAGTACACAGTAGGATATCTTTTAGTGTCCTCAACAATTTTTAAGCGTGTTGGTATAGATTTAATCAGGTTTTTGTAATTTCTGCATCGATTTTCCACCATTCTTCTGTGATTATTGTTTTTACTTCACATTTTGTGTTTATTTACCATGTTTTCTTTTTTTTGCATCAAAATCTCACCAAATATTTTCTACTGGGCTAAGTAATTGAGAGGTGTTTTCAGGCTTTGGGGATAGTTATACCGGCACAAGTGGCGTTCATTGAGAGCAGTACGCTTGACGTCATTATCCTGTTAAAAAATCAAGTCGTCTCCAATATCCAAAATTTGGGCGGATAATTAAAAATTCTCTTTAAAATATTTAAATAGAGCTCATAATTCACAATACCATCAAAAAATACCAAATTACCTAATTCTGAGGCCAATTTACACCCCCACGGCAGAACACCTTCACTTCCATACTGAAGCATGGAGATGGAGGAGTTCTTTTCCACATAAATTCATGGTATTAAACTTCTTATATTTTTCATTTAAAAGTTATTATAGGCCTATCGGAACCAAAAATGTTGAATTATCTGCCATCCAATCAATTTGCTACCAATTTTGAATTTTCTGAAACTTAATCCTAAGAATCTAGTTGGATCAAGAAAACATGGAGGTGGAACTGTTTTTGCGAGTGGGTGTAAATCGGCCACATAATTAGGTAATTTGGTATTTTTGTTGATATTGTGAATCATGAGCTCTACTTGAATATTTTAAAATGAAATTTTAAATTATCCACCCAAAATTTGGATATTGGAGACGACTTACTTTTTTAACACGGTAATGACGCCAAGCGCACTGCTCTCAATGTACGCCACTGGTGTCTCAATATCCCCAAATTATGAAAACACCTTCTCAATCACTTTATTTAGCCCAGTAGAACATATTTATGAGGTTTTGATGTGAAAAAAAGAAAACATGACAAATAAGCACAAAATGTGAAGTAAAAACAATAATCACAGAAGAATGGAGGAAAATCGATGCAGAAATTACAACTGATTAAATATATACCAAGATGCTTAAAAGTTGTTGTGGACACTAAAAGATTTTCTACTAAGTACTAAATTAAGAAAGAAATACAATATTTAAAGCTAAGTTCAGATTTTTGTTTAAGTGTACGGAGACTTTTGTGGCGTAATTTTTAGTAGCTTTTTGATTATTAATTTTTTAAAAAAATAGCTGTACTATTTTAAAAAAATTAATTACGTCATTCCATTAAAAACAAGTTGCAGGTATCATAAAAAATTACTATTACAATATATTAATTTTTATTAGCCGAAAACATTAAATTTTATAAGAAATTGCAAGTGTACGAACACTTTTGAGGCCCACTGTATATGAATAATAGTAGCCAAAGATCAAATATATTTCTAACTGACGTCTTTTATTTTTAATATCGCTTAAATGATCAAAAAGATTTCCAGATGAATGATAATATATTGAAAATAAACAAAAATTAAATGTGTATCAAGTTCAACGAGTCTGTCGATTATTTACTACAATTCTTTTTTTGACTGAATAAACATATTTAGAATAGTTACAAAAGATGCCAACTTAAGCAACATGACTTTAACAACAGACGATTATATATCAACAAATAAATTATAAGTAATCAAATAAATTAGAGTCACTTGAATTTTTTAAAATTAAAGCAGACGATAAGAATTTTCAACCGTATCTATAACTACTGCTTAATTTAAATAGTCAATTAAAATTTGGTTCAAAATAAAGAAAAGGAGTTTAAATAGAACAAATTTTAAACTCTTTATTTAGATCATAAAATTTTTTACACAGGTTTATAAAATACGTGATATGATCATATAGTCAATTTGATACAAAAAGCGCCCGAGCACCAGAACAAGGAGCCCAGGCCTAGAGAAAAGTCTAAAGTACAATAAAGAGTTCTGCAGTAAAAGAAAGATGGTACAAATCTGAATATAAAAAGTGACAATCACACATAAAAACAGATCGAAACAAATCCGAAAACTACATATATAAAAAAAAATGTACGGGGAAAAACAATCATATATATCTCGATAGTAAAAATAAATTCGCCTAGCAAATCTAGACGCAAATCTCTTTACTATACGAAACAATGTCAATTCGTTGGAATCCAACATTTGTACAAAAATAGAGTAAGGAAACAGTTTTGAAAACAGTAATGAGCTGCCATTTTGTTTTCATGTGGTTCTCAAATATTCGGAATTTAATTAATTTCTAATTTAACTTTTCTTTTTTGGCATATTTTAACGAGTAAAATTAAATGGGTTTTCCTACTTCTCTATTGCATTATAAAATTTTTGCTATGGTGTTAAGTTTTTCCGTAATGTCCAAGAATATTTTTTGTGAAGATTCTATTAAAGAAATTAATTTACTAAAAAAATCTTCTTGCTCTGGGTTTTCATAGCTTGATTGGATTAATTTAAATTGATATCATAAGATGTATTTTATCCCCAGGGTAATTCACTTAGAAGTAATTGCAGCATAGTTAGATGCAAGTCTTCTGTGAAGTAACAACCTTGCTTTGAGTTTTTAGTAGAATCATTATTTTTTGTTTTTGTTATGTATCCCTATGTAATATAAGATTTAAATATAAAATTTTCAGCCTATTTCAGAAAGTTGAGCATTATTCCGTGAGACGAAGCATAAAAAAATTGCTATTAGGAGCAAAGAAACATAATGCTTAATTTTACAATTGTGATTATGGAAAAAGTATGATGAAAACCTGATCAATATACAGTGGGCCAATCAATACACTTGCAATTTCTTATAAAATTTTTAATGTTTTCGTCTAATAAAAGTTAATATATTGTAATTGTAATTTTTTTTATGATATCTGTAACTTGTTCTTAATGGAATGACATAATTAATTTTTTAAAAATAGTATAACTACTTTTTTTTAAAATTAATTATCAAAATGCTACTAAAAATTACGCCACAAAAGTCTTCGTACACTTAACAAAAATCTCAACTTAGCTTTAAATATTGTATTTCTTTCTTAATTTAAGACTTAATAGGATGTCTTTTAGTGTCCACAACAAATTTTAAGCGTCTTGGTATATATTTAATCAGTTTTTTGTAATTTCAGCATCCATTTTCCTCCATTCTTCTGTGTGATTATTGTTTTTACTTCACATTTTGTGCTTATTTGTCACGTTTTCTTTTTTTCTACATCAGAATCTCACCAAATAAGTTCTACTGGGTTAAATAAAGGGATTGAGGAGGTGTTTTCATAATTTGGGGACAGTTAGACCTACACCAGTGGTGTACAATGAGAGCAGTGCACTTGGCATCATTACCCTGTTAAAAAATTAAGTAGTCTCCAATATCCAAATTTCGGGTGGATAATTTAAAATTTCTCTTTAAAATAATTAAATAGAGCTGATGATTCATAATACCATTAAAAAATATCAAATTACCTAATTCTGAGGCCAATTTACATACCCACGCCAGAACACTTTCACTTCCATGCTGAAGCATGGAGGTGGAGGGGTTTTTGTTCCACATAAATTCATGGGATTAATCTCCTTATTTTTTCATTTACAAGCTATTACAGGCCCATCGGAACCAAAAATGGTGAATTGTCTGCAATTCCAATCAATTTGCTATCAAATTTGGATTTTCTGAAACTTAATTTCAACCAATAAAACATGGAGGTAGAAGTGTTCTTGTGTGTGTGGCGGGGGATAAATCGGCCACAGACTTAGGTAATTTGGTATTTTTTGTTGATATTGTGAATCATGAGCTCTATTTAAATATTTTAAAGAGAAATTTTAACTTATCCGCCCAAAATTTGGATATTGGAAACGACTTCATTTTTTAACGGGATAATGACGCCAAGCGCACTGCTCTGAATGTACGCCACTGGTGTTTGTCTAACTGTCTCCTAATTATGAAAACACCTCCTCAATCACTTTATTTAGTCTAGTAGAACATATTTGGTGAGATTTTGATGTAAAAAGAAGAAAACATGACATACAAACGCATAATGTGAAGTAAAAAAAAATAAACACAGAATAATAGAGGAAAATCGATGCAGATATTACAAAAAACTGTTTAAATGTATACCAAGACGCTTAAAAGTTTTTGTGGACACTAAGCGATATCCTACAAAGTACTAAATTAAGAAAGAAATACAATATCTAAAGCTAAGACTTTTTTGGCGTAATTTTTTAGTAGCTTTTTGATAATCAATTTTTTTAAAAAAAGTTATGCTATTTTCAAAAAATTAATTATGTAATTTCATTAAGAAGAAGCTGCAGATATCATAAAAAATTACAATTACAATATATTAATTTTTATTAGTCGAAAACATTAAATTTTATACGAAATTGCAAGTGTACGAACACTTTTGTGGCCCACTGTAGTTATTGGAAATAAAATAGCTTAATGTGTGATTTGTGATTTTAAAATACTCCTCTTCAGTCTTGTTTTTTTTGTTGATAAATATGATTACTGAACATGAAGTGTATT
Source organism: Trichonephila clavipes (assembly GCA_019973935.1). Taxonomy (NCBI): domain Eukaryota; kingdom Metazoa; phylum Arthropoda; class Arachnida; order Araneae; family Nephilidae; genus Trichonephila; species Trichonephila clavipes. Next base: position 288,220 of record BMAU01014077.1, read on the forward strand.
TAATTCCCTTAAATGTAACAAAGTATTCGTTAACTTATGATACACTTACTGATGCGTACATCAAGATGATAAAATAAAGAGTTAAGAAATATGAAGGATTTTATTCTATTTCATATCGAATTTGTTTCGTTAATATTAATTTATTTGTTCGCACAAAGTTATTTTACCATGATATAATTCAATTTACATGTCTGCGTAAGTTAAAGATTCTAATCTTTTTTAAGAAGGTCCGGCACAGAAATTTAACAAAAAATTATCGATTTTCCCTTTTTTATATGTTCTAAAAATTCAAATATTTGTGTTTAAAATGATACATAGTATGAGGAAATACGATAGTTAGAAGTATTTTTATTTATTTTTTAATGAAGCTACTCCTTGACGCGCATCGATTAGCTCTACTGGAGCACCTGTGTTTCCCCTTCCATAAGTTTCTGATGAGCAAGAATCCACATGATGTTCAAGTGGAAATATTGGACTGAATTGGACTTATCCAAAAGTGTATGGGTACATGTCTTTTGGATCTTAAAAGCGAAACATGGAGAAAAAAGTCACTTGATAGAAAAAAACCTAAGTGGTCGTAACCGACTAACCGACATTTTTATATAAAAAATTCGAAGATATTATGGTATGACTATTAGAAATAATATCAATGATCTACATAGCATGAAAAACTGCTGTTTGGGCTGTTTATTTTCATCTTTTGTCTTCAAACGAGAGGCCTCAACATGGACTGTGTCCCGCAGGTATAAATACCTGGTGCAAGATTCAAAAAACAGAAGCTGAATGCAACGAAAGGCATTATGATCATAAACACATACACGCGTGCTATATACCATAATGAATTAAATGAAGCCAATTTTTAGAGATCTAAGTGATCCAATGTTATTAAGAAAATGTTAATATGGAAAGACTCAGAACCCAAATGAGTAAGTTAATAGCACCATATGGTCAGTGATTCCAAGATCTACATTTGCGGGATTAAAAACTCTAAAATATTAAAGGTAAATATGGCCATTGCACAGTTCAATATGAGTAATGTATCAAAATTAATGATCTTAACATCTTCTGATACTGAACCAAGTTATAACTGTGTGTCATGCTTCAAAAAACTAGATGCACGTAGGATTCTTGCAGCGCAACAAAAGCATCTTGAGATCCCCCCCAAAAAAGGCAAAAATAATAATAATAAAAAAAAAGAAAGTTAGAAGAGACTTTTTATGAGCAGTGAGTATAAAAAGGCTTCATATACTTCTGGTAAGTACTAAAAAAAGTAAATGATCAAAGACTAACAAATATTTACTTTAAAGCTTGTTTTTTCAAAAAATGCAATATTTTTCACTGCATGTACCGTTTATTCAAAAACTACTTATTAAACAATCCTCAAATTTTCAGTGAGCATTCTTCGAACATGTTTACATATTTTAACGGAGGGAATTAGATATATCTAGAAAACTCTTTTAGATAAAGCTTTTTTAATCTAAATTTTCGGGGAAAATATTGGACATTTTTTTTGAAAAATTCATAATTATTTTAATTTTAAACAACCCCCTTAGTTAAAGGTTTATTGATAGTACACATAACCTACTGTAAAAATTTTATTCATGGGAAGTAAGCAGTTTCTGAGGAAAAGGTACATAAACTTACGCAATTTAACATGGACTCTTATGGACGTGCCGGTCCGCCTTAATGTTTCTGTCACTTGTTGAAACGAGATTTAAATTTTAAGAACACACATCTATCTTAATTTTTTAATTAATTTTTATCAATTTTCTAATGCTAAATAGAGGTTAATTGTACTCCACAGTGAAACTTTTTTTAACCGATTATTTTTAATGTGCGTATTTACAAATCTATATACTCTGAACTCAGACTTTAGAATAATTTTCATTCTTATATAAAACTTTCACAAGAGAAAATCTTCAACGCGGTAGTAAGAAATACTTGTAGAAATTACTGAATTGTATATTTATTTGTCACGGAATTTCTTTTTCTTTAGTTTAATCAACTTTTTTTGAGAGAGTCACCTGATCACATTTCAAAGTAATCATATTACTCACACATTGCTTTTCAGTGACATTTTCTTGTGGGAGCCCGTTCGAGACAAGGTCATCGTCTTCATTGTTGATTTAGCTGAAATAAAACGTGTTACAGCTACTGTCACTTGAAATGCCCGAATCAGAGTGTATCTTACATCTAAGGATATATTCCAAAAATATCAATAAAAGTTTGGAAATAATTTCTTTCAAATAAGCACTTGAAAATACAAAATATAGTTTTAATGATTTAAGGTAATAAATTTGTTATATTTCCTTCAAATCCTACTGTTTTAGTCCAATATTATAGTATAAATATATCTTGCTGAAATACATGTATTTTTAACTTGTAGTGGATCACACCTGATGGTAATACAGTTTTTTTCAAATATTAATTCATTAATTAAATTAAAAAAATGCCCAAATAGTAACAAAGAAAAAATTAGTCCAACAGCATATATCGAAAGGAAAATCGTCGCTTTGTCCCTATAGCTCATTGGACATCTAATCCAAAGGTCGTCGGTTTGAATCCCACCTGGGATGGCCTCATTTCTGAGAATGTGATTCCTTTTTCACTCTACTGTTTTATTAGAATTATTAAATTTAATGAATGAATAAATAGTAACAAGCAAAAATAGTCCAAAACCCTATATAGAAAGGAAAATGGAAAATTGCTTTCTATTTTGTCATTTAATATTTGATTCTGTCATATGTATATACATATTTATATTAATTGTAATTATTTATTAAAAGGTAACTAAAATAAAATTGACTTAAAATTTTTGTTTTTATATATATTACTTGTTCTTTTTTTATTTTTTATAAAAACGCGTGATTTAAAAGATTGTTGATTAGTCTTGTTTACTTGATAAATATATGTTTAACTAGCCATTACACCCGCCCACCCACTTCGTTGGGTATTTACTGACGTTGTACAAATATAAGCTGTTTATATATATATATAATTTATTGATATCTAAGTGTTATATATATAGCGTTAAAAGTGTGCGATTGTATTGAGAAACATTCTTATTACTTAAGAATCCCTCTTACTTACCCCTCTTAATTTAAAAAGGACAGGAATTCTAAATAATAATTTCTAAAATTAAAGTTAACTTGTCTTTTACGCTCTCGTATCCCCCCCTTCAAAGTGGATTTCCGCAAAACTCATTTCCAGTGGATTTTTACTCAATAAAATAAACATCTTTGCCAAATTTCAAGTCTTAATCTAATAGTTCAAAAACGAAATTTTTTTTTTATCAATAAGCCCCATCAATAACCTTTGATAGTCGATTTCCTTTTGGCACATTCTTAGTGGATTTGAATTCAATTAAACCTTTTTTTTTGAACGAATCTCTACTCCATGAAAAGAACGTGCCTACCAAATTTCAAATCTGTCGGTCGAACAGTTCAAGAATGGGAATATTTATCTGTAACGCCCCTTGAGCGTTCACAGCGTCTCTTGGGGGTCGATTTTCACAAAACTTATTTTGCAGCGGATCTCTACTCCATGAAAGGATGAGTGAATATTGATGTGGCACTGTTACGCTACACGAGGGCTTCTGGTGACAGACTTCGTAATTTTGAACCATGGTCAAGTTTCGAGAACAACACCTGAGCTGGTACCCCTCTCCTAACTACCGCACCATACCAACGGGGGGTAAGCATTTGAGCCTCGATATATTTATCGTGCATCGTTCCCCTACACGCCGGCTCTTTAGTGGAACTGGGCTCGAACTCATGACATGCTAGCCATGATCCTTTACCTTGACCACTAGGCTACCGCGCCCACTTTATGAAAGGAATGTGCCTACAAAATTTTTTTTCAGCTTGCAGGTCAAGTAGTTCTAAAACAGGAATATTTATTACGGCCCTTAAGCCTCCCCCCAATTCCCCTTGGGAGTCAATTTTTACTGCATTGGTTTCGAAGCGGATTTCTACTTTATTAAAGGAACGAGCCTACCAAATTTCTTCTGTAGGTCTAATAGATCAAAAACGGGAATTTTTGTCATCGATAACGCCCCTCAAGCCCTCGCAACGCCCTATGAGGGTCGATTTTCACAAAACGTTTTGTAGCGAATCTCTACGTCATGAGAGAACACGCCTACAAAATTTTAATTGTGTAGGTCTAATTATTCCTGAGATATCGTGATGAGTAAGTCGTTTTTATAAGCTTCACCTGTATGTAACGGAATCCGTGCACTGAATTTTTACCCACTTTAAAAGGTCGGGTTAATTCGAAATTTTGCACACTTGTCAAGGACCGATGACAATACAATAATTTCATAATTTCGTTCAGTTGTCCTGATTAGGATCATCAGGACAAACAATTTCACATTTCCTGATTTGGCGACTAATTTCAGATCCCATTTCCGGATTTAGCAACTAAAAGATTGTTACAACCCTAAAGCGAAAACGCCAATGGGTATTCCAGATTCTTAAAAAATAACGCATATAAGATTAATTCATCAATGAATAAAATAGTTTAAAAAGCTAAAAAAACACGCTTTTATCGTAGATTGAACTAAAAAAATGAAAAATAAATTATAGTTTAAAAAAACTAAAAAACACACTTTTATAGTGAATCGAACTAAAAAGTAAGAAAATAATTCTTAATATAAAAATAAAATAATTAACGAGAAAATTAATGTCATTGGGGTAAAAGCGTGGGTTTCTCTACATTACTTGTTATAATTTCTTACTAGTTCTATATATTTAGAAATGCAGAGTGGGTGTAAAAATGTGATACAAAGCGCCCCACGCTTTTACCCAAATGAAATTAATTTTCTCGTTAATTATTTTATTTTTATATTAATAATTATTTTCTTACTTTTTAGTTCGATTCACTATAAAAGCGTGTTTTTTTTTAGTTTTTTTAAGCCATAATTTATTCCTTTATGTAATATAGATTATGCTGTATATTTTAAAATAACAGACCAATAATATAATTCCCGAATCTTTAATACATAAATCGATTCCGGCGAAAAAAATATTGTCACTTTTGAGGAAAAGTAAACGAATGATCATATTTTGTAAGAAAAAAATATCGTGGGAGAAATTCTTATTTGGGGTAAAACCTTTTATTCAGAGAAAAAGAATTTTTTTTCTTTGGCATTCAAATGTAACTTTCAGAAATAGTTCCAAATTTTCAAAACAAATTTTTTCTGAATGTTTATACTTCTATATTTATCTGTAACTCATCAAAACAACATTCTGTGACAATGTTAATTCTAAAACTCGATTTTATTATAGCTTACGCTTAGGATCGATAGAAGTGTGACATCTTTTTAATTTTTTCTAAGGCAACTGGGTACCATCTTTACAATTTTCTTCACTTTTAGTTTTTGAAATTTGTCTTTAATGCATTTAATAAAGGTCATTATATATATATATATATATATATATATATATATATATATAAGTATAATTCCATATAAAATTTTTAATTTATTGCAAAATGTTGGTAAAATTAAAATTTTTAAAGTTTTTCAAATGTCTAAGACTTTTTTAAATGTGTGTATATATTTTCTTTCGAAATTTTTTTCCTAAGTACCTTATAAAAAATGTTATGTTGCAGTCACTGAAAGAACAGCACACATCACTATCTGAAGAATTATATATTATATTGAAAAATAGCAGAGAAGAAATGCATATACCGAAATAGAAAATGTCTTACGCTATTTACATAATTATAATGATTTTAAAAATGAAAATAAAAAAAGAAACGAGACTATATATATAACCAATTCAAATTTAATCAAGTTGATAGTAAATTTTCTTAATTTTTTTAAAAAAAAATTAACTGTCAAATAAAACAAAGAAGCACCTGCGTTTTCTTCCTTTTTCTAAAATTTTTACTTCCGGTATAAAAATCTGTATCCCGGTATTAATATCTACAAAATACCGAATACCGGTGTTGAACATTTGGTCTGATATTGCAATCCCTAGATATTGTTTTTTGATTTGCCTCGTGACGTATGCTCTTGCTTCTGTATTTACGATATTATTTTTAGATATCGATTTTCATCGATGTATTGTAAAAGATCTAAAATACTCTTTTCTTTAATAAAAAATAATCCCTGTTTTGTGAAATTTTATTCATTCTCAGAAGGGTATATTTTATTCATCGTAAAACATAAAAGATTCGTAGTACATGTAGGCATGCTGTTTTATTTAATGTAGACGGAGTTCCTTTTTCTTCGTTATTATTTTTAGAATTCTCTCGACCAGACATCAATATATCTGTGGCTGGATAAATTTAGCAGAGCTTGTATAATCGTTTTTTTAATGTCAGATGTTTAAATAAATCAGAGCCAAGTAAGCAAACACCATTTTTTTCTCCATCATGACCCTTAGCTGAAGGGAGAAGGAGTTTTCTTATAAAAAACTTTATAAAAAAGTATTTTTTCGATGGTCTGGGAAAAACACTAAGAAAAGGTATTTCCTGTGATACTTAGTAATGATGTGGAATGTTATGTTTTTTTGTTATTAAAAGAATTTCTCTAAAGAAATTTAAATTTTACACGGTTAATGAGTGTTTTTGTAAAATGTAATTAAATGACATGACGTTTAGGGTTTGCAATCCCATGTTATTGTTTAAATCCCGGGATTTTGGGATTAAATTCTCGAAATCCCGGGATTAGGATTGGGCTGTTTATTAAAATTACTTACACGTTAGCATAGTTGAAATTGCATAATAAAACTGAATATATATATATATATATATATATATATATATATATATATATATATATATATATATATATATATATATATATATATATATATATATATAATTAACAATTGGTTTAATATTAATTTTATTGAAACAAATAAAAAAACTTAATGGACTAAATTCATGATGGTCACATGATAATGGCAATCACGTGTTTCTCATTGATTGAAAATTGACATACTAGTTGTTCAATTTGTAAAGTTTAGATCCCATTTAAAATTTGATGATTGGGTAAAGAGTTCACGTGTGTTAAAATTCTTCAAACAGTTTTCGCAATTAAAAAAAAATACTTACATAATACGAATAATTTTAAATTAATTGCATTTTATTTAACTATGTGCATTATTATATCGTTGACAAATATGTACTTTTTAAAAGAAAGTTTCTGCAAAAAGCAAAAGTTGGTAGCAGTGAAGCATATGAACTAATTGGCTGGAAGCGCGTGAATATATTTACAACATAATTATGACATCGCATTTATTTATGAACTGATTGGTCGAAAACACGTGGCTCAGTTATCATGTGGCTACAATGTCACATGAATTTGGTCCATTCAACGTAAAAAACGAATAAAAATAGTACATAATGAAGTTAAAAACCATTTCACGTGTTTCTGTAAATAAGTTGTCAAAAAACACAGATCGTCCAGTGTTTCATCTACAAATTGTTCTGCCGAAGAAAACGCTTCTTCGGATTCTATACTAGTATGTGTTATCGTCATTAAGGTATGACGCAAGCATTAGTGCATATTCCTCTTTGATAACTTTATTTAGTTTTTCTTTTACAGTTAATGGTTTTTGTGTATAAATTGATCCAGTTATTGAATCAGAATTCGAATCAATTTCAAGTGTTACCTTGTTCGAAAAAGAAGATCCAGTTGCATGAGCTGTTAGTAATGCAATGTCTTTCAAGCAGGTGCACTATTAATTAACGATATTTAAATGAAGAAGGAACTGTGACAAAATCTATTCTTGAGATGTTGCTTATATTATTGTGTAAGTATTGCAGTGAGCCGCTTAGATCTGTGTGACGTTATCCCATACGAGAAATGAGAGCTGTATATATTCTTTTCCCTATAACACTTATAATTGCACAAAAAAATTCTACGTACATATATTATAAACAAAGCATACATTTTCTAAGAATTAAATTCGGTTCAAGTGTAGTATAGGGGGCACTTGGCGCAGTCCTTTATTTTGGTGACTAAAAGTGGTCGCCAAGGTACTTTTTTCGGTATTACTTATTTTAGAATGAATTCGATATCTCACCATGATATTTAAATAAAAATCGAAAAATCGCCAAATCCAAAGTGCCCCCCTCCCTATACTACACTTGAACCTTAAATTCTTAGAAAATTTTGATGAGAAAAATTTTTTTACTACATAATCCAGACAAAAATTAAATCCCGGGATTTTGGGATTGGAAAAAACACCGGGACCCTGGTGCTGCAAACCCTAATAACGTTAGAAGTTTTTTAGTAACTTTAATAACAGAAAATCAAGTGGCCATATAGTAATCCCCAAGGAGTAATGGCCATGAACTTGTGGCCAGTATATCGAGTTGTTGGGTTCGATTCCCCGAGTCACTAAGGACCCACCTTGTAGATCAGGGGTCGGCAACCTCTCAGCCGTGACTTGCCAAGCCAATCTACCAATAGGGGATTCAATGTGCCACTCTGTTGGACATATTTGAAACAATTCAATTCCAACTTGAACAGATGCAGAGTTAGGGAATAGACATGGATAATGCAGACTTGCAGTTTTATTATTATTAATTTTGCATCATTTATATATAAATATATTTCTTAACATAAAAATAAACAGCGTAAAATATAACTATTTATTCAACATAAATAAAAAAATTTAAATTTCACATATTTTATGTATTTTTAAACATATTTATTAAAATTTGAAACAGACAACATCAAATATAAGTATTCTCCTTCATTATCTTTATATATATAAATCTTCTGTGCGTGTGTATGTGACTAAACTTCTAAGCGGCTTGACCGATTTTGATGAAATTTTTTGTGTGGGTTCAGTGGATTCGAGAATGGTTTAGATTCACAATTCGTTCCGAAATCGCAATTAGTTAAAAAGATATTAATTAAAAACGTTAAAAACATTCAACTCAATATTCACCTGCATTGTTGTAACAATGTTATTGTTATAAAAATGACGTAAGTTGGCGTCGAAAATCGATTTTCAGCCAAACCGGGTCTTTATTGTGACAAAAATACAAAGGAATAATGCTTTTTAGCGTTTTTAATGAATATATTTTCAAAAAATCTTTATATATGTAATTCTTCTGTGCGTGTGTATGTGACTGAACTCCTAAGCGACTGGACCGATTTTGATGAAATTTTTTGTGTGGGTTCAGTAGATTCGAGAATGGTTTAGATTCAAAATTCGATTTGATATCGCAATTAGTTAGAAAGATATTAATTAAGAACCTTAAAACGCATAATTGTTTTACCCCTGTGTTCTGTTTATTTTGCTAATGCGGGGCAAGAAAAAAAAAAGAAATAAGAGGGGAGAATTTTCCGATATTTTCGCTGTTTTTAAATTTGCCATCTAGTTTTTCTATCAAAACCAGACAAAAAAATAATCACAGAATCGGAAAGATTATTCATTTCGCCACTATATACGGCATATATCTTTACATCTATAATTCTTCTGTAGGTGTGTATGTGACTGAACTCCTCCTAAACGGCTGGACCGATTTGGATGATATTTTTTCTGTGGGTTCAAGTGGATTCGAGAATGATTTAGATTCACAATTCGGTTTGATATCGCAATTAGTTAAAAATGCGCCAAAAGTATGTAAGGGTGCACGATTTTTCATAAAAAAAACCATGGGCAATATTCTTGTGTCCACTATTTTGAGCGGCAAACTTCAAGGTGAAATTGTACTTCTATCACAGTTCCCAATCATTATTTTAGACACACCTACCTATTCAGATGTTTGCAATTTCTAATTCGCTTGGCATTTGCTATGACCCTTAATAAGTCACAAGGTCAAGCAAGGACAATTTGTGGCTTAGATTTAGAAAACCCTTGCTTTTCGCACGGCCAATTATATGTTGGATGTGCGAGGTTTGGCAAACCATCGCATTTATTTGTTTATACCCTCAATGATTAACGAAAAGCATTGTACATTCAATAACATTACGATAAATTTATTTTTTGTGCATTAGAAAATATACCTGTAATATGATGATGTCAGGCATTGTAATAAATTTCTTTATAAAGAATTTCATCAAAACGGTCCAGATTGTTACAATTTATTCAACAAAGTTTGTAATTTTCAAATTTAAGACGTGTGTACAGGACAACGTCTGTCGGGACGGCTAGTAGTTAAATAAAAATAAATAAAAATTTTAATGTAAACGTAGCGTTTACACGACTCTACTTTTATATCACGAAATCAGGGGTATAATTTGTGCCTTTCAATTTGACACGATTCCGCTGTAAAACAATTTCTTCGTGAACGCAAAATGTTTTTCACATGAGAAAATATTTGTTTACTTAGATATGTAGTGCCACAAGCGGAAAGCAGAGTACATACAATTTTCTCTCTTCAAACAAATAAATCTTTCCAGCAATGAGATTCAATAATTTTCAAAATAGCTGTAAATTTATCTTTAGAGTTTATCTTTCAGATTTTTTAGTAATTCCCTAATAGTCCATAATTCTGAAAATGTTGGTCAAATAAGGTTCATTACAAATTTATTAACTTTCATCCACTCCAAAATTGACAATATATACAGAAGTGTAGAATGCCATTGAGAATTGTACCGCATGCCATAGGTTGCCGACCCCTATTGTAAATGGATGTTAAATCTGCTGGGGTTCCCTCCGCGTCGTGTCATTGCGGAGGCAAAGTTTAAAGATTGGGATGCTAGTTTAAGTGTCATCTTAGTTCCTTCATTTTGGCCTAAAATTACGAGATCTCCCGCCCTTTCTGTTACTTCTAAATATGACGCTAATAAACAATCAAGCAAAATATATTAAAGGTTGCAGTGAATTACAAGCTATTTTTTCTTAGCTGAGAGAACAATACTAAGTCAGGGGAGCTAGATCCGGGTGGTAAGGTGATAAGGGGCAGTGAAATTTTGTCTTGGATACCTCTTCTGGAATATTTGATTTTTTGTGACACTCAAAACATGCGTTTTGTAGATGGTTCGTCCTTATAACTGTCATGGCGACACACTTCAACGTCTTGGAGCAACTTACATGGTTATTCTTGCTACGTCACACATTTTGTCACCTATCCATCCCAAAAAGATCGCTCTCTATTCCTTCCCAGTGGTAGGAATATATTGTTACGAATTTAGTGTAAAGGATATTTAAAATAGTGTAAATAGTTTATATCTGGATGTGTAATACATTTATATTACTTTAAGTTGTATTTAATTTATGTTAAAATTGTAATAGTCACAAACAACGCCGTTCCTTTCATTATAATGGCGATTCAATGGAAACTTGGCGAAATCTAGGCGATAAAGCCAAAATGATATTATTTTTGGTGATCATGTTAGCGACGAGTTTGCGACCTTATGGATTTGTCCGGAAATTACGGGAGAAATCTACTAATATCATGATCTATGACGTAAGCGAATTTTTCGAGAGAATTCCGTGAGGCTTATAAATTGGGATTCGCTCGCCGAAACTGGGTTAGCTTTGTTTTGACTGTTACAGAGTAATATTGATTTAACCGTGAAGAGTCGACCAGCGATTGGCTTTTGAATAGGACAAGCGAGTGCTTGGGAATAATCATTTAGCATACTTGTATTTTAGACACTGATAGTTGTGTCTGTGAGCTGTAAAAGGGGTGAAAGCCTTCTGAAATTTATTCTGCGAATATAGCTGCTGTATTTCAAGGATTGTTTTTCGACAATAAACTTTCATCACGCTCCTGAAGAACTGTCTTGTTGTATGCGACTGATTCCTCGAACCCTCGATCAACGTAACAATATCAATCTTGATTCATAATAGAGAAATTCTGTATATTTATCAAGTTTTTTCCCGTTATATTTTTTTTCCGATTTTAGAATAATTTTAAATTTTAAGAGTAAAATTTAAAACTTTTAAAAATTTGACGGTTACTCTCAAGCTTTATTAAAAAAATTAAATGTACTTTTTAAAAATCAAAAATACATTAAAATTAACAATACTTGAGCTTCTTTCTTGTGAAGTGGCTATGCTTGAGAATATTATTGAGAAACATATATAACAATGCTGCCATGTAATGTTTGTAAGTATTTTAAAGTCATCTTTTTTATAATACTTTATGATATTGCAGATTTGTTTCTTCTTCAGAACATTCTAGCAATTGATTTAAATAATTTTTATGTAGGTCCCCCTCGTATATGTATAGATTCTAACAGGAAAAAGTGCCGTAAAAAGAACAGAAATTCATAAAAAATATTTTTATAAGCGTATTTTTCAATATACATGTGTGTGTGCACTTATATAATTATAATTATAATAAACATATTTAAATTAACCCTTTATCTACCGCAATATGATTTACTGCAATTTTTCCATGCAATAGTTTTTTTGAATCACTACTTTGAAGATTAAGGTATATGCATAAGTTAAATACTCAACTTAGGGAAATTTAATCCGTTAGAGCTAATTAATTGAATAGTACTTTAAAGTACCGTTAGTCCACAAAGATCTAAGATATTCTCGTTAAACGAAAAGAATGACTTTTTTTAACACAGTTTTAAGTCTTAAAAATGCTAAATAACCGGAGAACATTAATATTGTACAACACAAAATATTTATTTTTAAAGATTATTGCATTTTAAAAATTTATTTACTTTTTATACACATAAAAACAGCTTTTATTCATAAACTTAATTTGATGATATTCAAAGAGGAACAGTTTTTCTTTTCATTAATTGACAAAAATTCATTACACGTTGAGCAATTTGAGTAAGGTTTCGATTGAATGTTTTTCAAAGCACTGCATCCTAGGGTAGGAAATGCTGTATTTTCTGAACATGAACTACTGCAGCTTGAGTTCAGTCTCTTGATCGTCATCCTAAGAATCTAGCGAAAATTCCAGCAGATAATTTGCTAGGACTTCTTCATCTGAAAAATCATGTGTTAGTGCATCACTGAATTCAGATGATAGGTTCTTGCACACCTTGAATTCTGCAATTGTTGTTCAATCTCAGTTACACATAAAGAAACTAAAATGTTGTTAATTTTTGAAATAAGAATAGATATTTCATTTAATTGTGTGTAAAAAAAGCGCAGATTCAAAGTTCAAAATTTTTTTTTGAAAATATTAAAATAAAACAATAAATAAGCAAAATAAGTAAGTTAAGCTAAAAAGGAATGCCAAAAAAAGCATAAATCTAATGCACTATGGTGATGATTCTATAACACAACAAGAAACAATAAGCCACAGGGACGAAAAAAAAACTAGTTCTTGCTCTAACACCCAGTGTGCGTCGGTACTTAAAAGTACCACAAAGTACACTGTTCGCTTGAAATAAATAATCAAATATTTTTCTAAGGTCTTCATTAACATACAAAAAAAATAAGGCACTTACCTTTTGACATTAACTACTTTTTCAGAACAAAAATGACCATCTTCGCAATCCGATCAAAATGTCAGCTGAAAACACAACTTCGCTTTAAAACTACAGTGGTACAAACAATTGAGGATACACCTTACTTTTACTTGATAAATCCGACTTTCAATCGAAATAACACATTAACTAGAAGTGCAAACGTGTTTTTATTTTCACACGCAACAAAAGGGTTAATTTACAGTAAAAATAACGAAAATCAACAAAAAAATATCTAAAGTTACAAATTTCACAAGTATTTGAAATAAACATAGCAAATCTTTACCTCAAAAAATTGAGGATACACCAATGAAATTTGTGTGACAGATCACATACAAAGACAGTGTCAATATTTGGTAGCATGTCCTTTGGCTTTTATAATGTCCTCCAAACGTCTTGGTACCGATTCGACCAATTTTTTGGAGGTATCTTGAGATATTTTATCCCATTCTTTTTGTAACACTTGCTTTAAATGGGCTTTTTTCCTAATTTGGTGTTTTTGGACCGCCGTTTCGAGTGTGGCCCATAAATTTTCTATGACATTGATGTCAGGGGACTGTGGTGGTGTGTGCAATTGCTGTTTACAATGAAAAAGACACCATATTTTGACATTACATGCCGTATGTTTGGGGTCGTTGTGTTGCTGGAAAATAAAATTTCCATCTAAACCCAATTTTTTTGCAGTTTCTTTAAGATAGTTGTTGAGTATATCTATATAAAGCGTATGATCCATTATGCCATCTATAAAAACTTAATTTCCAACCCCATTTGAAGCCATACAACCCCAAACCATGACGGAGACACCACCATGTTTAACTGTAGGACGTAAATTTTTTGGATCCAAAGCGGTGTTCGGCTTTCTCCAAACGGTGCGACGGCCATCACTTCCAAAAATGTTGAATTTACTTTCGTCACTAAATATAACTTTCTTCCAAAAGTTATCTGCCTTCAATTGATGAGTTTTTGCAAACTCCAAACGCTTTTTCTGATTTTGTAAGCTTATGAAAGGTTTTCTTCTAGCTCAGTACTTCTCAAACTGTGGGGCGCTTCTCCCTAGGGAGGGGGGCGCGAGCATATTGAAAAGTGAAAAACAAGATTATTTAAAAAAAATTATTAATGCATTGAAAATAAACAGACAAAATACATTCTGACCTAATAAAATAATTTACACTAATATAATATACTTATAAATGTATCAGTAGTGCACAATGTACTTTATAATTCATTTTCCAATACTAAGTTAAGAACAAGCTTAATAATCATTAGTGACCTCACAGGTTTGTCATATATAAAACATATGCGAAAATTAACACTTATCTTGATAATTTGTACAGTTTATAATTAATCCCTTAAGTGTAGGTTGAAAGTTACGCAATTCACTCCACAATGCCACCGCTTTGCACGTATGCACGAAATGTGGGGTATTTGGGGGGGAGAGAAAGGGAATAATCAAAAGATCTGGAATAAGTAAATCCTTCGAAAATACTGTTAAGGTTCTTTTATAGCATTTCAAAGCCTTTGGAATAATTTTATGGATAGCAGTGAGCAGAAAAGATCGTATTTCGGAAAGACGTATATATACGTCTGGGACAATTTAAGCACTGGCCAAGCGAGACGTTTATATACGCCGGCGGTGGAGAGGTTAAAATCGTATTGTAGCTTTGGCGTCAAAGTATAATATTATCGAATTCAATACATGTGATTATTGTATGGAGGGGGGGGCGATGAAAATTGTGATTGAATATTGGGCCGCAAGTGTTGAAAGTTTGAGAAGCACTGTTCTAGCAACTCGACTGCTATATCCAGCATGTCTAATCACATTTCTCACAGTTTCAGCACTTACACTTCTGCCCATTATTCGAGAAGTTTCTGAAGCTGGTTTGACTGCACTTAGTTTAGGATCAATCTTGATATCTTTCAAAACTTTCCTTTTGGATACATCACTCGGAATACTTTTCCTTCCTCTTTCACTTTTATTTTCAATTAATCCATCGCTTTTAAATCTTCCAATGATTTTCTGGACACACGAGTGGCTTCTACCGACAATTTTAGCTATTTCACGATAAGAGATTCTCCTTTCTTAAATAACCTTAATATAAATTTTCTTACATCAATACTGGTCTCTCTCCGAGGACCCATTTACCATTTAAAATTGCGACTTTAAATTCCCATAACCAACTTCAAAAGACAAAAGTAGCAGTCGAAAAGGTTTAAGATAAAATTGGCCAAACTTAGGCTATTATAGTAGCAAACAGAAAAAAATCTAGTGGTAGTTAAACAAACATTTCTCTCATTGGTATATACTCAATTTTTTGAGGTAAAGATCTGCCTATGTTTATTTCAAATACTTGTGAAATTTTTAATTTTAGATATTTTTTTGTTGATTTTCGTTATTTTTACTGTAAATTAACCCTTTTGTTACGTGTGAAAATAAAAACACGTTTGCACTTCTAGTTAATGTGTTATTTCGATTGAAAGTTGGATTTATCAAGTAAAAGTAAGGTGTATCCTCAATTGTTTGTACCACTGTATATTCGCCTACCCTACTAAAATACTCATCATAGAACCCAGGCTGCCAAGTATCTTGGAAGAGTGGATTTAAAAGAATACTCCTGCTAAGTATCG
Source organism: Trichonephila clavipes (assembly GCA_019973935.1). Classification (NCBI taxonomy): domain Eukaryota; kingdom Metazoa; phylum Arthropoda; class Arachnida; order Araneae; family Nephilidae; genus Trichonephila; species Trichonephila clavipes. The sequence goes on from BMAU01014077.1 coordinate 304,199, forward strand.
CCAGAGTATTGGTAGAAATGTTTATACTATGTTATTTGAAAATGAATGGTACTTATATAAGTACCATCGATGATAAAGGGTTAATATCCTATTGGATATTTAGAGATTTTCCCGTGTTAGAACATTATTTTATTCTTTTAGTCGTGATGAACAGTAGAATCTTAAACTTGGAACAATAATTTTGGAAGACGAGGCCTTTTTGTTGTGTTGTGGCTAATGCCACCTGTCTGATGTAGTTAGAAGGAATCCCACGAAATTCATCGTGGCAAAGGGCCAGTTGTACGTCTGTTCGTTAGCTGTAGCTTTGGGTACCATACAGGTGACAGACAGTACATTCTCCGGTTTGGTTTCACCCCCTGGAGATTATCAGGTTCCTTCCCCCTCTCTTCCTCTTCCACCAACCTTACGAGAAGAATTGCGGCTCGACGACTATTTAGAGCAGTGTTTCCAAACCTTTTTATCACCGTGGACCGGTAAACTTTGGATAATTTTACCGCGGCTCGCTGAGGGGGACGACGTTGATTGTTTATATTTTAGATTGCTTTGTTTTAATAATTTTATTTTAATTGTATTTAAACGTGCCTTCAGAATAAATTACAGCTACTCCAAATATGAATATAAAGTGATTTAACAAGGAATATAAAGTGATTTTCATAAAAAGTAGCCCAAACCAAAGAAAAATAGGACGCAGCAAATAAAATGGAAATAACTTAATGTTTCTTGTGCGGAACAGCAGAATTTGATCCACGGACCGGGGTTGGAGACCACTGATTTAGAGTACCCCCATGCCACAAAGGCACTATACATTTACAAACATCCATGCCTTCTCCAGAATTCGAACTCAGGCCCAACGGCACACTAGTCAGCGTCACTAACCACTATACTGGATGGGCGGCAGATAAGGATCTAAAAATTATATATAACTGGTTTTTTTTTCATTTCTATCCTTTAAAAATTTTCGTAATGATTTTTTTTTTGCAATATTGTATAATAACTAATGATTTCATTTGATTTCTAATAAACGTTACATTTTGAAGCTACACTAGAATTGCTGGCAACCGACTTCGCAATTCGGAGCATCGTTGAGATGGCGAGGATAACACCTGAGTTGGCATCCCAAAACTCCAAACATCTTCACCACGCTCTAACGTGGCATAAGAATTACATCTATTAATGAACTATACATTATATTTACTGCTTTAAAATTTTTACAAGCATAATATTTATATCAACTGATCCGAATGAGTGAGCGTTAATTAGTATCCCACTATAAAGCAACACGAGGGCTATTGGTGACGAACGTCGTGATTTTGAGCCTTGATCGAGTAACGAGACGACATCTGAGTTGGCACCTCTCTCTCCAAACTTCCACATCTCGCCAAAGGGAGGACTTTGTGATCGACAGATTTAACGTGCATCACGTCGGGACTTCAGTAGCACTAAGGTTCGAACTCATGACACACCGGCCACGAGTCTGTGACCAGGACCACTAGACCACCGTGGTCTAATAAATTGGCCTTTTAATGATCATTCATTTGATTTAATATATTTAAGGATACTTACATTTCTTAAATACACTCAGGAACATTGAAAATAGCGACCCAAGAAGAAAGCATCGGATTGAAATGAAATTTAATACACATAATGACACAGATGAGAGATTCACTTGATCTCAAAAACAAGACAATTACACGAATGCAGGGTGTGCAACGACACAAATACTGGGCAACTTCAATAGCGCGTTGGACCACCTCCAGCTGCAATGCATGCCGCCACACGGTCCGGCATTAAGTTGATTAGACACCTTATGTTGTCCTGAGGCAGATGGGCCCACAAATCTTGAACAGCCAACTCTAAATCATGTACAGAGTGACACGATGGCATCTGCCGTTTTAGCTGATCCCCACGTGCTCTACAGGGGGACAAATCGGGGGAGCGGGCCGGCCATTGGAAGAGTCTGAAAATGACGTAGAAAGTCTTGAGCAACTCTTGCTGTATGCGGACGAGCATTATCTTGCTGGAAAATTGCCCTTGGGAGACCATTTAGGAAAGGTCCCACATGGGGTCGAAGAATATCATCACGTAACGTTGGCCCGTTAAGGTTCCACGCATCACAATTAAAGTGGACCGGCTATCATAAGCTAACGCCCCCAGAACATTACACTAGCTGTGCGGACAATGTGGCGTAGAACAGTGTGGGGGGAATTGTACCGCCCACCAGGGCGCCTCCACACCCGTACACGGTTATCATCTGTCCCCAAAACAAACCGGAATTCATCACTAAACACAACCTTTTGCCAATCTGTGACATTCCACATTGATCTGGCTTGGCATCACTGTAGATGCAGTTGCCGATGTTCCGGTGTTAAAGGGAGTGCACGGAAAGGGTGCTTGGATTTAAGATTTGCTCCTGCAAGGTGTCTAGAAATTGTTTGTGGAACAATTGCTACGCCTACGTCTGCTCGTATCGTTGAACGAGTCACTGTGGGGATCACAAGTGCTTGCCACACGATCCTTCGATCCTCTCTCCTCGTGGTCTTCCTGGTCGCTCCAGACCCGGTTTTTCGCGCATGGGTACCTTCTCGTGTCCACTGCTCCCAACAATTTTTAATAGCTCACTCCTAACGGTCCACCTGGCCAGCAACACGGCACATCGACCAGCCTGCAGTTTTCATCCCGATGATCAGGCCTCTCAAACTCGCTTAACTGTGAGAAATGTCTTCTAGCACGTTTACCTGGCATGTTTTGCTTACCAAAGTCTTCCTACAATCGGCGGGTAATCTTCACGTTTATGAATCTTCGAATTTGCGCTGGCTTATATAGCACCCTCTTCCTGATTGTAGAGCCGCCTCGGCGTGTATGAGCATGCGTATTGGCACAAAACTTGGATCATTTACACATCACATTACGTTGTACTTATTTGCAAAGTTTCGCGATTGTACTTAGCTTCCTACTAGGGTCGCTATTTTCAATGTTCCTGAGTGTATTTAATCAAGTGAATATTGATTTAATTCTAAATTGTACATTTTTTTGCACTATATACTTAGTGCCACATATTATTTCTCCAACCACAAACATTTATTAGTTTCAAGCAAATTATTTCAGCAAAACATAATGAACGAAAAAGAAAAATAATAAAACGATCCTTTTTATTAGCCGACGATAAGTTGTAATTCCTTATACTGCATTCATGGCAACATTTATTGAGAAGACTAATTAAGTTCGTTTGAAGAAAACAATTTTAAATGTATTTACTTTATGCTTTTTATCCGAACTTTAAACCGGCAATAATCAGCTTCAGAAAATAATATTGACTTAAAACAAAGATAAAAGCAGATTGCATTCAGTAAAGCTTTTAAAAAAAACCCCAGATAGTATGGTTGATAATATTTCTCCATTCCGTAAACTGAGTTACATTCCTACTGAAAACAGTAATTGTTCTTTGCCGTATTCAAATATTACTTCTCAGATAACAATGATCCTTTCGTACCTATGAAAGGATGTTATTGTGTGCTGCCTACTTGTTCCTTACAAGACGTTTTCTTGATGTAATTTTCTAAAGACTTGCTTTATGTGTGCGTGGGCACTGAATGAATGCTATTACAGGGGATTGATGGCGGAAGTCATGGAGCATAAACGCCCAGCGTTACTCTTAACTCTTTTTATCAGAGTAATTAAACAAAGGACTGTTTAAGAAAGCTTTATTCTGTGATGGGATATGCAGCTTTCAGAAGACGTAGAAGCACTGCTTTGATTTCGGAAGAGTTTAATTTTGAATTATTTACGTTCTGTTGAGAACTTGTAGTAAAACCAAAGAAAAGATTTTTTTTATTGCTATGAAGAGAAAGTTTTTCCTTTTAATTAAAAAAAATATGAAATATTGTAAAAATTATTAATACTCTAATCTCTATTTATAAAGGACTAGTCGTTACCCACTCGCTTCACTGGGTATTTCACGATGTTGCATATATGTATACTGTTTACATATATATTAATTATTGATATCTAGCATTAAGAATTCGATTGTATTGAAAAATATATTTATAGCTGTTACACTCTCACCCCTTGATATAAAAAGAACATAAATTATAATATCTAATTTCTATTTATGTCTAAAATCGAAGTAGAAAGATTTTTTCGCTCACTTAACCTAATAATCAAGTGGATTTCCACCAAAGCAACTTTCAGTGGATCTCTACTCCATAAAATAAACATGCGTGCTGAATTTCAAGTCTAAATCTAACAGAGCAAAAACAGAATTTTTATCATCAATACCTCGTTGACAGCATTCTTAGCGGATTCCAATTCAACAAAAGAGACATGCAAACCAAATTTTATTATTATAGTCTTAGCAGTTCAAAAACGGGAATTTTGTCTATCAATACGCCCCAATAACTTTCCCCGCTTCTCCCTGGAGTTGATTTCCGTAAAATCCATTCTTAGTGGAACTCTATTCAACTAAAGAAAAGTGCTCAACAAATTTCAAGTAAGTGAGTTAAATTCAAAAACAGGAATTATTCTATAACATGCCTTAATCCCTCGCAAACCCACTCCTTTGGGGGTCCGTTTTCGCAAAAATCTTTGTAAAAGGAACTTTATTCCATGAACGGAACATACCTTCTAATTTTCAAGCAGGTGGTTCAATTAGTTGAAATGCGGAAATATTTATCTAATATATATATATACGCCCCTTAATCCCCCTCAGTGACCCTTGGGGATCAATTTTCCCCCAAACTGTTTTGTAGCGGATCTCTACACCATGAAAGGAATTAGCTTACCAAATTTTAAGACTGTACGTCTAATAGTTTAAAAATGGAAATAATTATCTATAACGCCCCTTAAGTCCCCGCAACGCCACTTAGGAAACGATTTACACAAAACCCATCTTACGACAGATCACTACTCAGTGAATGGAATCTGCTAACTCAATTTCAAGATTTTACGTCTAATAGTTTAAAAAAGGAGTTAATTGCCTATATAACGCCCCTTAATTCTCCACAACGCCACTTGAGGTCGATTTTCACAAAACTCATTTTGCAGCGGATGTACTCTATGAAAAGAATCCGCTTACCAAATTTGAAGACTGTACGTCTAATAGTTTAAAAATGAAAATAATTATGTATAACCCCCCTTAAGCCCTCGCAACGCTACTTAGGAAACGATTTTCATAAAACCCATCTTATAGCGGATCTTTACTCAATGAATGGAATCAGCTTACGAAATTTTGAGATTTTACGTCTAATAGTTTAAAAAAAGGAGTTAATTGCCTATAACGCCACTTAATTCTCTACAACGCCACTTGGGAGTCGATTTTCTCAAAACCCATTCTGTAAGGGATCTGTTCTCTATGAGAGGAATCCGCTTACTAAAGTTCAAGACTGTACGTCTAATAGTTTAAAAATGGAAATAATTATGCATAACGCCCCTTAAGCGCCCTCAACGCCCCTTGGAGGTAGATTTTTGTAAAAATCATTATGTAGGGAATCTCTACTTTATGAAAGAAATCTGTGTACCAAGTTTCACGACTTTACATCTAATAGTTTAGTAAAGGAAATAATTATCTATAACGCCCCTTAAACCCCCGTAATACCACTTGGGGTTCAAACTTTGCAAAATCCGTTCTTAGCTGACGTCTACACCATGAAGGAAACCTACCTACCAAATTTCAAGTTTGTAGGTTTAATAGTTCCGGAGATATCGTGATTAGACAGTCAGTGAGTGAGTGAGTCGCTTTTCTCCTTTATATATATATAGATAAAAGCGACTCACACACTCACACATCAAACCTGCAGACTTGAAATACGGTAGGCATGTTCCTTTCATAGAGTAGAGATCCGCTAAGAACGGATTTTTCGAAAATCGAACACCAAGTGGCGTTGCGGGGGATTAAGAGGCGTTATAGAGAATTATTTCCATTTTGAAACTATTAGACGTCCAGTCTTTTAAATTGGTAGGCATGTTCCGTTTATACAACAAAGTTTCTTTAACAAAGAGTTTTGCGGAAATCGACCTCCAAAAGATGTTGCGAGGTGTCAAAGAGAGTTACAGAAAAAAAAAATTCCTATATTTGAATTGTTAGACCCATATACTTGAAATATGTTAAACTTGTTTCTTTTGTTGAATAGAGATCCACTAAGAATGAATTTTAAGGAAATCGGTTTCTGGGGAGAGTGGGGGTTTACTGGAGCATATTAACAACATAAAAAAATCCCGTTTTCGAACTAATAGGACTATGATAATGAAAATTGGCTTGCATGCTTCTTTTGTTGAATTGAAATCCGCTAAGAAAGGTTCTTTTAGAAATCGACTCTCAACAGCGTTTTGTTTCATTGATTTTTATTAAATACATGCAAATATGCATATCTATGTAAATAAAATGTACTCCAATAAACTTAATTTTGTCGAATATATGTTTTTTTTTCTCCTTTAACACGAATTCTTTTAAGAGAAAAACGTTTTTCAATCCCCTCAGTTTCGTGTTAGACGATTTTCATTGTGCGTCGGGTTTGGTTTGATAAGTTTAAATTTCTAAACATTAAAAAAAGTTTGGGTTATTTAATTTGTTTCGTGTTTAACACTGCCATAATACAAAATTCTTATTTTTTCAACCATGATTTTTCTCTTTTTTCACCATAAAGATAAGAGTTCATTGATTCCTTGTAATTTATTCTTTTCGAAAATTGAGATTCATGTAATTCTTCGGAGATTTTTGAAATAAATTGAAGAGGTATAGTATTTAAGAAAATTATAAGTTTCCCTGTAAGCGGCTTTTTAGTAGAGAGATTTAAAATATTTAGATGTAATCTTCCCGCGGTGTTTATTCTGTAAGAAGCGACTATATATTAAATTTGAATACCATCAATTAGAAATGTCAGATATTGATCGAAATGGAATTATATACTAGACGAACAAAGAAAAACTAGTTTGATGAAGTTGCATTCGTGAGATGTTCGAATAAAAATGGAAGGAAAAGGAAATGATTCGTTGTTATCTGCTCTGCTATATTTCTATTTGACGAAGAAATCTATTTTCGTCATCAAGAATGTTTATCGTTTGCAGCAATAAGAGACAGATAAAAAAGAATTCCATTCATAACTTATCGTCAGGTACATTTTTTTTTCTTCCAAAACGAGTTGTAGTAGTTCATCAACATTACAGGTGGTTGAAATAAACAAAAAAATGTGACCCTAACGCGTAGTGTGGGAGTAAGTGATGTGTGTTTGTGCCTTTTTCTGTGACCCTATTTTCTTATCTTTACCTGAAGAGAGAATAACCTCCTTGAAGTCGATAATGACGAATATGAATTCAAGGAAATAGACGAGACGATCTCAATAGCGATTGCATTCCATTTAAATGATAGAGAAATATTTGTCATTTTATAACTTTTCATCAAACAAATAAAGCTACCATTTTTTTTAAAAAAAACCTAGTAATTTGATTTAAAAATGATCCATTTAATAAAAAATATAGAACGTAAATTTTGTAATATATTTTTAAGTAATGTGTAACAACGGAAAGTATTGGAAAAGATAACTTTGTAATTTTGTTATGCATTACGAGTTTTCTTTCGGTTTTCGACTGCGTTCAGAACCGGGCTTTTAAAAAAGCTTAGGAATATTTTTTTGTTTTGATAATTTCTGAATAATTTTTTGAAGCTGTAATATATATCTCTATATATATATATAAGTGGATGCTTGTTTCTATGAAATCACTTCACTTCAACACTGTTCAACCGATCACTATGAAAATGGGCATGTATATGTATTTTTTAGAGAAGGTTTTCCTGCTATCCTCTTTGTTGCGGATCCCCGCCAGGTGGTGCTACAGCATATCAACTTCTGCACCGTTCAATCAATCGCCAAGTTGCCAACGTGATCGCCAAAAACAATGCCAACTTGGCTCTATCACCAACATTTCGCTATGTTTCCATTGAATCGCCATTATAATGTAAGGCTTTCGGCGTTGCTTGCGAATATTACAATTTTAACATAAATATAATACAGCAGAAAGTAATATTAAAGTATTACACATCCAGATAAAAATTATTTACACTATTTTAAGCGTTCATTACACAAAATTTGTAACAATGTGTTACTTTTGCTGAGCAGAGTTCAACTTAGGAAGGCGTTTTTAAAAATCAATCCACAAGAGAATTACAGGTCGTTATAAATACAAAAAAATCCTTTTTATCAGCTTTTAGACTTTCAGACTTAAAATTTAAAAAATATGGTATTTTTTGCTAGGCTGAGATATGCAAAAGCTTTTCTTTGTTTCTTTTGCAATTCACATAAAATTAACTTTATAGAAGCTTCTTTATCCTTCAATCTGTATTGCTTAATTTTTCAATTCACCCGTGCGAATACCAGTTAGTATATGTAAAATTTAAAAAAATCTTTCTACAATATAAAAGTTTTAAATGCAGTTTTTTGGTAAAAAATTAAGAAAAACTTATACATTTTCAAAATATTCTCTTTTTTTAAAAAAATACTTGTAAAATAATAATATTTTGCCTATACTTATAGTTAAGATTTCTTTACAGAGACTGAACTAGAATTCAAGTTATTTTCAGAGTTAGTATCAACTAAAATAGTAACCGCGGTGTTTTCTGTTAACATACATTTCTCTACTCTCCGATGTATTAAAATATGAATAAATCCAATTCTAAATCATATATTTCAAAAAATCTAATTCAGAACTCAAGAACAGCATGAAAAACATTTCTACCAAATTTTATATAAATATATGAGAAATCTTTGCAGTTATTACTTCTTAAAAAATGCAATTAATCTAATACAATAGAAACAAAAAGGAACAGTAAGTCCGATTTTTCAAACAGTATTTCAATGTGTTATTAAAGATTTTTTGAAAATATAGTCAGTAAATATTTTTAAAAATATAAAGGGCAAAAAGAATGTGTTTATAAGAAGACTTCAACTTATGGTTATTTTTTTTTTTATTTATTTTTTTAAAGTTGTTTCATATTAAAACGCTTATAATCCCATTTCTACGTTTCACAGCTTCATAAGGTAGTCAGTTTTAGAAAACAAAAATTTCAAATATTTTACTGAAAGAATGTTAAAGAAATATTCGATGCTTTTCTCCAAAATGTTTTAGTCAAATAACTTAAATAGGTTGTTTAATACGTTTAAATTTCGCTTAGATTAAGTATATGATAGTTTTTTTCCCTGTAATATTTCATCTAAATTTTGAAAATAGTCAGAAAATGTTAAACAAATGAAACTTGGAAATTAAAATAATTTTCACTTTTTAATGATCGAATACTTTTAAAATTAAACATAATATGTAATTATTTTTTTAAAAAAATTATTTAATATCTTTGCAAAATAAATAACTTTACTCATATAAATTAAATTAATTTCTTTCTTAACAGCAATTAGCAACAATTAAAAATAACTGAATGATTTTAATTGTTTATTTAAAAATTGTTTACAGTAGAGTGTTCGTAGTGAGCGGGGATGTTCCCATCATGAAAATTAACTAAAATGCTTATTTTTTAAAAGAATTCTTTTAAATTGATATGAAATTTACAGCTATATTGAACATTTCATCAAACGTGAATAATAAATTCAGAATTTAATAAAAAATGTATAAAAAAGCATAAATACGTTGAAATGATAATGATATACCATTCGAATTTCAGAATACGTTTTCTACCCGAGAATTTTACCTTCTATTTCAGTAAATTTATTATTGAGTAAAATAGTAAATGTCACAATATTCGTGACTGTAATAGTATAAGGCAACTGTAATCCTCCTTACTTAGAATATAGTGTCGTTATTTTTGTTTTCTTGCATCTTTATGGTTAAGAATATAGAAAACAGAATAATAAAATATACGAATTTCGAAAAATTTAGATGTATTTAACTATTTTATTTTTTGAGAAAGAAGAAAAAGTTTATTTTATCCTGTTATAACTTCGTATTTTAAAATTTTTTTAAAGAATTGAATTGAATATTATGTTTTGGAAAGAGAGAATTTCAGATTTGCATTGCTTCATCGTAATTGCTAACTCATCCTTTAACGTGAAAGGATAACGGGTAAATGAAATTCTTATCTATAAGAACACTGTTATTCATAAATTTGTAAAACTTTGTGAAAATGTAATGAAATTTTTTACTGTTTTTGTGAGATTTCAATAACAGAAGCAAATAACCACAGAAGATTAACCTAATCAAATACGATAATAAAATAAAAAAATGGGACGAAAAACACCTTTTTTTTACATTTGAGTAAGCTCAAAGAAGCTAATTATTAAATATTAATGAATTTGGTTGTCTCTCTTTCTCTTTGCGCTTATCTGTACTTAACATCTATTATTTGGGACTGATAATTTTCATGCCTAAAAAATATCAGTGCAAACATTTAAACTTTTCCAATTTCATTTAAGAAAAGTTAGGTTTTATTTTGGGGGAAGCATGTTTTCCTTAATATCTGTGATTGGCCTTTTTAAAATTTTTTTAAAAAAAGCGAGTGTATAAAGCAGAATTTTCAAGCTTAAAATTCTAAGAATCAATATACTAGTATTATTTATTTAAAAAATAACGAAGATCAAACGTTATACTTAAGACATTTTTTGTCATTCAACTTGATAATTTATATAAATATATCCCATGGTATCAGATTAATCAAGATTACGAAAAATGTGAAACATAAAAATAAAGAAAATAATAAATTTAAAAATATTAATTGAGAGGGACATTTTAAGAGGTTCAAAATGCTTTTAATATTTTCTAAGTTCCTATGATACTGGATAAAAAGGATTTTAAAAGTAAGCAATAATGTTCTTAACTAATTTAAACTTAATTAAAAAAAGTTTCTCGCATTAAAATGGATATAGAAGGTTTTCTCACCGATATACGACATTTTATCCTTTATGTTAGTTAATAGAAAACTCTAAAATAACTTTCAGGATAATTAAATTGTAATATTTAAACAATTTGTAGAAATATTTCTAGATTAATAATAACAAAAATAAGGAAATTAAAAAAAATCCTGGTCATCCTCTCTCTTGTGTTTAAATTCTATTAATTCAAAAATAAAGATTGAATGTTAATAACACACTAACTTGAATTTTCAATCACTTCAAAGTGTATCATTTTCTTAAAAAATATTTCATTGAACTATTTATGAAAAGAATGATTTAAAATGTTATTCTCCCGAAATTTGTTTTGTTTGATAAGTAATAATTTAAAAATAAACGGTAAGCGCAAAAAAAAAAAAAAAAAAAAAAATCAGACGTTTGCTTGTTTTATCGTATAACCCAATTATTAAAAATTCGTCTTCAGTTACTCAATTTTTTTCCATGTTCCATACAAATGTTTTATTTATTGAAATGCCACACATATTATTCGTTGATGATCGTACTTAAAAATAATTGCTTATTAAACCGACTAGGGCGTCGAAGTCTTCAAACGGCAGGATCAGTAGCTGAATTTTTGGTTCCTAGAGAAACATTAATTGAATCAATCTGTAATAAAAAACAAATTTCTGTATAAAATGTTAAAATTAGAGCTAAAATCTTTTTTCTACACTCTTCACATTAATTCATTAACTGTCGAAAGACTACAAATTGTTCTACTTGAGTCTACTAAATTTATATTTCAAATATAAATGATTTAAAAAAATGCAAGCTCATATTAAACGAAAGGAATTTATTATAATTGCAATCAACATGCTTATAAAGACTCTTGGATACAAAACATGAAAGAGAATTAGATCGCGAAATTAGTGAACTTCTCCGCTAATTTTCAGAAGAATCCATAGGTTCCCGAACTCGCCAAAAATGGTCTCCAAGTCACCGACATGGACACCAAAATTGTTACCAACAGCTCTATCGCCACATTTCCATTGAATCGCCATTGTAATGTAAGAGTTGGCGTTGCTTGCGAATATTACAATTTTAGCATAAAATAAATATAACAGAGAAATATAAATGCACTACGCATCCAAATACGAATTATTTGCACTATTTTACATGAAATTCGTGTTGTTGTGACTAATGCCTCCTGCCTGACGAAGTTAGATCGAGGCCCGCGAAATTCATCGCGGCTAAGGGCTAGAACTTTTACACCAGTCGTTAGCCTTAGCTTTGAGCACCATGCAGGTGACAGTGAGATTTTTCTCGGTTCCACCCCAATTTAGAGGGAGAAAACCCTGGAGTGGCCAGGGGCCTCCAACCTCTCTTTCCCTTCCAGCAACCACACGAGTGGACTTGCGGCTCGACGGCTATTTAGAGTACACCCGCGCCGCATAGGCACTATACATTTACAAACATCCAAGTCTTCTCCGGGATTCGAACCCAGTCCCTACAGTACCACAGTCAGCGTCGCTAACCACTGTACCGGTTGGGCGACTCGTAATAGTATTAAAGTTTAATTATTTTTATGTTACTTTTATTTTCATTTTCCATTTAGTCTGTAGAAAATATAGCATTTATAAGTTTTATCTGAGCTTTTTCGTGCGTTTTTCTTGAAATTTTTTTTTTTTTTTACCTTTTGCTTAAAAAATTGTTATCAATTTTTTGAAAGCTTAAAAATCTTTCGATGAAGAATTGTACAGAAGTAGTATCCTCTTCTATTAATTTCAAAGCAATAACAACTTTTCAATTTTCATATCGGGTCAAATATTTCAGTAATGTCCCGTAAATGTTATTCGATAGTAACAACAATAATCATTATATCAAAAATTCAAGTTAGATTAATTAGGGAAAAACATTTTTCTTCTGCATTTCACAAATGTTATTTGATTTCTAACGTCGTAAAACAGTCTTACGTGTAATCATTTTAAGGGGACTTGGCACCCTTTGAGCAAACTTCTTTATTTATGTATTTAAAAATTATATTTTAACATTTTATACAATGTTTCTATTCAAGAAAATGTTATCAGATGAAAATTTTCATATATTATTCACACAATTTTAAAAATTTAAATTTTTTGAAGAAAATTGGGAAAAATTTAAAATTTTACTCCTTTTGTAAAAATTAATTTTTTGACCTGAAATTTTTTTATAATATTCTTATGGATGTTCTTAACAACTTTAGGGATCGATTTTAGAATAACTTCATTCGTTTTTGAGAAAAAAAATAAAATGTTGATATACAGGCTAAAAATCAACGAAAAGCCAACATGTCTTACATTTTTTTTTTTAAAAAAAAAAAAAAAGTATTCAGTTTATAGCAAAACGAATCCCTAATTTTTTTACATGCTTTATTTTTAACACGCATGAAAAAAATTGAAGTGATTGGTAAATAATTGTCGAAGGAGTAGTATTTTGAATGCACTACGGTTTCGAAAAACACAAACTGAGAAAAACCACTTTAAAGTTTATAATTCTGAAAAAATAATTATTATAAGCTTAATTAAACTTAAAATACCACTTTAAGATATTACTTATACGTTTTTCTTTAAAATAATTGCATTTTCATATGTTTTCAACCCACACATTTTTATAAATGATCAACTTTTAGAGAGTACTAATTGCTCAAGAAAACTCAAGAAAAACTTAAAAAAATTTTTTTTTCTGTCACGACAGAAATTTTAGCTGTTTTTCTTCTTATAATATTAAAGTATTACATTTGTATGAAAAATATATCAGGAAGAAGAACTGAAATTATAAAATTATTAATATAAAATGCCATAATTTAAAAATTTTACATGCACACATTTCACAAGGAAGAAAAATTACATTATTGTATTGCCTCGGAAATATTCTGCTTTTAATACTACACATTCTTTTTTATAGTTATCATTTCTATTTATAAAATAGATTTTTTTTATCATAACGCATTTTTTAGTTTTTTTTTCTAAAAAGGGGGTGTGGTTGAATTGCCTAATTTGTTTTCAAATGAAGTTTTATTCAACTTCTAACTTTCCGACATGCACAAGTGATATATCAATCGAAAGATAATAATGCAAAGAATAAGATTAAATGAAAATAAAAAAAAACGATAGGTTTGTTATTTTTAGGGTACCAAGTCCTTTTAATGTGTTTACACTAATTTTAAGAGGAAATAGAACGATAAAGAATGCAAAAAGTGGCAGTTTATTCTATCATTTACTTTTAAAATTTAAACTTGTATTTTATATAACGATCGAACATTTGTCTTAGCAGTCTTTTTGCCCTTCTTTTTAATCTATGCTTTTTATTGTTACCTTATTGTTTACAAAAATATTGCTTCTAAATTAGGGAATCTTTGTTGATTAAATCTTTTTTCTTTTATTCTGATTATCTTTAATTTTATTTTAAACTTCATATTACATCTTATTCTTATTTTTTAAAAAATATTCTGCAAAAGAATCTGGACTCGCATTGGAAAAAAATTGCAGAAAGAAAAGTGTTCCATAAGTTGGTGTAGCTATATATATAATACATATATATCTCCACTTATCATTCTGAATTCATGGAATTTAGAAATTGTATAGTTTTTTAATTCATTGTGTAAAATTGAAGTTTAACACCAAAATGAGAGACAAGGAATGCTTTCAAGTTGCAAGACAATGGACTAATTCAGACACAAAAATGAATAGTGTAGTACACACACACACACACACAATTATATTCACTCTATAAGTTAATTAAATCAGAATACTTCACAGAAGGAATATTTTTATGTAAAATACAGTCGGACCCCCTCTATATAACGAAGTCGCTTAATCCCAGAAAAAGTTCGTTATGTGGAAAATTCATTATATAGAGGTTCATCTTTTAATGTACTTTATTAACCACATAAAACAAATTTTAAATTTATAAGCTCTATGTATTAAAAAAGTCATTATTCATACCTTTTTTTAAATTAATACATGTTTATTTTATATACATATATAAAAGAAAAACTGCAAGGAAAACTAGAAAAAAAATGTCGAATACACTGTATTTTAAACATTAAAAAAATAATTTTATTTTAAAATTAATGAATTTTAAAGACATTTTTTAATTTAAAACGTACAAGTAATATTAAACATATATTATTTTGTAACTAGAACTCGGGGACACGGGACAACTCCACTGAGGCTGAAAGGGGATAACTAAGATGTTTTTATAAAACATCTGGTGAACTGGACAATGGGGGATAATGGTTACACTTCTTGGATGTACCGACCAGAACTCTATTGCTCTCGACGAGAATTAGGATCTAATAAAACCAATCCGAGATTTATGACCACCATAAAATTTTTTAAGAGAGAGAATAACTTGAAATGTTCAGAAATACTTTCAAAATAGGCAGAAGAAAGATAGAATCACAAAAGAAAAAGCTCATTATATAGAAAATGCACTTCGCTATAGAGAGGTTATTTTACGTTGAAAATCGTGAAACGTTCAAGGTTCCAGGAAAAAGTTCGCTCTATAGAAAAATTCGCAATATAGAAGTTCGAATGTATATGTTCCGACGTTTGGTCTTTAATATGAAATGAAGATAGTCTTTATCGAGTGATTATTCTATCAAAGATTCTGGTTGGGGCTTTTATGAGAATATCACATTAACCTAACTTCCTTAAATTTGTCATTTTATAGAAAATGATGGATGGCGTTTTTTTTAAATATTAAACATCAGTAAATTATGTTCGGTACTTACGTATTATACCATCCACCAATTTCATCGAGCGGAAAAACATCTCCAATTTAAAAAATGTCGTCAAGTGCTGTCTTCGTTATTATTTCTGTTGTTGAATGTGCGAGGGAACGGTTTCCACTATTAGCTGTATATAGTGGCATTTGGCGACGTCTTTAGATTTAAGGAAATTGGCCAACGGTACAATATATATATACACACTGCTGTTTGTAAAAATTGCAACACTATGAAGGGGAATCATCAAAATTAAATGAACTTTGCAACAGATATCAATTATAAGATGTTACGTAAAATAGTAAAGTTTCAGAGCCACCAGGCATACGTGGCGTGCGCAGCACCCTCTGAACTGATGCTGAAAGCGTATAAATAGAGGGCTGTAGCTTGACGTTGGAAATAGTTAATAATTATTTGTTAGTGGCGAACGTTTAGTGAGACCTAAGTAGGCCTCCACGACGAAATAAGTAGAAAAATTTCAACAAATTACGTAGTTTGAACGGGGGAGGATTACCGGCCTTCGAGAAGGAGGATTTTCCTATCACTCAATAGGAGCTCGTGTGCAGCGGAACAGTTCCACAGTGATGTGAGTTGAGTTTGGAAGCAGTGTCCCAAACAACTCAAAAAACTAGCAGTGCATTACGGAAGGGGACTTCAGCGCGCGACGATCGACACTTGCTCCGCATGGCGGTGAATGACCGTACAGCTTCCTCCAAGCAGTTGGCAGCACGTTGGTCTACTGCTACAGGTGTACTAATGTCGACTTCATCAATTCGTCGACGTCTGCTGCACCGTGGATTGCGTGCAAGGGTGCATTTATACAGGATCCCCCTTACGGCAAACCATCGACGGCTGCGTCTGCAATTAGCTCATGGGCACAGAGCCTGGCAAGCTGATTGGCCCCAAGTTGTCTTTTCAGATGAATCACGTTTCAATTAGTGGGACTATGATGGCCACATTCGGGTTAGACGCTATGCCGGTGAACGCTGCCTTCCAGAGTGCGTTATCGAACGACATAGTAAACTAACACCTGGAATTATGGTTCGGGGTGCGATTTTGTATTATGGACGATCCAATTTGTAACGAATTGAGGGTAATCTCAATAGCAACAGGTGCGTCTGTGGTGCTACAGCCCGAAGTCGTCCCTTTCCTTTAAAGTATCTCTAGAGCTATCTTTCAGCAGGATAATGCACGTCCACATGTTGGAAAGATTGTTCGAGACTTCTGTTCAGCCCGACACATGCAACTTCTTCCTAGACCTGCTTATTCGCCGGATATGTTGCATATTGAGCATGTGTGGCATTTGGTTGGTCGACGTCTCGCTCGTGATCCGCGTCCTGCAGACTCAAAGACGGAACTTTTGCTGCCCATACAAGCAATATGGAATTCTCTTCCACAAGCAGACATTCAAAATTTGTTTGACTCCATGCCACGTCGTATAGCTGCACTTATTGCAGCGCGTGGTGGCTATACCAAATACTGATTTCGGACACTTAATATTTTTTTTCTGCTTTGAAAGTTTCGTCATTTATTTGCACTAATACAAGTCGTTTGTGCATTAAATTTAATTTAAATCTGATGATTGCTTCATGGTGTTGCATTTTTTTACAAACAGCAGTAAATATATATACAGTCGGACCTCTATATAACGAAGTCGCTAAATCCCGGAAAAAAGTTCGTTATATAGAGGTTCATCTTTTAATATACTTTATAAACCACATAAAACAAATTTTAAATTCATAAACACTATACATTTTTAAAAATAATTATTTACATCTTGTTTTAAGATTAATATATGTTTACTTTACACATCTTACCCATCAAAAAGAGAGAGAGAAAGAGAAAGAAAGAAAAATTGCAAGGAAAACGAGAAAAAACAATGTCGAATGTGCCACTGTATTTTCAATATTAAGAAAATAACTTTATTTTAAAATTAATGAATTTTAAAGACATTTTCTAATTTAAAGCATACAAGTATTATTAAACATACATTATTTTATACCTAGAACACGGGGGCACGGGACAGCTCCACTGAGTGTGCAATTGATATCAAAGATGTTTCTAGTGAACTGGGCAATGGGGGTTAATGGTTGCACTTCTTGGATGAAACGTCCATAACTCTATTGCTCTAGGTGAGTTAGGATCTAATAAAACCAGTTCAAGATTTATGACCACCATCAAATGTGCTAAAAAGAGAATAACTTGAAATGTTCAGAAATATACTTATATATACTTTAAAAATAGGGAGAAAAAGAATTGAATCACAAAAGAAAAAGTTCGTTATATACAAAATGCACTTTGCTATAGAGAGGTTATTTTACGAAGAAAATCGTGAAATGTTCAAGGTTCCAGAAAAAGTTCGATGCAAAGAAAATTTCGTAATATAGAGGTTCGTTATATAGAGGTTCGACTGTATATATGTATAAGCATCTTATATTCATATTAAAAATATGTCAAGTATATTAAAATACTTGGAATAAGTTTGAAAGAGAATTTTAATCTATCCTAATGCTTTTACAACCAGGAGCTCCAACATCATTATTCTCCTGTACTAGAAGCAGCAAGGAGTTATATTTGTAATTACGTATTACCGCAACAATCGCCAACGTTCAAGATAACTCACCAAGTTCGTAACCCTAATTTCGCATATGTCGTAAGCTCTGAATTGGCAATCATAGATTTCGTTTCATATAATGTCGCCAATAGGTTGCGATAATACGTAAGTACCGTAGTATCATTAAACAGATTCCTTTGAATCTTATCAAGAAACTCATATTAAGAAACGTCAAGTGTTTATCATTGAAAACGATTCTTACTTTGCCGACTTCGCGACTGTTATGTCATGCGTAAGAATTATGTGTGTAGCATAAACATTTTTTTTATCTCTCATGTACTACAGTGATACATTTTATTATACCTCACATATTATTTACCTCAAAGACAATGACATTCAAGAGATAAGTGGTTAAAAAGAAATGAAGTGTGTAATTCACTGAGGTCACAGGACCTTAGAAAAGCTGTGAAATTCTATTTTCTGTCACGAATTCTATGGTGTTATCATTCCACACGTTATTTTGTTGAAAATGGTTAGCTTTCCGGATGCTTAATAACTTTCTAGACTCTCAAGGACAACAAGGAAGTTTTAAAATTGAGTCACGTTTTGATTTGTGTCACATTGGTTATTTTTGTATTTACAAAATTACCATAAGAAAGAACGAGCCAAAAGATTTGCTTTAAACACAAGGAAAGTTATGATCTCAAAATTAAGCGTCAAAGTATAAATTTTCAAGATAATTAGAATGCATAGTGAATTTAAATACTTATTTTAACTAATTTGTAATACAAAATGCATTTAATGAATTTATAATGCGCAGAGAATAAAAATATTGATTTTAATAAAGTTTATAGTTAAATTGACTATTACTATTTACAATAGCATCAATTTAACTTGAATGGATTTTTTTAGATTTCAAAAACGACAGCAATAAATTTTTTACATAAATTCGCAATCTTTAAATTGTCTAATTTCAAATTATATATTAGGTATTTAGTCCCCCTCTTATTGAGATTTAATATGGAATTTTGGAACCATATATATATATATGGACAATGAAGTGAATCATTAAATACACCCGTGTCCATAAATCAATGATAATTCAGAATCACACAGAAATTGAACTCTACAATAAAAATTTCACTGTACAATTATAACACACATCTTGAAGAAGAATATGAAAATTACAGAAAACCACCAGAGGGCGTGGATAGTACATAACAATGACAAGACTGTAAGAGAGGAGTATATAAGGAATGGTGGCAAAGAAGTATAATTGTTCACAAGCGCTTTAAAAGCCTTTCAGTGCAATAACCACATAGTTATGGCACAAAGGAAGCATTTGGATGATTTTTTAAGTGGTAGAATTATTGGACGACTGGAATGTGAACGTACCCAACTGGAAGTATCCGAGGAACTTGGAATCGCCCAGAGTGCCATCTCCAGGCTTTGGTAACGATTCCAAGATGATGGTAATGTGAGTAGATGTTACAGCGCAGGTCTCCCCCGAGTAAAAACGCCGAATGAGGACCGCTATATTTGGCAGTTACTGCCAAAAGAAACAGACGGAGCACAGTATCAGACCTGTCTCGTCAGCTCTCTTCAGCTACCGGTTCCACAGTTTCAAGGCAGACCGTGTACAGACGCTTAGGGCACATTGGTCTATATGCTCGTAGGCCTGTCAGATGTGTTCCACTTACGGCAACTTACTGTCGCCTGCGATTAACCTGTAGTAGAGAGCGTGTATTGTGGACACCACAACAGTGGTCTTGTGTGATGTTTTCCGACGAGTACAAGTTTAGTTTGCAGTCTGATTCTCGCCGGACTTTAATATGGAGAGCACTAGGTACCCGTTACCACCAAGAGAACACCATTGAACGACACCGTTACGGTGGTGTAGGATGGCTCGTTTGGGGAGGAATTATTCTTGGTTCCAGAACTGACCTGTATGTTCAGAGTGTAACGATGACATGCCACATCTATCGGGATGTCATTCTGGAACAACATGTACGTTTGTTTCGGGGCGCCATGGTTGCTGAATTTCTGTTTATGGATGACAACGCCCGTCCTCACCGGTCAAACATTGTAGACGAATGCCTTCAATCGGAGGATATCACCCGTATGGATTGGCCAGCATACTCACCCGACTTGAATCCAATAGAGCATGTGTGGGATATACTTGGCCGACGAATTGCAGCCCGTCAACCCCCTCCTACCTGTCTACCGGAACTTCGGAGGGCATTGCTTGATGAGTGGTGTAATATTCCCCAAGATCAGATTGATAATTCGATACTCAGCATGCCTAGGCGTTGTAAGGCCTGTATTGCATCGTCCGGGAGACATGCTCTGTATTAATCATCATACTAACAATGTTATACTGTTTTTGTAAATAGGTTCTTTTTTCAAATTTGCTCCAGGGAGTAAAAATCGCAATTTTTATTAATTGTGTCAAACATATAGCATCTTTTTTGCTTTTTACCTTTTGTTTATAAATAGACTTTACAAACAAGTCAAATTTGTTTTGCTTCTGTCTCTTTCTTTGCCTGAACTTCATTATCCTTAACTTATGGACATGAGTGTATCTATTTCATTTTAATCGTTATCGATATCGTATGATTTCAATCACTTTTGCTAAATTTTAAATTAATAATGCGTCATTTTTTCACTTCTTTTTCCAACAAATTCATTTAAAAGGGAAAGTCTTTGGAAATTTTAGAATTTCATAATTATCTGAACCACTTTAAGCTCGATAATGTCTAAATTTTAATGTTTTAAGACTTCAATAAGATATAGAAAATGTTTAGCGCTCATAGCAAGCAATGATATATATATATATATATATATATATATATATATATATATATATATATATATATATGGACTAATAAATTAATAATATAAAATTTTGAATATGATGAATAGAAATACATAATATTATTCAAATAAGCTAAAACATTGAATTTTTAAACTCGAATATTACAGATACTTTAAGGGGTTCCTCAAAAGTTTTCTTAAAAGAAAAAGCAAGAACACTTAATTTATAGTAAAATATTTTAATTCTTTTTAGATAAAATCAGAAAGAACATAAAATGCGTAAAGAAACTATTTTCAAGGTATCCAACTACCTAAAATTGTGAATTTTGCCAAAAACTTACAAATTTTTTCCACGATTTCATTTTATTTGCCATCTTATTAGCTTTATAAAAATAACAAGTTTATTAATTTCCATTCACTAGAACAAAAACTGCAAGTGTTTCAGTAAAAGCAGACACCACTACTTTAAGCAAGATGTCATATTTTAAAATGTGGTTTTCTCGAAATGTGTGTTTTTTTGAAAATGCTCAAACAAGGACAGCGCTTGCTCAAAAAGTTTGAAAATAATTAACTGAATTTTTTTGTGTATTTTATGTATAATAGTAGAAGTGTTTTAACCTTCAGACTTATCAATCATTGTTTTATTACAAAATTTACAGACCCTTATGTGAATATAATCACTGTTTTTTTACGCAATTTCATATAACTAAGAGATAAAATGCTCTAGTTTTTGCAAAAATTAAAATATCTCTTCTCCGGAAGGTCATTTCAAAAATGAATAACAAAGCAACACATCAAAATTAAAAAATTGAAAATTTGCTCATAAACACTTTGTACAGAATAGGCACCGTTTATGTAATTTTTTGTAAATTTTTACCCATTTTTTCCCATTTTAGTAATAATAGCTTCTTTTTCTCTTCTTAATTTTAGCATATTTTTCTTAAAATGTACTAAAAGAATCGAAAAACCACAAAAAATCGCCATATCTCTAATTTTTTAAAAAAAGTTATCGCAAGTAGTCGGATACCTCAAGCTAATAAAAATTATCTAGCAGTTATATCAAAAGCTTAGTAAAAATATTAATCATTTTATAATGAATATTTAAAAAAAGACATGTCGATCTCTCCATGGATTTCTACGAAAATCTCTACTATCATTTGATATTTCAAAGTAAACTGGCTGGTTTTTCTGAAACATAACTCTTTAAATTTACAAATAAATAAATTATATTGTAAAATCTAAATATTTGAGACTATTTGTTTCTCAACAATTGATTGATGGTTATGAACATCGCATTTCGAAGCTACGTAAGACCTATCTACGATGAACCTCCTAGCAAGAATTGTAGCATTTATAAACATTTTTAAAAGTATTGATTCCACAATTCTACAATTTGCTAATATTTGCTAACATTGAGAAAAACAAAAAATTAACAAAATGAAATCGAATTCTATTTTATTTCGAAAATGAGAACATGTTTATTCTATCAGGAAGCGCATGGTAATTTTTAAGATTGAATAACCCTTTTTTTCCTCCTTTAATGAAAATTCTTGTTGTACAAATTATTTCAGCGACACTTTTTTGTGTAAAAATAACACGAATGCTGACAAAAGAAGTGCTCTATCATGGAACAAAAAGCAAGGTCAGCGGAACGTGTGTAAGTGCATGCTTATCTTTCTGTTTACAAGGTTCTATGCGAACTAATACCTCTTCAATGTTGCCAAAGCATGCATAAAAGAACTAATTCTTTAAAATTCGAAACGAAAACTAAAAGTCAAAGTGATTACAAAGGAAAACATGCTGAATCTCAAAATTAAAACATGTTATTTCGTTTTAATAAAAGCATTTCAATTTTATATAAAAAAATATTTTTGTCAATAATATCTTCCTACTCATTTAACAGAATTTGGAAATTTTATTATCAAATTAAATAAAAAATATTGTTGTGATACATAAAATTTTAAATAGTTCTAAACTTTTACAGAACATTAAATGTACTGATTTCTTTAAAAGTTAAAAAATTATTTAAAATTTGGTTACATGCTGTATTCAGAATGAAAAAAAAAGAGATCGTCTGTACCTTTTTTTTGTTTTAGTATTTTATATCTTCAACGACCATGTTTCAACGTTTTATAATTTTAATAAATAAATTATTCCTTTTTTATATACATTTGATAAAGAATAGGAAATTTACGTAAAATGCACTATTTTGAAGAGAGAAAAGGAGAAAGAAATGCCTTTGTTAAAAATTTTGAGTCTGTGTTAGGAAGTTTTCAGAAAACACCGATTTTTAAGCTTTATAGTTAAGAATATGATTTGATTGTAAATCTTTAATTGTTAAGAAACTATTTTCACCTACTACAAAGCATTATATTTTATCATGTGTTCAAATAATTTGTGGCTTACAATCTATTTCGATTTCAATTTAAAATAACAAGCTATACAAACAATTTGGTGAAAGAAAAATGGCACATTCTGCAATTTCTTCTTAATGGTTACATGAATTTAAATGGAATCTTTTTAATAATGTGCATTATGATTTTAAAAAAGTTATAATTCATGATATGTTGCTTCTGGATTATTATAAATTTATTTCATAAAGCCAAATGGTGTACGGAAAATAATTTACGAATTACTGATTTATTATGCAAAAACTCGGAATATCTCTGGTTCTTTTCTGCTAGAGTAGGATTAATATGATGCAAAGGCAAAGCTGGCCTTTCTTTGTCATTCTCCTACGATATGACACACTTATCTTGCTCAGCGGGTGAGTTGGTGAAACATAATGCAATTTCACTCAGACACAAAAAACAGAGTTCTCATTACTGCATCCATCTTACATTGCGAAATGTTCTTGGGATTTCACAGAGAATAACGTATTCACAATCAGATATTAATTTACATTTGTCCCTTCTTGAATTTGAAGAAAACTAAATTCACATTTAATTATTGGCTGTTTGTTGCAAAAATGTGACGAATTTTTCATGCATAACTTTGTTCGCTGTGAAGATTGTTGCACTAATTTGAATTGTTTTTTATTTTGCTTTATTTGAAAAAAAATTTAAGTCCTTTTTTATAATTGCACGTTTAAGGAAATTGTGAAAAAAGTATAGATGGTAGTTCTGGAGTTTGTATACTTTCTCTAAAAAGGGTGCATATTAAATTTCTTTTGTAGTTTACTTTTTGAAGTTGTAAAATCTCTATAATTTAGGGAGTTGATAATTGATAATAAAGACAAATTTATTTTTACTGAAAAACTCTAAAAACTGTAAAAACTCGAAAATGCTTCCCCTTTTAGTCCAAAAAAATTAAATTTAAGAGATATTTTTAAATTGATATTTTTATGTTAAAGTTATATATATACTCTTATATAGAAAAAAACTTAAAACTTTTAAATACGAAAGGATTAAAGAAATATATATAATACTCAACACACAGGAAAAATTAATATATTTTAAAAAGAAAAGTCTTTAGTAACAGTATAAAAACAATGAATGGAATAAGTAATAAAAAATAAAATTATATAAGTGAAAAAAGTACCAGAGAGGGGGATATTTTCTGCAGAAAAGACAAATTCCCCTCTTAAATTAAAATTGAATTATAACTTATATTTTAACTATAATAATTATTTTAAATTATTATAGTCATCGTTTTTCTTAACAAATTTGTAATAATGTATCATTCGACTTCAAAAATTTCTATAAAATATCTTTCACCGTTCATTTTTACCTAAACACTTAGTGCATACGTATATTTTGACAATGACTTCCAATTTTATGCCGGACCTTGGAACATTTTGTTTTCTCAGTAATTTATTGTTATGTGGCAAATCAGGAGTAGGCAACTTGTGGTACAGGGCACATGGGACACGCGGTACAATTCTCAGTGGTATTCTGCCTTACCTTATAAATCGGTTGATTTTTGAGCGGATGGACATTGACATATTTGTAATGGACTTTATTTGACAAACATTTTCAGAATAATGAACATTTACAGAATTACGAAAAAGTCTGAAAGATAAGTCCAAAGATAAATTTACAGCTATTTTGTAAATTATTGAATGTCTTCGCTGGAGAGATTAAAATGTTTGAAGCGAGAAAATTGTATACACATACTCTGCTTTTGGTTCTACATATCAATCCTTCCTCATATGAAACATATTTCGAGTCGGCAGAGAAATTGTTTAAAAACTGACTGCTCAGAATCGTGTCAAATTGAAAATCACACATTATACCCCTGATTTTGTGATAGGAAAGAAGAGAAGTGCAAATCCAAGGTTCGCATTAAAATTTTTATTTAAGTGTTATGAAGGGAAATACTTATATTTTACGTTGTCTATTTCTTATTTTAATTTATAGATATGATTAAAAATACATAATAAATACACTTACATTTTTAATTTTTTTAAATTTTTGTTGACAAAATAGTTATATTTTACGCAGTTTATTGACCTCTTTTCTCTAATTCTGCATGCATTATCGCGGGAATCGAATTGTTTCAAAACTATCCTACTATGTGGCACGCTGAATCATATTGATAGATTGGAAACGCCACAGCAAAAAGGTTGCCGACCCCTGTAGTAGATTGTCTTGCAAACGCAACTAACGCAATTAACAGGGAGGTTCTTTCGGATTAAATTGTAATTTATTCTTGAATTCTCTTGTAATTACAGTGGATTTGTTTTTTCTAATAGGAATTATTAACACATTCGTATAAATCTACAATAGCCTAGATTCAATAATCGCACAAATATTGATCACAGTTATCCCAATTTTGCACAGGACAAATGAAATGCACAGCCGCTATCTGATGCTTGATTCTCCATCGTTAGTTCTTTGCATCGTCCTTATATACGTTGGAAAGAACCTTCTTGGAGTTTCTGAAGTTTTCTCTTCACATAATCAACCTGAGCCTTTTGGAATTTTCTAGAAGCATCTATTTTGGTCGCCAACTTTGGCGATCAAATTTGCTTAACTCCTCTTCTACTCTAAGGATCTTTCCGGCCGCTTTACCGTTTTGGCAGAGAAGAAAGCATGATTCGAAGTACTCGCAACAATATATTTTAATCACATTTTCCAAGCGATTGTTGTTTTATTTTTTAAAACTCATGCTTGGAAAGAAATAATTTTATAGAAACTTCGGTAGGCAATTTAAATTCAGTCAGATATATCGTATAATTTTAACAATTGGGGAAATTATTGACAAGATTTTGCTGTTGAAGAAAGAGAGATCGTTTAAAAATGAAATTTGAGGTAAAAGTCTATGTTTGGAGACTGCTCTAGTGAAATGTAGAAAATGCATCTCTATTCCATGAATTCGAAAAAGATGAAATATGAAATATGAAAGGATATTTGAAATCTGTATATAAACTAAAATTTTTATTTCAAAATTTAATTGTAATATTATATTGTTTCCTTTATAATTGTTTCTATTATATTGTTTCCTAATAATAGACGAGATGCCATCTTAGAATAAAAGCTACCAATAAAAATTAGTAAGTTTTATAAGAAGATAGGAGTATATAAGAATATTTAAAAAATATAGGAAATGAACTATATATATAAATAACAAAGTAAATCACGACAAAAATCTCTTTTGATAAATTCATGAGTATTAAAATAAGACCACATGCATTATGAAGCCATCTATTTTTTTAAAATCGAAAACTTAAAAAGAAAGGGGAAAAAAACTGGACACTTACTAACAAAGGAGATTTAGGGTTAAACCTGACTAGATAGATATTAAATATTAAAAAATTTGTTATTGATGCACCAGATTCATTCCTCTCATTAAAAACGTTTGTTTGTTGTTCAGTTATTTTAGCCATTAATTTAATTCATTAACATGTGCTTCTAAATTTTAAACGCTATACTTCACTACAGTTAGAAACTTAATTCTTTTAAAGTAAGTAGTAGTATCAGCTGTAAAAAAGACATTTAAGTTGATCAATTTCAAAAATTCAATATTAGGTAAGCAGGGGTCTATCCGAAACCGAGAAGCATGGCAAGGAGTCTATGAGATAAAATTTTGGGAACCTCTGTTCCAGAAAAGAGTTTAAAGCATATTGTCACACACAATTTCCTTTTCTATTTTTCCATACTCTCCTCTAAGCGCATCACAATCTTGTAAAATGGTCAAGATTTCATCAAAATGCACGAATCTTTCATGTATCACCTTCATTGACAAAATCTTAGCTATGTTTCTCTTTAATTTTGTACTTTGATAATATATCGTAATTTAAAAATCTTCGTTTGACAAAGAAGCATTCGAATGAAATAGCCTCCAAGACATTATTTTAAAATTGCAAAACAAGCTTTTGTTCATTACAAGTTAGACAAGAGTCTTTCAATCGTTTTTTTTCTTATCTTAATGTTAATTCAGATCTTTAAATTAAAGATTGAAAAAACTAAACTGGCAGAGACGTCTTAAGACTGTTTAAGTACCCGGGCAAAGAGGAATAAAAAATTTTCTCGGCCCTGGGCCCTATACAAAGGTAGGCCCCACCCGAGATCTTTAAAAGTAGATAGTATACAGCATGCATTGTCAAAAACTCGTACAAACTGTAATTTGAAACAAATAAATGTGCACGACTAAACAAACAAATTTGAAACAAATAAATGTGCTTCATACAGATTGTTACACATCAGCTGAGCACTATTTCAAAAGGAGTGTGCTAGTGCTGTTTCCGACTGGCAGAGTTGTTGGAGGAAAATATGTAGCAGTTCCCGAGGAAGTAGACGATTGATTTAAGATTGCTGCACCTGAATACGAAAATATTTTATGAAAAAAAGTGGGATATTTCTTTAGCGCACCTCGTTTAAGAGGATGATAAAGACTAATAAATAACAGTGAATGATAAAGAGATCTGACTGCATATTGTTACAATCTTAAGAAATAAGTGACAATTTATTAACATCTCGCTCAGTGCGTTGTTAGCGACTGACTTCGACGAGAAAGAGAGATTCATTACACGGAAAAGTGATGTTTACAGTACGTATCGGTAAAATTTTAACTTTTAACTCTAGAATGTCCGGAATTTCGATTACCCTTAAACGTCCACCAGTGTCGTTTCGACACCACAATATACATTATACAGGAACATTACTGTTATGTGGTATACATTCTGTGCCGTCCCTTGCGACATACAGTGGGCCACAAAAGTGTTCGTACACTAATAAAAATTCATATATTATAATTGTAATTTTTTTATGATATCTGTAACTTGTTCTTAATGGAATAACATAATTACTTTTTTAAAAATAGTGTAACTATTTTTTTAAAAAATTAATAATCAAAAAGCTACTAAAAATTACGCCACAAAAGTCTTCGTACACTTAACAAAAATCTCAACTTAGCTTTAAATATTGCATTTCTTTCTTAATTTAGTACTTAGTAGGATAGATTTTTGTGCCTACAACCACTTTTAAGCATCTTGGTATAGATTTAATCAGTTTTTTTGTAATTTCTGCATCGATTTTCCTCCATTCTTCTGTGATTACTGTTTTTACTTCACATTTTGTGTTTATTTGTCATGTTTTCTTTTTCTTTACACCAAAATCTCACCAAATATGTTCTACTGGGCTAAATAAAGTGATTGAGGAGGTGTTTTCATAATTTGGGGACAGTTATAGAGACACCAGTGGCGTACATTGAGATCAGTGCGCTTGGCGTCATTACCCTGTTAAAACATGAAGTCGTTTCCAATATCCAAATTTTGCGCAGATAATTTAAAATTTTTATTTAAAATATTTAAATAGAGCTCATGATTCACAATATCAACAAAAAATACCAAATTACCTGATTATGTGGCCGATTTACACCCCCACGCAAGGACACTTCCACCTCCATGTTTTATTCATCCAACTAGATTCTTGGGATTAAGTTTAAAAAATTCAAAATTGACTGCAAATTGAATGAGTTGGTAGATAATTCAACATTTTTGGTTCCGATAGGCCTATAATAGCTTGTAAATGAAAAAGTAAGGAGTTTAATCCCATGAATTTATGTGGAACAAAAACTCCTCCACCTCCATGCTTCAGTATAGAAGTGAATGTGTTCTGGCGGGGGAGGGGGTGTAAATTGGCCTCAGAATTAGGTAATTTGGTATTTTTCGATAGTATTGTGAATCATGAGCTCTATTTAAATATATTAAAGAGAAATTTTAAATTATCTGCCCAAAATTTGGATTTTATAGACGACTTCATTTTCTAACAGGGTAATGACGCCAAGTTCATTGCTCTCAATGTACGCCACTGGTGTCTCTATAACTGTCCCCAAATTATGAAAACACCTCCTGAATCACTTTATTTAGCCCAGTAGAGCATATTTGGTGAGATTTTGATGTAAAAAAAAAGAAAACATGGTAAATAAACACAAAATGTGAAGTAAAAACAATAATCACAGAAGAATGTAGAAATATCGATGCAGAAATTACAAAAAACTGATTAAATCTATACCAAGACGCTTAAAAGTGGTTGTAGACACTGAAACCTATCCTACTAAGTACTAAATTATGAAAGAAATACAATATTTAAAGCTAAGTTGAGATTTTTGTTAAGTGTACGTAGACCTTTGTGGCGTAATTTTTAGTAGCTTTTTGATTATTAATTTTTTAAAAAAATAGTTACACTCTATTTTTAAAAAAGTAATTATGTCATTCCATTAAGAACAAGTTACAGATATCATAAAAAAATTACAATTACAATATATTAATTTTTATTATTCGAAAACATTAAATTTTATAAGAAATTGCAAATGTACGAACACTTTTGTGGCTCAGTGTATATATCAGGATTTACTGGAATATAATCAATTACATCTAACTCTCTTCAGATTCTTCACAGTCACTTTCATTCAATCTTTCTTTGTCTTCTCCTGAATCTAAATTAGAGTCAATTCATTTTCAGAAAGCTCTCGCAAAAAATTAGCAATTTCATCGGCGCTTAGATCTTTTCTAAGAACCATCGTTTCAGGGAGTCTGTTCTGCACCAAGTTCGAAAATCGAATGATATATTTTTTATGAGCAGATAAGCAAATACTATGTACAGAAACACTTAGACACAACAATTTTAGTATACTTGATTCATTTCCACTGTAAACACAACATCATTGCATCCAAGGGCAAAGAAATGTGCGATAGGACTTTGGGAAGTTAATTTTACAAAAAGTATCTACTTAGTGAATAATATTTTACTGGGCGACACCTTTTTATATTGATAAATTGCCTTGGTGTCGAAATGACACCAGCGAACGTTCTAGGTATATTTAGTTAGAAAATCACTCCTAATTAACACAGAACTACAAAAAATTTTATGTGTAATCCCCAGAGAAAATGATTAAAGATCACAAAAAATTTTCAAATTCGCTGCAAAAATGTGGAAAAGCGAACAAAGTAAACAGGCACCGGTGTCCAATTGACACCGACGAACGTTCCAGTGTTAAATATGTTGTAAAACTTATGCTGAATAATAAATTGTACAAAAGTCGATAATTTTCTGCAATGAATAAGCTTTTAAGAAAAATACAACATACGATTCTCCTTTTTACAACAAAATGTTTCGAGAATGAGTTTAAATGAACTTTGTTTTTTAATAAAATGTTTCACAATAATTAGTTTAATTGTTCCATTAATAATTGTTTTTGATTAATTAATTTGTTACTTTCCATTCAAAGGTAATTTACGTCTTTTTGTTTTGAGCTTTATAGCCATTTAAAAGACTTATTTAATCTCTATTTCTTTTATTTAATTCTCCTTATATTTCTCAAATTTTTTGCCAGTTGGAAAGGCATCTTTAAGAAAAAAATTTCTTTCAGTTGAAAAAGTTTGATTTTTTTAATTATAAGACTAAAAAACATCAAAATGTCGTATAATATGATCAGAATTATTTTATTTATTTTAGTGCGTTTTATAATAATTTTTTAAGTAAACATGGGAGTCTCGGGGGATTTCCGAAGATTCTAAAAACCATTCAAATCTAAATGGACAAAAAATTTCAAGGAATCATTTGTTTCTGTTAAGGAGGTGATACTTACAAAATGAACATGACTGGGTAAAAATTCCACCAAGGCAGAAAAAAAAGGAATAATTTAAAACAGAAACGATTTTGTTTGTGCATGTTTCGTAGCCATACTTTACATGAAATTCGATAAATTTTTTAAATGTTTGCATTTCTTTCTTTTAATTACATAATAAAGCAAAAAATAAAAATAATAATAAATAAATTCTTTTTCTAGATGACGTATTTATTGAGTTAATTCCATTTGAAGAGAAGTAAAAGACAGACGATTTTTTTTCAAAATGTGGAAAGATATTTTTTGAGCAAACCTCTAAATATTTTTAGTTTCTTCTTTTGTGGTTCGTCATATCATAACCAAATTTAGAAAAAGTATTGTTCTACTTTAGGTAACTGACTACGTTCGGAATTATAATTTTGAAAAAGTGTATAAATAAATAATTTTTTGATATTTCAGGTCAGTTTAATTAGACTATAGGTATAAAGCTGCTATAAGAATATTATTAAAAGAAAAAAAAATATTTAAATACAGTTTTTTTCGTAAAAGAAATGCAGTAAGAAGTACATATTTTCAAAACATTGTCCTTTTATTAAAAATGCTTCAATAATAATAATATTTTGCCTATATATAGCTATAAGACCTGTACATAGTCTGAACTATGATTTTCGAAACATATAATTAAAAAGTGGATTTATTCATATTTTAATACTAGTGATATTTTAACAAAAAATATTCGTCATTTCAATTGATCGTAATTCTCAAAATAATGGATATTTCTCAAAAACCTTAGTTCAAGCTTTCTACAGAAGTCCTAGCCATATATAGGAAAAATATTGTTATTACAGACGCATTTTTCATAAAAAAGAACAATGTTTTGAAAATGAATCATTCATTCTTCAATTTTTGACAAAAAATTACATTTAAATAATTCTTTCTTGCAATAATATTCTTAAAACGATTTTATAAGTATATTCTGATTTAAGGGACACTAAATATTAAAAAATTTTATTCACAGTTATTTTTCAAAATCACGGTTCCGAACGTAGTCACTTCAAATTTGTGCAATTTATCACATTCGAATGATGATTTATGACTTAGGGTATCCGACAACTTGTGACAACTTTTTTTTTTAAAATGGAGATATGGAGATTTTTTTGTGGTTTTTAGATTTTTTCAGATCATTTTAAGAAAAAAAAGTTTAAAATTAAGAATAGATAAATTATTACTACTAAAATGGGTAAAAGTTGACAAAAAAATTACATAAACGGCTCTGTACCAAAAGTTTATGAACTAGTTTTCAACTTTTCAAGTGATGCAATGTTATTCATTTTTGAAATGACCTTTAGCATAAGAGATATTTAATTTTTTACAAAAACTAGAGCACTTTATCTTAGTGACTATATGAAACTGCTTAAAAAAACAGTGATTATACTCACATAAGCGACTGTAAATTTTGTAATAAAATAGTGATTGAAAAATCTGAAGGTTAAAACACTTCTACTATTATACAGAACATACACAAAATTCAGATAAATTATTTTCAAAACTGTTTGAGCAATCGCTGTCCCCGTTTGAGCATTTTCAAAAACGCATTTTAAAGTAAGGCATCTTGCTTAAAGTAATGGCATCTGCTTTTACTAAAACACTTGTAGTTTTTGTTCCAGAGAACGGAAAGTAATAAACTTGGTATTTTTATAAAGCTAATAAGATGGCATATAAAATAAAATCATAAGAAAATTTGTCAATCTTTGTCAAAATTCACAATTTTAGGGTAGTCGGACAACTTAACTATTGTTGTGGTCACTAATGCCACTGTCTGACGTAGTCAGATCGATGCCCACAAAATTCATCATGGCAAGGGGTTAGATGTACGCCTGTCGTTGACCTTAGCCTTGAGTACCATACAGGTGACAGTACGATTTCGCTCGGTTCCACCCCAATTTCGAGGGAGAACACCATGGGGAAGGTCTGGGGCCTCTCACCTCCCTTCATATGTCACCAGCCTCACGAGAGGACTTGTGGCTCGGCGGCTGTTTAGAGTACCCTCATGCCGCGAAGGCGCTATGCACTTACACACATCCATGTCTTCTCCGGGATTCGAACCTAAGCCCTACGGCAATGTAGTCAGCGTCGCTAATCACTATAACGGATGGGCAACACCGTTAGTTATTTTTTATGTAAGAAGAAGAATATAAAAAGAAAAAGAAACCAATTATTCAGATTTAGATGCATTTTTTCACCAGTGAATTTTAGAAAAGATTGTGTAAAATTCCACTCGATTGAAGGTTCACATTTTTATTCAAAGAAAAGAAAGAAAAGAGAAAAAAAAATAGAGAACAGATCTGTTTTGATTACTAGGCCTTTTTCATTACTTCAATTTCAGAAGAGAATGTTCTTAAAAGCCCTCTTCGAGATAGGTAGATGTAGAGATCTATTTGTCGCGTCGTTAAGCCTCGCGAATTGTTTAGTCACGTCTACTTCATAAATATTTCCAGGAAAGAAGCAAGCGCTTATTTGGATAGTATTTGTGTGCTAATCATAAATACATTCAGTTTATTCAGCGAAACGCATTCTCTACGGATATCGTAGGTATTTTATTAAATCGGAAATGATCCGCATTTCTTATTCGGAAAAAAAAGTGGCTCATTTTAAATGGAAAACAATTGCGTCAACTTTAAAACACGTAACTAAGTAGAGATCCTCATTATCATACATAGGTTGCATAATGTGAGATGAACATATTCTGTTACAGGATTTTGAAACTTATTTGAACATCAGTGGTAATAAAAAAGGCATTCCTACATGACTATCGTTTCGAATTGTTTTTGCGGTATTTCTTTGAAAGGCGATGAAATTATATACAGTCAAATCTCCATATTACGAGCCTCTATATTACGAATTTTTCTCTATAGCGTACTTTTTCTCGGAACCAAGAACATATCACGATTTTCTTCGTAAAATAACCCCCAATAGCGAAATACATTTTATTTTTAACGAACTTTTTCTCTTGTGGTTCAATTTTTTCCCTCTCTATTTTTCAGTATTTCTGGAAATTTCAAGTTATTTTCTCTTTTAACACATTTTATGGTGGTCATAAATTTTTAATTGGTCTTATTAGGTGCCTAACTCGTCCAGAGCAATATAATTGGGAGCGTTTCATCAAAGAAGGGCAGCCTTTAACCCCAATGTCCAGTTTACTGGAAACATCTTCAATAAACAAATAATGTTATAAAAAATGTATGTTTAAAATTTACTTGTTTATTTTAAATTTGAAAATGTCCTTGAAATTCATTAATTTTAATATAAAATTATTTTCTTCAAGTTGAAAATACAGCATATTCCTCGAGATATTCTTTTTCCTTGTTTTCCTTGCAATTTTTCTTTCTTTATTTAATACAACTTAAAATAGAGATATTAATTTACAAAAAGGTGTGAATAATTACTTTTTTAATATATAGTGTTTATGAATTTAAAATTTCTTATGTGTGGTTTTTTAAGCATATTGGAAGATGAACATCTACATAAAGAATTTCCCATATAACGAACTTTTTTCAGGATTTAGCGACTTCGTTAAATAGAGGTCCGACTGCATATATATATATATTCGAACAAACTTTTTTTTTTAACAAAATTACTAAAATATTCTTAATGTTACCCTTATAATTTTAGCTTTTTACTTTTTTTTAGTTTATAATAATTTCAGTAAAAATTATTTTATACTTATTGCTTTGCTACAATTCGGCCTTTATTTTTTCTAGCTTTGAATATATATTTGGATAGTTCAATCTGGAAATAGCTTGTTTATTTTTCTTTGATCCATCATGATCTAAACATTTTCGAATATATTTTTTAGAAAGTTACCTTTATAGTTATAACGGATGTAGAACTTCTATTCTTTAATTCTCAAATGACTTCTCTCAGTATTTTAAGGTGATCAGTCCTTCTTTTATCGGTTCTGCCCTTCCTCCTAAGGTGTCTTCCTACTTATCCTCCTTTTCAATATTTGAAAGCTAATCTGTTAATCTCCGTATTCAGAGATGCCAGACTGAACTGTTATAAGTCATGTGCAAGTATAATATAAATCATCGGAGATATTAATGTGTTTTTTATATAATCAGGCATCTATTTTCCACAAAATGATTCAAAAGATTGATGGTGAATGTATTTCAGCGACAGAAGTAAGTCTTATTTTGAATGATTTTGTCCTTCAATAAAAATCACGATTTGACGAAAAACTAATTCCCCTTTAATAATAAAAGAAAATTGTCAAATTTAAAAGAATCAAATCCGGACCTAATAGTTTACCAAAGAAATGCAGATTTTTTACCAAACATGTTTCCAATATGTTGAAGAATGGTTTGAAACAAGCGTCACTGATTACTATACCGGATGGGCGACGTGTTTTTGTTTGAATTAATAAAACTTTTCACATATATTTACGTTGCAATTTTTTCTTACATTTTTCGTCCTCCTTTTCATTATAAAAAAAATTTGTCACCTTAAGTACTATAAACAGAAAGCAGGATGGTTGGCTATCCTTTAAACTGGTTAAACCCCACTTTTACGTAATTTTAAAAGATGTCCACAGTCAGCAACCCTTTTATTTCAGTTTCCAAAAAATGATGTTTTTCACTGTTATATTCAAATCATTTCGGTTTATTAAAAATTTCACTCACATATATGTAAGCAAATGGAGTTATACATTTCTAACTAAAATTTAATTTAATATATTTTACTTATTTAAATTTATTTCATTAATTAGGCAAAACCACCTTGGTAAAATGGAAAACTTTACAAATTTGTTCTGAATATTTGAGAAATTTGTAACTTTATATTCTTTTGAATTTTATTTGTAATTTCTTGAATATACAGTGCTTTAAAAGATGATATAAACTGGCAGGCTATTTTTTTAAAAATATTTATTGAAATTAGTCGATATTTTCTGTTAATTTGAATCATGATTATTATGCTGACATCAAAATAATAGGCATGATGTTACCAATTATTTTGATTCAGCTTGATTTCACCCTTGTTTTTATGTCTTTTCACTTTAGAAAGATTATTTATTACTTGTAAACATTAAGAATACAAATAAGATGAAATGAATCATACGATTACAAAAAATTATGATCTGGATGTCAAATCTTGTTGTAGTAGAATAAAAGAAACAATGACAAAATCTTGTTGTAGGAGAATAAAAGAAACAATGACAAAATCTTGTTGTAGTAGAATAAAAGAAACAATGACAGTATCTTTTCTTTTTCTCGTTTTGGAGCAATAATTACCGTTGCCAGTATCCGAAACAAAATACGTTGTTACTTCGTGTTTAACTATTTTAATCAGACAATTCTTTCCGTGCAATTGTTCTCTTTCTTTTAGGTAAGAAGTTGCAATAATTAAAGAATTTTATTTGATAGAATTCAACAAAAACTGTTGCATAATCATAGAAAAAAATATACAACGATATTATTAATACTACAGGTTGATTCGTAAATAGTGTGTCCAATTTCAGAGGATCATAAATTTTTATTGAATAAAGTTATATACATGGAATTTTCAATGTGGTTTCCTCTCTAGCATAGTATACAGTACACTTTTCGTAAGCGTTTTGGTTAAACTAAAATAGTTTTTTTCCATCATTTTTGGGGTATTTTTCCAACTCCTTCTTAAATTGCTTTTTAAAGCCCTTGAAATGCTCTTACTTTACGTCCGTTTAACTGTTTTTTTAAGATTCCCCATAAAAAATAATCGCAAGGTACACAGACAGGGGATAGTGATAATCATTTATCAGGAGGCCGAAAAGTTATTTTTTAATCCTTCAGCCATTTTATAGTTGATTTTACAGTATGATTTAGCGCAGAATATTGGTGAAAAACAAAGTTTCCTTGAGGGTAAGGACGTTTACTTTTTTAAATCAAGTGTTTCAAAACTTTATTCCGATAGTATTTAGCATGAATTTTAAGGTTTGGTTCTACAAAAAATGGTTTTGTTAAGCCTTGAGAGGACATTTCCATCCATACCATAGCACCTGACGGCCAACTTGCACTTTTCAAAACAGCTACGTCTTTGCGACGTTTTTTGCTTGAAATATATTGAATCTTCGTTTTGTCAGTTGTGAATGACAGATGAAACTATGCTTCATCAGAAGTTGTCCATGCTTTGTATCTACCTTTGCGTAACATTAAATACAGAGGCCAAACCACTTTTTTTCGTTTTTCTACGGTCTTAACAGACATTTGATGCCAAACTGGAAAATTTACTTTTTTAAGCCAATTTTC
This sequence comes from Trichonephila clavipes, assembly GCA_019973935.1. Lineage (NCBI taxonomy): Eukaryota > Metazoa > Arthropoda > Arachnida > Araneae > Nephilidae > Trichonephila > Trichonephila clavipes. The sequence continues at coordinate 341,444 of BMAU01014077.1, forward strand.
TTTATCTGACGATAAATTGTTGATTGCTACATCTATAGTTTTTTGCCATAGGTTTTTGAGGCAAAGAATTTTCTATAGCGATAATTCTTTTCCAACTTCCCTTTTTTCTCTTTCATTAAGGACTTCCTTTCGTTCACATTTTCCCCTAGAGCTTTTGATTGCGAGCTAAATTTTATTTCTTTTCGAATTTTATACAGTAATATAGTAGAAAAATATATTTTTTGATTATTAAATGCTTTATTATTTACAGAATTTTAACAACCATCCTTCAAAAGCTGTAAAACTTCGTTCCGGGTTTGAGGGTCTAATTTCAGTACTGTAATTTACTCCTACAAATAAAAATGGTTAGATTGGTGATTTAAATATTTCATTTTTCAAATAAAACTAATAGTAAAACGATAGAAATTCATCAAAAATAGTTATATGCTTTTAAAATTGGTCACACTTATTGCGAATAAACCAGTATTTTATCCCCTTTTTAACGATATCTCCAGTTTTATATATACAACTAATTAGAAGGCGAAAGCAAAATGATATTTATAATACACAATAAGAAGAAAATAGAATTAATTATGTAGAATACACACACACAAATGTAATACCATACAGCATGCTTTCTAAGTACAGAAGTTTTTATATTTATGGATTTATATAGATAAAGATATAAATAATTGTAATTATTTTTATTTCACCTTTTATTCTGTAGCGTAATTTCGGCATATGATGTAATCTGCTGACGAATTGACACGCCAATACAAGACTGGATATGAAGAAATTTACAAAAAACAAAAACAAACAATCAACGGTATTGTTTAACAGAAGACTTAAAAAATAACAGAAATTTTTTATTAGTATTAGTAATGAAAATTCTTAGAGATCGATTAAATTTAAAAACTATAGATTGTTAATTTCTGGTAAAAAAAGAAAATTTTCAGTGGCATTAGGATTTCCTTCATATATACCTATATATTATTTAACACATTAAACCTACGATATTTACAATAATAACTTTACGATCTTAACTATCAAATGCATTAAACTGAATAAAAATATTTTAAAGGGCTTAAAAAAACGGAAAGAAAAGATTCCTATCAGTTTTCATTTTATGCATCCCAAAGATATTTCAAAAATAAATTTATTCTCTTTTCTGTGTTTGAAAACACAAAAATAGGTAAATGAAGTCTTAAATATTTTCGTAAAGCTAGTTGTGGATTATTTTAATTGAAATTTCATTGTTATTTTCCTAAATGTATTACACATTTTACTAGCAATTAAGATTACTGCAAAAAGGACTTTTGAATAAGCTGTATTATTTCTAATCTGAAATGTTTTTGTTTTGCTATTATTATTATGTAGCACACAATAGTGGCTATACGATAACCAAATCTTAATTCTTCTTTGAGTAAAGATTACTTCAATACTTACATTAGAATGTTTATAAGTTTACAAAACGTCACCTTTTGTTCTCAATATAGAATGTTTTATATAATTATATAGGATTAGTAGAAAGTAAATAACTGAAAGGAAATTGGCCAAGTGTTTCGTATTCGAGTTTTGAAGACTGATTTTTTTCTCATATTTTCCTCATTTCCGATGTGACAAAAGAGAGAAAAATAGATAAGTTTTTAGTTCTGCATTACGTAAGCGGAAATGAGCGATGTTTAATTGAGTAACTTGATAGCAACAAAATGTAACGTACGAAAAATTTCAGTCTACTTGCAACTAGTTTACAAGGCAAGGGCTCACACAAGACAAAGAAGTGATAAAATGATGAATTATTCGAATTTTCAAAATTAAGATACATTACATTTCTATGGAATTTTACTAAAATCTTTTTTGCTAAATGTCGAATTCAATACTTTCAGTGATTTTTTAATCTCATATTCTATTCCTCACAGAATCATATACTTCTAAAAATATCCATTTCACTTGCAAAGGATGCTAGTAATATTCGACGAGTAATATGAGAATATATGTAGTATAGGTGAAAACGTGCGTCCTCTACATAAGTGCTTTGTACGAGGGTGAGTAGGAACATAAGTTTTCCTTGTCGACTGTGGTCAGAGTTGTGTATAAAAGTCAAAACATAAAATGAGACATTACAGGTAAGACATAACTTCATTTTTCCATATAAGTACCAAGTAAGTACATTGAGACATTTTTCATACCGTTTGATAAGCTTCAAAAAGCCCTCCAGTCAAAACTCAGGGCTTTGCATACGGAAGAAGCGTTTAACGGCTTGTTTGACTTCAGAGTTGCTTCCAGAGCGCCTTCTGGCGAGATTCATCTTCGCAGCCAGAAACAGATTAAAATGACTTGGTGCGAGATGAGGACTGTATGGCGGATGGTGTAGGCGCTCCCAACCAAGAGTTGCAATATGGTTTTGTATTTCCGATACCGAGTGTGGTCTCGTAGTGTCTTCCAACAACAGAACTCCCCATCTGAGAAGTCCAGGCACGGGTTTAACAAGGTCTGAGGGGGTCTTATATCAAAATTCCTTCGGGGTCCTTTTTCAGATGTGGGAACCCTGTTAGTGGTACTTTAATTACACATGTTGGGGCCCCTGTAGCTTGAGGGTCCCCTATAATTGATACAGCTGATACGGTGGTAACAACGTCCCTGAGTCCAGGCCACTTTTTCTGAATCCATCTGCTCGAACTCAACCCAGCTGTATATCGGCATCTTGCGCGTTCCCCTGCTGTTTTGTCGTTCACCCATAGGTTGCTTCTTCCGGATGCAAAGCCCTGAGTTTTCCTGAGGGGCTTTTTGAAGCTTATCAGCGGTATGACAAATGTCTTACTATACTTGGTACTTATGTGGAAAAATAAAGTTATGCCATATCTTTAATGTCTCATTCTATGTTTTGATTTTCATGCACAACTCTGACCACAGTCGACAGGGAAAAGTTATTTTCCGACTCACCCTCGTACGTCCTTCACAAAAGTTAGATCACTTTATAATTCAGGGATAGCCAATTGTTTTGACTCGAGGGTCACATTGTGGAAGAGGAGGATATCGGAGGGCTGCACCTTTTTAAGAGGTTTACATTCATTAGTTAACTCAGCATCTAAGAAAAGGTACAAAATTGTACCATAAACATCAATAAATATAAGTCGAATAAAACATGGCCAACTTATTTATTGTACTAATTTCATATAATCCAGGGATAAGCATTAAGTCGATCTCGATCAACCAGCGGACCGTCAAGACATTTTAGAGTGACCGCCTTAACTAAGACCTAAGACGCGCATACTAAAAGAAACCTATTAACGGAACAACTCCGCCACCTGGACTGGAGAATCGGCTTTTCACAATCGATGCGAATGTGTTTACTTAAGCAAATAATTCGATAAATGAGTAGACGATACATGTACCTTTATTTATGACTGTCACTGTAGGTGATAAAGGGATCACTGTGAATCCAGCTGTAGAAATGAAGTTTTCATCACACACCGAATAAAGGGTAAAATAAATGTTGATATTCAGCTCTTCTCGCGATAACTCGGGATTGGCTATTTACACCCCGCACTTCTACTGGTTTGAGTTCTCGTATTCAGACTCGGCAGCGAATAAATTAAGTACACTGCTGGCCACCGTAAATGCAACATCAAGAAAGACAAGAGATAGCACAAAAAATTTATTTTGTACATAACATGTTGACCAAGTATCAAATAATTAAAGTTATAGACTTCTGTGAAGTGTGGTTCCTGCCAGAATCAGTAGCCAGAGTAGCCGCCATTGCTGGAAATCACCGCTACCACACTCCTCGGCATTGATTCAAAGAGACTTTGGATGTGTTCTTGGGGTACAGCAGACCAAACAACTTCCACACGTTGCCAAAGTTTATCTGGTGTGCCAGCTGGGGATGTAATCTGGGTCAGTCGTTGAGGAACCATGAACCACATGTTTTCTATCGGTGAAAGATCCGGAGAGTGAGCCGGCCAGGGAAGCAATTCAATCTGGATATTGGCGAAGAACCTTTGGGCAATGCGTGCCACTTGTGGTCGCGTATTATCCTGTTGAAATATGGCTGTGGCCAAGCCCTGAAAGTAAGGAAGGACAACTGGCTCCAACACCTCAGAGATGTAGCGCTGGCTGTTTAAAATACCGGCAATGTGTACTAAAGGAGTGCGAGAGTGATATCCAATACCACCCCATACCATAATACCCGGTGCAGAACCAGTGTGGCGGTGCATAACGAAGCTTCTCAGCATCCTCTCTCCCCGGTGTCTCCAGACTTGAATCCGACCATCGTGGTGTTGCAGACAGATGAGTGACTCGTCAGTAAAGACAACTTCATTCCATTCTGCCCACATCCTTCTTTCATCACACCATTGGCAGCGGAGACGTCTGTGGTTCTGCGTCAAGGGTAGACCAAGCAATGAACGTCTTGCGGACAGTCCACTCTACTGTAAACGGCGTCGAATGGTACGCGCAGACACTGAATGATGCGTTACAGACTCAATGTGCTGTGCTACGGTTCGTGATTTGACTGAGCGATCCGACACTGCCATGCGCACAATTTGCCTGTCCTCACGTGAAGTGGTACACTGAGGTGGATGCGATCGATCACGTCGGTCCGTCGTGCCCACCTGCATCTAACGGTCACATATCCGCATAACAGTTATTTGGTTTCGTCCAACACGACTACCGATTTCCCTGAAAGATAATTCACAATCTCGGTAGGCCACTATCCTTCCTCTGTCGAACTCGGATACTTGACCAAAAGCTGATTGCTGTTTTCTACGAGACATAACTAATCGTTTTTTGAAAAACCACAAGAAAAACTCAATTGCGGAACTTGAAATCGTCGAAATCTCCAAGCCTTGAATAGCGCTTTGAGGTGGCGCCACAGGCGCGCGTGATGTGTGTCTGCGCTGAAATTCTAATCATTTGCATATCTCACCTCCACTAATGCATGTTGTAAATTTGATGTTATTTGCATGCTTCCTTCATGGTGTTGCATTTACGGTGGCCAGCAGTGTATATTCGCCAGTTTCATATTTATCGCTTTATGTCTGTTCGTTGCCTTGAATAGGCCCACGCTCTACGGTCTAGTACAGCGTTTCTCAAACTTTGGGGCCCACCCACCTAGGGTGGCGTGATAACTCTACGAGGGGGCGCAGTCATATTGAAAAGTCGAAAACAAAAAATTACTTAAAAAAAGGATTACTGAATGTAAACAAATAAAATACATTCTGACATAATAAAAAATAAAATATATATTTACACTGATATAATACATTTATAAATGTATCAATACTGCACTATGTTCTTTTATAATTAGTTTAACAATACTTTGTTAAGAACAAGTTTAATAACTATAAGTGACCCCATGCGCTTGCCATATATAAAATAATGTACACAAATTAACACTTATCTTGATAATTTGTACAATTTATAATTAATCCCTTTACTATCGGTTTAACATTACGTAATTCGCTTTCCAATGCCACCATTTTCCACGTAGGCCCGCGTATGCGATGTATTGGGAAGGGGAGAGAAAAGGAATAAAAATAAGCAGGACCTCTGAAATAAGCAAACCCTTCACAAACATTGTCAAGCCTACCAAAGACTTCGGAACAATTTTATGGATAGCAGTGCACAGAAGAGATCGTATTTTGGAAGGACGAATATATAAGTTCGGGGCAATGAATGCTTTGGCTGAGCGGGACGTTTACATACGCCGGCGGCACTTAAATCGTATTGTAGTCTTAGCGTCAAAGTATAATACTATTGAATTAAATACATCGTTGATTTATATAGGGGTGCGCGGTGAAAATCATGATTGCATATTGGGTCACAAATATTGGAAGTTTGAGAAGCACTGGTCTAGTAGCAATCTGTCATATTTTAAAAGATGGGTACAATATCGAAAACAAGTGTTAATGATACACTTGTTAATACAGAATAGCCACACCTACGTTCGTGGGTAGCCCGCAACATCTTAAAAATATTATAGGTAGTCCGTAACCTGGAAAAGTTTGCCCACTACTGATATAATCTATAGCTGCAAGGACATTTAGTTTTAGAATCAATTTAATGAGACAAATGTATCCTTTTTTTTTTAACAATTTTTGTCAAGAATAAAATTGCTTGGCAAAATTCTCATCAGAGTCTACAAGTTAATGTAGTTAATTTCGTTTCAGGACTGACTTTCTGAGTGTATAGGCGAGTTGCGAAAAGATTCTTTGCGGGTCGCTATTTTATCACCTTTGCATTAACTGATTTTCGGTAATTTAGATAACGACCGATATGAAATTTATTAAAGTAGCTAAAGAATGGCGTAAATGTAAGCTTCACTGGTCACAATCCATTGTATATTTCGAATAATAGAACATCGCCTAGTGCCAATAAAAGTATGCACGCCGTGTACTTCCCTGTCTTGGAAGTACTAACTACTGCGAGTCAACATTTTTTCACATGACAAAAATTGAAATCAGTTTAAGAAGACATTTTAAGATGATTATTTCCAGAATAATTGCCGTCACGTGTTTCCAGCCAATCAGTTAATTAATTCATGTGACGTCATAGACACATTAAAAATGCAATAACGTGCTATTAGCCAATCAAATTATATGATTTGCCGTTGCCAATTCTTGCTTTCCACAGAAACTTTCTTATAATAAGTTTATATTTGTCAACAATAATAACACTCATAGATAAACAAAATGCATTTGATTTAAAAATACAGGCATAAAATGTTTTATTTTTCTTAAATTTTGAAAATTTTTTAAAGAATCTTAACTGAACACTTACACCAAATCATCAAGTTTGGAATTTTATCTAAATTTTACAAGTGGAGCGACAGGTGTAATGTCAGTTTTGAATTCAATGGAGAACACGTTATTGCATTTATCATATGACTGTCGTGAATTTAGCCCATGAAGGCTATGCATGTTGCAAAAATTAATCCAAATATTGAGTTACTTTCAAGCAAAAAACACTAATATAATGCAAGCTTAAATTTTCCATTGGATAGAAATAAATATACATGCATATATTTTTTTATATTTCTTGTAATGTTACATTTTTATGATTTAATATTAGAATTTTTCTATTATATTTCTTTATAATGCAAAATAAATATATTTAATTACGATACTTATGTTAGTAATATTTTATTTAAAGATATATTTAATGTATAATCTTGTTTAAACTGTATGGAATTAGATATATTTATATAAATGCTAAATGAATATATTAAGAAATCATAATTTAAATTTTTTTTAAAAAAACACGCTTTTGTAGTTACTCTAACTAAAAAGTAAAAAATTTGCTTTAGGCTTTGTAACTTAATCTTTTAGTCGCCAAATCTGAAAATTAGAAATCATTAATCCTGATCAGAATGATCAGGACAATGGAACAAAATTATTAAATTATTGTATTATCATCTTTCTTTAACAAGTGTGCAAAATTTCGAATCAATCTAACCATTTAAAGTGATCAAAAGTCGAGTTCAAAGATGTTACATGCAGGCGAGAAGCTAATAAAAGCGTGTTAAAAATAATAAATATAATAATAATAATAATAATAAAATAATAAAGTAATAAAGAAGCAAGTTTTATTGTTTAATTAAGATGCAGCTTCAAATGATAACTAAATAAAAAAGCCCATTTTGTTTGATTTTCTGTAATCTCACGATGAGAGATTTTTTATTACGTTTTCTTTTTAAACCTAAAATACTACTCTTTCAGAAAAGAAACTCAGACCGAGAGAAAAATTCTAGGAAGATAAAGAATTCATCACTGTAATTATTATTGAAATGATGTTAGTTGTAGAAAAAAAAGGAAGACTTATTCAGAAAGCAGATTTGCGTCAGTCATCATCGTTTTCATCACTTAACCTTAGAATTTATTGGTATGAGTAGTTCTGTCTCTTCTATTATGTTTTTGTCCTTCATTTCGGGAAGTTGTAAATATTTTTTTTTTATTATTGTTGCGTTTTTCTCCATGTTAAAGAGTTATATGATATTTGGAAAAGCACAGAGGAAGTATTTTTTGGCTAAGATTTATTTTTATGGGTATTGTGAAACACATAAAGCATGATGAAATAAGCATTTTACTTGATTTTTTTCTTTAGAACTAGCATCCATATTTTTATATTGATTACACTTAAAACCCGGGAGCGGTCGAGCGAGAGTCAAAGTCAAAGGATAGCAAAACTACAATTATTTGAACAAAATATGACGGTTTCGCTTGCAAATATCATTCCCTTAAGGTTAGCGAAAAGTGTGTGTGATTTGTGTTCTTTAATAAGGTTACCCCCTTTGAAACATTTTAGTTCAGTTTTAATGGATTTTCCCCAAAATCATCAAAGAAAAAAAATGAAAAATACTTGAAAGTAAGTAAGTATACTTTCATTTAGTTACATTTTTCACTGGAACTGTGTTTTTTATCGAGTACAATAAAAATAATTGAAAAAAAAAACGTTGGCGTGACTCAGTCACTTCGCGCGATTATAAACGTTAGTATCGAGTGCGTGCCTGCTCTCCTAGGTTAAAACATGTTGAAGTCTTCTCACTTTAAATATTAATGCCAAATGTGATGGATATGTTAGAGAGCAACATACACTAGACTCTTTTTCTGATAGCATTTATACTCTTAAAAATGGATGATGGAGGAAATAAATTTTTTTAATTAAATATCATTTTGCAATATGTTCCAATTTAAAAATTAGAGTAAAGCAAAATAACAAAAATTATCCTATTACTTAAAAGCAATTTGCTTAAAATAAATATTACTTAAAAGTAACAAATACAAAATTTAATACTTATCTTGTTAATTTTTACGGTTTATAATTAAGATCATATTGTAGCTTTAGCACCCCCGCAAATCGTATTATTATTATTGTATAAGGGAGGCGCGATAAAAATTATGATTAAAAATTGGGTCGCCAATAGTGAAAGTTTGAAAAGCACTGACCTAGGAGCAGAAAGCCTACACCAAGTCCATTTGACCTTTCCGCATAAGAATGTTACAAGCCAGGCCTCGATCTCCATAGTACTGTCTCAGGAAAATGCCCCGGCAGTCCAGAAGATGAGCAGGAGAGAGCAGGGGCAGGTAAAGAAAGACTTTACCCCCTGCTTAAAGGTCATACCACACAGGGGACCAATTCTAAAGCGCGCCACGGTCGTCTGAAGAGCCCTGGAACTGTATAGATAGGCCAGGACTCAACTTCGACCTGTGGTGAGCAAGAGGGTTTGGCCAAGTCAGATTAATCTCGACCCACGGGCCGTGGATCAAATGTACCAGTCCGCAAAGGAACATTAAAATATTTCTATTTTATTTATTGTGGTGTATTTGTCTGGGGTTTGTGAGACTTTCCAAGAAAATTACTCTACATTCCAAGTTAAATCATTTTATATTTATTTTTGGTGTAACTGCACTTTATTCTGAAGGCATATTTCAATGTAATTAATTCAAAATTATTAAATCATAACAATCTAAAATATGAACAATCAACAACCTATCCCTCTGCGGGCCGCGGTAAAATTATCAAAAGTTGACCGGTTCGCGGCGACGGAAATGTTGGGAAATATTGGCTTAAAAGATATGCTTCAAATTTGTTAACATTATGAATAATATATATATATATATATATATATATATATATATATATATATATATATATATATATATATATATATATAATCCAATATAAAAGAATTTTTTCAATATATAATCATATACATATACATACACATATATATAAATTTATATATACACACATATACATATACATATATAAACAAAAATATAAAAATAATCATATAGTTATATACCTAAGATAACTAAAAGTAGGAAGGAGGCACATAGTATAAAGACAAATTCCTGGCCTTAGGAACCAGGATTGCAGGTTTAAACAAATTTTGCGGCGCCAACCTTCACCTGTAATTTGTCATACTATGTACCAAGAGGAAAGGAAAGAGTTATATATGTGTAGAATTTAAATATTAAATCATTAAACTAAAGAACATATGAACATAAACATAACCTACTAAAATGGATTTATAACGATGGCCAAGAGTGCAGTATCGTGTTCCCGCCAAATAGGGAGAGCAGAACCGCATAAAGTTAATTGCGATACGATATAAAACGATTAATTGCGATACGATATACGATAATAAGAAATATATATATATATATATATATATATATATATATATATATATATATATATACTTTTAAAAAAATCATAAAAATAAAAATAAAAATCATAAAATTAGCGTAAAATATAAAGAAACTCAGAAAAATATATATATTAAAAATTTATAAAAAAAAAGCATGTGGTGCCATCTATTTAATAATTGTAGGATAAATTAGATATTGTCTAAATTTAAAAAAACATTACAAAACATAATAACAGTAAATAATTACATTAATACAAATTGTATCATAAAAAACCATTATAAATATAATTACAAAGAAAATTAGCAGGGTATCCATGTTCAATACAGTGATTAAAATTTTTTTTAAGATTTAAAAAAATATTAGCTTTATCGCTAACTAATACTTTATTGCGATAAATATAGTTAAAAATAATATTTCTATATATAGATATTGATAAATTAGAATTCCAGTAAGGCACATTGATGATATTAAAATTAAAGGCATCTCTTTTATCATAAATATTAGTATGTAGTTTCAGATCCTTAATATACAGTGATACACCTAGGTAATTTGTTTTGATTGGATTATTATTAATTTTAACTAAGTTTAAGTAGGACGGATAGAAATTAATAATAGATTTAAATTATCATTTTTACCAAAAATAATTAAATCATCAATATATCTAAAAATGTAGTAGTCATTATTAATAACATAACTATATTCATAAAAATGTAAATAAAGATTAGCCAAACTATTACTAGCTGGGCCCCCTTGTGGGAGTCCTTTCTCTTATTTATATAAAGAACCATTAAAAAAACTGATATAATTTTTCTTTTAAGACAAAATCTATGAGAGTTTTAAATTTGTTAAAATTAATATTAAGGTTATACATACTGTGGTTTTCTAAAATTACTTTAATAATATCATATAAATCAATGGAATTGAAAAGATGTTCAATATATGTATATATATATATATATATATATATATATATATATATATATATATATATATATATATATATATATATATATTGCTCTAATGAGAGGAAGAAAACTTGCGCATCCTGTAATACCCTTAACTAATAAATCAGGAAGGAAACTGATTTCAATGAAATAAATTTTAGTGAGTAACACAGTCTGGCTGAATATTGAAAGTGAAAGTAAAGAGTAGGCACTTAAATTTATTTTTCAACAACTAAAGATTTACACTACATACCAAGAAAGAATTTTCTTTATGGAGAAAAAGCAGATAATGAATTTCATTATGTATATACAGTGGTCCACAAAAGTGTTCGTACACTTGCAATTTCTTATCAAATTTAATGTTTTAGACTGATAAAAGCTAATATATTGTAATTGTAATTTTTTTATGATATCTGCAACTTATTCTTAATTGAATTACATAATTAATTTTTTAAAAATACTATAAATATTTTTTAAAAAAATTAATAATCAAAAAGCTACTAAAAACTTGCGCAACAAAAGTCTTCGTATACTTAACAAAAATCTCAACTTATCTTTAAATATTGTATTTCTGTCTTAATTTAGTACTTAGTAGGATATCTTTTAGTGTCCACAATAACTTTTAAGCGTCTTGGTATAGATTTAATCAGTTTTTTGTAATTTCTACATCGATTTTCCTCCATTCTTTTGTGATTATTGTTTTTACTTCACATTTTGTATTTATTTGTAATGTTTTCCTTTTTTTACATCAAAACCTCACCAAATATGTTGTATTGGACTAAATAAATTGATTGAGGAGGTGTTTTCATAATTTGGGGACAGTTATAGAGACCAGTGGCGTACATTGAGAGCAGTACGCTTGACGTCATTATCCTGTTAAAAAATCAAGTCGTCTCCAATATCCAAAATTTGGGCGGATCATTAAAAATTCTCTTTAAAATATTTAAATAGAGCTCATATTTCACAATACCATCAAAAAATACCAAATTACGTAATTCTGAGGCCAATTTACACCCCCACGGCAGAACACCTTCACTTCCATGCTGAAGCATGGAGATGGAGGAGTTCTTGTTCCACATAAATTCATGGTATTAAACTTCTTATTTTTTTCATTTACAAGTTATTATAGGCCTATCGGAACCAAAAATGTTGAATTATCTGCCATCCAATCAATTTGCTACCAATTTTGAATTTTCTGAAACTTAATCCTAAGAATCTAGTTGGATCAAGAAAACATGGAGGTGGAACTGTTTTTGCGAGTGGGTGTAAATCGGCCACATAATTAGGTAATTTGGTATTTTTGTTGATATTGTGAATCATGAGCTCTACTTGAATATTTTAAAATGAAATTTTAAATTATCCACCCGAAATTTGGATATTGGAGGCGGCTTAGTTTTTTAACAGGGTAATGACGCCAAGCGCACGGCTCTCAATGTACGCCACTGGTCTCTATAACTGTCCCCAAATTATGAAAACACCTCCCCAATCACTTTATGTAGCCCAATAGAATATATTTGGTGAGGTTTTGTGATGTAAAAAAAAGAAAACATGACAAATAAACACAAAATCTGAAGTAAAATCAATAATCACAAAAGAATGGAGGAAAATCGATGTAGAAATTACAAAAAACTGATTAAATCTATACCAAGACGCTTAAAAGTTATTGTAGACACTAAAAGATATCCTTTAAGTACTAAATTAAGAAAGAAATACAATATTTAAAGCCAAGCTTAGATTTTTGTTAAGTGTATGAAGACTTTTGTTGCGTAAGTTTTTAGTAGCATTTTGATTATTAATTTTTTAAAAAATAGTTATACTATTTTTAAAATTTTTTATGTCATTCCATTAACAACAAGCTGCAGATATCATTAAAAATTATAATTACAATATATTAATTTTTATTAGTCGAAAACATTAAATTCTCTTAGAAATTGCAAGTGTATGAACACTTTTGTGGCCCACTTTATATATATATATATATATACATATACATAAATGAAGGAATAAATCGAAAATATTTATTTTAAAATATTTAAAAAAATTACATTTGCTATTGTTTTGTTGCTTAGAGTACATCACAAATTTTTTACAAAATAATTTAAACAACACTTTAGAATTTATTGCTTGCAATACATTCAAATTAAAAATTGATTGTTAGGGATAGAATTTTCAAAAATGCAGTCTGTGCAGGTTCCTGTATATCAAATAAAACAATACTAGTATTGAATCTTTAATGTGATATGCTTCAATTGCTCTAAAATATTTTTATTTGAAAAACATTGGACACACATTGTGCAAACTATTTCCACACACACACAACACACAGCTGTAACTTTAATTCTACCGGTCACATTTTCTATTAATTATAACAAATATGATCTCTGGTCACATGCTATAAATGTCTAGAGCTTCACAAAATCTATTCCCTACTATTCGTTTTTTCTAAGGGGCGAGTTATTTTTTATTTGTCTCAGCCTGCTTTTTTCCCTTTTGATGACTAAAGCAATTTTTATTTATGTCGACCAATTAACGACTCAAGAGGTTTAAAGGAAAACCTCTTAACACTTAAATAATCTATGAATCATTCTTTTTGCTTTGTGTCTACGACGGGTTCATAAGGGTCTTTGCAGGAGATTTTTGAGATAAAAATAAGAAAATGTTACTATTCATTCGAAATTATCATCCAAAGGATAGGAGAGGAAGGGGGGAATAAAATGTGACAGTCAAAAGAGTTTTTTTAATATATAATTTAAGGAAAAAAATTATAATTTTAAGCTTATTTATGTTATATCTTAATCAACAAGTGTCGGAAATTGATCAAGGAAGTGAAGAAAATTATTGTCTTTGCATAACTTAATAACAGACTTAAAAAATTCTTTAAAATTTCTTAAAGAGGGAGTGTGCACATGCAGACTCCCTTAAAAATTCTTAGTAACGAACTAAAGATTTCAAAAACTTCATCACAATATCATTTGAAGGAGAGTTTTGAGAAGGATATGTAACATATCAGTAAGAATAACATTTTTTGAAAATTGGACAGAAAAAAAATCAGAAAATAACCATAACTGTTTTAAAAATCTAGAAATTGAGAATATATTCAAATATACAAATAACTTAAAAAAGCTTTCTTTTATCGATAGGCAAAGACATTACCTTTAATTAATAATTTTTTAAAAATAGTTACAAAAGAGAAAAACATTCACTCTGAGGCAGTGCTTCTCAAACTTTCAATACTGGCGCCCCCCTTTTCAATCACAATTTTTATCGCGCCCCCCTTATACATTAATAATGTACTGAATGCAATAATAATACACTTTGACGTTAAAGCTACAATACGCGATCTTAATTATAAACTATACAAATTAATAACATAAGTATTAAATTTTGTATACGTTACTTTTAAGCAAAAAAAATTAAGTAATAGGATAATTCTTATGTTATTTTTCCTTTCTCTAATTTTTAAATTGAACATATTTCAAAATGCGGTGGCTGCTTAGAAGACAAAATATAGATATCTGCTAAATATAGAAAAAGAACTCAGAGTGTCAATTTCTAATCATAAGCATTCCTTATAAAAACTTTGCTTTGCAAGACGAGCCCATGCAAATAGTTAATACTTATTAAACTTGTACTTAATTTAGTATTAATTAATTAGTTATAAAACACTGTGCAGCACTGATACATTAAAAGTATACCGGCTGAAGTACCCACTCTTTACCCGAGTTCATTTATAAGAAAATAAAACATTATTGATATAATAGCTGAATTGTAAGGAGAGTAAAGCCAAGTGCACGACAATGTTTACAAAAACGTAAAATGATTGCTCAAATTTTCATTAGTTTTAAGCGAATTGTAATTTTAAGTCTCACAGAATTAGCATTTATAATTGATGTTAAAGAATGAACAATAATATAAAATTCCGATGAAGAATAATTGTATTATTTTTAATATTTAAAGCGAAAAGATTTCAACGTGTTTTAACCCGGGAGCAGGCGCGCCCTCGATACGGTCGAGCGGGGTTATTGAGTCACCCCAATCTTCTTTTTCTTTATAGTTATTTTATTGTGCACGATACAAATCGGGATTCCAGCGAATAATTTAATTAAGAGAAAGTAAACTTACCTACTTTCAATGACTTTTCAATTTTTCTTCGGTAACAAATAAACAGTTTTGTCAGAATTAACGATATCGTGTTCTGAGTGTCCCGCGCGACCACTTCCGGGTAAAAAGTGTATTCATTATGATAATACGTATGTTGCTGCTAAAAACAATTGTGTAAAACGTTTTTCGTAATGCTTTATATGTTTGAGATATGTTTATATGTATCAAAAAACTCCTTTGCACGGAAAAAAGCGCAACAGAGAAAAATACATTACTTACAACTTCCCTAAATGAGAAACAAACATAAGAGAGGGGTCATAACTAACTGTACCAATAACTTATGTCAAATAGATTATCAGCAAAAACAGATTACAGCTATAATGTGCAGTATTTCAAAAATAATCACAGTGATGAATTTTTTATGTTCCTAAATTTTTTCGATTATGGGTCTGGGATTTGTTTTTTCTCTGAAAGAGCAGGATTAAAAAGAAAATGTAATAAAAAATCTCTCATCACGGGATGACAGCAAATCAAATAAAAGTTTTTTTATTTGGTTATAGGATCAAAGATAGCTAATTAGGTGTTGAAGACGTTTTTATTTTTGATGACTTAATATCGCGCGCCTATAAATTATATCAGAGTAAAAGTGCATTTCTTATTATGTATGAAAGTATTTTGTTTTAATTCATTCCAGTAAATTAATTATTTTTTAAATCTTTTATTTTCGATATGCTCGCCCCCCTTGTAAGGTTATCGCGCCCCCTGGGGCGCACCCCACAGTTTGAGAAACACTGCCCTGAGGAAATATTGACATACAATGATAGGTAATATATTTATTTGCTTAAATGGGGTAAAATCCTTCATGGAAGTTTAGATGTTGCTAAAAGAAAATAAATTAAGATTTAAAAATTTATTGCTGCTAATAAAATATCTAAATAATGAGATGTGTGAAATATTGAAATTACATTTGTTTGTATGTTTGTATTTACATTTAACTACGAGGTACAGTCATTAAGTGAGTCACACACACAAAAAAATTAACATAATAACTTGGAAACAGTTTTTATTCTTCCACATTATCTCCAGCAACGCTGATGCACTTATCCCATCGTTTTATCAGAGCCCTAATTCCAGCTGCATAAAATCCTTTGGGTTGCTGTGTTATCCCTTATTTCTGAACGTGGTCGTCATCTGAAAATTGTTTGCTTCCAAAAGGTTATTTCTGCGGATCAAACACATGAAAGCAAATGCCATTCGATTTTTTTCTTGTGTTCCCCTCGGTCAGTTAGTTGCCAGGGAACCCAACGTGTGCACACTTTTCAGGAATCCAAAGGATCATGCATTAGGTTGTATGCTGAACCATGAGAACATCCTATTTCCGTTGCAATGTTGTGAATTGTCTCTCGTCGATCAGCCTGAATCAATTCTTCCACCTGTTGCTGAGTTGAATTTGTCGGAATTAAAACTGGATGGTCTCTTCGATCTTCATCAACAATTTTGGAACGGCCTTGCGAAAAATTTTTCACCCAATTGTGTGTGTGTGTGTGTGTACACTGCTGTACTTGATAAACTCTTCTGTCCATAAACAGTCAACATTTCTGTATGAAGCATATACAACATTTCTTTATTCAAGTCCTTTCGCTCACAAAAATCGGACCACAACACTCTGCTCTTCCATCGTACAATGGTTCAGCATCATCGCCCTTTTTGAAACTGCATTACGTGTGCGTGTGAATGGTACCTACTCAATATGAATTGAATATCATTTTCCTTTTTTGTTGTTTAAAATGAAGAAAATAGTCAAGGTAAAACGGCTTATCTTGTCAATGCAGGGCTGCCACGCCTTGATCGTACTAAACTCCATGAATGAAAGCACTTGTGTACTTCTATAAATTTTAACAACTACGGCACACATAACAATACAACAACACACATTACACAATTGTTACGGCACAAAACAAACTAAACAAATAACATATCTACAATTATAATCAATTTTTAGTTTTTAATGTGTAGTTCTGTACGTTTCTTCTCTACACATCCACTCTAACTCTGATATTAATTCAGTTCTTTTGAAATGGTGGAGCTGCTGTCGTTTTTAATGAAGATAGGATTTTGAGACAATCATGAAGCTGTATGCGACTGCCATCTATTCCACTATTTTTTTAAGATTTCTGTTTCTACTTTAAATTCTGCCAAATACCTTTGTGACTTACTGACTTACCTTCGTACTTTCTAAGTGTTTACATATTTGATTGATTGATTGCTTATTAACGTCCCTTTTCGAAGAAAAAGAGGACAAGTTCAGTCTTACTAGGACTTCATGATTTGACTACGTATCTCCAATCTACGCTCTCCAAACACTCTATTACGCCAACGTGAGGATTTGGAACCTGGATAGATTTAACGTGCATCAATCCTTCTATACGGAGGGTCTACAGCAGCGATACTCCACCTGTGGCCCGCGGGCCGCATGCGGCCCACTGAGCTTTTTTCAGTGGCCAGGTCATGGATCATTACTCTGAAAAATTCATTTATTTATAAGAAATTGGTGGGAAATTCTTTGTTAAGAAATCAAATATGTCAATTTTGATTTTTGCTGTTGATGTCGTATGGGTGTGAATTGATATTTTTTTCTAATTAATGATATTTGAAAACAGTAGAGTAGCAACCATTTTATGAGTGGAACTAATTTTCAACTACCGTAAAATTCGGCGTATAACGCGCACCTGTACTTTCAAGCTGCATTTTTTAAATTTTTAGCTATATTCGCCGTATAATACACAACCTCTGTTTTCGAAGGAACCTGAAGTGTACGTGCCCTATGCTCTTATTTTTTGAAGTAATACTATCCCGGTATTATATTCCTAGCTTTAGAAAAAAAATAGTATACTTTTAGAATTACAACCCTTTAAATTCATATAAGATGAATGTCATTTATTTAAAATAAACGGTATTTGGATCTATGTAAAAGTCTAATTTTTGTTCTATGCACATATCTGTTTTTATTTTTAAAGCTCTTATTTTTATACCCGGCGTATAACGATCACCCGTAAACTTCGATCTTATTTTCTGTGTTAAAAGTGCGCGTTGTACGCCGGATTTTACGGTATCTTTCGTATCTTACATTCAAAGAAAATAGACTGTTTCAAGACGATGGGAAGTTGACTATTCTGTAGTGAAAAACAAGCATGGATCAGTATTTGTTTAATTTGTCACGAAAATGTTGTATTTAAAAAATACGAATAAACAGGAACCGTTCAATGACACTTTTCCTCGAAGATCTCTTTCAAGATGTGATAAATAGGCTTTCTTGAACAATTTTTACTGCAGCAAAAAAGTGTTTGTCAGTGGTAACACTGACACCCTATGGAATTTGTTATATTATTGGTAATCATATGACACCGCTTACTGATGTGGAAATTGTGAAGGAGTGATTCTTAAATGCTTCCAATTTATAAAAATTCAGTGTGACAAAAATAAAAAATATAAAAAATAATAATTAAAATAAAAACAAAACAAAATAGGAGTTCAAATATTTTGATAAATTTCCAACATTTTAAGTTTTCTACGTTATCTTGGTCTTAAGCATTTCTCTCTCTACCCCCTCCCCCTCCATTAATCCTCATGTTGCAGTCCGTGTAAAATAGCCATCACATGAATGCGACCCACGTGAAAAAGCTAACATATGTATGTGGCCCGGCAGAAAAAAAAGGTTGAGTACCCCTGGTCCACATTGACACCAGGAATTGCCCCATAATTCGATAGAAGTAAATTTGGCTACAAATTTGATAAATTGGCCGCCAACTTGGTCGCCAAAAATGATGCCAATTTGGCTCTACCGCCAAGATTTCGCCAAGTTCTCATTCAATCGCCATTATAACGTGAGGGGCGGCCCTGCTTGTGAATAGTACAATTTTAACATGAAATAAATATAACAAAGAGTAATATAAATGCATTAAACACTCAAATACAAATTATTTACACTATTTACACAAAATTAGTAACACTATGTATTATACAAATATGTTTTCATTGGTATATTTAAAATTTTATATGCTTGTACACCATGCAATATAACGAAGAAAATTTTGTATAATAACATTTAGTAATTTCATTTTTACAATGGGAAAAGAAATTTATATGTTTAATATATGGGAAGGAGAGAAAAACTAATCCTATTGTATATAATCTGCATAATTTTCCAGGAAACGTTTTCGATTTAATTTTACCTCAAATAATTTCGTTGCTATTGCTGAAATATACAAAACTAAGTCGACACATAAAGAAAAAAGAAATCATTACTTTTTTCAATCGGAAGTAGAAATACACAAATACATGTTGCACGAGGAAAAAAAAGATTCTGCTGACAAACCATAATTTCAGCATAAATTTCTTATTTACCTGAAAAATATGAAACTCTCAAAGAAATTCAGGGAAAATATTCAATCACTAGCTGGTATACCCGTTCTTCATACGGATGAATTGAAAAAAATTAAACAATACAGATTGAAAGGTACAGAAGTTTTTAATGAGTTAATTTTACTTTAATTGCAAATTAAAAAAACAAACAAAAAGCTTTTTGTATATCTCAGCTGAACAAAAAATCATATTTGTTAGATTTTAAGTCTATAGGTTTAATGGCTGATAAAAAGGATTTTTTTAAAATTTAAAATTTATAACGTCCCCGTAACTCCCTTGTGAATTAATTCCTCCTAAGCAGATCTCTGCTCAGCAAAAGTAACATATTTTTACAAATTTTGTGCAATGAATGCTTAAAATAGCGTAAATAATTTATATCTGAATGTGTAGTACATTAATATTACTTTCTGTTACACTTATTTTATGTTTTATGTTAAATTATGTTAAAATTTTTATACTAAAATTGTAATATTCGCAAGCAACGCCGTTCCTTACATTGTAATGACGATTCAATGGAAACATAGCGAAATGTTGGTGACAGAGCCAAAAGTTGGCATCATTTTTAGAGACCCTATTGGCGGCGAAAAAGTTGATATGCTGTAGCGCCACGTGGTGGGGAGCTGCAACAAAGAGGAAAGCACAAAAACTTTATCTACATAAAAATACACATACATGCTAATTTTCATAGTGATCGGTTGAACGGTGTTGGAGTGGAACGAGGTCATGTATACAAACATCCATTTTTATATACCGTAAAATCCGGCGTATAACACGCACCTATACTTTCAAGCTACATTTTTTTAGTTTTGGGGTACATTCGCCGTATAACGCACACCTTGTTTTTAACATCCTTTTATAAGCTTCACTTGTATGTAGTAACGGAATCTTTGAAATCAATTTTTACCCACTTTAAAAGGTCAGATTACTTCGAAATTTTGCTCACTTGTCCAGGACCGATGGCAATACAGTAATTTCATAATTTTGGCTCTGTTGTCCTGATCAGGATCATCAGAACTAAGGATTTCCCATTTTCAGATCCCATCCTGCATCTGACGACAAATTCCAGATCCCATTTCCAGATTTGGCGACTAAAAGATTAAGTTACAATTCAGTTCAATTAATTATAAAAGGGTGTTTCTTTAAAAAATTTTAAACTGTAATTTTTTACGAAGGAACCTGAAATCTATGTGAGCAATGCTTTTAAGTTTTGAAATAATCTATTCGAGGCATTATCCCTTGATTTCGTAAAAATAGTATACTTCCAAAACTACAACCTTTTAAGTTCGTTAGGAATGCCATTTAATGTAAATAAGCAGTATAATCCGATCTATGTAGAAGTCTAATTCTTTTCATGCTCATCGCCAGTAGCGCACACAGGATTTTTCAAGGGGGAGTCCGGGGTCGAAAGTTCACCATTCTTGTATCATGCTCCTTTTGATTTTGTCGATTTTCGGGAACAAAACACAGTAAAAACTAATTATTGGAAAAAAATTAGCATTAATTAATAAAATTAATCATTAATAATAAATACTTAATTAAATTTTACGTACTATGTACTTAGAATTATAATCAATCGGAAAAAAATCAAGGGCTTTGGGGGGGTCCTGGGGGTCCAGCCCCCCCTTGTGTGCACCACTGCTCATCGCTTTTTTTTTTAAATTTTATTTTTGAAGCTGTCATTTCATTCTCTCTATATATGTATACCCGGCGTATAACACGCACCCGTAAATTTCGATCTTATTGAAAGAAAAATGTTTATATGTTAAAAGTAAAGAAGAGTTAAGTTATACTAATAAACATTAAATGTACAATTTTTTTTTTCACAATATAATCGATATTTATTACGTTAGAACTACTCCCAGAAATTCGTATCGTAATTTTAATTTCCTGATGTATAAAAATAGTTACAGCTTCCCGCGCAATCTGTCTGCCTTTAAAAGTATTCGCCACAATCGCCCACGCTTTTTTCGATGAAGTATTCAAACATGATGTCATGTAAATAAATAGTTTGCTGATGATGCCAGTTTTTCTTCTACTCTGATATGTTATTCTACGGACAACAACGCATTCGTAAACTTCGCAACACAAATAACACTAACACCAAACATTAAAAATATAATGCTTAAGTTATTCACATTTATTATCAACAATATAAGAAGAAAATATTAAGATTGTTGTTGAAATATTTATAAAACATTAATATTTCCATGAAGGTATTTTGTATAAGGAAAAAAAATGCAATTTTTTCGTTTTAGTATTTTTTCTTCTTTTTTTCTATCTTATAAATTTTCAAGGAATGGCAACCGCTGTTTGTCATGCAAACTCGGACGTTAGTCAGACAAAAAGTTCATCAACATTAGTCTCCGTCTGTCTGGTTCTGTTGACAAAAAAGTTAACACCTGTTTTTGTTCTATTTTTAACTGCATGCACATGAAAATGTAAGTCTTAACTTTTTGTGTGATACTTTATATTCGATCTTGTTTCTTTGATGTGAAGAATTAATTTCTTATAAG
The DNA here is from genome assembly GCA_019973935.1 of Trichonephila clavipes. Lineage (NCBI taxonomy): Eukaryota > Metazoa > Arthropoda > Arachnida > Araneae > Nephilidae > Trichonephila > Trichonephila clavipes. The sequence goes on from BMAU01014077.1 coordinate 363,557, forward strand.
AGAATGTTCGTAAGTTTTTACTTAAAAAGAATCATGTGAAAACAATTTTATATAATATTACACTCACGTAGGAATTGTTTATATAGAATTTTAATTATAAACAATTCGTTGTTTTGTCATAAAAATGAGCTTACCTGAAAGCCTGGAAATGAATCATTAGCACAAGATTTTCCTTTCAATAAAATCTTTGGAGGTTCTGTGATAATTCGTTTCAATTTGAGGTCTTTAAATATATTAACTTTTAACGTTTTACTACAGAGGTTTCAACCCGTGGCCCGCTGAAGGCATTTTATTGGAATTTGAGGCAATTAAAAAAATATGTCTTGAGTGCTTTTTGTCGTAAAAAACGGTATTTTTCTGTTGTTCTTGATATTAAAACATTTCACTGATATGTTTGATATCCATTTAAGAAAAATATTTTTTAATGATGAATTTTTCAAAAATTTCACTCAATTTTAAATAATTTTAAATACAGGTTGTCCGGGCTTAAAGTATTCAAAAGTTATGGCTTATTATTACGGAACTCCCCCTCAGAATGTAATAAACTAATCATCCATGGATTGGGAATCTCTCCTAGAATTTTCGGTTCTGTTCTGATCGGCCGCACGTGCTCGCATTATTCGGCAATCGCAAACGATAAACTTGTTTCACTGACTTCATCAGTAAAGATGTGGACGCCACAGCAATAACTGCGAGTGAGTGAGTGAAGATTAACGTCGCACTGTTCAGCTGCACGAGCGAGGGCTTTTGGCGACGGATCACGTAATTTACAGCAATAGCTGCAGTGCGTACTTTGGTTGACGGAATTTAAATCAGTCACGCGTGTACGAGGACGTGTTCGAACAAAATGGTATGTCGATCCTCCGACATCAAAATCTATCAACCAATGGGAAATAACTTTAAAGGAGATGGGAACTTTGGTATCTCAAACTGGCAAATATCTTTAAGTTTTCGTGATAGAAGACACTGTTGATTGCGTGTGCGTGATTCATATTGTAGGAGTCCTGATAAGTCTATTAGGCAAGCCAGTAACAACATTCCATTCGTTTCGAGCACTTCGATGCACACGCGTGATTGATTTAAATTCCGTTAACCAAAATACGCACTGCACTTCTTGCTCTGTGGCGTCCACACCAAGTCTCGACCCGAAATGAATTTCCTTAGTCGTGCCCTCTCCTTGTAAGTAAAATATATCGAATTTCGGATCGTATTATTGAATATTGAGCGAAAACTGTTTTGATTTTCATCTTCTGAAAGTTATAGAAAAATTCGTGTTCAATTTAATTTAAAATAAATTCGAATAAAAAAAACAAACAAAAAAGAAGTGAAAATAAGAAGAGTTTAATTTTATAAAGTAATAAAATAAATCGACATAATTGCATTTTATGTCTGTTTAACACTTCAGCTTATTTTATAAAAGGATAATGAAAAGCAACAATATGATTTAAATTGTCGTTATTTTGGAACAAATCTAACTGATACTAAAATACAGCAATTGTTTTGATTACTTATTTTGTTTGTTGGAAAAAATCCGTTTGAGAAACAGGGAGAAATTAGAACAAATTTTGCTTTTCTAACATATTGAAATTTATGGAGTTCAATTCATGTTAAAGTAATATCAATAATAGAAACAGATATAAATCGCAATACGACAACCCTTACATAAACTGTAAAATAGCTTCTTTACAGCATGTGAAGTACATAAATCTCTAGATCTGGGTCAAGATATCAAATACCTTTAACTAAAAACGGGATTCAAACGCAGTTTCACCTTGCCCCTTTTAATTCAAAATTGTCGTATTTGCATGTGAACAGCTGATACAAAAGTGAAAGTGATGTGTTGATCAACTTTCCCTTAATACTTTTTTGAATGAAATGTGAAGTGGGGTGACGTGCCCTATTTTTTATTTTTTTGCGCCACTGAATGGTTCTAGGGTCACACGCAAGTTATCCTCATTTGGACATTGCCTGACCCGGCAAAATTCATGCATAAGAGAAAGAAGAAAGGATTACTCAAAAAGTTGTGGGATTTCATGTTCGGAAATTTTTCTTTCCTTTTGTGTTCAGGGTTAGTAATAGACATAAACCTGCTTTTGAATTTCCAGACTAATTTTAAGTGCGCAGTGGAAATTGAACTGCTTGCTAAATATTTCAGATTTATTAGCAAGGAGTTAACTTACGGATACTTTTGATTTGTTTAAGTTGCATTTCTTGAGAGAACTACAAGATATATTCTTAAAATATCTGCAATCTGCGAAGTAGTATACGAACTACTCAACAAGATTAAATGTAAAATAATGTTTTTAATTTGCTGTTCTATTAATAAAACATATTTTCGAATAAATGACAGCTTAGTTTGTTTCTTGGTGCCGTAAAAATTAATTTAAAAGTAACTTAAATACGTGAAAACGTTAAAACAATACATTAAATAGACAATCGCAATTCTTCTGATTCGATATTCCAAACGGAACACTAGAGTTAGCCGATGCATATATAGAGAGAAATTCTTCTATGATTTCTGATACTAAAACGAAAATAGATCTGTAGATTTATAAATTTGCTTTTCTGATAATATTTACATTATTTTACTTTATATGCCATAAAAGTTACTTTATTTATTATATTATTTTCGTATGAATGTGTGTGTGTGTGTGGAAGGTTTGATAATTGGTATTGTATAACTTTAGAGGCCAGAGGATAAACGATTTAATTTCCCCAAATCCCCAGATGTATCTCGATTCAATCTCCAAAAGTATCGAGTATAATAATAAAAGATTATGCATGTAGAACCGAAAAAAATTTCTGAATGAAACATGAAAAATTGAAGAGAGAAATATCTGTTATTATATATGATTTATTTACATTTAATCTTGTTGAGTAGTTCATATACTACTTCGCCAAACGATAATGGTTTATTTATTTTTAATGTAGATGTAACAAACATCTCAAAAATAATACCCAAAAAGTATATAGAATGGCGAAAAAACTCTAATAACTATTGATTCTCTAGTTATAATTAGTAGTTATCAATTCTCCAAAGTTCATGAATAACATTCAAAGCCCTTTTTATTTTCATATAAATTAGAACAACACAAAAACTCCATTGTTGCCATTAGCAATTTTAAGTTTCTAAAATACATAAAAAACAAAGATAATAATCCAGTTCAACACCTGACACCTAGACTATAGAAATCAGATAATATGCTCTTTTAGTGGCGCACTTAAGGGAGGGGGGTCCTGGGGCCCCCCTTGTCCCCCCGAAAGCCCTCGATTTTTTCCCGATTGATTATAATTCTAAGTATATAGTACGTAGAATTTAATTAAGTATTTGTTATTAGTGATTAATTTTATTAATCAATGTTAATTACTTATTAAAAAATTAGTTTTTTACTGTGTTTTGTTCCCGAAAATCGACAAAATCAAAAAGAGCATGATACAAGAATGGTGAACTTTTGAGCCCGGACCCCCCCTCTTGAAAAATTCCTGTGTGCGCTACTGTTCTCATTACAATGGCAATCTGCAGTTTTAATTGTAAGCCACATAAAGCTACAGATATATTTTCGTTAATATTAGTAATACAAAAATATTTGGTAATTATAATTAAAGTTCCCCTTTCAAAATACTGTAAAAAAAACAATTCGTCAGGACGATTTCAAATTCGAACTTAATATATTTAAATGGGTGAGAAACGGCATGGCATAAGAAATATTTTGAATCGAATAACAACGGTTTTGGCATGAGTCGCACAGTAAATGAACTGTACTCTTCAATGTGCATGCGTGTTTTGGTTTTTTGACGGAAAAATAATTGCTATGTAATTCAAGAGTTATTATGCTCTATTAGTAAAAAGCCCATCCATTGCGATTAGGTCCTACCGCATTTGATGGGAAAATTGGTTTTTAATTGGACCGCCAAGACATTTTGGGGTGACTGCTTGAAGATTCGCCGCTTGTAATTTTTTCCAAAATATTCAAGATTGGTTGACAGCATGCAGACAAAGTCTTCTACTGACTATAACTACGAGAACTAATCTTAGAAGAAAATGTTTTATTTTTTAATGTACGATAATATCGTATATTGAATTGTGTGATAATAAATGCATCATTTGATATTTTTGTTGTAAATAGGGGACGGTAGGCCTAAATGCAGCGAGATGTCATCATTAAAGTTTACGTCGATAGAGCTCAAATGAGAGAAAAATGAACTTCAATCCGACTCAAACATAGATTGATTTATTATCATCAACATGAGGTAATTAGTATCAACAATATATTTCTAAAATAAAGAACAGTCGGAACTCTATATAACGAAATCGCTAAATCCCTAAAAAAAAAGTTCGTTATATGGAAAATTCGTTATATAGAGAGGTTCATCTTTCAATTTTCTTTATAAAACACATAAAACAAATTTTAAATTCATAAACACTACATATTTAAAGAAAGTAATTATTTACACCTTTTTGTAAATTAATTTATTTTTATTTTATATCTTATCTATTAAAAAAGAAGAAGAAAGAAAAACTCCAAAAAAAGTTTCTTGACTTTGATGGTCAAGCACTTACGTTTTGACATTTTCTAGCTACACGAAACAAAGTCACCCGTACGACTGATAAACACTACAAATGAATGGAGACTAGTTCAAGGACTCCACTGAGGGTGAGAGCAGATATTGAAGATGTTTCCAGTGTACTGGACAATGGGGGCTAATGGTTGCACTTATTGGATGGAATTCCCAGAATTCAATTGCTCCTGGTGAGTTAGGCACCTATTAAAACCAGTTCAAAATTTATGACTACCATAAAATGTGTTGGAAGAGAGAATAACTTGAAATGTCCAGAAATACTTTAAAAACAGGGAGAAAAAAATTGAATCAGAATAGAAAAAGTTCGGTTATAGAAAATGCACTTCGCTATTGGGAGGTTATTTTACGAAGAAAATCGTGAAATGTTCTTGGTTCCAGGAAAAAGTTCGCTATGTAGAAAAATTCGCATTATAGTGATTCATAATTTGGAGGTTCGACTGTATTTTATGATTAGAAGCACTTCCGTGCGACAGGACGACCAGTTTTGTATGTCCGCTTGATCTGAGTTAAGTTGAGGAAGAGAGAGTTGTAGGGGGCGTAAAAAGTACAAAAGCAGAAGTGTACAATGTACCGACAACCGTATTTGTGGCCTTTATTATTATGTCTGTGCCTCGCGTTTTGCCTTAAACGTGGTTTTAAAAGTGTGAATTTTTACATTTTAGTTATATAGGTAAATACACATTCCGTATGTATTATTAAGTTATAATAAATATTGTAAATCTTCTTACTTCACCTCACCTACACCACTGGGTGAACCACAACACCTTGAAAAAATTAGAAGTAGCCATTACCCTGGAAAAGCCAGCCCACCTCTGCTCTAGAGGGGAGTGGGGTAAACAGGTAAAGTGCCCATTACCAAGATAATTTGCAAATTAATTAATTGAAATCTATAAATCTACAGATGTGTTTTCGTTAGTATCAGTAATATAACACATAATATTTCTCTCTCTCTCTTTCTATTTATATATATATATATATATATACATATATATATACATATATATATATATATATATATACATATACACATATATATATACATATATATATATACATATACATATATATATATATATATATATATATATACATATACATATACATATATATATATACATATATATATACATATATATATATATTTACCGTTTTTTCGAATCTAAGCCGCACTTTTTTTTTGCAATGTTAATGCTACTGAAAATCGGGTGCGGCTTAGAATCGAAGAAAAAATTCGTTGAATGGGGCAATTAGAACAATTATAGGACCATGTATGCATTTAAATTTTTATAATACTGGTAAACAACTAATTATTAATTTTTTATTTATTCTCATTTTAATTGATATTAGTTTCGTAAAAAATTGGATATCGATAAACCATTTTACACTATTTTTCATTTTTCACCAAAACATGCTGAGATTTTGAGGTGCAGCTTCGAATCGAATAAATACGGTATATGTTTATCCCAGAGTGGGAAAATCGGGAAATGTGTACATTAACGAGTAGTACGATAGTTGATTGCATATTTTACTATACGTAATTTGTCAAATTAGAATAAGGAAAATTTTGTTGTAAGAATAGCTATAATTTCCCTTGAATTTTTCTAAAGATAATTTTTCATTATCTATGCATACACTATTTAATTTTTTATTTGAAAAAAAAATTAACTTTTCCGTTATGTACTTAAGTTTGTCCATTTTAATATCTCTAACACAGACTGAACACACGTATAGTATATATATATATATAAAGAGAGAGAGAGAGAGAGACAATCTTTATTTCCCTATAAGTTCAGAATAATTAAATTTTGGACCTAAGCCAGTTAGTAAATAAATTTCTGAAATCTTTCCACTAAACTCTGAAGGATATCTAATTTCAGGAACAGGTTTTCGATGTTATTTAATTTACGTTGCACAGCACGCGAATTAAAAGAGGTGAAAAAAAACAATATATTGCGGTTTTTCTAATTGTCGTTTTTATCGAAACTGAGAATGTTGCTTGGAAAACTTGAAACGCAGAACTTTTTTTTTCCACACGATTCAAAATTATTTTTTTGGGTTCGTGGAAAATGCGATCCATTTCTAAAACTGAAGTTTCAAAAATGTTCGCAAAAATGTATGTGATCACTTCAGGAAACACAGTACCATATGTGAGATAGCGTTTATCCCGTTCCGAGGCCCGTGAACACACTGGTGTGATCTTAATTTGGAACGTATAGAAATTTTAAGGATTATAAACTATAAATTTCGGCGTACACTCAGGAACATTGAAAATAGCGACCCAAGAAGGAAGCTAAGTACAATCGCGAAACTTTGCAAATAAGTACAGCGTAATGTGATATGCAAATGATCCAAGTTTTGAGCCAATACGCATGCTCATACACGCCGAGGTGGCGCTACAATCAGGAAGAAGGTGTTATATAAGCCAGCGCAAATTCGAAGATTCATAAACGTGACGATTACCCGCCGATTGTAGGAAGACTTTGGTAAGCGAAACATGCCAGGTAAACGTGCTAGAAGACATTTCTCACAGTTAAGCGAGGCCTGATCATTGGGATGAAAACTGCAGGCTGGTCGACGCGCCAGGTTGCTGCCAGGTGGATCGTTAGGAGTGTGCCGTTAGAAATTGTTGGGAGCAGTGGACACGAGAAGGTACCCAGGCGCGGAAAATCGGGTCTGGAGCGACCAGGAAGACCACGAGGAGAGAGGATCGAAGGATCGTGCGGCAAGCACTTGTGGACCCCACAGTGACTCGTTCAACGATACGAGCAGACGTAAGCGTGGCAATTGTACCACAAACAATTTCCAGATACCTTGCAGAAGCAAATCTTAAATCCAAGCGCCCTTTCCGTGCACTCCCTTTAACACCGGGACATCGGCAACTGCGTCTACAGTGGTGCCAAGCCAGATCAATGTGGAATGTCACAGATTGGCAAGAGGTTGTGTTTAGTGATGAATCCCGGTTTGTTTTGGGGACAGATGATAACCGTGTACGGGTGTGGAGGCGCCCTGGTGAGCGGTACAATTCCCCCCCACACTGTTCTACGCCACATTGTCCGCACAGCTAGTGTAATGGTCTGGGGGGCGTTAGCTTATGATAGCCGGTCTACTTTAATTGTGATGTGTGGAACCTTAACGGGCCAACGTTACGTTGATGATATTCTTCGACCCCATGTAGGACCTTTCCTAAATGGTCTCCCTGGGGCAATTTTCCAGCAAGATAATGCTCGTCCGCATACAGCAAGAGTTGCTCAAGACTTCCCTACGTCATTTTCAGACTCTTCCATGACCGGTCCGCTCCCCCGATTTGTCCCCTGTAGAGCACGTGTGGGATCAGCTAAAACGGCAGATGCCATCGTGTCACTCTGTACATTATTTAGAGTTGGCTGTTCAAGATTTGTGAGCCCATCTGCCTCAGGACAACATAAGGTGCCTAATCAACTCAATGCCGGATCGTGTGGCGGCATGCATTGCAGCTGGAGGTGGTCCAACGCGCTATTGAAGTTGCCCAGTATTTGTGTCGTTGCACACCCTGCCTTCGTATAATAGTCTTGTTTTTGAGATCAAGTGAATCTCTCATCTGTGTCATATGTGTATTAAATTTCATTTCAATTCGATGCTTTCTTCTTGGGTCGCTATTTTCAATGTTCCTGAGTGTATTGTACATAAAGTAATGATTTTAAAGGAATTTTGAAACGGAGTTAAGCTTAATTGGAAAAATCGCCCGGTCCTGAAGTGTTTAAATATTCATTATCGAAGACTCGTATTATTGTAATGCTTATTAGTTCAATGAAATGCGAAACAGTTGCTTTCTTCTTGAGTTCAAAATGTATTTAATCATGTAATTAATAATTGATTTTTTTCCGGTTAGGTGATAATGTAATATTATGATCATTCACAGAAAAAGAAATATTTAAATATATAGCCCAACCAATTAATTGGACTCTGATGACATCGATCTCTTGGTTGGTTGGTGCTGTGATAGCCGGATGGTCATGATCGCGAACTCGTGTACGATATTGTCGAGTCACGGATTTGAATCCTGGTGCCATTGAAGGTCTGTCGTGTGAAAGGGGTGATGCTTTTAAAACTGGTCTAGGGTAAAAGTCCTCACGTTGGTGATGTGTGGAAGTTTGGAGAGTGGAGAGCAAGCTCGGGTGTTATGCTCAACACTTGATTGAGACTCAAAATTACAAGGTCCGTTGCCAATAGCTCTTGTGTTACTTCTAATGCAACATTAATGGATACTCAGTCAGTTATCTCTACACAATTGTGGGCTGAATGTCATACGCAACTTTTAATCAATAGTTCTAATTCTCTCTCTTATTAGTCCTATGTACTTATTATTCTTAATTCTTACAAGCTGGTATACCCGTTCTTCGCACTGGTGAATTGCAAAATTAAACAATACAGATTGAATTATAAAGAAGGTTTTAATGAGTTAATTTTACGTGAATTGCAAATTAAACAAAACAAATAAAGCTTTTTTGCATATCTTAGCTGAACAAAAAACCATATTTGTGAAATTTTAAGTCTGTAGATCTAATAGCTGATAAAAAGATTTTTTAAAAAAATTTATAACGTTCCATAACTCTCTTGAGTGTCGATTTTTGAAAAAAAAACCTTCCTAAGCTGGTCTCTGCTCAGCAAAGATTTCACATTATTACAAATTTTGTGTAATGAACGCTTAAAATAGTGTAAATAATTTATATCTGTATGTGCGTAATACTTTAATATTACAGACTTATGGGCTCATGGATCTGGTCTAGTTTCACTAGACCAGATGGAGCTTAGTCCCACCACCACTTTCTGTTGTATTTATTTTATATTAAAATTGTAATATTCGCAAGCAACGCCATTCCTTACATTATAATGGCGATTCAGAGGAAACATAGCGAAATGTTAGCTATAGAGCCAAGTTGGTATAATTTTTGGCGACCATGTTAGCAACTTGGCGATTGATTGAACGGTGAAGTCGATATGCTGTAGCACCATCTGATGGAGAGCTGCAACAAAGAGAATAGCACAAAAACCTTCTCCGTAAGAAAATACATATATGTGCCCATTTTCACAGTGATCGGTTGTACGGTTTTGGAGTGATGCGATTTCATATGCACAAACATTCATCTTTCAATTCCTGCTATTAACTCACACTCTATATTTATTTATTTATCTTGGTGGAGTTTTCAATCGTTAATAGAATACATTTTAATGCTCTCAATTCAGCTGAAATTTTATATACATGATTATTTTAGATGACAATACAATAATTAAACTATAATTAATAAAAATGGATTTTGATTAAAACTAATTATTTAAAGAATTACAAATACAACCACGTTAGCATCATTTTTGGCGAATTAGCGACCCTTTTGCGACTTGTGTCAAATCTTGAAAAAAAATTTTCTCACGTTTTAAAGCATTCAGTTGAACTGAAATTTTATATACACGATTGTTTTGGATGACAATACGATACTTTAATGAAAACTAATAAAAATTAATTACCACTTAATGATGTGATTCTGTTCTTTATTTATATTAATTGTAACTATTTAGTGAAAAGTAGCTAAAATAAAATTTTCTTTGATCTAATTAGGAATTGACTTAAAATTTTCTTTTATATTACTTGTTATACATATAGGTGTATAAGGGTTGCCGAAATGAAAAATGGACTTATGCAATTGCGTCGGAAAGAGTGCAGCTATAGCAAGGACACTAAACAGGGATACGAAGGACGGGTACGAAGTGTTTACCGCATAACATTGAAACCTGTTTATGGTAGAGGAAATTGATCGAAAGTAAAGCCGTGTCATCTGAAGATGCGTCCAGATCGGAAAAACGTGAGGGATTATGGTTTCTGATTGCAGGAGGTGAGTTCAATGCGGACATCTATCAACGAATAGTGGCAGTCTATGGCAAACCCTGCTTAGGTTGAACGTTTTGGAACAGTTGGTGTAAAAACTTTCGAGAAAGGCAGCAATCGATATACGAGTAAGACCTCCATGACAATGTCGGCGCACACGTCTTTTGGTAAACCATAAAAAAATCTTTAGAGAAATGTTAAAACACCCACCGTAGGATCCATATTTGTCACCCTGCGACTTCTAAGCCTTTTGGATGAAGTGAAGGAAGAGTTGGGCAGTACTTTTTCAAGATTCAACCACATTCTTTCTGGAGTGATGACATAGATCTGTTGCCGAAACGGTGGGACCTGTGTTCCACCCCCACCCCCTTAGAGCGACTCCATTAAAAATAATTATTTTTATTGAACTTATCCACTTTTCATTTGGACAACCCTTATATTTATATTCTTTACTATCTTCATCTCTTAGTAGTATAATCTTTGCGTTGACCTTTTATTGAATTCGGTTCAAATGGCCAGCTACTGAAATTGCGAAATGAGTGACTTTCGACCGTTTGAAGAACTGAAGTAATAGAAGTCTAACTGCGATGACTGTGGGTATTTTTTAATAACGATTACTTGATAATATTTGCACTGGAACGCAACTCTTCAAAATTATTCTTACTCATCACTTTACCATAGTTACTTTCAGAGATTCATACACACAGTTAGTTTTAACGTGTAACAGCCTTCATTGTTCCACCTAATAATATTTGGCTGCAAGAACCTGCATTTTTTCAGTCTATAGGCAACAGTTTCAAACTGACTAATATTGCATTATCTAAACTTCAATGGATTCTGTTGACATTAGTTGAGCATATGATATGAGCTACCGATCCTGATACTCCTTTTCTGTTCCTTGCACATTAGAGCCCAAAAAGGATGTCACTCTTTGGGTTAATTATTTGGCAGTTTAATAAATTAATGAGAAAGCTTTATTTTTCGCGACTAAAGACAAACGTGCTTTTGTAAATAGATTGTTGTTGTCGTGTGTTTCATACTGGGATACATACGAAAAACGGGAGATGAACAAAATTTAGAATACACGCACAGAAGAACATAGACTTTTATTACAGATGAGGACCCCAACACAGAACAGAAGAGTTGCACTGCTTTTCATTCGAGACGAGAATCAATTTCAGGTGAGAGCCCGACTTCTTTTCCCGAAGATACATCCTTGCCTTATTCGGGATTCGAACCCGAGCCCATTCGATTACTAGATAAGTGCCATAACCACCATACTGGGTGAGACGGGACATATAAATAGGTTTCTATAAACATAAAAGGAAAAGGATTTGTGCACGGAATTGGAAGTTATGAAATTTAGTATGTTAAAACTATTGGTAATGAGGATACAGTATTTTCGAAATTAGCTTTCGATTTCTATAAAATTTAAAGTTGAATCTTTTTTTGAGTGTATGCCTTTGTGACCTCTTGAACGGAATGTTATAGGATTATATATGATTCTTGCACCTGAGTGATTTAAGTTTTTTTTAAAAATATTTTTTGTTTTGGGAGTGTAAGCTAATAAGCAAAATATGGTGAAATTTTAAAAGCTGTACTGAAAAGCATAAATTTCCAATTTACTCTTTCCAAATCATTCCCCCTCCCCGCCAATTCCAAAAATGCATTGATCTAAAATACACGGTATTCGTAATATATAAGGAAAGAACATATAGTCTTCTTTTGATTAATAAAACTGTAAAACACCGATGAACTAAATTCATGACGGTTGCATGATAAATACAATCACGTGTTCGCCATTGAATGCAAAACAAGCTGACATTCGACTCGCACTTGCTGTTCTACTCGCAAAAAAAAAAATTTAGATACAATTTCAAATAAGTAAATTAGGTAGTTGCGCTCAAATTTTAAAATTCTTCTAAAATAGTTTCAATTTTTTTCAAAATTTTTATATTACACATACATTTTTTAATCGAGTGCATTTTGCTTAACTACCATAAAATCCGGCGTATAACGCGTACCGCTGTATAACGCCCACCTGTACTTTCAAGCCGCAGTTTTTAATTTTTAGGTATATTCACCGTATAACGCGCACACTTTTTTACGAAGAAACCTGAAATGTACGAGCGTGATTCTTTTATATTTTGTTTATTATTATGAAGTCATTTATTCGAGATATTTTTCCAAACTTTAGAAAAAATAGAATACTTCTAGAGCTACAACCCTTTAAGTTCCTATAAGGAATGTCATTTCTTTTAAATAAACTGTATTTACACATAAGTAGAAGTCTGCTTTTTTTATGCTCATCTTTTTGATTTTTATGTTCGGCGTATAACGCACACCTGTAAATTTCGATCTTATTTTTTGCGTTAAAAGGGCGCGTTGTACCCCGAATTTTACGGTGTATACGTTATTATTTTTGACAAATGCTTTCTTTTTCAAAGAAAGTTTCAGTAAAAACCAAACGTTGGCATCCGTGAAGTGAATGAACTGATTCGCTAGAAACGCGTGATTGTATTTATCGGGACTATGACGTCACATGAATTTATGAACTGATTGGCTGGAAACAAGTGTTTGCGGTAATTATGTGACTATGCCATCACATGAATTTGGCCTATTAGTAGATTTTATACAAATTTTTTAGCTACACAATCAATGAGTGAGTTTTCGGCATTTTACACTTTTTTTGCATAATTCTGGTGCATATTCCGCTATTTGACGGAATATGTGCTATACAACATTACATACGATCGGTATTTATTTGTTAGTTTGGTCTTCGTAGCTCCATACCAATTCCAATTCCTTTTCGTATAAACAATGACAAAATAGTATTCTTTCAAGGAATAAAACTTAGTTTTTACAACGCAGTTTTGTGTATTCTTTAAAGAATTAAAATTTAGATTAGGCAGCAATTATTTATATTCCTTCAAGAACGAAAGTTTATATAATTTTGGCAACACTTATTTATATACTTTTAAGCTTGTTGCTTAATTGCTAAGTTTTAATTTAAAATTTCTCTAATTCAAAGAACGAGTACTTCAGCTTACAGAAAAATATCTAGACTATGCCTTCTTCCAGAATAGAAACAAATATTAATTTAAATTAAAAATGTCATCGCAATTAAAACAAATCAATTACTAACCTATTTAAACCTATCAAATGAAAAACAAGAAAATAAAAATGTGAAAAATAGTAAATTTTTTTTAGCGAAATTAAAATTTAAAACAAATGTAGCATAAGATGAATTTTTTTTGTCGAAAGGGTATATATTACTAATAGTTGACACAATATGTAGTCTATATATTACGGTAAAAAAAATAAACGTTTTAAGAGTGCATCAGAGAACTTGATATATTAAGTTTCAAATCACAGTAGGTTTTGTTGAAACGGATGTAAGCACTCTGTCTAGAACAATGGAACTTTTGTCTATATTTTACGGAAGCACAACACACACAGGAAATTATTTGTAGCCATTCTGAGGGACTACATAGAGAGAGGGAAAAAGGTAATGTCGGAACAATATCGGAATTAATTACTTTATTTCGCTCACTTATACGAGAAAATACTTGAGTAAACATTTACAACTTTTGCACACAAGTTTGCAAGAATCTTTAATTCTTAGATGAGTTGAATATTAAAAACTTTTTATGAAAGTTGACTTAATAATGTACAAAAATATCGTAAATTCTTTAAGAACTAGCTGCTAATTCTATATAAAAATAGAGAGAAAATGGCGCTGTAAGATTATTACTAGCAGTACTATAAAGCGGGATTTTCAACAAAAAAAAAATGTGTGCGTGTATCAGTGTGAACACGCGGTAGAAGTTAACTTCTTTAGCTTATATGTGTTGAATTGTATAATAAAGTTTTATTTTTAAAGTAATCTTATGTATAATTAACAAATTTATTATTATCCTTATTATTTCAAACTGTATTTAAAAATATAATCAGGATGCATAAACCAAATTTTCATTTTCAATACATAATACTAAAAAAAAATTTTATTGTATACATTTATAGAAAACTTATCATTATTATTTGTCTCTTTCCATTATTCTTATGGGTGTTTTAATTCATACTTTTGTTATCAAAGGCTTGTCGTAGCTAAAATAAGAAATTTAGGTTTTGCAATCAATATCATTTAAGAATCTCGAAAACACTGCATAAATCATAGCATTTGATTTTGTCGTTGATATTATACTGTTATTTTGTAGAGATAAGACGAAATGGTCTTTTTGCGTCTTAATTTTCTCCATATTTGAGGTAAATCTGGAAACTCAAGCCATGTTGTCTTAACTAATCCTTCATCATTTGTTTCTACATGAACTAGCTTTCCAACTGCACCATTTGCCAATCCATCTGTCACATCAATATTTGTGGTAATCATGTAATAAATATTATTCACATAAACTGTTTGATAAGGCAATCCATGTGTATCAATTAATGACATCTTATGTAATTTTTGACGTACGAAAGTTTCTTGTTCTTTTGAAATACAACCAATATATACATATTTTGCAGTGAAGTTATTCTGTCCGCATACAGATTCAATATTTTATTATTGTACTCAGGGAAGGAATTTTTAGTGTTGAATAATGGCATATCTTGAGGACTCCTTAATTCAGCTTCTTTCATAATACAAAAACGAGACTCAATCAGAGTTATTTCTATTTCATCAAGTTGCTCGCCGTTTCCAATTTTTGTAAGTATAGAAGAAAATTACTGATTCGCTTGACGCATGACTCATTTAGTTCATAAAACTTTAGATTCCGTCATAAAATTGGTCCAACGATGGTCTGTTTTGATTGCTTGTAGATGGGCGTAGAACGACCTCGTGGTAATTGACGTAAATCTCCTATTAAAATAATATCTAATCCACCAAAATTTGACTGAAAATTTCCAGTTATTTGTTTTAATCTGGAATCGACCTTCAATAATAATTGAGCACTGATCATACTTATCTCATCAATGATTATGACTTTTATGTATTTGAAAAGAGTTCTTCATTGTTGAGCAGTTTCAGAATGTAACGGAAGTAATCTTGATGAAAGAAATTTTTAAAGCTGTATGAACAGTCGTTCCTGATATAGCTACTGCTGCTTTACCAGTTGAAGCACAAGTTATATATGCATGACAGTATGCATGATTGTTAGTATAGTGATTATAAATTTCCTTCAAAAGTTTAATGACGAATGTTTTACCGCATCCAGCAGGGCCGGTAAAAAAATATTTGAAATGGAGTTGGATATGATGATAAAAGATGCGAAATAACATTAGGTAAAAGTCCTTTTTGTGTGTGTGTTTTTCGTTAGACATTCTCATTAATTGATAGAAATCTTCTTTGGGCATTGAATTTTCTCTTTTTTTTTGCAATAGTAGTAAATTTGTAACAGTAAGTAGTTTGTAATGTTGCTAAGTAGATGTCATTATTGAAACAAAAATAAATTTTTCATTTACATTTTTTTCCCTCGCCAAAATCGGTAATTTTCATTTGTATCCAGTTTTTCTAGTGTAACCCTTAAGAAAATGTGAAGTGGACGTGATGAAGCAGATGTTGATTGCCAATTTAGTGCGAAACTGGTTTTCGTCGCCAAACACTTGGCTTTTCGTAAAATCGCGCTTTTTATTGAAGTTTTTATATTTTGAAAGCTTAATTTTTAAGTTAATGGCTTACAATTTCACACATCGATTGAAAACAATGGTAATTTTTAAACAAAAAACCTAAGAATAATTTGTTAGTAAAAAAATCTCGTAAAAAGGCAAATAGACGAAAAACGCCAAAAAAATTTCAAAAACCGTAACTTTTAAGCAATTTTTTTCAATCTTTGGGCAGATTATGGATAATATTGTTCTACACACAAAAAAAAGTTTCGTGAGATTACTTTTATAAATAACGAAGTTATTTAATATTTACTTAAAATTTTGAGTATTTTTTGAAAAACATAAAAAAAACAGTTTTGGCATTCTTTTTTTAAATGACTGATTCTAAAAGAGAAAAGCATGAGCTTTTTTAGGGTTGAATATCAATTCGTTAACACGAAAGGAAATTGAACGGGAATGGTTTAGATATCATTTTCATAAAAACGTATCAATTTTGACTCATTTTAGAAAAAATCGTAAAAAATAAAAATATATCATTATTTTGTAGAAAAATATTACATCATATCATGGCGAAAAAATGATCTTTCCGATTCTGTAATTGTTTTTTGTCTGAGTTTGATGGCTTTTGTTTCGTCCAAGTTATAATAAAACAGATTAGTAAATAATTTACAACCACACAAAAACTCGGCATTCTAAATCTTCTCTTTATTTATTTTTTCACTGTTGCCATTTACATAAAACCATAAATCTTTTTATTTACAAAATCGCTTCAATACAAGTTGAGCTGTTTCATTTATTATTATAAATTTCTTAGAGTTTTGAATTTATTTTAGTTTAAATCTATATATTAAATTACATCTCGTGGTTATGATATGAATATTTGTTAAACTCGCGACCGCATTTTTAAAAACGTGGTAAAAGTCGGAACTTCATACATCTCTAACTTACTTTCATCGTGTAACTGTAAATGGTAATGCGTAACGAAAATTTCCCCCCAACGTGATATAAGAAGTTAACTTCAAAAAAAGTTACTCAATGACTTGAAAATGAGAAGATATTCCATAAATGTATGAGATGTATCTACAAACTACTATCAAAAGGAATATTACGATGTATCTAATGAAATATATTACCTTTGGGAATGATTTTGTCAGAAAACAATACCGACTTCCTAGCCTTGACATATATATTGTACTGCATGATCACTTTAATTAATAAGTTCATTCTTTATTGTTATCTGGAAACCTTTCATTCTAGATTTTACGATAAATATTAATATTCATATATGTAGCATCCAACTGAGTTTTTACGTACAAGAAATATTATGTTTTATTTCAATAACAAACAACTTATTTCAAATTATTTTTGAAAGTAATGCATTTTTTTGTTTGGAGACTTATTTTCCCCCTTATATACAAAGCTACTTGATATTAAAATTTGTAACAAAAGATTCTACCAAATTACGCAACTGAAATACTGAAAGACAAATCTGAAACGGAATATTGGATCTTGACCGAAAACTAATTATAATTATTTATATTGTAGCAAAAATAGTTCACTTCGGTTGCCATGGACACGATCTACTGCTCGGACTCACGAGCCGGGCTGCGGGCGACTTGCCAAAAATAACTTTTGTTTTCTTTGTATTAACTTTAAATTTTGTGTCACGTGCTTATTTTTTATTAATTGTAATTCTTTCTTTCTCTCATGCTCTTATTATTAATTGTATTTATAAAAGTTAACTGTAATTTGAGTTATGGAAAGTTCTGGAACTTTCGATGGCAATATATAAGGAAAAGAAATATTCAGTTCGTAGACTAAAGTCTGGAGTTGTGTCTAGAAAGAATTGTGGTCATTTTATTTGTGTGAGTATCGAGAGAGAATTACCATATTAATTTAATCTACGTAAAAATATAATTTTAACTAAATTGGAGAAATTTTTACTACGTAAAAATATAATTTTAATTAACTAAGGAGGATTTGAAAAAGAAATTAAATGTATGGCTATTATAAATAAAAAGGATAACATCACTTATATATATTATAAATTTCTGAAACTAAATACTTAAGTTTTCCATCGATATTTTTCAGCACACACACAATTGACTGATTGTCTTCAATAAAATCACACCTGATAGCAACATGGAGGCTTTTGCTATTTTGAGCCATGGTGTTGACGGCATTACTTGAGTTGTTGCCTGTTGTTGTCTTGTCCAAGTAATGCAGATGAATCACAAATAGTGCCAAAGGCGTCCAAAACGGCCTTTGCTATGTTAGACCTTTTGCGAATAAGGCAGTTGATGATCCGTGGGGCTTAAGTCTATGTAGTTGAGTTCCGCCAATATGGAAGAACAATTGAAAATAGGATTATACCCCAAACCATAAGTTGGATGTCAGGACAGTGAAGACAAGTATTGACAAGAAGACAAAATATCAGAGGATATTTTCACCTCTTTAAAAGTGTCTTGTACGTAGTCTGGCTATGATGGTTAAAATTACTTGACCAATTAAGATCTGGAAAGAACATTCCTAACTGAATGGGAGGTGAGTTTACTTCTGGCTAGTGCATAATCATCGGTAAGAGTAAGGCTTTTGGAAAGTTGAGGGGAATTTTGGGCCTCCTTAGCAACATTATCAACCTGCTCATTGCCGAAGATGTCTATGGGAGGCCGGTATCTATTGCAAAATGCAAGTTCTTTGCGCTGCAACTACTTTGTTTATAAGAGCAATTTTATCTTGTGTTGGTTGAAAGTTACACCTCTGCATCACCTGGAGAGAAGATCTTGAGTCTGAGAACAGTAGAATGCCACTAGAACAGTTAAATGTCCTGCTGTGGTAGTTATCCAAACCTCCTTTGATGGCCCTAAGCTCTCACGTAAAGTTTGAAAAAATTTAATCTGTAAGAATCCTAAAGGATTCAAGTTCACCATTAGGGGTGAATACAATAGATTACAGTACCACCTTTATTAAGGTCAGAATCAGAAGATCCATGCGGATGAGCAATTACTTGACTTTCAGCTGAATTCGAAAGCTACTCGATGGTGTGAATGCCTTTCTGCTTGAGCAGTGTAGCTGGCTCCTTTTTGTTACCAGGTTGTAAAAGATTTAAATTGATTTTTGCTTGTAAAGAGGGACAGATGGACAGAAGAGGTTCGTTAATGATATCTATATCTTAATGTTGAAGGTCAATTTCTTTCTTTATTTCATAGTCATATGTTTGAGTTAAGGATCGTATCAGTCTGTATCTACCAGTATAAGGCTTGAAAGCTTGTAATGGATGACCTGTGCCATCCATTAGTGTGAGAGAGTCAGAGGGAAGATGAGTCATAGTCAAAACAAACTCTATTTATTAAACAATTTCAATAATGACACAAATTCAACAACCCAAGTTAAGAAATGCATCAATTGTTAAATATGGGGAGCAATAGCGAGGTAGACGAGAAACTAGAAGATTTAATGATAAATCCAATCACTTACACTTAGCACGTCTAGGCGATACACCTTTTATTTGAAGAGGATTTCAAAAGCAATCTAATTCAAACCGAACTGAAACCAATTTAACGATTAATTGAACAAATCATCAATCTTAATATTAATCAAATTATCTACGAAGTAAATCACTAGTTACAATCCTCTTACCTTCTAACCTTTCTCTCCTATCGAGCTTGAAAGTTAATCTTTATTTACAAGCATTGATTTGCATAATCACATCTTCTTCGGAGGAGGAAAGTTTTCATTATAATAATATTTAAGAACCCATTATTCCCCAAGAGGATTAGTTGGAATAGATCCGTTATAAGTTGGTGGACAATTTTCTTCTAGTATTTAAAGGGCTTAGTCCGCACTCAGTTCCAGCATTAATGTTATTTGTGGACCAAACAGCTCCAGAGCAACACTGTACAATACTGTATACTTGATTTCTATATTGTAATCCGCCAACCTGGTGGCAATAATATGCTTTCGCTGCCAGCGGTAACCAATATCCTAATTTCCTCATCATACCAATGTGAGGACTTTATGAGCTTCAGCAGAGGTAACGTACATTAGCCCCTCTACACGACAGGCCTTTAATGGAAAAAGAAAAGGAAAAAGTGGTTCGGCTGAAATCTCGGCATCCACAAGCCCATGACCGTGACCACTCTGCTACCGCGATAAAATTTTGAGTAGAGACAGCAACAGACTTGAAAGTAAAACATAAGAAATTCCCCTACGGGAATTTGTAATAATGCAGTTATATCGATACAAAAGTTTAAAAAATTTTTACATCTAAACGTCTCCAGTTTTTTAGAAATTTAGCTCTAGCAATTATTTTATTAAGATCGAAATCTTCGTATTTAAATGTTTGTTTGCTAATTTAGGTTAAATAAAAACCTTTTTTATGTCTCTGAAATTCATTGATGAATCAAGAAAGAAATGTTGGGATATAGATCACTTCATTATTAAAATTTTAATAATATTATATATAAAATAATTAAATTCAAATGAATAATTATATGGGAGAAAGAGCACCAGTACATATTATGTTATTAAGACTCGTATTGAAATACACTCGCGGACAATAAAATTAGCGCATTAATAAATAATAGCGGGATCATAACGAAACTTGGCATGAAGGTACATATCGGGGAAATATACAAATGATTAGAAATGCAGCGTAAATGCGTATTTGCAGCGTAAATGCACTTTACGTATAGCTGGAAGAGAGCGTTTAACGTCGTTCTCCGTGGAGTATAGAACAGATAACCAAAGCTTGTTTGAGTGTGCTGAATCGTTTACAAAGGAAGAGCTGAGGTAGACATGCCATTACGCCGTTTTCGAAGACAATATGAGCTGCTGTAGCAGTTTGAGAGGTGGAGAATCGGTATGATGGAAGCTGGGTGGTCAGCTATGCGAGTAGCTCGTCAATTAGGCCGCTCTTATTTTGTTGTGAGGAGGTCTTGGGACCAGTGGATCCGAGAGATGTCACAGAACGCTCTCGACAGACCAGTCATCCAGAAGACCGCCAAATTGTAAGAAATGCACGCGTACAGCCAACTGCTTCATCGGCCGCCATCCAGGCACAGATAGCACTTTCACTAGGGGTCCATATGTCTTCCCGAACCATACGAAGGCGCTTGGCTGAAGGACATTTGGGAGCACATTACGTGCGCTGCTCTTGACACCCTCTCATCGACGCCTCTGTTTGGAGTGGTGCCGCGCACTAGGAAACTGGACTGCAGTGGAATGGAACCAGGTCGTCTTTAGCGACGAATCCAGATTCAATCTCAGCAGTGATGACAATCGTGTTCGTGTGTGGAGACCCCGTGGTGAACGCTTCAAACATGCCTTTGCTCTACAGCGACACACCGTTCTCACAGCTTGTGTGATGGTATGGGTGCCGTTGCCTACAATACACGGCCACCCCTAGTATTGATCAGTGGCACCGTGACATCCCAGAGGTAAGTCCATGACGTCCTGCAACCACATGTGTTGCCACTCATGCAACGGCTCCCAGAAACCATTTTTCAACAAGAAAATACTCGGCCTCACACGGCAAGGATGTCACGACTGTTTCCACACTGTTACTACCCTTCCTTAGTCTCCCAATCCCCAGATTTGTCTCCAATCGAGTATATCTGGGATCATTTGGGACGGTGAGTTGGGCATCCCACGAGTTTGAAAGAACTAGAGGCAAGGTTACAGCAAATATGGAACAAAATGTCTCAAGATATCATACAGAACTTGTATGCCTCAATGCCCGATCGTATCGCATCGTACATTCGCGCTAGAAGAGGTTCAACAGGGTATTAACTCTTCCATCCTTTTGCCTTTTTCTCTGAAATAGATGATCCTTTTTCTTTGATTTTCTAATAATTTACTTATATCAAAGTAATCCTTATGTATGTAAAATGTTGTTTCATTTTGACGACTCCTTCTTGGGGCGCTAATTTTTTTGTCCATAAGTGTAGTAAAAAACTCTGTTTAATAACATTTTGGACTTACTTCTAATGAAGTGAAATAAGGAAAAACATAAAAGTAAATAAACTATAAGCTTCAACTAACGATAAAGAAATTTACGATTTCTTTCTTAGATCCATTAAAAATAATTTCTAAATTATATAACGGTTTCAAATAATCTGTAATTTATTAAGGAAATATGTTTATTCTTATTAACACAATAAAACTGTTAGAATATTTAGATTAAAAAAAGATGAAGAAAAAACTTCAACACACAAATATTGGATTTGCAAAAGAGGTGCTCAATAGTATATTCTTAATAGTTAAAAGTCTTTCTATTTTCCTGTATGGTATCATATACATCGGCATAATTAAGGTTTGTAATATTTCTGGTTTCAAGTTACACCATGCGCACTTTTAAGCCTGTCTTCAAGGCATTCATTGAATAAAATTGTCCTCCATTCTTGTATACCTACCGGTACATAACACCCCACACAATCTCGATTGGATTTAGATCAGGGATACTCGGCGACCATTTATAAGCAATTTAATAATTTTTGGGGCATTAAATAGGAGCTGGTGCTTCTACGGTCCTGTTATGGGAATGGATGGTCCTCCTATTTTTTCTGAAAATGGAATGAAATGATTTTCTAGTGTTTCTACATGTTTAGAAAAGTTTGATCGACCATCTAAAAAGGCCAAACTGACATAATGTTAAATCCTAAAACAGCCCACATCTTCACTGATCAGTAGCGTAAAGGAGAATATTAGAGCCCCTTCCTGCAAAGTCAGATTTTGGGCCCTAATTGGTTAAATACATACTTGGCGTCAGTCAAGCTTTGGACCCCCTAGAACCCTGCCCCTCTCCTTCATGTTGCGGGGGTGTACGTTATGTCACTGTCACGGATCCACCATCCCTTTTCCTATTTAAATTAGCTGCTGTGCTCTTTTCGTATCTCATGCCACTATCTTATGTCCCCGTCAGTCCCAACGAAGTTCTGTTTTTTTTTCATCACAAAAAAGGAACAACAATCCATTCATCAACACATGACATCACACACACACACACACACACAAGTTACAAGTACGAGTCTATTGTAATCGCCTACTAATATGAGTGGTAGTGATTGAGTCATTTTTGCGTGGATCATATTACCACGTTTTATAATTAACTTACGGACAGATTGACAGATTACTTTCAAATCTTCAGATTACTCTTGAAGATTTGAAACCGAGGCCTTGTAATTTCGCCAACCGGCATTTTCTCACTTGAAAAAATCCTTTGTGTCCATTTGTCAAAAAACACATATCGAGTAAAACGCATTTTAAAGTTTGACATCTTATGTAAAGTTATGGCATCTGTTTTTACTAAAACACTTGTAGTTTTTGTTCTTGTGGATGGAAAATATATAACACTTGGTATTTTTATAAATCTAATAAAAGAGCATATAAAATACAGCCATAAAAAATTTGTCAATTTTTTTTAAAAAAAAATCATGATTTTAGGGTAGTCGGATACCTTAAACAAAATTGGAAATTACAGAAGTGCAACACAACAACAAAAAGTAAATATTTTTCCACTCAAGTGACTCAATGAATGACATTTTAATAATTTTAAAACGTTCTGTAAGTTTTTCTAAGCCAGTGTAGAGAAAAAGGCAGAGAATTTCTTTTTCTTCTTCCCCGTTCATTGAAAGTGAGGGAGAACCAGTGACAGCACAATGCCTTTTAAGTGCAAACTAATTGTTTCAATCCGAACACATGGCTCTTACACGGCCGTGATTGCACCGGCGGTCATTTCCGCAGTGCGTGGGATCTGCTATTGTAGACATAATGGTGAATCATCGTCCTGATTAAAACATTCTATCTTTTTTTAAAGATCTTTAAGTGTATCATGCGTCATGTAAAAATGGATAAAATGCTCTAGCGATTATGTCAAATTTTCGAGAGAAAAACGGAACTTGAAACACTCTCTCTTTGACTCACAATCCATTCGGCTTAAGCCCATTCATACAATAAACAAATAAAAAAATAAAACAGTAAATAAGAAGATAATTGTATTGGAAGGATAATTTTATAATGTATAAATTTTTGAATGTTTGTATATTTATTCGTAACTTTTACAGCTCCCCACCGTTGATCTTATGGTTTCAAAATTTTGCAGAGAGATTGGCTGATGTTTCAAAAAGTCGTAAACATTTTTTAAAAATTTCTAATGGGCTACTGATTGGTGTTTTACCATTTCAGACCTCGGAAATTCCCCAGAAATTGGTATCTCTTTTTTTATTGCGGCATCATATAGGCGGATACCGGAGGTAGTTTGGATGCACTAGAGCAGTGATACTCCACCTCTGCGACCCACCGATCCTTTTTAAGTGGCCCTTCATTGCTCTGAGAAATTCACTTATTTAAGAACATTGTATTCAAAATTTGGAAAGAAATTCTTTGTCAAGAAATCATATCTATCAATTTTGCTTTTTGTTGTCGGTATCGTACGGGTACGAATTGATATTCCTTTTCTATTTGGAACGGCTACGGTTAGTGATAACAGACAACAGTGGAGTAGCGAGAATTTTATGGGTGGAATTAATTTTTAACTATCCTTCATATCCTGCAAGCGAAAAATATTCGAAGAAAATATATCGTTTCAAGGCGATTGGGAGGTTGACTATTTTGTAGTGAAAAACCAACATAGATCCGTAATTGTTCGATTTGTCACGAAAGTGCTACACCAATAAACAGGATACGTTCAATAACACTTTTCTTCGAAGATCTCTTTCAAGAGGTGATAAGTAGGCTTTCTTGAATAGTCTTTGCAACAGCAAGAAAGTGTTTTGTCAGTGGTAATATTCCAGCGGTAACAAAGACATCCTATGAAGTTTGTTATATTATTGGTAATCATATGAAACCGTTTACTGATGCAGAAAATGTGAAAGAGTGTTTCTTAAATGTTTCTAATTTAGTGTTAGTGACAAAAATAAAAAAAAGTTTTTTAAAAAATAATATTTTTAAAAAAACAAACAAAAAAGAAGGTATAATATTATGATCAGTTTTCCACGTTTTAAATTACCAATGTTATCTTGATCTTATCATGTATCACCCTCCTCTCCCATTTATCCTCATGTTGCGTCCCGCGTGAAATAGCTGACGTATGTATGCGGCCCAGCAGAAAAAAATGTTGAATGTCCCTGCCCTAGAGGGAGGCACCTGAGCTCTGACGATGGAAACTTGTACTATGATTTAATTTTGCTGAGAGCACCCAAGTGAAACAGACACTCTAAGGATCTTTTACATGCCGTATAATCATACGACATGGACACTGTCAATTTTCTGCATCAAGAGAATCCACCGACTTGGGTCGGGATCGAACCCGCAATTTTAGGTGCAGAAAGCCAGCGACAAGCCAACCTCGCCACCTAGCCGGCTTGACAGTGGGGCGGTGAGCCATAAACATATTTCCGAAAGAAAAAACTAGAAAAAAAATGCCAATTGCAAATTTTTACTTTTAGTAAAATTTTCCTAAGGTCATCTTAATTGAAAAGGAGTTAGTATGTGCAGCGTGTGCGAAATCATGAAATGCTGCTATGAGCGGCCTATAGTGAAAACCCGTTCCTCTACATTTTGGCGTCATCTTTTGATTTGGCAACCTTCTAGAACATGTTTTGCGGAAACCGACTCCCTATAGCGGTGAGGGGAGCTTCGTCAAAAACTCCAATTTAGATAGGGCAAAAGCACGCACAAAAAAAGGTACAAACTTCAACTGCAAAACTCCCGTTTTTGAACTATTAGGCATACAAACTTGAAGTTTGGGAAGCATGCATCTTTTGTTGATTAGAGATCTCCAGTGAATGGGTTTCTCGGGAACTTACTCCCAAGGAAGGGGGAGTTAAAAAGACAAAATTTTCCGTTTTTGAACTATTACTTCTAAAGATTGGAAATTTGGCAAGCAAATTTCTTTCGCAGAGTTTTCGGGTTATTGACTCCAAAGGGGTGGGGTTATGAGGGTGTAAAATAAAAAAAAATCCATTTTAAAATTTCAAGTGCTGTTCTTTTTTTGTTTTGTTTATCAAGAAGAGAGTGCTATAGAAATGTTTTTGAATACAATCGAAGACATAATGCTAAAGACTTGGAAATTATTAACTTAAATTTTTTTTTTATACCTAGCAGCAGCACTTGTTGAATACATCATTTGCTGGAGTGAAAACACTCCACGCAAGCACGTGGAGTAACAACAAATTAAACAACAAATAAACAATAAAACAAAGAATAAAAAAAAAACTGTGTGTGTCGGCTCCGACGCACGACTGCAGTTAACTCCTTGAGTTTGGTTGTCTAGGCAAACAGGGTAAATAAACGCATCTCATATACTACTGAAACCATATATGCGTGTATTTTTTTTATTATATTCACATTTTTCATATTGATTCGGTAAAATAATATTATATATATATATATATATAAAATAATATACATCAATTATGTTACTTAAATATATGTTACTCACACATTGTACATGAGTGCATTGTTAAGAAGGTTGATTTACTTCACTATTAATATCACTGTGAGCATTAATTACATTATCTCGCTATTATTAATCAATGTGACAAGAGGCTTGTAGTAAATTAAGGTATCGGAACACGTTGAAAATGACCAAATTTGGACAAGACCGATATTTTTTGTTTTCTATATATATTTTATAATACATCTATATTTTGGCTTTACAAAACATACTTTGTTATGATTCTATGCTTCTTAGAGACCAAGTTACAATCAATTTTATTAAGTTAGAAAAACCGGAAGTGGGTCTTTGATCTACTAGAAGTGGGAATTTAAATTGTTCTAAATCTATCATGGCGTGTCTGTTCACACAAAATATTACAAATGTATTTCTATAAAACTTTTTGCAACTGATATTTATGCTATTTTCTAGAGAAAGTACTAAAATATTTCTTATAGTATGAATATTATTTGAGTTAGGGCATGTTATTTAAATAATGGTCTCATAAAGGCGTTATTTTTCTTATAACGTTTACTCAATCATCTCTAAAAGTTTCAAATTTTAATAAAACATTAAAATTTTAGTGCATTCTCTAGATAAATGCCTCTAGATTGTTTTGGTAATCCTTTTACTAATATAAGTTTATTACTTTTTTCTCTAATTGCTTTGAAGTTTTACAAAAATATTGCTAAAATTTCACATATAATTGTGATTTTTATGAAATTCCGGCAATTTATTTTAAATAATGTTGATTAAATATTAGTATTTATTGGTATTGAATCCTAAAAAAGCCTTTATATGTTTAAATATGTTATTTTGTCAAAAAGTGCTCTGAACGTGTTCGGATACCTTAAGTATGATAGGTGAACGTCGGTAGATACGTGATTTATACGAATCGTGAAAACATCGCCTTAATTGTTGTACCATACTTAGTCGTCCCCAGTTCTTTACGAGAAACAAAATCCAAACTAAGCTCTGTTTTTAAAATTGTACTAATCTCAATCCTTCAACTTTATCGAAATCAATAGTGAAATAGTCATCAAATATGAGTGGAAGTACATGATACTGTTTCCCCAGTAGCTTCGAACCACCTTCTGTATATGCTAATAATATCTCGGAGATATAATCTATAATGTCAGTAACATTCTGATTGACAGAAGTATTAACTGTGACGACAACAATATGTTTACCGTTAGGTAAAGGGCATCTCGCGGCACATATATCTCCGATTCGTTATTTGCTATTTAACGCACCAAAACATTATTAAATACATACCGCCAAATTGGGTGATTTTGTTACAGTCAACTTCTTTGTCAAAAGAGCTAAGGCATGAAGTGTCGCTTGGTTCGAAAACAGCTTTTTGACGCGAATTACGCTAAAACGCTAGTAAATGTATGCGAATTTTTTTTAAAGTTGTATTATTTTTTTAGGGCTTCGTTTTAAAAAGGGCATTCCTGCCTTTAAAGAGAGTAAAGACTGAGATGAGATCTACTATGGAAAAGAAAAGATTCAAAGTTTAATGTGTTTCTATGCACTCAAAATAATATTTAAATGGAATTGGATTACAATGATGTCATTAATGATTTTGCAATGATCAAAACTCAAAGAAAACATTTGTTGTACAAGTGCGATGAGAGTGACTAAACAAAGAATAAAGATGTCTAAAAGTAGAATATAGTGAAGAAATACGCGATGAAAAAGATAATTAACAATTTGGAAACAACTCATACAATGATGTATACTCTATAGTGTAATTACAAACGATCTCATTAATTTACTGTACTAATTTACAAAAGGGTGGTTCGTGATGCCACAAGGTAAAAAATGAGCAAAGCAAGAAATGAAAGTTAGGAAAAGATAATGGTCAAGTTATGCCATTATCCTTTCCTTACAGCTGCCGGTTTCCAGTCCAGGACACGGCAAGTCCATAGGTGGTGGATAATGGAAAGACTCTACAAATACCAAAAAACAGGAAAAAAAGAGTAAGAGAGTGATGGGGAAATCCCTCTCGACCCAAAACTGGCAAGGTAAGATTTGAAGGAGAAGCATGTTCTGGAAATTTGAAGTGCCTAGGGCGCCGGAAAGATTAAAAACGGCCCTGCCAGAAAGCCGCATGTCTTTTTAAAATGATTGTGTTCCTTAGTTAAGGGGACAGGGTACCATTAACACAATTTTTTTTTACATTAAAGGTTTCCAAATTTTTTTTTACTTTAAAGGTTTCCAAATTTTTTTTTGTTGTCCTCTATGTATATGCATTATGTAAAAAAGTTTTTGTACTCAAAATACTACAAAAAGCTAACCATTTGATTTTTTTAAGTAAAAAGTTCAAAATTTATGCATTGATTTTAAAATGCTACTCCTCCTACAATAATTGACACACACACATGAAAAATTTGTTTTACAAGTACATCAAACTACGCATAACAAAAGTTGGAACGAGCTTTCGGGTAACATGATTGATGTTCGTAAAATGATTTCTTTTATGAACACTTATTGAAAATGCCTTAAAAAATGTATAAATTCTAATGTCAATTATTTAAAAAAATAAGAATTGTTTTGATTCAAAAATGCATACCAACTCTTTTGTTGTCGTTCTGTGTTTTTATCCTGGGATACATATGAAATACACAAGTGGAAGAACAGAGACATATACAATACAAACAGAATAATATAGACAAAGGATGATCCCAGCATAGAACAGAAGGGGTGCGCTGCTTTCCATTCGAAACGGGAATCCATTACAGGTGAATGAGTGAATATTAGCCTCGTGCAGCTAAACGAGGGCTTTTGGTGACGGACCTCGTAATTTTGAACCATGGTCAAGTGACGAGGACGACACCTTAGCTGGCACCCCCTTTTCTAACTACCACACCACACCAACCCATTACAGGAGAGAGTCCGACTTCTTTTCCCGAAGAAAATACATTCCTGCCTTATTCGGGTGTCGAACCCGAACCCACTCGGATACAAGCCGAGGGTCATATCCACCATACTGGCTTTGCGGCATGAACTTTTGTTGCATGTAATAATAGTAATTTGTAAAAGAAAACATCAAAACAATTCAACATACAAAAAAAAGCAATAGCATTTTTAATGAAGACAAACTGGTTATTTTTTTTTTTAGATAAATCAATTTAAAGTTTTGATTTGCTTTTGGGATGTGAACATAAAACAAACATAAAAGTTATAATTCTGGATTTTTTACGTTGAGAGCTTTCAAATTTTGTGAGATTACAGAGAAATATATAAAGAAATATTTAGGCTTAAAATACTACATTTCATTTTTTGACTGAATTTGTCAATTAAATCGCACTGTGACCTCTTAATTTTACATCTCAGAAAAGGTATAGGTTGTACTAGGGGCGTAGCTACCGCCGTATTAGTGCTACGGGGCCCCCAAGCTACAGAGACCCCAACTATATTCACAAACAAATCGCAGCATGTTAAGAGACCTAAAAAAACTTCCTTTAAAATTTGATGCAGGTGTCCCACTTTGGACAAGCTACGCCCGTGGGTTGTACAATAAAAGTCATTAAATATCAGTTGAATAAAAATATAGTGGCAATTTTTTTCAATTTATTATCATCTATATCTGCGAGCACATTTAGAATCACTTAAATGGGGCAAATGTATCCTATCACACTTTTCTAAAGGTCTCTTAGCGGGTTTAAAAAAAACTCTTTTTGGAGCGCATGTGGCCCGCGGGTCAATATTTGCCCATCCCAGCTCTACGTCATTGCTTCAAGGCAACCACACACATGATTTCCAGTAGTGTTCCGATAAGAAGCTTTAGCTATTTTCGTTTGAATTTGGTTTCTGTGTTTCGATATGAATTTTATCTCTCTCTTTCACCTATTTTCATATCTTATTCTAAATTTCTAAAAATGATGCTGCGGGATTGCAACAGAAGAAAATAAGATAAAGCGTAGGAGTTTTTCCCCAGAAGCACAAGTTCTTCAAGTTTTATTTCGGGAAATATTCGATTTGGAAAGGCATTGTGAAAAAGTGCAATCGACGCACTGGTTCGAAAATAGTTCCCCTGTCTTTTACAACAGCCATACTATTTTCCATGCTGCTGGTGTAAGGAATTAACCACAGAAGGCGCAGGTCTTGGTTGGTTACTTTAAACTAGGGGTTTTCAACCCATGACCCGCGGGCTACGAATGGACCACTGAAGGCATTTTAGAGGTCCTTCATTCGAATCTGAGGCAATTTCAGGAAAAATTACTTTGTCTGTTTTTGTCTTAAAAAACGCCATTTTTTCATTTATGTTTGATGTTTAAAACATTTTATTGATGTGCTTGATATCCATTTCAGA
The DNA here is from genome assembly GCA_019973935.1 of Trichonephila clavipes. Lineage (NCBI taxonomy): Eukaryota > Metazoa > Arthropoda > Arachnida > Araneae > Nephilidae > Trichonephila > Trichonephila clavipes. The sequence continues at coordinate 394,355 of BMAU01014077.1, forward strand.
TAAAAAACAATTTAAATTGACGAATTTTTCAAAACGTTCACTGTATCTTAAATAATTCTAAAAATAAAAAATCCTACTTTGCTTAAAAACGCAAAAGTTTTCAGAAGAAAAAGGGGACTTATATCTTTAACACGCAAAGTATTTTAATTCAACTTTCATCTATAACGTCTTTGAAACCGATTTACAAACAAATCTGTAACGCCATTTCTTCCCTTAAAATTAGCTGAAGTCGTGTGAAACAAACCTTCCTTTCTTATTTAAATTTCCTGACTACATTATTTTTTTTGACAGTCGTGTGATCCGCGGATCATTGTGGATTTATTTATATAACCCATGAGTGTTAAAAGTTGAAGACCCCCTATTTTAAACAATCATTGAATTCAAAGTGAAAAAAATTCTATAGCTCAGCATTTCTCAAACTGTGGTGTGTGCCCCTTTGAAGGGGCATGATAACTCTATGAGGGGGCACGAGCATATGGAAAACTCGAAAACAAAAAAATTATTTTTAAGAAAATATGAATTTACTAAACGTAAACAAACAAAATGTAATCTGACATGATAAAAAATATAATACACATTTATACTGATACAATACACTTATAAATGTATCAGTACACTGCACAATGTTTTTGATAACTAATTTAAAAATAGTAAGTTCAGAACAAGCTTAATATTTACCAATAACTCCATGGGCTTGTCGCATATAAAATTATGCACAAAAATTAACACTTATCTTGATAATTAATGTACGCTTTATAATTAATCACTTAACTGCCGATTAAAAGTTACCCGATTCGCTCCCCAATGCAATCGTTTTCCACGTAAGCGCATGCGTGTGATGTATGGGGAGGGAGAAAAGGAATAAATAGGCAAATCTTCTGAAATAAATCCTTCTCAAACACAGTCAAAGTCTTTTTAACGCATTCCAAAGCCTTCGGAATAATTTTATGGATGGCAGTGCACAGAAAAGATCGTACTTCGGAAAGACGTATATATACGTCCGGGGTAATTATGGCTTTGGCTGAGCGTATGAATATATGCCAGTTTATATACATTTATATACGCCGGTGGTACTTCAGAGGTTAAAGTAGCATTGTAGTTTTAGCGTCAAAGTATAGTATTATTGAATTCAATGCATTGTTATTGTAGAGAGGGGGTCGCGAGGAAAATTATGATTGAATAGTGGGTCGCAAGTATTGAAATCTTGAGAAACATTGCTATACTGGTAATATTCTTCAGGAGCACACTGGATTTTCAGCGGCAATACAGAGATGGAGAGAATCCTTCTTACACTTCCTGATAGGTGCCTAACTATATAAATAAAGAAAATTATCGAATACGAGAAAGTATAATTTGTTTTGATTATTGATATGTTTATGAAAAGGGGAGCATCTTCGAAAATGAAACTCGTAGAACGTGGTAAATTCGGAGATAGACGTTTGTCGCGACCCTGTGGTTGCTGGTGAATTTGTTTACACCGAATAAACATACATTATAATAAAATCAAAACTTTTATTTAGGTTTGAATTTACTATCAGAGATTTAATTAAACCGAGGGATTGGTAATTACCATTGCAGACATTCCTTGGGAGCTGGTATCACATTTTAGTGTGGCACCTGAGCTCTGATAATGCAAAATTGTACCAGGAATTTAATTTTACCTAGAGTAAGTACCCAATCCAAATAGGTACTCTAGGGATCTTTAACATGTTTTCATAAGCATACGACATGGACGTCGTAGATATTTTGCATCATGAAAATCCACCGACATGGGCTGGGGTCAAACCCGCAAACATGGGAGTACAAGGCTAGAGCCAAACCAACTACGCCACTTAGCCGGCAATTCTGGATATATAAATTCAGTAAAACGGTTTTCTAAGTATTTCTTTTATATTTTCTAAAATTAACTACATACAACATAAAAAAATAATATAAAGTATAACATTTTTCATTCCATTACACAGTACGCTGATGCTTCTTCTCATAATTTTTTCTCTCAATCAGAATTTTCATCGCGCCCCCCTCCATATAATAACAATATATTGAATTCAATAATACTATACTTTGACGCAAGAGCTACAATACAACTTTAGCCGTTTAAGTGTCACCGACGTATATAAACGTCTCGCTCACCCAAAGCGTTAATTGCCCCAGACATATATGTACGTCTTTCTGAAGAACGATCTTTTCTATTCTCTGCAATCCATAAAATTATTACGAAGGCCTTTGAATGCCGTAAAATGGCGTCGACAGTGCTTGTGAAGAATTTGCTTATTTATATATTCCTTTTCTCCCCCAATACATCACATCCGTGTATCTACGTAGAAAAGGTGCGTGGAAAACGAATTTTTTATTTTGTTTGTTCACTTTCAGAGAGTAAAGTAATTTTTTTAAAAAAATAATCTTTTGTCCTCGATTTTTCAGTAAGTTCGTGCCCCCCCTTAGAGTTATCACGCCCCACTTAGGGAGGTGCCCCCTACAGTTTGAGAAACGCTGCAGTAGGCTGAATGTAGTAGTACAAAAGCACTTAATGAAAAAATTATGCATATTAAGAAACACTTGCATAATCCTTGTTTCATTTTATTTGCAGAAGATTATGACTTCAAGATCACGAGGATTTTTTTTTTATTAAGATAGATTTATTTTATCGCGCTCCAGATTAGAGGAGACAAAAATAGCCACTAGAGTCTTTTTTTTGTGAAACGTTTCCGACTTTTAATGATATTTTTGACTCTTAAAATCTACGGAAAGAGAAGAGCACGCATTAAGTTATGCACAAAGATCTCTTTCTATAGCCTTTTAGTCTCTTTGGCGGCAAAGCCTAATTACATAATTTATTACTCAACTTACTGTTCTTCTCATTGACTTTAATGAATACAGAATTATTCATAAAAACCAGAAATGAGTTTCAAATTGTTAATCATTTCTTTTTGGATGCCATACGCGTATAATGCTATGCATTAAATCTCGAGAAAGCTTCTTAATAATTTGCAGACTGAATGTACGACCTGGTAGTTTTTGTATTCTGATGAATGATAAAGGAAGTTTGAATATTTTACCAGAAAAGTAATTTTATAAATGTTATTAAATTATTTATTCAATTCCTACTATTAGTTCACTTTCTCCCTGTATATATCTTGTTCAAATTTTCAATCGTGCTATTGCTCCATTCAAGTTCAAATACATTTTTTTTAAACTAGTAGTGGATGACTCTTAATGATACTAGAGTTTTTTCAGATATATATGTATTTTTTTTATTTCTAATGGGCTGCGAATTGGTCATTAAACATTGCAGACCTAGTACGTCCCTCGGAGGCTGGTATCACTTTTTACTGCGGCGCCCTATAGGCGGATACCTATCGCCGCAGGTAATTTTGGCGCCCAGTTTCCCTCCTAAAGGGAGGAACCTAAGCTCTGATATTGCGAACCTGTACCAGGATTAAATTTTGCCGAGAGCATCCAAACCAAACAGATACTCTATGGAACTTTTACATGCCGTATAATCATACATGTCCTCTGTCAATTTTTTGTATCATGAAAATCCATCGACTTGGCCGGGGTCGAACCCGCAGTTTTGGGTGCAGAAGGCCAGCAACAAATGAACCACGCCACCCAGCAAGCGTTTTTTCAGATCTTCATTAGTTATATTAAAACATGAATATATAGTAAGAAACAAAAACAAGAGCCCAGCAGTATGTATAGAAAGGAAAATTGAAAATTGCTTTCTATTTTGCCACTTAATAGTGTGATTCTATCATATACGTGTATATGTACGTATTTACGTCAATTGCAACTATTTAATGAAAAGTAACAAATACAATTTTTCTTTGCTGACCTAGGTAGAAATTGACTTCAATAACTTTTTTTATATTGCGCTTTTTTATTTCGCTTGTTTTTCATTTTATTAAGATTTTATGAATTACCTAAGAGGACGAGGAAGTTTTTATTAAGCTTCCTGATTCATTTATTGATGTTTTCATGAAGGATATGTTACAAAAGTTATCCAATTTAGAAATATTTTGTTTCCTAACATACAGATTATAATCCAATAAGATTTATTTGTAATGTTTTTCTGGTAGCACATTTATAACAAGTAATATACCGTATTTATTCGAATCTAAGCCGAACTTTGTTTTAAAATGCTAAATGCTTTTGAAAGTCGAGTGAGGCTTAAAATAGAAATCAGAAAAAATCATTGAATACAGGAAATTGAACACGCTATTGACGGTTAGAGCAATTACTGGAGTTCATATGTGTATTTAAATGTTTTTAACAAAGGTTATATAACGGGTTCTATTTGGGTTTTCTACTAATCCTTTTGAGGGAAATATTCTTTAACTGTGATATTAGTTTAAAATGGCTTTCCGCAGAAATGACTTGATTTGTGCAAATGCAACTTCTATTTAAGTGACAGTCATTGAGTAGGCGGGGTAAGCGTTGATAGTAAGCTAATTTCCAAAAGCAGTAGAGAGCGACTGGTGGTCGCTCATTTTAAGTTTCCTAGTAGAAGGAGAATTAATTCACCGGAATAGTGGAAGGCATCAACCTTGCAGCTGAACGAGCTATCAGGCCGCGAGCCGGATCATACAAAGAGATTTAAGCAAAGATAAGTACTTTGCATAATTTAGTTATCTAAATTTGGGTTAAGATTTCTTATTGCTTCCAGATTTTAGTTATAAAAATGCTTTTTGTAAAGTGCTAAAAGTGGAATATAAAATTAGTTATTCTAAGTCTGCTTATTCCTCGAACCCTCCCACAACCTCGACCTCCAGGTCGCGACAAGGTAAAATGAACTATTTATTCACTTTTTTTTGTTCCCACTTTAAATTTTTAAAATTTCTTAAGTATAAATATCGATCAACCTTTTTACACTATTTTTTATTTTTTTTCACAAACCTTTTGTGAATTTGGAGTGCGGCTTAGATCCGAATAAGTACTGTAAATATTTTTTTTCAATTTCTTCCATTTTTTCCCCCCAAGGAGTGGAATATGGTTCCCCTCATCGTTGATCTATGGGTAATAAACCGGTGTGGTTGTAGCTCTCACCTCTTGCCAGTGGTCACATCAAACGTCTTATTTCCATAGAAAAAGAAAATTTTCGTCACATGTTCCAAATATCAGGTTAACTAGATTTCACCCAAGTACTTTTTAAGTTGATGGTTCTCTTCTTGTTTTCAACTTCTTAAGAGTTAAAGGCAGTGACATAAAATATTGGCATACAAATTTATTTTAAAAAGCACGTATCTATTAACAATAACAACATGCATCAGTGGCATACACAAAGGGGGGGGGGGGCACGGGTCCGGTCACCACCTCACCATAGCCCTAAATTTTTTTCGATTGATTGTAATCATATGGATATATTACGCCAAATTTAATAAAGTGTTTGGTATTAATAATTTATTTTGTTAATTAATGCTAATTATTTATTCGATAATTTATTTTTTGCTGTGTTTTGTTCTCGACAATCGATAAAATCAAAAGAATATGTTTGGCTGCGCACTGGAGCATGATACGAGAATGGCTGACTTCCGCCCTGGACTCCCCCTTGAAAAATTCTTTTGTGCGCCACTGGTCAACGGTCTTATGGATCTTGTCTAATTTCGTCAGTCTCTCGAAGATTACCAACAACAACGACAATAATTTTTAGATAATGCACTTACACGTTACACCGATACAGGAGTGCACACAAAATTTTTCAAGGGGGGTCCAGGTTGAAAGTCCGCCATTTTGGTATCATGCTCCAATACGCCACCCAATATATTCTTTTGAATTTGTCAATTTTCGGGAATAAAAACAAAACAAAATTAATTATTGAATAAATAATTAGCATTAATTAATAAAATTAATCATTAATAACAAATACACAATTAAATTTTACGTAATATATACATAAGATTATAACCAACCGAAAAAAAATCAAAGGCTATGGGGGTATCCGGACCCCTAGGACCCCCCCTTGTGTGCGCCACTGCTCCGATATATTTGTAAATTTTATATCAACGTAGTACTAGAGTAATAAGTGTGCTATTGGCGAAGGCATGTAATTTAGAGTCACGTCAAATGTGTGAGTGTGACAAAGATGTTACCTAAACAACACTTTTATCTCCTAAATTTCAGGCCATAAAAGATAATTTTGACTCTTTATCTCATTTAACATGCAACAGCCAACATCCATTACTCTCCATCATATATCTTGAGTGGAACGAGATCTCGAGCAAATGTCTCGACTTAAGTACAAAAATCGAAAGCCTGATCAATAGATTACTGCTGCCACCTGTGATTAAAAAAAATTAAGGCGATACTAATGTTGCTCTCAACGCAATATCAGCGAAGGCGTAGGTGAACTCGCAGACAAAGTGGAGGACTATATCTGGTACACCACCCCGTTTTTAAAATTTCGCATCCAACCTCGAACTTAGAGCCCTTTCGAATTTGATTTACAATACTTTTCCAGTATTGCACAAACAGTACAGATTGAAATCAATTTTGTTTGGTTTCCAAAATGCAGTGCAAGAAGTACCACAAGACCTATTGGCAAAAGACCTTATAATTTGAATCATAATCTGTACTACAATTTTCAAACTTTTATATCACGTCAATTAAGAGTTAATATGCAGCAACTTCTATTGTTCTGCACTATAGACCATTGAAGTGATGTGGCCATGATCGACACTGATTTGGTCCGGAGTTCGAGCCCTGATGCCTATGAAGATTAGTTGTGTATCAAGACTGATCATTCCGTTTACATGGGGAAGGGGGGTCGAAGAACGAAATATCGGAACAGATGCCCGCCTCTCACTTAGCCATGGTTCAATATATTGAGAATATCACCATCGTTAACCATCACATCGCTTTCGAGTAAGACGTTAATAAACAAAGTATCAACTAATCTACAGTCCTCTGGCTTGTAAGTCATTGATTGATTGATTGATTGATTTAAACATCACACCATGAAACAACACCAGGGACTTTAGTGGTATACTGGGAAATTTTGTACCATGGTCATGTGATGAAGATGACAGCTGATGATGAACATGATCTGATGATATCCCGCTCTCCAAACTCCACCTCAGCGTGAAAACTGCAAACCGCGACAGGTTGGAAGTGCATCAGTCCCTACACACGGCGGTTCTTCTGTGACATCGGACTCTAACACACGATTCGACAGGAACGACGCCCCCCCACGAGTTTGTCGCGTGATCACTCGGCTACCGAGACGTCTAGATGCTCTTGAATTCTCTACATAAATATACTTTAGATAATAATAGAAATGTCATGCTTGGTACAGAAAAAAAGATTAAGAATTATCAATTGGAAAATTTAATCCATGCATTCTCTTCTCAAGAAGGCTGAGATAAAGAACAATGAGCTGCAGAATAAATGATATTGTTGAGTTTTGATATTCTGAAAAGCTTTATCTTGCAAACAAAATCAGATAATGTAAATAAAAAAACGAAAGTGTTCACGTTAAATAATGTCTGCTACTCGGAACCGATCATAGGGTGTCTTTGCCGGCCACGAGCAAAGACCTAATGTGCCGCCTCTTTAGAGAATTTTTCATATTTTGACCATTACTTAACATTGACCTCTTACTCCCTATATATATATCTTGTTCAAATTTTCAATCGATAATAAAATACTTTATATACATCCATTCAAGTTCAAAAACATTTTTTTAAACTTCAAGCGCATGACACTTGATGATACTTTTATTCAAATATCCATTAATTGATTAAATTAAAAAATGAATAAATTGTAACAAACAATATATAGCAGCATGTATAAAAAAGAAAAGCGTTCGTTGTGTCCCTGTAGCGCAATGGACAGCGCGTTTGACTTCTAATCCAAAAATCATGGGTTTGAATCCTGCCTGGCATGACCTAATTTCTGAGAATGTGATTTATGAATGAATAAATAGTAAAACAAAAATAATAGTTCAACACCATACATATAGAAAATGAAAACGCTTTCTATGTTGCCACTTAATATTGTGATTCTGTCACATGTATATACATATTTATATTATTGTAATTATTTAATAAAAAAAGTAACTAAAATTAAATTTTTCTTTGTGACTTAAGTAGCAATTGGCTAAAAAAAGTTTTTTCTTACATTATATTTGTTTATTATTGTTTAGCTAATCCAGCAAAAAATTTTACAATACAGTCAAACCTCCGTATTACGAACCTCTATATTGCGAATTTTTTTATACAGCGAACTTTTTCCTGGAACCGAGAACATTTCACGATTTTCTTCGTAAAATAACCTCCCAATAGCGAAATGCATTTTCTATATGACGAACTTTTTTTTCTTGTGGCTCAATTTGTTTTCTCCCTATTTTTAAAGTACAGTCAGACCTCTATAAAGCGAAGTTGCTAAATCCCGAAAAAAAGTTCGTTATATGGAAAATTCGTTATACAGAAGTTCATCTTTCAGTATACTTTATAAACCACATAAAACAAATTTTAAATTCAAACACACTGTAAACAAAAAAAGGCAATTATTCACACCTTATATTAAATTAATATATATTTATTTTATAAATCTTACCCATAAAGAAAAAAGAAAGAAAGAAAAAAACTGCAAGGAAAACAAGAAAAAAGAATGTTGAGGAATATGCTGTATTTTCAACATTAAGAAAATAATATATTAAAATTAAGGTATCCGAGACTATGTTCGGAACCATGATTTAAAAAAAACGCATAAATGGATAACTTTCATGATATTTAGTGTTACTTAGATTAGAATACATGTATAAAATTGTTTTAAGGACATTTTGACAAAAAAAATTATTTACAATACAATATTTTATATACAATTTTTATACAATATTTCGGCAAAAAATTAACTTAGAATAATCTTTTTTCCAAATGTTCTCCTTTTGTGAAATATGCTTCTATTATAATAATATTTTGCCTGTATATTGCTCAGATCTCTGTACAGAAGCTCAATTATGATTTTTGAAAAAGTTACATTTTTTTCAGGTTTACAACCAATTGAAATAATTATAGACATTTTTTTCTTAAAATTTCTCTCCTCTGTTGTCGTAAAACACGGATAAACCCACTTCTAAGTTATATATTTCAAAAATTCTCGTTGAGCCTCTGTACAGAAGTCTGAGATACATACAGGGAAAATGTTATTATAATAGAAGCATTTTTCTGAAAAAGGAGAACATTTTGAGAATTGGTCATTCTGTGTTCATTTTTTGTCAAAATATTGCACTTATATAATTTTTTATTGCAATACTATTCTTAAAACAATTTTATATACATTTTCTAATCTAAGTGTCTCTAAATATCACAAATGTTATCCATTTATGCGCTTTTGCAAAATCATGGTTCCGAACGTAGTCGGATACCTTAATGAATTTTAAAGACATTTTCTGTAATTTAAAGCATACAAGTAATTTTAAATATACAATGTTTTATAACTAGAACCCCACTGAGGGTGAAAGAGGATATTGAAGATGTTTCTAATGAACTAAACAATGGGTGCTAAAGGTTGTAATTCTTGGATGAAACTCTCAGAATTCTATTGCTCTCAACGAGTTAGGCACCTAATAAAACCAGTTCAAGATTTATGACCACCATAAAATTTGTTAATAGTGAATAACTTGAAATGTCCAGAAATACTTTAAAAATAGCTAGAAAAAAAATTGAGTTGTAAGAAAAACAGTTCATTGTATAGAAAATGCACTTCACTTTAGGGAGGTTATTTTATGAAGAAAATCGTGAAATGTGTTCTTGGTTCCAGGAAAAAGTGTGCTGTATAGAAAAATTCGCAATATAGAGGTTCGTTATATGGAGGTTAGACTGTATATATATATATGCAATAATATTTTTGTAAAGTTCTTAAATTTTGGAAGAATACAAGATTTTATTGTAAGAATCAGTGTATTGTCGATAAGAAAAAAAAGTTATGAACACCTATTTTAAGCCTAAATGCGTAATTATAGGTAATGATCGTAACAATTTTGAATCATGGCGCAAATAAAATGAAAGTGAAGAATAAGCGCATGGTTTTTAAGAATTTGTGTACTCGGTAATCCTTTCAGAGTACGTTTTAACATTTTTCCGATAAATGTCATTCAAAATACTTTTTTGTACTTCTGGTACATAATACACAAAAGAAGTGGAATGATGTTTAGATTCTGTCATTTGTTTATTTACCCGTCAGAGCATAAAAAAATGTTTCAAACAGATGGCAGAGATTTTTGAAAAGGAAATGTAGAATTATTCATTGTTTGAAAGGAAATTACAATAAAAAAACTGTAATGCGGAAAATATGTTTTTTTATTGGTTTTTTATTTTTTTGAATGATGGTAAAATCGGAAAACACTATGCAAAACGTGCTCTGATACAAAACTTTTTACTTAATTTAAGAGTTTAGCAACTTTGAAATTTTAAAAAATTGTTGCACGATTTTCTTATAATCGCGTGACCATGGACGTGAACTCGTGGCCAGAATTATTTCAATCGATTAGTGGGTTCGAGTATTGGAATCATTTAAGTGAGTGAATATTAAGACTATCTTCGGTTAAAGTAAGAGAGCTTGAACTAAATGCGAAGCACATTTTCAGACAGAAAAAAATGACTCAATTTCTATGGAAATTTACAATATTATAGATCTACCTTTGTTATCAATATAATGTTTTTAAAAATGCCAGAATATTCCATGAATACTTTCTTTTTTGTTTTAATACGTGAAGGCATAGCTCATTTAACATTATGGTACAAGAGAAAAAACGCGAAACACATTTTATACCAGAAAAAATGAATAAACTTGGTTAAAAACGGGAAGTATGATAGAAAATTCTGCTCTCTAAGGGATAGTGAAGCCAGAATATCATATTAATGCTTCATTTTTTTATATCTGGAAAAATGTTCCAAATATTCAGATTCTATTCTTTAACATTAACCGAAAATAGACTACGTTCGGAACCGTGATTTTAAAAATGCAATTTAACTTTCATGATATTTAGTGTCACTTAGATTAGAATACATGTATAAAATTATTTTAAGGACATTTTGACAAAAAAAATTTATTTAAATACAATATTTTGTTAAAAAATTAACTTAAAATAATTATTTTTTTCAAAATGATCTACTTTTATGAAGAATGCTTCTAAAATAATAAAATTTCGCTTGTATAAAGTAAAAACTTCTCTAGAGAGTCTGAACTAGGATTTTTGAAAAATTCACATTTTTTTCATAGTTACCACCAATTGAAATAGTTATCATCATCTTCTGCTTAAAATTTTTCTCCTCTGTTGTCGTAAAACACGGATAAACCCACTTCTAAGTTGTATATTTCAAAAATTCTCGTTGAGCCTCTGTACAGAAGTCTGAGCTACATACAGGCAAAATATTATTATAATAGAAGCATTTTTCACAAAAGGAGAATATTTTGAAAATGGGTCATTCTATGTTCATTTTTTGTCAAAATATTGTACTTAAATAATTTTATTGTAATACTATTCTTAAAATAATTTTATATACATTTTCTAATCTAAGTGATACTAAATATCCTCCATTTATACGCTTTTGCAAAATCACGGTTCTGAACGTACCATGGTCACGTTATCAGCTGGTACCCTTTATCCTAACTACCACACCACATCAACGGGAGGACGTTTGAGCTCTCTGCAGATTTAACGTGCATCGCTCCCCTACCAGATGTGACTTTTTCTTTTAACAAGTGTTTGGCGCAGCTTGGCCAAAGTTGGTCCTTGCGCCATTAGAATTCTTATTCACTTCACTTCACTTCCCCTACAAGGTGTCATTTTGACCCGCCTTGTAAAAGAACTGATGCATGTTAAGTCCTCATAATGTCGAGGCGCGATGTGGCAGCTTAGAGAATGAAGTGTGTGTGTATGCCAAATCAAGTGTCATTCCTCATCACTTGCCCTTGGTTCAAAATTACAAGGTCCAACGCTGGTAGTTATTATGTTGCTTCTTTGAAATGCAATATTAATGAATAATTAATTACGGTAAAATTCAGAGTATAACGCGCATTTTTAACACAGAAAATAAGTTCGAAATTTACTGGTACGCGTTATACGCCGCGAGTATAAAAATGATAGATTTGAAAATCAAAAAGAGAGAGAAAGAGAAATTAGACTTCTACGTATTTCGAAATACTGTTTATGTAAAAAAAAATGACATACCCTTTACGAATAGAGTTCTAGTTCTACCAGAATACCATCTTTTCTAAACTCAGGAATGAATGATTTCAATACATAAGAGCTTTAATGAATCTACAATCGTAATAGTTTGTTTTATTTTCATACACTTTGGTCTCTTAGAAAAATAGGATAAGTAGAAGCAAAAAGTACCTTAAAAGTGTCGAAAGAATAATTTTTACGTAATTTTGAAAAATTCTCTTATTATTAGAGAGAGAGAGCTGGTATTTTTCTTTTCAATGTAAAAATATAAATTCCTATTAAAGAAATATTTTACTTCAAATTTTAAATACGATTTTACTTAGTATGGTAAATCAATCCTCAGATCGTGGATGTGATATCCTAGTAGTCATGGTCACGAGCTCGTGGCTGGTTTGTTAAGCGTTTGAGCCCTAGTACCACTGAAAACCTGCCTTCTAGAGGGATTGATGCACGTTCAATCTGTCGGGGCTCAGTGTCCTCCAGTTGGCTTGGACATTTGGCATTCAGGTGAGTGGAGTGCCAGCCAGTCAGTGTCGATGGGATCCTGCTCGTCACTTAACCATGGTTTGAAATTAAGTAGGTCTGTTGCCAATATCCTTCCAGTTGCTTTAAAGTGCGACGTTAACAAACACTCGCTCAATCTATTGTTCGAATGTTGACCATCTCGAATAACAGGTTCCAACAACTTCTAACTCCATCAAAAATGCGGCGCGTATCTAAACTTTATTATTATTTGTTTACCCAACGTCCGTGCTTAGCTTCTTGACCATTTGACGACGTACCTCCCAGTACCGACTGACGACGTCGTCAGTTGGGTATTCATCGAGTTCAGTGCATTGGAGCAGGTGGTTGCCATCCATTCTGACATGGCCGCAGAGTGGGCAGGTCACGTTAGCAGCCAGGTCTAGCTAGTGAAGGTATACTCCCAAAAAGTCATGTCCAGTGGTTAGGCGAACGCTTGCAACAGGCTCTTTCCAGGTGCCTCGGGATAGGACCCACAGTGGAAAAGGTTTCCGATGGCTTTCCAAGGCTCTTGATTTTTAGCTTCATGACAGTTCATTTGTCAATATATGTAGATATAATGCTCTTTGCTCTTCTGAGGGTCAAGGGGCCTTCCGGTTGAGACGACTCGGCTCCCTGCTTGACTTTTTGGTCAGCTCTCTCAATGTCGGGAATCGCAGCATGACTTGGAACCCACTGCAAGACCAGAGTCCAACCATTTGAAATTAGCTCCACAATTTTAATTCTGTACTGAATTGTGTTAAGGCATTCACAAGGTTGGTGAATAACTGCTTAAGACTAAAACTGCAGTGTGGGAGTCGATGAAGAAGACAACTTTTGCAGGAGCTAGGCCAGCAGCTAGTAATTGCGCTGTAGCTTCAAAGACAGCCGAGACTTCACCACCGTAATTATGGGATCCAAACTCTTAAATCTGGTCCTTAGTTTTCATGTGTGAAAGCTAGAGGGAGAGAGATACTATTTAGAGAGATCATCTTCATAATTCTGCGAGTTTAGAATTTACAAGTAATATAAAAAAAATTAAGTAAATTCTCTCCTACTTAGGTTACCAAAGAAAATTTTTATTTTAGTTACTTTTTATTAAATACCGTAAAATGCAGTGTCTAGCATGCACACCTATACTTCCAAGCTGCAATTTTTAATTTTTAGGTATATTCGCTGTATGACGCTCATCTCCATTTTACCAGGGAATCTGAAATATACATGAGCAATAAATACTCTTATATTTTCAAGTTATTTATTCGAGATATTATTAAAAGCTTTAGGAAAAAATACTATACTTCTAGAACTACAATCCTTTAAGTTCTCATAACAAATGTCATTTTTTTAAAAAAAATAAACAGTATTTCTATCTATATAAAAGTCTAATTTTTTTCTATTTTTAAAGCTCTCGTTTTTGTACCCAGCGTATAACGAACACCCTTAAATTTAGATAATATTTTTTGTGTTAGAAAAGTGCGCATTATACGCCACATTTTATAGTAATTACAATTAATATAATTATGCATATACGTACATATGACAGAATCACGATATTGAGTGGCAAAATAGAAAGCGATTTTCCTTGAAATTTTCCTTTCTATATTGGGTGTTCGACTATTATTTTTGTTTGTTACTATTTATTCATTAATTAAATTTGATTATTCCAATAAAAGAGTATTGTAAAAAGAAATCATATTCTTAGAAATTACGCCATCCCAGGTGAAATTCGAACCCACAACATTCGGATTAAACGTCCAACACGATATTCACAAGCTACTCTACAGAACCACAAGGAACCATTTTCCTTTTTATGTATGATGCTGTACTATTATTTTTGTTTGTTACTATTTATTCATTAAATAAATAGTATTAATGAATTAATATTTGAAAAAACTGTATTAACATCAAGTGCCAGCCGCTACAAGTTTAAAGAAATGTATTTGAACTTGAGTGGATTAATAAAATATTTTATTAGGGGTTGAAAATTTGAATAAGATATATATACATATATATATATATATAAAGAAATATATGTAGGGAGAGTATGAACCAAGAGTAGGAATTGAAAAATTCGTCAACATTTTGAAGCGTTAGAGCTATGTTAATTAAAATCAATCTGTCCACAATAATAATTCCTCTTAATTTTACTATGGCAAATCTGACATATATAAAATTAAGAGATTCACATTTTAAAATGAAATACAAAAACATTCTCATTTTAAGGGATTGAGATTTGAATTTTAAGCGAAACATTTAAAATGTATGTTTCGAATCACACAAAACGAGCTCAAAGTTGTTAAATTTTAAGGGCGTTCTTTTTAGGGATTGTCTAACGCGAGTACATATGTCAAATTTGATGAACTGTTTACGACATGTGTGTGTTCACTTTTATCTCTGAATATATTTAAAAAATTTCACAATTGAATATTTTTTTTGTTATCTATATTTTTCTTGGTTTTTTGACAAATAATGATTGCGGAAGAATTTGCATTCTTTGCGATTTGCCCTCCGCAAGAGAAGATAAAATGTCTTACTCGGTCTAGCATACGAAAATCTCTCTTCTGTTTATAGGTATAAAATCTTATACAACAAAAATTACTTATTTTTCATTAGTGTTATGAAATATATATTTAGGATAAGTTCGGGTATGCCTAGCATTAATTAAGTTTATGGGCAGATAAAGAAGAAAAGGGTGGGGAGAAATTCTTAATCTAAATTGCACACGTGTTTATTAATATTTATTTATTTCAAATGGGGCTGGGTTGGTATTTACCATTACAGACCTATTACAATTCTCTGGAGCTGATATCCCTTTTAGGGCGGCACCAAACAGTTGATATACCAATCGTCGCAAATAATTTTGACACTTAGTTTCCTCCCCTGAGCTCTGATGATGTGAAACTGTACTTAGGAATTTAATTTTGCCGAGAGGATCCAAAGCACACATGAACAGGTACTCTTGATATCTTTAACATGCCGCATAATCACATGAAATGGACGCTCTGCATCAGGAAAATCCACCGACTTGGTCCGGGGTCAAACCCGAAAACTTGAGCGTACAAGACCAGTGCCTATTCAATTATACCTCCCAACCGGGGAACGCATTAATACAATATAGGATAATTTCTATATGCTGTCTATTCACGGGACTGAGTGAGTGAGTGAATATTAACGTCGCTATATATTCAGCTACGTGAGAGTTTTTGGCGACGCACCTCCTCATTTTGAACATGGTCAAGTGACGAGGACGATACCTGAGCTGGCACCCCCTCTCCTAGCTTCCCCGCCATACCAACGGAAGGATGCTTGAGCTCCGACAGATTTAATGTGGATCAGGCCCTCTACATGACGGTTCTTCAGTGGCTCAGGTTCGCATTCGCCGGTCACGCCGGCCACGAGTTCTTTACCTTGACCCGTAGACTTTCGTGGCCTATTCAAGGGACTGAAATTATACGCTTAACATATCGAAGTGGATTTATGTACTCAATATTCTTGTAAATTTTAGAAGAATATATAATGTGTGTGAATGTGTAAATATAATTAAAAGGCAATAAAACCATGCGAGTGTTGTATCAAGAATGTCATTCAAAATCAATGAATTTATTTTTTCCTTGTACCTTGATAATATTTTTTAGAAAAAATGGAAAATAAATCAATCTGTACTTTATTATAAAAGCAATGGGGAAATGTTCTTTCAAGTTCGGTTTTATCATTTACAAATGTATTCATCGTTAACTGGACCGGCGGGGCCACGGTAGCCTAGTGGTCAAGGTAACGGGCTCGCGGCTGGCGTGTCACGAGTTCGAGCGCAGTACCACTGAAGACCCGCTGCATAGGGGAGCAATGCACGTTAAATCTGTCGAGAGCTCAAACGTCCTCCCATTGGTGTGGTGTGGTGGTTAGGAGACGGGGGTGCCAGCTCAGGTGTCGTCCTCGTAACTTGACCATGGTTCAAAATTACCAGTTTATATAGCCATAAGCCCTCGAGTAGCTGAACAGTGCGACGTTAATATTCACTCACTCACTAAACCGGCGGTCAAAGGAAGAAAACCGCGAATTTGCCTTTGGTCATTTCATCATTTCAAGCTCATTCTCTAACTCTGTCAAGATCAGAAAATTTTGACCGGACTCACAGCTCGGTTAAATTTAACCGCGCTTGTGTGGTCACAGAGTCTATTTTGACCAACGAGGTTACAAACTCTCATTTGAGTAAACGAAATTAAAAAAAAATAGTTGTGAAATTAAGCTTTAACCAGTGGTTTGCTTTCTCTTAACCTCGAGGCTGCGGTAACGTAGTGGTCAAGGAAACGGACCCGTAGTTGACGTGTCCTGAGTTCGAGCCTATTACTGCTAAGGACCCGCGTTAAAGGGAGCCGATGCATGTTAAAAATGTCGAGACTGGAACGTCCTCCCGTTGTTGGTGTGTAGAAGTTAGGAGAAGGTGGTGCCAGCTCAGGTGTGGTCCTCGTCTCTTGACCAGGGTTCAACATGACGAGGTCCATCGCCAAAAGCCCTCGTGTAGCTAAATAGGGTGACGCTAGTATTCACACACTTACTCTCTCATTTAACCTCGGTTTCCTGATTCCAGGTTCCATAGCCCTGTTCAGTTAGCTTTGAATATGGTGGCTAGTATACCGGGAACTTTTTCATATCTTACATCAATAAAACAAGAAAAAAATTTAATAGTACAAATAAGGAAAAAAATCTCCACCTTTAACCCCTGAGATAAAATGAACTTAACTTTTAAAGTTATAGACGTTAAATTAATTGTAAATTGTATAGTCCGCAGACGAGGTCTACATACCTACAACTTACAGGATTGAGATAGCTCACTTTCATTAGATTAACCGAGAGACTTGACAAAATTAGCAAAATTATGAAGTCATCAGCTCAGATGAGAGGTCAGTTTCAGCGGTTTAACTGCACAAGAAAGCTGAATTTAGATATATAAGCCACATTTTTTTCTAAACTTTAAATAATCATTTATTCCTTATTATTGATTTCTTAGCCTAATTATCCTTTTATATATAGGCTAATGAAAAACTAATTATTATCCCTAAACATTACCGAATTAACCTTAAATTGGTACCCCACTCTTCATATCCATGTCCCGCAATGCCCAAATAAGGATATTCACTTCAGAATGTTTAATGTGAATCTGGTCCCCTCTACGCTACAGTTCTATACTGAAATCAGGACTAGAGCACGCTTCTGCACTTAAGCATTCCCATCCTTAACTTGATGCCATGACCACTCAGCTACTGCAGTCTCTCCTATCGATATTTAAAAGCTTTCATCGAAATCAAGTTGACTTTAAGTCAATACAGAAACTGTCATGTTTTTCTTCACAGGATTTCAGGGTTAGAGAATGAGTGTCGATTATCATAGCACTGTAAATTAACACGAGGGCTATTGGCGACGGACCTCGCAATTTTGAGCATCGGTCAAGTGACGAGGACAACCCTAGATAGTATCCCCTTTCTGAAATTCCATACCAGGTCAATGGGAGTACTTGAAGCCTTTATTGGTCTAATGTGTATCCAGGGACATCTTGAGACTTCTCGAGACCCTGGGCTTCTACGCAAAAGTAGGCCCTGGGACCCTACGCAAAAGTGGGCTCTAGGACCCTACACAAATGTAGGCCCTATCTATGATCCTTAAAAGGAGACAGTACGTAGCAAACATTACCCGAACAAACATGTACCTGTACAAACATTTACCCGAAACAAATAAATGTGCATCGCTTACAATCGCACAAACCGGTTCCACCCATAGTCGCCTTCTGACTGAATGAGTAATGATGGCGTATGATTGTAGGCCTAAGTCTATACATGGACGTCGGTCATCACATGTAACCAGTTGACATATCACCCAAAATTCCCAGTTTTTCGGAGAATACAACTGAAAATAGCATTTGACTTTTGAAATTGTTGCATATTTTTTTCTCGAATATTATACTGATGGATCAAAATTTATCGGAGAAAAATATTTCTTCTAATATTATTTAATTTTTTTTCTTTTCAAATTGACTTGGAGTAGCAATAGCAATCAGTATTGTAGTTTTACTACGATAAAACTTCCAACTTATCTAATCTTCGCTCCAAAGAAATTTTGTATATCAATCCTCTAACATAATAATCTGATATTAAAATTTTTTTTCTTTAATAGTCTTTGTGCTCGAGATCCAATCTTTTTTTTCTGTTTGTATTTGCATGTTTCTATTTTTTTCAGAATCTGATTTCAATCTGCAAAAAAAGAGCATCTTTCTTTTCCTGTCATCTTTAAAAAAAAAAAAAAAATTAAAAAAACCCTATAAAAATATTGAAATAAAATAATATAAGATTAAAATAAAAACAAGTAATATAAAAAAATTAAGTCAATTCTTACTTAAGTCAACAATGAAAATTTTTATTTTAGTTACTTTTTTTAAATAGTTACAATTAATAGAAATATGTTTGTATATAGGACAGAATCACACTATTAAGTGACAAAATAGAAAGTGATTTTTCTTGCAATTTTCCATTTTCTTTTCTATTTAGGGTGTTGGACTATTATATGTTTGTTACTATTTATTAATGAATTAAATTAAATTATTCTAATAAAATAGTTCCGTAAAAAAGAAATCACATTCTCAGAAGTTAGGCCATATCAGGTGGGATTCGAACCCACGACCTTTGGATTAGAAGTCCAATGAGCTATAGGGACAAAGCGACGATTTTCCTTTCTATGTATGCTGTTGGACTATTATTTTTGTTTGTTACTATTTATTCATTTTTTAATTTAATGAATGAATTATTATTTGAAAAAACTGTATTAACATCAAGTGTCATCCACTGCAGGTTTTAAAAAATGAATTTGAACTTGAATGGATTGATAGAAAGTATTTTTATTAACGATTGACAATTTGAACAATATATATATATATATATATATCTTGTTCAAAATAGGTCATCAAATCGTAATAGGTCTCCAGTTTAGTCCAATTACTTTTTTGTATCCACAATTGTTGTGTCTGCTGAATTCCAATTTCTTACTTTTTTAGCACTGTAGGTTTTAGTATTTTTTCACTTTTTTATTTTATTATACTATATATATATGTATGTATGTGTGTGTGTGTGTGTGTGCGTGTGTGTAGGGAGAGAGTGAACTAATAGTAGGAATCGAATTATTTTAGAATTATTAGTGTTTTAAAGTTATTACGGCGACAATAAAAATTACTACACAAAAAATTAAGATTATCTTTACTACAACTACTTATAGGAGATATTAAACTAAACCTAAAGCTCAAATCTTGTCTAACGCTTTCTGCATCTTTACCCTAACAAATAGTTTTTGCTTCATTTTTTGGATCGGTAAGCGTTACCTAACAACCCCAGTGGAAAGCTGGAACGAGACCGGCATATTCCACGCCACACCGCCTTCGTTCTGCTTTGCTTGTTACGCCATTCTCTGATACCGACGAACATAACGCTTCTCTGTCAAGGTTAGATGGTTTGATAATTAAAATCCCGTCTCCCCTCTTTTTTTTTGTATTGGCTAATAGCACCAATTTAAGGTGAGAAAAAGTGGATTCGAATGTGCTGAAACATTCTCAAGCAGATGTATCCTGAATGATTTTTATTATGATGGGTTTTTGAGTATTTTATATTTTAAAGGATATTATCATTTTAGTAGTTCATTGACTCGATATTACGCAATTAATTCCATATTCTTAGATGCAATATATTTTCAATATGGAGCATATTTGTATTGAAACCAAGCTTTGCTTTCAAAACAAATATTCTCCAAAAATTTTGGAAGATATAAAGTAAGATTCACATTTAAATAATTATATGGGGCTTCTTTTATAACTTTCCCACCAATACATTATTTCAGTTTGCATTTTAGTAGAATATATAAAGAGAAAGAAATGAGAGAAAGAATGGAACGAAACTACAGAAACATTTTAAACTATTGTGACACTACCATTTTCGTCATTTTTCTTCATTATATATTTTTTAGTCGACATGTGATGGATGTCCCCTCACATTCATCAGTGTTCGAAAGTTAGAATGAAGATCAGACATAATCAAAACAATATAATTTATTAACAAGTCTCAACAACCCAAATTAGGAAATGTACCTATAAGTAAGTATTGGAGCAAAAGCAAGGTATACGAGATAATTAATACTTTATTTTGAATTGAATCACTTACTCTTGAAACGTAACGTCTTGGCCATACACGTTCCAAATAATCGAAATTCCGTTCTAAGCTAATCTACTTCAAACCGACATTATTCTAATTTAAATATGTAATTGACCAACTCGTCAATCATCAATTTTAAATATTAAACAAACAATCAACGAGTCAATCTCGACTAGCTTTCTTCTACTTTACGTTAGTTACTAACTTCTATCATATAACTCCTAAACTCTATTTCTCACGAACCTAAAAGTTAATGCTTCAATATCAGACATGATTTACACAAATCGCATCTTCTTCTTCGGGAGAAAGTTTTCAATAGAACAATATTTAAAAGAAGCAAATTTCCCAAGAGGATTAGTAGGAGAGGTTCGGGAATAGACCCGTTACAGACGTCTTTCTAAATTTTAATGATGAATCATTTTAAAGTTTATTGATAATAACAATTAATGTTTTTTTCTTATAGGGCGTACTACAAATTACCATTGCAGACCTATTACATTCTCCGGGAGTTGGTATCACTTTTTAGTATGGCACAATATAGGAGGTTATCAATTGACACAATGTAATTTTGATGCCAAACTTCCTCCCTGGAGGGAAGCACCTGAGCTCTGATGATGCAAAACTTTGCGACTATTTAATTTGGCTGAAAGTTCCCACGCCAAACAGGCACTCTAGGAATCTTTAATATGCCGTATAACCCTATAACCATACGACATGGACGCTGTGAATTTTTTTCATCATGAGATTCCACCGACTTGGGTGTACAAGGCCAGAGCCAAACCAATTACGCCACCCAGCCAGCATAACAATTAATGTTTATTCCTAAATATTCAATAAAAATGACTTTTGGAAGTAACTGTTTATATTTTTATATTTTTTATACGTTTAGATAAGTTTTTGAAATAAATATTACTCGTGTACACAAACACGGGTGTAAAAAAACCAAAAAGAAAAGTCAATAATTTTACTGTATTTGTTTGCTCTTTTTATCACTGAGAACAAAGCTTGAACAAATTTTGTAAGATGAATTGTAGATACAGGAGGAGATAGAAAGGCGCCTATGTATTATTGACATCTATGATAATTACTCAAGAGTGCTTTGAAAGAATCTAACCCAGGAGCGGCCAGCCCAAATGACCTCGCGGGCCATTTTGAAAAACTTTACAATCCCGCGGGCCGCACATAAAAATATATATCTTTATATTAGATTTGGATCCATTACAAACATTTGTTGGAGTGAACATTTAAAACAGACTGATATATTATTATTGTTTTCATTGTTTTCATGTATACAAACATAGATAGTATAATAATAACAATGCAATGATCAAATAATGTTTAATTTATTTTTAATTAGTGAAATATCTGTTTCTCAACTCTTTCACTTAGTTTTTGCAAGTCGATCTCAATGCATGTGTATTTGCGTATCGTAATTGATGCTGCAGATTTTCGTGCGTTAAGTTTGAGCACGATTTATGTTTGATGAATTTCAATTTAGTAAAAAGAGATTTGCAGTAACAGAAGCAAAGTGATAAAATAATAACAGTTATGGGATTTATTTTTTACAAAAAAAAACTTTTTAAACAAAAATATATTGGGCAAATCAGTCGAATTTTGTAAAGTTGTAAAGAATCTCGTGGGCCGCAAAATTATTCAAGGTGGGCCGCGGGTTGGACATCTCTGATCTAACCCGTTGGTGTGGTGTGGTAGTTAGGAGAAAGGGTGCCAACTAAGGTGTCATCCTCGTCACATGACCATGGATCAAAAGGACGAGGTCCTTCATCCAAAGCCCATGTGTAGCTGAACAGTGAGACGTTAATATTCACTCACACAGAATTTAGCCATATATTTAATTTTTTTTTTGTGAGAATAATGATTTCCTTTCATTTCTCCGTAACAAAAATGTGTTTGTTCATTATCAACTAGTAAAAATATATAAATGTGAATATTATTTCTGTTACTTTTTATTTTCCTAATTTAAGTTTAGATATTGATTGGAACCTACACGAATTCATATCAATATTAAATGCATAAAATATTTATAATGGTTAAAAAGTAAAAATGTTAAATATATAAAAGTAAACACGTGCACACACACATACACACATATATTAGCGTTCAACACTTAAACAACAAATTTATTTTTTTGTATATAACTATTGTTGAAAAGGGCTTTTGTGACAGTACAGTGAAAAGGTAGCTCAATAAAAAAGCGATGCATATGCAAATATCAACACGATAACAGCATAGGGAATGTTACTGCATGCAAACGATTGGAATACTTGTGCTCAGTGTCAAGGTAACTTTAAGGAATCCGACTACGTTCGGAACCGTGATTTTAAAAAAAGCGCATAAATGGATAATTTTCATGATATTTAGTCACTCAGGTTAGAATACATGCATATATAAAATTGTTTTAAGGACATTTTGTCAAAAAAATTATTTAAATATAATATTTTGGCAAAAAATTAACTTAGAATAATCTTTTTTCCAAATGTTCTCCTTTTGTGAAAAATGCTTCTATTATAATAATATTTTGCCTGTATATAGCTCAGACCTCTCTACAGAGTCTCAACTAGAATTTTTGAAATATATAACTTAGAAGTGGATTTATTCATATTTTACGACTACAGAGGGAAGCAATTTTAAGAAAAAAACGCCAATAATTATTTCAATGGGTTGTAACTCTGAAAATAATGTGAATTTTTCAAACATTCTAGTTGAGCCTCTGTAGAGAGGTCTGAGCTATATACAGGCAAAATATTATTATAATAGAAGCATTTTTCACAAAAGGAGAACATTTGGAAAAAAGATTATTCTAAGTTAACTTTTTGCCAAAATATCGTATTTAAATAAAAAGTTTTTGTCAGAATCTCCTTAAAACAATTTTATGCATGTATTCTAATCTAAGTGACACTAAATATCATGGAAATTATCCATTTATGCGCTTTTCAAAATCGCGGTTCCGAACGTAGTCGGATACCTTAAAGAAAAGGAAGAACATATTGGCAGACTTTCCCTGCAAGTGAAAGTGAAATCGTAGGTTCATAATGGCTACAAGAAACCACAATAAAGCTTTTATACATGGTAGGACGATCGGCAAGCTGAAAATGAGGCATAGTTTAACTAGTGTTGCATGGGAGTTTGGTATTGTGTAGTTTCAAGAGCTTGGAAATTCTCCCAAATGACATGCACAGCTGTGGAAGTTAGCCGAGGACAACAATGGCAGATAATGACCGGTATATCGTTCTGCAGGTTAAAAGGGACCAGAACCAGGCATTGGAAAACATAGCTTCTCAGCTCCTTACAGCAACCAGAGGTTAGGTATCCCGACTTATTATCATGGTCCTTACGTCGACCGAGATCTACTCCAAGGCTGAAGAATTAATATGTAGAACCTGGGTTGTCCCTCCTGTTTACCCATAGTACTTTCAAAGACACCCTGGATCTACCATATCATTCAAGGATTCCAGATCTTATCAGACGGCATTCTCACGATTTGCGACTAGTCACCAGAGATGTATGAATTTTGAAAGTGGCAAAAAGAAGCTTCCCAATTTGCACCAAAGGTGACATCAGTCTTTTTTTCCCTCGGCACATTCTGCAATGTCTGGGGTTTTCCTGTGAGGCGGCTGTTGCTTCCCCCTGCTGTTGGATTTTATGCAGACTTATGGACTCATGGATCTGATCTAGTTTCACTAGACCAGATGGGGATTAGTCCCATCACCCACCACCACGGCTTACTGTAGCCAGACGTATGCTTAAAGGTGATCTATTTATCCATTGTCTTATATTCTGTATACCATTAACAGAAGCTCATCGGCGAAACCATTTATAGTGGTGTCAAGGGTCCAAAGACTGGACACATCTCATTAGTGGGAAGTACATATCTGTTTATTATTTCAGTCTGAACGACGGTTCTGAGAGCTAGTTGATACGGAGGACGTAGGAACACTTTTCATCCAACTACATCAGGGGAAAAGACTGTTGGGGTAATCCTTGTTGGGGTGAGTGCTTGAGAAGGGCATTGTTTTGAAAGGACGGACGAAGTTCCATATCTTCGAAAGCCACTTACTTACCAGAGATCATTTCTAAGTTGAAATTATTCTTCAACACGTGCGTCTGTTCCGATGTTCCAATGGTTTATATTCAATTTTTGTGGACGACTTCCCCATGGGGCCTTTGTTGTTGAAAGGCTTCTAGAAAATTAGGATATGTGCAGAGGAGACTCGTCAGGTTGCCCCCATGATTTAAATTCTATTGGTAGGATGCTTTGGGGAGACGCCTGGCAGCAAGAACGTATCCTCCAAAGAACATCAGGCAGCTGAAACCGATGCTCCTTGAAGAGTGGCAACTTTTACATCAAGAGATGTTGGATAATTTGGTATTAACTAGGAACAGACGGTGATACGCAACCACACACATTGCAGTTAGGAGAAGTCATATCTCTTACTAGGGATTTGTGATATTTATTTTACTTCAAAGCCAGACAATAATTACTAAAAGCATTTAGTGCAGGGGTGGGCAGACTTTTCCAAGCCACAGGCTTTTCTAATATTTTTTAGGTGTTGCAGTCCACCCAGTGGACCTATTTTGTATTAAAATTGCGTGCTTTCTTTTTTAACACTTATTTTCGATATTATTCCCCTCCTTTAAGAAATGACAGATTACTACTAGACCGTTAAATGTGGACATATTCAATGCAGCGAGCAGAGCATAGACGTAAATCGATGAAAATGAAACCGACGTATGTACTTAATTTATTCACTGTTGAGTCCCACGCCATCGCGGGAAATGACATCACCACGAGAACCCAATCCTAAAGAAGAGTGGGGTGGGGGATGATGTCTTAAAACCCAATCCGGAGCTGTCGCGGAAAGAGCTGATGATCAACATGTTCTCCTCTTCAGTCAGCATGTAGGGGAAAATTAATTTCTTCGGCTGGCATCCCTGTAATCGCATTTTTCACCCACAGCGGCGAGTGAGTGAGTGAATATTAACGTCGCACTGCTCAGCTACACGAGGGTTTTGGGCGACGGACCTCATAATTTTGAATCACGGTCAAGTGACAAGGATGACACCTGAGCTAGCACCCCGCTCTCCTAACTATCACACCACACCAACGGGAAGACGTTTCAGCTCTCGACAGATTTAACGTGCATCTCTCCCCTACATGGCACGTCTTTAGTGGTACCGGGATCGAATTCACGACATGCCTGCCATGATTCGATACCTTGACCACTGGGCTACCGCAGTCCCCACCCATAGCGGCAGTGAACGTGTTGAGTCATCGTACGCTCCCAATGAAGTTACATGTGTGTCTACACATTTATTGAGTAATTTTCTTAAGTGAACATAGTCGCATTGATTGTAAAAAGCCTATTCTTCAGTCTAACTGGCGTTGGTGTTCCATAAATATGTTTTTTTTAGTATGCACACGTCTTAGCTCTCAGAAAAGGTGTGTGTGTGGTCCTCTGGTCAATCGCGATCGACGTAATGCCCATCCCTGATTTAGTGAATAAAGCTTTTTCCTGGTTTGTTCCTTTACATACGTAAAATTAATTTTTTTATCCACTATGCTTCCATCAACCTTTAAGCGCCACATTGTGTCTCTATACCGTGAATTTCATGCTATCCTATTCCTCTTTTTGCTGATCAATTGCACAATCTGGAAAATTGCTTTTGTATCCTAGTGTAATTTATTTTGCGACGTTTGAGATAAATAACGGTTGCATGCTATTAATTAATTTAAACATTTAGTTTATTTACGTCACAGCTATTATTTACAGATTATACATTGAAGTTATTAAACTTATTAAAAAGATTATTAGAGTTCAAAACTATGGTTTTGAGAACAGAGTTCCCTTTCGTGCTTCCGCTTACTTCGAAGTTTCAAAGCATCTCTGGTTCTTCCTCTCTCTCTCGGCCGCGGTAGCCGAGTGGTATGGGTATCGGATCGTGGCTGGCTTTGTCACGAGTTCGAACCCAGTACCATTAAAGACTCGGCGTGTAGGGCAGTGATGCTAAATTTGTCGAGAGCTGAAACATCTTCCCGTCGGTATGGTGTGGTAGTTAGGAGAAGGGGTGCTAGCTCAGATGTCGTCCACGTCACTTGACCATGGTTCAAAATTACGTGGTCCGTCGCCAAAAGCCCTCGTGTAGCTTAACAGTGCGACGTTAATATTCACTCACTCCCTCTTCCTCTCCCTCTTCGGGGATCAGCTATTGTTCTCTTTAGCTTCCTGCTAGTCGGCGGGAAAAATGGCCCCTCATGATGTCAAAGCTTGTGGGGGTGATCCAAGACGGGACCCCGCAATAATTTTAAAAAAGTGCAGGTGCAAAGGCAAGTGTGGTGATCCACAAAGAAGCCTATTCACTGCAGGGAGGAGGGAAATGTGACAATTTCATATTTGATATGAATAAGTATATATGGAATTAACAATTTTTTTTCATCTTAACGCACCAAGATTTTTACAGAAACTTAAAGTGTATTAAAAGCTCAATATTATGTGATAATTTTGGATAATAATTATTCATTTGAAAAAAATTACCTGAAAGTAGTAGATATTTATTCCGACGAGATCTTAGAAATAGGTTAGCCAAAAACAAAAAAGTTAAACGCGAAATCTTAAGAAAACATTTCATACATAACTATATCTTTTATCAAAACAGATTTTATCAAAAGTATTTTACGTATTAAACTCTTAGTAAAATAAAATTGAAAAATAATATAGCTCTTCTATGTTTTTTTTTCTTGCACTATTTTTCTTTTCAGAAACTCTTGATGTATGGTAATCCGGAAGATTGGATTTATGTTTCACTGACAACAAGTATTAGATTTTGTCACTGATAGAGATATAAAACCGTTTGCCTACGCGTGGATAAATAGATGATACAACTTTCACAAAAGTGAGAAAAATTTAAGCTTATTGAACTTTAGTGACAGAGAGATTACAGTTCGAATCTCGTCCAAGGTCGTATTTAAACAGGTTCTGGTTCACTTGTTGCATGTTTCTCCACATGGTAATTTCAATTTTACTTTTCAAATTTACTTGCTTATTTCTCGACTGTAAATTATTCTTTTTCCTACATACAAATCACGAAACCATTTTCCTGCTTAGAATATTGTATATTATTCGGAAAATATGTTTTTTTTTTAAGAAATACATCTTTGAAAGGGTCAGCAAAAAAAAAAAAAAAAAAAAATTAAATGGCTGGTGGATTCGGGTTTAAGTAAATCTAATCACAGAAACTGTCTTAAAATATAATATGCATTAAGAATGTTATGATTTCTTGTTAATCACATTAGTTTTATGGTATGGAGGTAGAGAGAGAAATGCCTGATATCAATTTGTCATTTGAGCATCGATCAAAATAAGGTTATGGGGAACTACGTTAAACGTTCGAAAATACGAATAAAAAATTAAACAAATAATGCACGTTTAATTTAATCCCTTAAAACGGTAAATTTTTTCCCCAAAAATGTTCCAAAACAAAGGCACATTTTTTTTAATGAATATAATTAAACATAATACTTAAGAGAATGAATGAATGCTTCTGTACCACAAATACGAGGTTCAAACCCCGGGCTGGGCAAGGTCAACTTAGCCTTTCATCCCTTCAGAGAGTCGATAGTTGAGTATTCCGCTTACTTGGGAACTTAACACTGGGGACTTTCTTTTCACATCAGACTGACCACCTGGCCGGAATATCTGCTCATGCACCTCAGGGCCGAAGGTTGCGTAAATTGAGATGGGCCCATTAGGTCTAGGCCTTCATAGACTGTAGCCCAACTGAGTTAAGTTAAATTAAGGGAAAGAGAGAAAAAAGAATTTTATTTTAATTTTCAATTTTACAGTTTTCACATTTTTTATTTTATAATTATGTGAAACGCAAAAAATCCTTAATTTTTGCTTTTTATAAGTACCCTTCCTTAATAATTCTCTTAGATTCATTCTCCATACTTTAATACCTTAAGGGATCAATTTTTTTGCCTAAAATGTTCCAAAAAAGGCACAATTTTTAAGTGCACATGACTTTGCTTTCCCTTCTCAACATCAGTCCTTCCATAGTTGGGTGTAATTTCTTTATTAATATGCCAGTAAAATTCGCTTTTTCGAAGTTTCTTCCACCTCTTTCCCCCTTCGGATGGGTCTATTTCCTTTCTTCTTAGCCCTGCGTTGCACGGGCTTTTTCGTGGCTATAATACTTGTCCCCATGGAATTTTCCCCTTTCTTTCTGGATGCCATCACTTCTGTATGTGTGTGTAGGCGCGAGATGTGAATGGGTTCTATATTTATGTCCTTAAAATTCAATTTTCCGAAATTTCTTCCACTTTTTTCCTCTGTCAGATAGGTTTCTTCTCCCTCCATTCAGCCCGGCGTTGTACGGGCTTTTCCAAGTATTAAACTCCTTTTTTTCCCCAGGGATAAGATCTTTTTTCAAATTTCTATTCTCGATTAATGATTTACGAAGCTAATCTACTTTCATTCACAAGAAAACAGACAATGTACGAATTTATTGTTAAATAATTAATTTAGTATGAATAATAGAAAATAATACTGCTTTAGGTTTTTTTTAAAGAAAAAAGTATTCATTTATATCATTTTTGTTAAGTAAGAAGATTTAAAATTTCTGGATGTTTGATTGTTTTAAAATTCAAAAGGTGAACAAATGTAGCTATCTTTTTATGAGGCTACCTTCTCACGAACCACTGAACGCAGAAACGCGTCGAAGGTACAAAAGATGGGAAATGAACCGTGGAATCCATTTTGACCATTTAAATTCCTAAATTGCAATTAGTTAAAATTATATTAATTAAATTAAATTAAAGAACGTGATTCGTCTGCATTGTTGTAATGATGCAGAGCCGGTTTGGCTAGTTTGGCTGAAAAACCGGTTTTCGAAACAACTGGGGGCTGCTGTAGCCCAGTGGTCAAGCAGCAGGTATGTCATGAGTTAGAGCCCAGTACCACTAAAGACCCGCCGTGTATGGCAGCGATGCTAAATCTGTCGAAAGCTGAAACGTCCTCCCGTTGGTGTGGTGTGGTAGTTAGGAGAGAGAGGTGCCAGTCACTTGACCATGATTCAAAATTACGTGGTCTGTTGCCAAAAGCCCTCGTGTAGCTGAACAGTGTGACGTTAATATTCAATCAATCAATGAGTTCAAAACAACTGACGTCATTATTATTATAACGACCACGTTACAACAATGTAGAGTCTAAACCTGTTTTCTAAGCCAACTTACGTCATTTTTATAACATTAATGTTGTCACAACAATGCAGACGAAAGTTCAGTTGAATGTTTTAATGTTTTTAATTAACATCTTTTGAACTAATTGCAATATTGAGACATAAATAATCAAAACTGTTTCCTCGGATTCTTCTTGATCTTTTGGCACCTTTCGCGAGTTTCTGCGTGGTGCAGTTCGTAAGAAGATAGACGCAAATAGAAACATACATGCGTTTGTTTTTACGTACGGATTTTAATGGTGTAGATAAAAATTAATGTTACATTAAACTTCCTATTGGAAGGAAGAGATAACAACATTTAGGAAAAACGCAGAGTAGAGTAATTATCTGCAGTGCCGGTCTATCCATTGACCACTTAGGGTGGGCGCCCAAGGGCCCGGGGCCCTGATAAACTGGACTTAACCAGATTTTCTGGTTATAAATTTTGGTCCTCCAGTGCCAAGGGGGCGTCCAGTGCCCGAAACGAGCTTAAATCGGCACTGATTATATGCTTACCCTATAACTGAATGTGTTAGAGCACAGGTCGCCAAAGTAGTGGTCCGGGAGAAAATTTCGCTACCCCCCAAAAAAAATTGTGGAATATACTCACTCATCACGTTAAGCAATGTTTCTAAGTGCATTGATTGTGTGTTCTTAGATCACAAATTTTTTATAAATATATTTAACACTTAAAATATCCTAATCGTGATCCACGGGATTATAATTAGTGGTCCAAGAGGTCAAAAAGTTTGTCAACCGCTGTCTTGGAGCAGCGGTTCTTAAACTGTGGACCCCTGGGGGTTCCACAATGCCTCTAAGATGTCCCAGAGTCTCTCATGTAACTTCAAGATTTCTCTCTTTTACAGACTCTGAAAGGCCTCGTGGAAAAATTGAAAGATGTGCTATACTAGACTAAATCACTAAATTGTTCCAAATGGAAAAACTCAACTAGAACTTTATTTTGGTCAAGAATATTAAGTCAAGGAAGGATGTTTAAAATCTTGGGGGGAAGGGGGGTCCACGACGTCACGCTGATACATAAAAGGGGTCGTGGCAATCGAAAGTTTCAGAACCGCTGCGTTAGAGTATAAGGCTCTTAAGCACCTTCCCTTAAATAAAAGGGGTTGGGCTGAAGAATTTTCATTCTTTAGTTCTAGAAGAAAACTAAAATTTGAGAAATACTAACGAATAAAATAATTAAAGCAATATTTTTACTGCATTTTCTATTGGCTGTTGAAGAAGTTTTATAACACGATTGATCAAAAGAACGTACGACTTACGTAAAAATCGATATTTTGAAATTATACTAGAAACAAGTAATATATATATATATATATATATAAACAATTTTAAAGTCAATTCTTACTTAGGTCAACAAATAAACATTTTATTTTATCTACTTTTTATTAATAGCTAAAATTAATACAAATATGTATATACATTGGACATTGGACTTTCTATTTTGTCACTATTAAGTGACAAAATAGAAAGCGATTTTCCTTGCACTTTTCCATTTTCCTTCCTATATAGGGTGTTGGACTATTCTTTGTTTATTTGTTACTATTTATTCATTAATTAAATTTTATTATTCTAATAAAATAGTGTAATAAAAAGAAATCACCTTCTCAGAAATTAGGTCATTCCAAGTGGGATTCCAATGCCACAACCTTTGGATTAGAAGTCTAACGCGTTATCCATTGTGCTACAGGGACACAACAAGCGAATTTCCTTCTTATATATGGTGTTGGACTATTATTTTCCTTTGTTACTATGTATTCATTAGTTCAATTTAATGAATGAATTAATATTTGAAAAAACTGTATTAACATCAAGTGTCATCCACTACAAGTTTTTAAAAAATGTATTTGAATTTGAATAGATGAACAGAAAGTATTTTATTAACGATTGAAAATTTGAACGAGTTACATATAGGGAGAGAGTGAACTAATAGTAGGAATTGTGAAAAACTAAACCTCGATTTTCTTAGCAAAAGTATTCGATTATTTAGAGCAACGATACTCAACCTACCGCCCACGGGCTGCATGCGGCCCACCAGGACTTTTTAAGTGGCCCGGTCATAGCCCAATATTCTGAGAAATTCTTTTATTAATGAAAGATTGGCGGGAAATTCTTTGTTAAGAAATCAAATATATCAATTTCGCTTTTTGCTGTCGAGTTCGTATGAGTGCGAATTGATATTTTTTTCTGAAAAGTTATAATAGAAAATAGTGAAGTAGTGACCACATTCTTTGAATGGAACTAATTTTTAACTATCTATCATATCTTGCAAGCGAAAAATATTCGAAGAAAATAGGATGTTTCTAGACGATTGGGGAGTTAACTTTTTTGTAGTGAAAAACAAGCATGGGTCCGTAATTGTTTGATTTGTCACAAAAGTGTTGTATTTAAGAAATACCAATGAATAGGAATTGTTCAATGACACTTTTCCTCAAATATCTCCTTCAAGAGATGATAAAAAGGCTTTTTTGAATAATCTTTACAACAGCAAGAAGTGTTTTGTCAGTGGTAATGTCACAGCGGTAACAAAGGCACCCTATGATATTTGTTATATTATTAGTAATTATATGGAAACCGTTTAATGATGCAGGAATTGTGAAGGAGCGGCTTTTAAATGCTTCTAATTTATAAAAATTTTGTGATAAAAATAAAAAATATATAAAAGTAATAATCAAAAAAAGCAAAGGAGTTTTAATATTTTGATAAATTTTCCGCATTTTAAAATTTTTATGTTATCTTGGTTTTAAAGCATTTCTCTCCACCCCTCCATTTAATCCTCATGTTGCAGCCTGCGTGAAAAAGCCGTTATAAATATGCGGCCCGCTTGAAGTAGCTAACATATGTATGCGGCCCGACAGAAAAAAAGGTTGAGTACCCCTGATTTAGAGTGTTTTCAACCATTACTTAAATGAAGTGCGTTTTGCTATACAACGGATCTATCCCTAAAATGTGAAGTGTGTCTCACGATAAAATTAATATTTAAAAAAAGAAAGCACATCTACACACATCAATTATTTAATATCCACTAGAGACCGTACTTTCACAATAGTTGAGCAGCTGGACGAATATTCAAATCATGAATCAAATATCATAAATGTCCAAATGTCAAGGTCACTTCAGCTGTAACATTAACTGTCGGCCAATTTTGTTTCATTATAATTCATTATTTAACATCAATTCATTTTATTGCAACATACACGAGTATATACAATATAAATGATTGATTTTTTTACTGTGTTTCTTAAATTCAGAAACAACATGAAGACCTTGATTATTATTGGTAGCAATATGTATTATACTTAATTACGGGTAGTTAATATATTTAAATGTAAAAAAATTAGTACGAGTAAATTCACAATTTATGCTAGAAAAGCTTTTTCAAAACTGCATTTGAGTTACTTGACAAGCATTTTTATCTAAATGAAACAAACTGAATTATACATTAAGGTAAAAAGCGACTCATACACTCACTTATCACGATATCTCCGGAACTATTGGATCTACAGACTTAAAATTTGGTAGGGGTGTTCCTTTTTTGGAGTAGAGATACGCTAAGAAAGGGTTTTGTGAAAATCGCACGCCGAGGGGGTGAAAGGAGTTAAGGGGTGTTATAGATAAACATTCCCCTTTTCGAATTATAAGACTTAGAGAATTGAAATTTGGTAAGTACATTCTTTTCACAGAGTAGAGATCCGCTACAAAAGTAGTTTCCAAAAATTGGAACCCAAGGGGCGTTGCGAAGGATTCAGGGACGTTATAGAAAAAAATTCCCGTTTTGGAGCTATTAGATTTGCAGGCTCAAAATTCGGTAGGCATATTACTTTCATGGAATGAATATCCATTACAAAAGAGTTTTTACGAATCTCGACCCTTAAAGGGGGATTGCGAGGGATTAAAGGACGCTACAAATAAATATTCCCATTTTGGAGCTATTAGACCTACAGACTTTTTTGAAATTTGGTAGGCATATTTCTTTCATGGAGTAGAATTTGACTAAGAATTGGTGTTGCGAAAATCAACCTTAAATTACGAGGGGTTAAGGGTCGTTATAAATAAAAAAAAATTGTGTTTTTTGAACTGTCAGACCCACATACTTGAAATTTGTTAAGCATGTTTCTTTAGTAGCACAGAGATCCGCTAAAAACAGGATTTTTCGAAAATCGACTTCTATTGTTGAGAGGTGAGTTACTGAAGTGTATTAATAAACATTTTCAAATTTTTTTCGAACATGTTTTTTGTTGTTTTTGAATTGAAATCCACTGAGAACAGGTTTATGGTCAATCGACTCTCAAAGGTGTCTGTCGGGTTTATTGGTAAAACAAAAAATTCCGTTTGGGGTCAATTAGATTTAGACTTGAAATTTGGCAAGTATATATATTTTATTGAGAAGAGATTCGCTATAAATGGGGTTTTTGCGAAAACCTACTATGGGGGAAGAAATAACGAGAGGAGCTCATTCGAACGTTTTGTGCTAGGACACTTGCATATCTATGATTTATATTTATATATAAGTAGTGTATATATATATATATATATATATATATATATATATATATATATATATCAGTATCAACTTATGCATGTGAAACTTGGTCCTTGTCTCGAACAGATGAGAACATAATAAGTATCTACGAAAGGAAGATTTTAAGATTTATTTTTGGAGGAATTCAGGAAAATGGAACATGGCGAAGAAGATCAAATTTAGAGCTTTATCAATCACATAAAGAATCTGACATTGTTAACTTCATCAAAATACAACGAATTAAATGGGAAGGTCACGTTGTCAGAATGGACGAAG
This sequence comes from Trichonephila clavipes, assembly GCA_019973935.1. Taxonomy (NCBI): domain Eukaryota; kingdom Metazoa; phylum Arthropoda; class Arachnida; order Araneae; family Nephilidae; genus Trichonephila; species Trichonephila clavipes. The sequence goes on from BMAU01014077.1 coordinate 429,258, forward strand.
ACCGCATCACTAAAAAATTCTTCAGTGCACAACCAATTGGCACACGAAGAAAGGGCAGACCATATCTTAGATGGATTGTTGGCCTTGAAAAAGATCTTCTAGTTTTGAGAACTAAGAATTGGAGAACACTAGCATGAAGAAAGCTAGCATTAGGGAAAAGGCTTTTTGAGAAGGCGAAGGGCCACCCTGTACTGTCGAGTCACTGAGGAAGGAAAGAAGCAGTATATATTCATGCAGCATCATGAAATACTCAACGAAGCAGGCGGGTAACGGCTAGTAGATTTATAAAAACTTATTACTTATAAACAAATTTTATTTTATTGAGTAATTAAAATTATGAAATATAGAATTATCAATTAGGAAATATAATTATAAGATTAAAAATCTCGTCATTAAATTATGTTCTTTATTTATAGTATTATTGCGGAACGTTTTCTGCTCTAATCTGTTAAATTAAGTTTCGTGCATGTAAAATTGAAAGCCTGAATTTTAAAATTTAAATTAATGTTATATGCATTAAATATTAATTATGAACTAATATATCAGAAATAAGATGTAAATTCTAAAAAATAGTGGTTGTATGATTCTTGGTGTTTTTCCACACGGAAAAGAGCTAAATTAGAAATAGAAGTCATTCTGTTTTTCACATTTTTTACTCTGCATATCAGAATGTTTTGTTATTTTCTGCAAAATTTTCAAGAACAAATTTCTATGACTTTAATAGATATTTATAATGAATCATAAAGCATATTATGCTAACGAGGTGTTAATTATAAAAAAATTTAATAAGTCTAGTAAATAGCCAATAGGATGTATCCAATGGCATGTACAAGGGGGGAGAGTTTGGGGATGTAACGTTGGGACCCCAATGTTTGCTTAATTCTTGGTTAGCGAGAGGATCACACAACTTTGGTCAACTATCATTTTATTTACAAATTAAATTAGAAATTTACACCATTCTTATGGTATCTATTCTTTATGTTCCGCATCCTTTCGCCGGAGAAATTATCGTCCAGATCACAGTTCTATGATCTTTCCTATCTCTCGTACCATGCCACTCACAGAATGTAGCAAGCCTGTCTCTCTTATCGTGGAAATCCAATAGCTGGTGCGGCTGCCCCGCATCCTCTTTCGTTCGTGCCGCCGACGAACCGATCGCAGTTGATCCCAGTCCCCTTCCGAACCATCTCTTTAAACCCCTTGGAAGGGCTTTGTTCCCACCCCCCAAAAATTTCTGATTGCTGAGGGTCAAGGATCTGCACTCGGATTCCTCTGTTTTGGTCCCAACTACCATTAGTTCCTCCGGGACAAAAGTCTGTCTCCACCGAGATTATCTCTGTCGCAGCACATCGTAAAGCATATGGAGGGTCTACAAATCGACCTGTCACTTCTACTCTGGGAGTACACTCCTTGGTATTTCCTCATCACAAAAGCACTCTTTCCATACAAGTGCATCATGGCCAATAGGGAACAAAAGTTTGTCAAATAGGCGTGTTCCTTCTAAAGATCGGTGCGAAGGAAGGCCATTATGGTGAATCTATTCTTCCATGGGTGTTTGAGATGAAAAACAGTGGTGTTCCGTAGTGAAGTGTCTTGGCGACGAAATGCCCCCACTTGTACGAATATTTGGCTGTATTAATTTATTATTGTAAATGAATGCAGTCCATTTGGCCAGCCAGTTTTGACTGTATTCATTTATAAGACCTTACGCTGACGCAAACAATACGCTGCTGACGCTATTCAATAAACATACATTAAAAATTCATTACATTCCTTTTGCTCATGAACTTATTTGAGTTTATTAGTACGACTCCGAAAAAGCGGTAACAGTAAACAGTTCAAGAGTAGGCTCAACGTCTGTTCCAACCCTCAGGGCATGAGAGAAGAATCTGTAGTCCCCTTTGAGGATTACAATAACCCATCTAGCTATTCTGTTCACCTCTGAGCATCAAAAATGACAAGAGGGGTAGTAATCGTCCATCCAACGAGGCGACGCTACAAGGGCTCAAGACCTCCTCCCCCATAGACTAAAAGATTTTTAATATTATGCAGAAAGACTTTTGAGAACCCCCCTGGGTTCCACCCTGGACACCAAGATTAATTTGAGGCAAAGAATGACCAAAAGCCATTTGTATAATAATAACTTATATTTATTCACTTGATTCAAATATTAGAAACTCTAATTTACATATAGTATTTCTATGTTAAGTCAAACAAAATGGATTTACCTTTAATATTAAATTAAATTTCGAAATATGAAATTAATCAATAATTACGCGTAAGATCAATAAGGTCTACCGAAAAAGGAGGTCCAACAAATACATGCAACTCGAATTATTAGCTTTTATTAACTTAAACTAATTTTATTAAACTAACGCTTGTTTTAAGCGATAATAAACTATAGTATATCACCTGGTAATACTTTGATATCTCCACAGGTATATTAACTTTTAAGATTCCTTCGCAGTAATGCTTCACTATCGTAATCCAATTGAATCCTCTAAACGTTGACTCTACTGCTGCTGGCTCAATAGCCTTCATTTTTGCTAGCTTACAACGCTCTACTTAAATACCCTATCTACTTTGCATATCCCGTTCTCCTCTTAGAGTTGATTGGAAATATACGCGAATTTATAAAACCCCAAAAGGCGCCTAAGAATATTAATGGAAAGGTTCCTTACAGATTCGTCACAGACTATTACTCATCTCTTTCGTCTACGTGTTTTTAAAATAACCCCAATATGAACAGAGATGTCAGGGATGTGGCTCAGGGCCTCGGCCACAATGGAAGCCTCATCTTGCTTTCGACTCAGCCTTAATAGGATCATGATTGGAATAATTTCAACTGTCAAATGTTATTTCCAGAAAATTCTCCAAAAAATTGGGAATTTCGGACGATATGCCAACTGGCTACATGTGATGACCATCGACTATGTTTAGGCTTAGGCCTATCACCATACATCATCATTACTCATTCAGTCAAAAGGCGGCAATAAGTCGAGCGGTTTGTACGATTTATCGTACTTTTTAAGTAGTACACATGTATCTGTTTCGGGTTATTGTTTGTACGAGTATTTGACAATGTATGCTACCTATTGTCTGCTTTAATGGGTCATAAACGAAGCCTACATTTGTGTAGGGTCTTAGAGCCTACTTTTGCGTGGGTGCCCTGGGTCTACTTTTATTTACACAGAATAAAATAATTAACATTATTTTATTAACATTATGCTTGAAGGATGATTTTTAAATCTCTAAGCACTCTAAAAACTTTCAATAAACTTCTACAACACAAATTATGTTGACCCTTTAAGGTATCCGACTACGTTCGGAACCGTGATTTTGCAAAAGCGTATAAATCAGCGTTTCTCAAATGAGGCGCGAGCATATCGAAAGTAAAAAATTTAAAAAATAATTAATTTAATGGGATGAATTAAAACAAAATACTTTCAGACATAATAAAAATGCCCTTTTACACTGATATAATTTATATATATCAACTGGCGATATTACGTCATCAAAAATAAAAACTTCTTCAATACCTAATTAGCTACCTTTGATCCTATAACCAAATAAAAAAAACTTTTATTTGATTTGCTGTAATCCCATGTTGTGAGATTTTTTAATACGTTTTCTTTTTAAACCTCAAATACTACTCTTTCAGAGAAAAAACCCGAGATCCAGAACTGAAAAAATTTAGGAAGATAAAAAATTCATCACTGCTATTATTTTTGAAATACTGTACATTATAGCTGTAAGCAGCAGGATTTGTTTGCTCAACATCTGTGTGACCTTCTAAGTTATTGGTACTGTTAGTTATGGCCCCTCTCTTATGTGTTTGTTTCTCATTTAGGGAAACTATACATATTGTATTTCTGTGTGCGTAGAGGGGGTTCCATGTAAAAGAGTTTTACGATATTTCAAAAATAACAGAGAGCAATTTGAAGGATTACTTGGCCAAGATTTATTTTTATGAGTACTTTCAAACATGCAAAGCATAATGAAAAACGTTTTACACAATTTTTTAGCATTAGCATCCATATTATTATATTGAATACACTTTTAACCCGGAAGTGGTCACGCGGAGCACACAGATCACGAAATCGTTAATTCTGACAAAACTGTTTATTTCTTACAAAAGAAAAATTTAAAAGTCCTTGAAAGTAGGTAAGTACACTTTCTCTTAAGTAAATTATTCACTGGAATCATGATTTATATCGTGTATAATAAAAATAATTATAAAAAAAGGATTAGGGTGATTCAACCACCCCGCGAGACCATTAACGTGTGTGTCTGCTCCCGGGATAAAATATTTTGAAGTCTTCTCGCTTTAAATATTAAAATTAACATAATTATTCTTTATCGGAGTTTTATATTGTTCTTCATTATTTAACGTTAATTTTTAATGCTCATTCTGTGAGGCTTAAAAAATTACGGTTCGCTTAAAACTAATATAATATGAGCATTCATTTTAAAATATCATTTTACATTTTCGTAAGCATTGTCGCGCATTTGGGTGTACTCTCATGACAATTCAGCAGTTATGTCAAGAATGCTTTAGTATTTTAAAAAATTAACGTGCGAAGAGCGGGTAATTCAGACAGTACACTTTTAATGTATCAGTGCTGCACAGAGTATTCTATAACTAATTTATTGATACTAAATTAAGAGCAAGTTGAATAAGTATTAGCGACTTCCATGGGCTTGTCTCACTGAGGAAAGTTTTTCAAAGAAAGGTTTACGATTAGAAATTGACACTCTGAGTACTTTTTCTATATTTGGCTGAGATCTATATTTTGTCTTCAAAACAGACACCCCATTTTGCAATCTGCTCCAATTTAAAAATTCGAGAAAGAAAAATAAATTATGTATTACTTAAAAGTAACATATAAAATTTTTAATACACTTCTCTTATTAATTTGTACGGTTTATAATTAAGATCATATTGTAGCTTTAGCGTCAAAAAGTGCATTATTATTGTATTCAATACATTATTATTATATGAGATGTGCGCGATAAAAAATATGATTGAAAAGTGCATCCCAATATTGAAAATTTGAGAAGCACCGATAAAAATGGATACTATTTATGATATTTAGTGTTACTTAGAGTAGAAAAAGTATATAAAATTGTTTTAAGAATATTATAACAATAAAAATTTATTTAAAAACAATATTTTGACAAAAAATTAACATAGAATGAACAATTTTTCAAAACATTCTCCTTTTATGAAAAATTATTCTATTATAATAATATTTTGGCTGTATATAACTAAGACATCTGTACAGAAGCCGTACTAGAATTTTTGAAATATATATCTTAGAAGTGGATTTATGCATATATTTTACTACAACAGAGAGGAGAAATTTTAAGAAAAAAACGCCGATAATTATTTCAATTGATGGCAACTCTGAAAATAATGTGAATTTTTCAAAAATTCTAGTTCAGACTCTATGGAGAAGTCTTTACTTTATACAGAGTGTTTTTTTTTTCAGGTATAGAAGTTTAAGTTGGCATTACTTTCCAAGATGGCGACCCATTTTACAGTGATTTTCAAGTGATTTATTCTCAGTTTGGTTTGGTAATTCATCATGAATAGACTCACGCCTGAACAACGCTTTCAAATTGTGCAATTTTATTTCGAAAATAATGGTCGATTTTCATAAGCGAATTTTGTTTTGCAATGAAGTGCACATCTGGTTGAATGGCTACGTTAACAAACAGAACTGCCGCATTTGGAGTGAAGCTAATCCACAAGTGTATGTCGAAAAACCGTTACATCCAGAAAAACTGACTGTTTGGTGCGCTTTATGGGCTGGTGGAATCCTTCTTCAAAAACGATGAAGGCCACAACGTTACAGTCAATGGTGATCGGTATAGAGCCATGATTACTAACTTTTTCATTCCTGAATTGAACAATCATGATGTCCAGGAGCTGTGGTTCCAACAAGACGGCGCAATATGTCACACAGCTCGTGCCACAATCGATTTATTGAAAGACACGTTTGATGACCGCCTAATTTCACGTTTTGGACCTGTGAATTGGCCTCCAAGATCTTGTGATTTAACACCGCTAGACTATTTTTTGTGGGGCTATGTAAAGTCATTGGTCTATGCGGATAAGCCACAAACGCTTGACCATTTGGAAGACAACATTCGCCGTGTTTTTGCCGATATACGGCCACAAATGTTGGAAAAAGTCATCGAAAATTGGACGTCCAGATTGCACTACATCCGAGCCAGCCGTGGCAGTCCTATGCCAGAAATCATATTTAAAACGTAATGCCACAAGATTATCTTTCGAATAAAAAAAATTATGTCAATCGAATAATACATCGTTGTTTTATTGCAATTTAAAGTTCTATACCTCTCAAAAAACACCCTTTATAAGCAAAATGTTATTATTATAGAAGCATTTTTTATAAAAGGAGAACATTTTGAAAAAATGTTATTCTAAGTTCATTTTTTGCCAAAATAGTGTTTTTAAATCATTTGTTTTTGTCTTGATGTCCTTAAAACAATTTTATACATGTATTCTAATCTAAGTGACACTAAATATCATGAAAATTATCCATTTATGCGCTTTTTTAAAATCTAGGTTCTGAACGTAGTCGGATACCTTAACGGGCACAAAGCTAAAATAGACTATTCTGTGGTAACATACTTGATAAATGTAATGTTCTCATCCTCTATAAATATTATTTAGTCACAAAAAATATCTAATCAGGGGTTTTATTCCTGGAGGGTTACTAGACGTTATAGCCACTGCGCATTTACGACATTTAACTTACTTTTCAGGACAGAAAAAATGAATCATTTTGCAATAAACTTTTTTATGAAAAATTAACGTTTATGCTAATAGCTATTTCAATAACAATTAAATACAAAATGGAAGTACAATAAGATAATAGTAGAACAATTGTACAACATAAAGTACTTACTTAGAATATACATAAAGAATACCTAGAATATACATTGAAATTGGAAAAAATCCACAGTTTACGTTTTAATTTTAGTATAAAAAGTTAGAAATAGAGTAATATATTTTTGAGCATTTAAATTAGCCATTTCACAAATTTGATGAGCTATTTACTGCGAAACTTTATATTATGCAAACGTTTTCTCGAGCAGAAAAGCAATAATGAAAGATTTTCGAACCCGAGAATCTTGTACCGCATATTGTAAACAAAGTTTGTTTTTATTTCCGATCCCCAACATCCTCAGAGGTGATTCTAAGTGCTCTCTCTCTCGAAGAGGAGGAGCGAAATTTTCAAGGTCATTTTTCTGTTCTGTGTGGGCAGTAGATAGAGCGTCTATCATGTATAAAAGCTTTCCTAAAACCTAAATAAAACCTTTTTCTTTTAATTGCGCATTTGCTTAGTTCATTCAGATGAGAGAAAAGTATACTCAGGACTCGTCGAAATTTTTTTTCAAAGATCAGAAATTTTTTATTTATAGTAATCAAAATACAATTGGTAGATTTACACCGAGAAAAACTGTTTTTAACTCCCCATCAGAGGACATGAAATGCAAAAAAAGTTATCGTGCTGCAATCCGTATTAATATTTATGCGTTTTAGCTTCAATTAACGCATATGGATAAACTAAATATCCAACACCCGCTAGGAGAAAAATTTTTTTAATATGTGGCTGGACCTATTAGCCACTGCCCGCTAAAGGGTTAAGATGATAAAATAAATAAAAAAGAACCTTTCTCGTAATCCATAACACAAACACTAGCGTCTAATAAAAATATTAATTAAAATGAAATAATTAAAACGTAATTAATATTTTAAGTGAGAGGCTGAAGTTTCAATTATTCAGAAGATAATAATTAAAATGATGTAATGCACATTTATTTTTGCTTATGTGTATTACATTTGCAATAAGTTATTTGAAAAATGACTTCTTGAAGAAGTTTTACGTAGTGAATTTGTACTTGTATTATACAAATAATCTTTGCTGGAATAAAGTTTCAAAAAAAATCATGGTTCTGTAATTACTAATTCTCCGGATTCCACCACTAAACTATAACGATCCCAAATCCGTATGAAGACATGTAAATATTTAGAACATTTAAATATGGAAATTTTAACATTGATCACTCTGAAAAATAATACTCAATAACTACTTTTTAACTAGCCGGCTGGGTGGCGTGGTTGATTTGTTGCTGGCCTTCTACACCCAAGGTTGCGGGTTCGACCCCGGCCCAAGTCAGTGGATTTTCATGATGCAGAAAATCGACAGCGTCCATGTTTGATTATACGGCTTGTAAAAAATCCCTAAAGTGTCTTACGCTTGGGTGATCTCGGCAAAATTAAGTTCCTAAGTATGGTTTCGCATCGTCAGAGCTCAGGTGTCTCCCTCTGGGGAGGAAACTGGATGTCAAAATTACTTGCAGTTATTAGTATTCCACCTGCATGGTGCCGTACTAAAAGGAGATACCAGCTCCCGGAAAATGTACTAAGTCTGCAATGGTAAAACACCAAACTGCAGTCCATTAGAAATTTAAAAAAACTATTTTTTACCTACACACGGAACAAACATTCCTTCATGAAAAAGGGTTAAGAAGTTCAGTTCATTCAGGGAAAATTAAATTCTCTCTTTCCACCCTTAAGTCCCTTGAATTTTTATAAAATCAATTTATTATTATTTTATTACATTACAAAAGATTATTTATTTAACGCTTTATTTCATTTGAGATCTATTGTTGATCTTTGATGAAATTTACAATTTGAAGGAAATCATTTACGAACGAACGTTACTGTATTATGTTATAATATTTTGATACTATAACTATGAGGTAATTCTATGTAAAAAAATGTATTTATTTTTTTGAAAAATTCGCATAATTTTCAGAGTTACCATCAATTGAAATAATTATTGGCATTTTTTTTCTTAAATTTTCTCCCCTCTGTTGTCGTAAAATATGAATAAATCCACTTCTAAGTTATATATTTCAAAAATTCTAGTTGAACCTCTGTAGAGAGGTCTGAGCTATATACAGGCAAAATATTATTATAATAGAAGCATTTTTCACAAAAGGAGAACATTTTGAAAAAAGGTTATTCTAAGTTAATTTTTTACCGAAATATTGTACTTAAATAATTTTTTTTGTCAAAATGTCCTTAAAACAATTTTATGCATGTATTCTAATCTAAGTGACACTAAATATCATGGAAACTATCCATTTATGCGCTTTTGCAAAATCACGGTTCCGAACGTAGTCGGATACCTTAACGTATTACACTTCCAGATATAAATTATTTACACTATTTTAAGCGTTCATTACACAAAATTTGTAGCAATATGTTACTTTTGTTGAACAGAGATCAGCTTAAGAAGGTGTTTTCAAAAATCGACTGACAAGAGAGTTACGGAAAGTTGTAAATAAATGAAAATCCCTTTTATCAACTATTAGATCTACAAACTTAAAATTTAACGAATATTCTTTTTTGTGTTCAGCTGAGATATGCAAAAAGCTTTTTTTGTGTGTTTGTTTAATTTGCCATCTACGTAACATTAACTCATTAAAAACTTCTTTATCCTTCAATCTGGATGGTTTAATTTTTCAATTTACCCGTGCTAAGAACGGGTATACCATCTAGTTAAAAATAATTCTGGATTCTGAAACGATAAAATATCCAGCCATTTTAAATATCACAAAAACGTTTATTCCTCAAAACCGAACCAAAACTCAAAACCAAAACCAAACTAACAATTGCCAAAATACAGAAACTAAGTTTTTGCTTTACATTTACATTAGGTTACAGTGAATACGCACAAGAATAGGTGCCATGAATTAGTTCAAAAAGAAACTCTGAAGACATGGCAAAAATACAAGTCTCAGTCCCTGACCCGATTCAACTCCACTGATGTCGAACATGGGATTCCTGTCTATAGTACCTGGGGTACCTGTAGCCCTAACATTACTAAATAAACTGTTGCAGTTTGGGAACATATGCTACCTCTACGGCTTCTGCCTCTTTGCTAAAACACTAAACAAAAGTATCTTGCATAGTATTGAGATATTTGAAAGTAAAACTAATTTACATTTTAGGCTATGATAGTTTACTTGGTTGAATGTAAAGTGACCAACCGTTCTCCTTTAGGGAGGACAGTCCTCCTTTTATAGGTTCTGTCCTTCCTCGAAAAGTGTCCTCCTACTTGTCCACCTTTTCAATATTTTAAAACTAATCTGTTAATCTTCATTCAGAGATGAGAATTAAACATGTTTCCAATATGTCGAAGAATGGTCTGAAACAAATATCACAGGAAATAACAGTTTCCAATGGTGTTTTTTGACTTCATCGCAAGTAAATTGGGCAGATATAGAAAATTGTGTTGAGATTTTATCGAAAGAAAAATGCTTGATACTAAATTAAATTATTTCAATTCTAATAAATCGGATCAATTGGTAAATCAGCATGCTAAAACTGAAAAAAGATGGGTAGAAATAAGTGTTCAAAAATGAATGCTTTCCATATGATAATTTAGTTATTCTTGTTGAATTTACATTGTGGTGACCTGAAATTAATGCAGAAATTGAAAGAGTTTTTCAGTTGGTAATGCTTTTTGGACAAGTGAGAAATCAAGATTGAATGTTAATACTTTAGCTGTAATACTTATTGTAAAGCTCTCTCTCAATACAGAGGTTATTTTTTGATCCGATGTATTAGAAAATGATATATTGACAAAAAAAAGTATTCAATGGGAAAATACTCGTTTAAGTAAATAATTAAAAGGAATGCAAGCGTAATTAGCGTATTTTTATTTGAATTAATAAAATGTTTCATATATTTACGTTGTAACTTTTTCTGAAATTTTTCGCGCGCGTCCTCCTTTTCATTGTAAAAAAACTGGTCAACTTATTGAATGTCTTTGAAATTCAAGGAGGATCTACACAAATGTGACCAGATTTTTTCGGTAAAGCCTAAATTTTATTTTGGAACTTTCTAATAAACACATTACATTTTTTTCCAATGAGAAACAGTTAATATAAATATGTAAATCTTCAATAGCACAAATTCAAAGAGATCATGCAAACATAGAAATTAGCAATACAAATCCATAGTCACAGTATCGCATGTAATACGCAGTCGATGTTTAATTCGAACACTCCTCTTCATTTGCTTTGAAAAAAGGCTGAGAAGCCATTCTAGAAGATTTTAGAAATATCTCTTCAAAAAATCATTCTAGACTTCTAAATTTGTATCTCGGGACATCGATTTTTGTCGCTCTGGTCGTTCTTACGTATTCAGCAGTATTGACAGGAATATTAAGATTACCAGTTTTTTTACAATGAAAAAGAGAACGAAGAATTTAAGGAAATGCTACAAAGTAAATATATGAAACATTTTATAAATTCAAACAAAAATACTCTAATTATGCTTACATCCCTTTTAACTATTTACTTAAACAAGTATTTTCTCCTTGAATGATTTCTTTTGTTTGCCAATATATTATTTTGTAATACATCGGAAATTTCAGAGCAAAAAATATCCTTCATCCTTACTGTAAGTACTGCAGCTAAAATATCGACATTCACAATCTTGATTTCTCCCTTTTCCCAAAATTACCAACTGAAAAGACTCTTTCAACTGGTGTATTTTAGTTCCAGGGCAGCACAACGTAAATTAAAAAAGAATAACTAAATGTTCATATGGAATGTGTTCACTTTTGAAATGGTTAATTAATTCCACCCATCTTTTATCAATTTCAGCATGTTGATTTTCCCCTTGTTTCAATTTATTATAATTTAAATTAACATCCAGTCTTTTCCAATTTCTTCAAACAGACCATTGTCAAAGGTTTTTATAGGCATTTCTTTTGATAAAAAGTCAACGCAGTTTTCTATAACTGGCCAATTTACTTGTGATGAAACACCATTGAAGACTGTAATTTCCTGTGTTATTTATTTCAGGCTATTCTTCAACATATTGGAAACATGTTCTGAATACAGAGATTAACAGATCAGTTTTAAAATATTGAAAAAGAGGACAGGTAGGAGGACACTTTTCGAGGAAGGACAGAACCTATAAAAGGAGGACGTTTGGTCCTCTTAGGAATGTTCTCTTTTTGCCTCCAAGCTCTTTTTCCGGCCACACCTTCAGCAGGAAAGAAAACAGTCTAAACATTCAGTAATAAGAATGTTTACTTTTTGATACTTTTCATCTATCACGGCCTTTCTGTAAGAACTACTGGTTCTCAAATTATAGTACGTATACATTTAAATGTATGCGAAATATACCAAACTCTTTTTTTTTACGCGGTCTTTTTTTACACGATTTTAAAATAACACAGTATACGAATTGAACGAAGGCTTTTTTTTACACGAATTTTTTGTTCTAACCCGAATTAAAAAAAATTGGGTCTCTTACCCATTGGGTGAGGATGATTTGAACGAGTTTATGACAGTTTATGAAAATAAAGAAGTCGATACTGGCGAAGTTGAAGGTGAAGTTCAGCTATTAGCAACTGATTTAATTCGCAAGGGCTTGGAATTTGCTACAAGTATGGAGCAACATTTTCAGCCTTTCACCCCTTCAGCGGGTCTATAAATGAGTGCCTAGCTTGCCTAGGAACTAAACACTGGGAGTTTCGCGTCAGACTGACCACCTGATTGGTACATCTGCTTGTAATTGGTCTATCCTAATCCTCTTGGGTAAAAACTCTTTTTATCTACGATTTCAGTTGAAAAATGCTTTCCATAGAGAGGACTTAGTTTTATGTAAATAAGAGCTCCTATTTAAGTGCTGGTCGTGGAAAAAGCGGGATGGTGGTTGAGAAAATTGAGATAGACGGAAGCAGATAGCGTTAGCGACCGGTGCTCGTATAGTTAATTCAAGAAGGAACAATTAATCAAGTGTTGAAGTAAGAGCACTCAGGATAATAGATAAGTGCTCTTATTTCCATTATTTTTAATTTAGTAAGTTTGAGTGCTTCTTGGATTTAATGATTTAAGTACATTCTCAGTTAAGTTGATTGCGTCTATTAAGTGATATAGGCAATAAAATTGTTTAGATTGAAAAATGGCTGATCTTTATTTGAACCCTCCAACACCTGCGGTTAATGGACCGTGCCAGGCTCATGCACAGCAGCACCCATTAGGATTTCTGATTTCCCAGTTGTTTCCATTCCCGGGAATGTAATTGTCATTCTCGGGATTCGCGGGTTTCAAAAAATTTTTAGCACAAGTTATTTTTAAATAAATATATTAATAGTTGTATAAAATAAGAAAACTATAAATTCCAAAATTAATACTTATTTATATATAATGAGCCAAAAAATACAAAAATATATAGTAAATTGATTATTCATTTTTAAAATAGGATTTCAGAAAGCATAAGCGATTTATACTTTCATCTCTTAGCCTAGTTCTAAGCATTGTGACGAACAATCCGGCAGCAGAAAATGATCTCTCGGCTTCAACTGACGTTGGAGGACTTGTTTTTAAAGCCTCACATAGTTTTATAATGCTTAGTGAGGGATTTTCAGTCTTGAACAACTGCATCTCTAAGTTCATGATTTTGTTGAAACTAGCACTTTTTTTGGTTGAACAATATAAAACTTTTGTTTTAGAGAAAATTGCTTTCTCCAATTTTTCATCCTATGTCAGAGGTTTTTCTTTCAAAATCTCTATGCTCTCTTCATCTGAGTGCGAAGAGTTGGATACTGATTGCTCTTCTTCGCAGAAAAGCCTTGTACTTATATCTCTCTCTCTCTCCTTCATTTGGGCTTGTCTAACCAAACAATTTTTATCAGGCAATCGCGAAATATCGACAGTAACTGCAGCTGCTTCGTATTTTCTCCCAAAATTCAGGTATTCCTTTAATCCTGTTAAATTAACGTTGCGTCTCTCATTAATTCTTTGGATTAGAGTATTTCTTATTTTTCGTAAATTCTGAATTTTGTTCATTCAATTATCCAATAACGAAAGAAAATACACCTTCTGAAGTTGGCAAAGTTTCATTTCGACTGCATAATTTTTCCAAGCTAATTTTTACTGGCTTTAAGCCTGCTACGATTGTAGTTACTGTTTCAAACTCTACATTGGGCAACATTTGTTCTTCTTTAATGTCAATCAATGCTTTTAAAATTACTGACTTTATTTCTAAAAATCTTTCAAGCATTGCTAACAAACTATTCCAGCCTGTTTTGGTATCTAAGCAAACCATCTTTTCATCAAACCATCAATTCCTTCAAAGCCTTGGCCCTCATGGGCTATTGCGCCACTGAGTTAAGTTTATGAAACAACATTTTATTACTTATGATACTGACATAGAATGTGTATTAATATTTTTGCGTAATCTTGTGTTGCAGGATTAACGAAATTCTGCATTTGAATCAAAACTAACAGTTGTGCTAAACATATCTGACACATCTACTGATGACAGCATTTTTTATTTCAATTTATAATAAATGTGTACGCTTGTTATCAAGTAGAGATGAACAGCTGTTATTTAGTAGTTTTGTTCCCGATTTCAATTTGAATGTTTGCATTTTGTATGTACTTATATAGAATGAATTTCCATTATATACTAATTTTAATTTTTTTTTTTTTTTTTTGCATCAAAAATGATTTTTTTTTTATGAAAAAGAAACATTAATTCCGTTATTGCTCTTTTTGTACGATTTTTTGGGATAAAATTAAGAAATTTTTCATCTTACACGATTTTTTTCAATCCCTACTCTTTTAGTTCACTCTCTCTGTATTTTTTATTTTTATTTATCTTGTTCAAATTTCCAATCGTTAATAAAATAATTTCTATTCATCCAATCAAGTTCAAATAAATTTTTTAAACTTGTAGTGGATGACACTTGATGTTAGTACATTTTTTTCAAATATTAACTAATTAAATTTAACTAAATTAATTACTGGTTTTTAACGCCATCTTAGATTCGTCTCTATCGTTGTAACAATGTAACTGTTAAAACAAAGACAAAAGTTGGCGTCGAAAACCTGTTTGTCACCCAAACTAGCCAAACCGGGTTTGCTTTACTACAACAATGCAGACAAATCATGATCTTTTTTTCAATTCGTACTATTAGTTCACTCTCTCCCTGTATATATATATATATATATATATATATATATATATATATATATATATAAAAATCTTCTGTGCGTGTGTTTGTCACTAGGGTTTCTGATTTCCCGGGTTTTTCCATTCCCGGGAATGTCCGGGAAATCCCGGGAATGCAATTGTCATTCCCGGGAATACATCAAAATTTCAAAAAAATTAAAAAAAAACAAGTTATTTTTAAATAAAATCAATAATAATTATATAAAAATAACGATACATATAAACTCCAAAAGTAATACTTATTTATATAATGACTAAAAATACAAGAAATATACAATAAATTCATTATTCATTTTTAAAATAAGATTTCAAAAAGCATAAGCAATTAATACTTTTATCACTCAACCTAGTTCTAAGCTTTGTAACGAACAGTCCAGCAGCAGAAAATGCTCTCTCGGCTTCAACTGACGTTGGAAGAATTGTTTTTAAAGCATCACAAAGTTTTATAATGTTTGGTGATGGATTTTCAGTCGAGTCGAACAACTGCATCTCTTGTTTCATGATTTTGTTGAAACTGGTACTTTTTTTGGTTGAACAATATAAAACTTTTGTTTTAGAGTAAATTGCTTTCTCTAATTTTTCGTCTAATGCCAGAGGTTTTTCTTTCAAAATCTCTATGCTCTCTTCTTCTGAGTGTGAAAAGTTGGATATTGATTCCTCTTCTTCGCAGAAAAGCCTTGTCCCTATCATTTGGGCTTGTCTAACCAAACAATTTTTACCAGGCAATCGCGAAATATCGCCAGTAACTGCAGCTGCTTCGTATTTTCTCCCAAAATTCAGGTATTGCATTAATCCTATTAAATTAACGTTGCGTCTCTCATTAATTCTTTGGATTAGAGAATATTTCATATTTTTTGCAAATTCTGAATTTTGTTCGTTCAATTCTCCAATGACGAAAGAAAATACACCTTCTGCAGTTAGCAAAGTTGCCTTTCGACTGCATAATTTTTCTAAGCCAATTTTTACTGGCTTTAAGCCTTTTACAATTGTAGTCACAGTTTCAAACTCTACATTGACCCTCATTTGTTCTTCTTTAATGTAATGTCAATTAATTCTTTTGAAATTGCTGACTTCATTTCTAAAAATATTTCAAGCACTGCCAACAAACTATTCCAGCGTGTTTTGGTATCCAAACAAACCATCTTTTCACAGCCAAACTCTTTTTTAACATATTTTTGTAAAATATCATTCTTTATAGGGGACTTTCTGAATAATTTTACTACATTTCTTATCTTTTTTATAGTTTCATTTATGTTAGTTATGGAATTTTTTCTGCATAAGTGACATGAAACAAAGCATCTATTCCTACACCGCTTTCAAATTCTAAATCTTCTGCAAGCTCTTCACTTTCACCATTGTCTTCTTCATGCGATTTATCTTCTACTTCAACAGTGTTTTCTACCAAATCTATTTGTTTATTATAAAGCACATAGCCCACGGCTAGATGTATGGCGTGTGCATAGCACAGGTGATACTCACAACTCATTATTTTTCCGAACTTAACCATCATAGTAGCACCATCAGTAACACACGCAACTATGTGCTTTTCTGTTGTGATTCCGAATTCCTGTAGTTTAGTCTCAACCGCTTTAACACAATTTTCTGCTGAAAAGGATCCACTAATTCTTAGCATTCCTAAATTAAAGATTTCACCCTCATTGAAGCGAACGTTTATGTTCAAATATCGTCTATTTTTAAGCGATGCAAACTCATCGAGCGTCAAGCTACAACGAAGTCCTGCGTTTAACTTTGATGAAATTTCATTAGTAACCCGAGCTTTAATCACATTATATTGTTTATATACAAGCTTCATAACATCACTAGGGTTTGGAGGAAAGGAATAACCTTTATCATGTAAGGACTTCCTAATAAAGTTACTTTTTGTTATTGCATTTACCGTGAATCCATCTGCACAAACAAGTTTACTTGCAATTTCCTCTAGTGTTTCTTTTTTTTCTTTAAGAAAATGTGATAATAAGGGTTTCTTTTGTTCAGAAGTAATTCTTATATCATTATCACTATCAATTTTTTTCTTAGTAATTTCAGTATTTTGTGATCCTGACGAAACGGATTGAGTTGCTTTCGATATATTATGCTGAATTTGTAAATGCCGAAGCAAACCACTTGTAGACCAACCTCTACACTTCAAAATATTGCTACATTTCATGCATTTTGCACTTTCTTCATTTTTATTTTTTATGAAATACTGCCAAACAAAGGACTTCGTAATTGAGACAGACATATTTCAAATGGTTATGTTTAATTTTTATATCTGAAAGAAATATATAAATTGTAAGAAAAATAAGTAGATCTCAAATATTTGGATGTGTTATTAACAGAACAATTAATTAATACAATATAATTTTTATGTTCAGAACAAAACTTGAAACAATATTTTTCGTTTCGGTTCTATTATATATATATGCAGTCATACCACCATTTTACAAATCTTTCTATATTGCAAATTTTTTCCTGGAACCTAGAACAGAAAAATATTGAAAGATGAATCGCTATTTAACCAATTTTCCACATAATGAACTTTTCTTCTGGTTTTAGCGACTTCTTTAAATAGAGGTCCGACTGTATGTATGTGTATATATATACTAAAATACTATAAATCTAAAGAAGCAAATCAAATATAGGAGTATAAATATATGCCAAAAGTTAAGTATATATATATCATCAGTTCCAGTTTTTGTTCTGGAAAAACTGTTTCTTTCCCTCAGTTTTCAATTCAGCCTCGACTGATTAATTTTCAGATTTTTAAACGCTTGAATTTGTATTAAAATGTGTATGTAATATAACTATCAATAAACCTGATAAAGGTTTAGAAAGTAAATAGTGTATCAAATATATTTTCATCCATGCTCCCCGCAAAACTAGTATCATTTTGTCAGGCAAACAGAAATTTTAAAATCTGCCTTTTTACTCAATGAAATTCCCTAGATGTTTTGATAAATAATTTAAAAAAGCAGTTTGTAACAAAATCTACAGAAAAAGTACTTCGAAGGAATAAATAATTATTCTGAAGAAAGAAATTATTAAAAATTCGAATACAAAAGAATTTGCTTAGTTTATAATAAATAAATGTCACACTATCTTTATTTTGCAGATGCTGTTACTGTCTAGATTTTTCATTTTCAACTTTATCATATACACAGAGGAAAAAATCTTTCCCCAAATTAAAAGTTTTTTTTAAAAATTTTTATTTATTTATTTATTTATTTATTTATTTGCACCAAAGAAAAAAATTGTGTTGGCATGGAAACAATGTTAGAATTCAAGATTTTATAAATTAAAAATCTCGGGGGGAAAAATTCACATTTGAAAAATAATTACTAAAATTAACCTTCCTTTACTGACTCATAGGCGTTTGAAAATTAACCAGTCTAAGGTGAATCAATTATTAATTATTAAGGTTGTTACTAAGAGATAAATATTAATAAATACGTGAAAACTCATTTGCTGCTGAAGTGACGATTATGTGAGTTAAAAATTTTAATTAATGTATTTAAGGTATTTTATTTGTACAACCGATTTCTTGTTTATGGAATTGTTATATTGTAGTTACATAAAGATAAACAAATATTAAGAATCTCACTCGAAATTTAGGTTTAGAAAAATAAGAACTATCGCGAGATTGTTTATAAAAATATTCTCCCCCCCAACAGTTTGTGGGCTCATTCCCTTCTTCAAATTGCTCATTCAATTAAATAGCTCATAATAAAGACAAGTATCCGAAAAAAAATTTTTGAAAAAAGATTAAGCAAATAATAGTTTTAAGTATTAGTACTTACGTTATCCACATAAATCAAGATCTTGAAACTTCGATCAGACAGTGCTAATTTGCTACGAAATGTGATTACTTTAAAAAACCAAATACTTCTTGTTAACGAAGCTTGATACAGAGATAGAAATTGATTTGGACAGATACTCCTAGCCACAGCTAGCTGGAAAAATTCTCACCAATCCAACGAAAGCTTTAATCTTTCTTTCTCAAATTACAACACTCTTACCCCACGAACATTCCTTCGTTCAGGAAGTTCGGGGTGAATGATCAAAAATTTTCACAGTAGGGTCAGCTAACGATGTCCGAGGTTGAAATCTACAGTCAAGTCAAAAATAACTACCTCATAGATAATTGAAGCCCCGTGCGATTCCCGGGAATAGAAAAAGTACAGAAATCTTATGATTTCCCGGGATCCCGGGAAAGAAACCCTATTTGTCATTAAACTCCTCCTAAACGGCTGGACCGATTTCGATGAAATTTTTTGTGTGGGTTCAAGTAAATTCGAGAATAGTTTAGATTCACAATTCGGTCCAATATCGCAATTAGTTAAAAAGATATTAATTAAAAACATTCAAAAAATACAACTCAACATTCACCTGCATTATTGTAACAACGCTATTGTTATAAACAAGTAATATAAAAAAAATGTTTAATCAATTCCTACTTAGATCAACCAAGAAAAAATTTATTTTAGCTACTTTTTATTAAATAGTTGCTATTAATATAAATTCGTATATACATATGACAGAATCACAACATTTAATGGTAATTAATTTTTATTAATTATCATTAAAGTATCGTATTGTCATCCAGAACAATCGTGTATATAAAATTTCCTTTCAACTGAATGCTTTAACACGTGAGAAAAAAACCTTTTCAAATTTTGACATAAGTCGCCAAAAGGGTCGCTAAGTCGCCAACGTGGCTGTATTTGTAATTTTTTAAATAATTAGTTATAATCAATTCAATTTTTATTAATTATAATTAAATTATTGTATTGTCATTCAAAATAATCATGTACATTACATTTCAGCTCAGTTGAGCGCTTTAAAATGTATTTTATTAACGATTGAAAATTTCACTAAGATAAATAAATAAACAAACAAATAAAATATGTATGGAGATCGTGAGCTAATAGTAGGAATTGAAAAAGACGTAAGTTGGCGTCGAAAATTGATTTTCAGCCAAACTGGCCAAACCCGGTCTTTATTGTTACGAAAATGCAGACGATTTACGCTTTTTAGCGTTTTTAATTAATATCTTTTCAAATAATCTTTATATATGTAATTCTTCTGTGCGCGTGTATGTAACTGAACTCCTCCTAAACGGCTGGACCGATTTTGATGAAAGTTTTTGTCTGTTCCAGTGGACTCGAGAATAGTTTAGATTCATAATTCGGTTTAGAAATGTTTATTTAATTAATTTTTTATTTATAAATTGTTTATCTTGGAATGTTTTACATTGGATCCGGCAGACTGCGCTACGATCGCAGTATCGAATATTCAAAAATTTTTTATTATAATTCAAGTTGGTCCCGACAGTTGGTGCTGTGATCATTTCAGGAAAATATTTTGTAACTTCATGTTATTATTTTGTTGAAATAAATCGTGTGTTAATTAAATTATTACATTCAGATGCAATTAGTGTTTGAAGTGTACATAACAAACTATACATTCTCCAAATTTAGTATGCAATTGAAGTGAGTATTTTACATGATTTTCTATTAAATTTACACGTGCTTTGACAACAATTAACCTAAGCTACAAATCTATTTGTGTAGCTAATTGATTACACACATTATTAAACTTTTTTCATTTAAAATTATTTCTTATCTAAAATAGTTTGTGTGTGTGTTTCGCTTCTAAGCAACCCAGAAGTATAAAACTTGGCACATAATTACATTGTAATAACTTTTTAATACAAATTTTACTCAAAACGGTCCAAATTGTTAAAGCTTATTCATAAAAATTTGGAATTTTTGAATTTAAGATGTGTGTACAGGACAACGTCTGTCGGGTCCTCTAGTATATATATATATATATATATATATATATATATATATATATATATATCTTATTAAAATTCTCAATCGTTTTAATGAAATACTTTCTATTTATCCATTCAAAGTAGGAATTGACTTAAATTTTTTTTATATTGCTTGCTTTAAATTGTGGAACATATTCCCAAATTTACCATATGCCACATATATTTTTGTACACGATTCTTTTTTCACGGTTTTCTACAAAACGTATCTATCGAGTAAAAAAAAAAGAGTTGGGTGTATTTCTAGTGTTCGTAAGTATCAAGAAATTTCGGAAAAATATCTTCAATACTAATTTATTCCCAAAACACGGTATTTGGAGAACTTTCATGAAAATTATGTAACAATTGAGATGGATTTTTAAAGTAATCAATGCGATAACAGTAAATGATACTTGCATAGCTATGTAAGGTTAAAAATCTGTTTATAAGCAACTTCCAAGAAAAACTGAAAAAGAAAATTTTACTGTAGGACAGGAATTTCCAGCGGCATCCAGGTGGACTCTTTCGGGGAAGGGGAACGGTCTACGGAAGTTTACAAAGGATCAACGGCATTCCACAGGTCTATTGGGGATCGCTGAGATATTTTTTCTGTTTTAAAATAATGTTTACCTTTTCAGGATTGTAATTAATAAATAATAATGTCCGTTTTAATACGTATAGATCAGCGATACTCAACGTGCGACCCACCGAGCCTTTTTAAGTGGCCCTGTGTCATGGTTCATTGCTGTGAGAAATTTACTTATTTGAGAACATTGTATTAAAAATTTGGTGGGAAATTCCTTGTCAAGAAAGCAAATGTATCAATTTTGCTTCTTGTTGTTGGTGTCGTACGGGTACCAATTGATATTCTTTTTCTATTTGGAACAATTACGGTAAGTGATAACTTTTAACAGAGTGGAGTAGCAACAATTTTATGGGTGGAACTAATTTTTAACCATCTTTGATATTTTGCAAAGGAAAAATGTTCCAAAAAAATAAATCGTTTCAGGATGATTGGTAGGTTAACTATTTTATAGTGAAAAACAAACATGGATCGTTAATTGCTCAATTTGTGACGAAAGTGCTGTATTATTTAAAAAATACTAATAAACACTAATCATTCAATGCCACTTTTCCTCGAAGCTTCCTTTCAAAAGGTGATAAATAGGCCTTGAATAATCTTTGCAACTGCAATAACGTGTTTTGTCAATGGTAATATCACAACGGTAACAAAAACAACCTATGAAGTTTGTTACATTATTGGTAATCATATGAAACCATTTACTGATGCAGAAATTGTGAAGGAGTGTTTCTTAAATGCTTCTAATTTACTGTTAAGTGACAAAAATAAAAAATATAAAAAATAATAATCATAAAATGCAAAATAGGAGTTACATATTATTTTAATAAATTTTTCACATTTTAAATTTCCATTGTTATCGTGGTCGAAAGGCAGTGTTTCTCAAACTGTGGGGGGCGAGCATATCGAAAATAAAAGGTTTAAAAAATAATTTTTTGTAATGAAGTAAAACAAAATGCTTTCTGACAAAATAAAAAATACACATTTACACTGATATAATTTATTTTTATCATCTGGTGATCACAAAAATAAAAGATTCCACTTCAAACGCTCATTAGCTATCTTTTTGATCCTATAACCAAATAACAAAAGACATTTTGTTTGCTTTACTGTAATCCATAGATGAGAGATTTTTTTATTACTTTTCTTTTAACCCCTAAAATACTACTTTTGATTATCATATATTTGACCTTCAAACTTACTGGTATGTTTCACTCCGTCTCTTTTTCTTTTAGGAAAGTTGTAAACAATATTTTCCTGTGGCTTTTTTCCCATGTCAATGAGTTTTATGATATATGGATAAGCATATTGAGCACTCTGAAGGATTATTTGGCCAAAATGTATTTTTATGAGTATTCTGAAACATATAATGCATAATGAAAAACGTTTTACACAATTATTTTTTAGAACTGACATCGATATTTTTATATTGAATAAATACACTTTTTACATGGGAACGGTCGCATGAGGCGCAGAATCAAACCAGGTTCATGAAATCGTTAATTCTGGGAAAACTTTTTATTCGTTAACAGTGACCTTGACAGTATCCTCCTATTAGACAGTCTTAATGGGAACAAAAATGAATTTGTCACAAATATGCCTCTTTTTTGAGAGTGTCAAACGTTTTTTTTACAATCAAGATACTAGTTTTGATCGAGTTCCCTGCGCGACCACTTTTGTTTAAAAATATTTTCTATGAACATGCTACACTTTCCCCCCTGAACAATTTTGTGGTTTTGATTGCTGTGTTGTACGACTTATTGAGGTTTATAAATGTAAATAAGCGAAATATATATATATATATATATATATATATATATATATATATATATATATATATATATATATATATATATATATATATAAAATGGGCATCTGTGATCTCTATTGAAGGAAGTTGAAACTGATCAAGCAATTGAAGAACCTGCTGAAATAATTCATATTAATCAAGACAGCGAAAGTAAATATGAGAAAGGCGATAGACATGAAACGTTTTAGTTGAATTCAAATTTTCAAATGCTGCCTAAAGAACTCTATGAGGAAAACTACTTAGCCATAAATGTAGAATTTCGCCTTGTCAAAAAGACACAAGGAAGAAGAAGCTCAAAATGCTATTTGTAGATCATCAAACGACAGCAACACTACAATAACGTGAACAAAATATGACAGTTTTGCTGGAAAATAACGTTCCTCTATGGTTAGCTAAAAGTGTCTGTGATTTATGTCCTTTATTAAGGACACGCACAGCTTTTGCTTTATTGGATTTTTTCTCAAATTATCAAAGAAAAATAGAAAAATCCTTGAAAGTAGGTAAGTATATTTTCTCTTAATTCAATTATTGCCTGGAATTGTGATTTTTATCATGTATAGTAAAAAATATTATAAAATTAATTATAGTTCAAAAACAAACTAAAAAACACGCTTTTATAGTGAATCGAACTAAAAAGTATATATATATATATATATATATATATATATATATATATATATTACTTAAAAGTAACATATACAAAATTTAATACTGATCTTGTTAATTTGTACGGTTTATAATTATGATCGTAATGTAGCTTTAGCGCCAAAAAGTGCATTATTATTGCATTCAATACATTATTATTTTTTGGGGAGGGGGCGCGATAAAAATTATGATTGAAAATTGGGTCGCCAGTAGTGAAAGTTTGAGAACCACTGTCTTAAGACATTTCCCCCTGCCCTATTTATCCTAACGTTGCGGTCCTCGTGAAATAGCTGACATAGGCATGCGGCCCAGCAGAAAAAAAGGTTGAGTACCCCTGGTATAGTTTTGCATAAAAAGATGTGATTTAAGCATTCGCGAAAATGTCATTAAAATATAACATAAAAATAATAAACTTCTTTTTTTCAATTCCTATTATTAGTTCACGCACACACTTATCACAATTATATATCTTGTTCAACTTTTCAATCGTTACTAAAATACTTTTTATTCATCCAACTGAAGTTCAAATGCATGTTTTACGCCGGCGTGTATAAACGTCTTACTCAGCTAGTGCCTTAATTGCCCCTGACGTATATATACGTCTTTCCGAAGTAAGATAATTTCTGTGAACTGTTATCTATGAAATTATTCCGAAGGCTTTGGAATGCAATAAAATTACCTTTACAGCGTTTGCGGAGGATTTACTTTTTTTCAGAGGATTTATTTATTTATTCCTTTTCTCTCTTCCCCCTCCAAAACATCACATACGCGCGCCTACATGGGAAATAGGGGCGTTGGGGAGAGAATCGCGTTATTTTAACTAAGCAGTTAAGGGAATAATTATAAACCGTACAAATTATCAAGATAACAAAAAATGTTTGTGAATAATTTTATATATGACAAGCCCATGGGGTCATTCGTATTTACTAATGCTGTTTTTAATTTAGTATTGTTAAATTAACTATAAAATACATTGTGCAGTACTATTACATATATAAATGTATTATATATCGATGTAAATGTGTATTTTATTCTTTACTACGCGAGAATGCATTTTGTTTGTTTACTTTCAGTAAATTAATAATTTTTTTAAGATAATTTTTTGTTTTCGACTTTTCAATACGCTCGTGTCTCCCTCGTCGAGTTATAACGCCTCTTAGGGAGGCGTGCCCCACAGTTTGAGAAACGCTGTATTATAGGCTTCAATACTTTTTTTTATTGAAGATTTAGCACAAAATCATGCAACAAACCCCACGTGCAAAACAAAATAATAACGATAAACAAAAATATGAAATTACTTTCTGAATCAGTAAAAGCTTAAATTTGTATTCAGCATTCCCCCTTAAAAATTGTTTATTTATTAAAGAAATAAACCAAAAACGAAGAAAGAAATTACAGTAGCTTCAATATCTCAATATCTGTTACAAAAATAATTTTAAAGGATTTAAGAACTGAAACGAGAATTGAAAGGAGCTGTATTGTATTGATCATTGAGGACTAAAATTTTTCTGAAAAGTAAATAACTCCTATATATGTCATGTTTATATGTAAATTCAATTACTGTTGGCATTCCCTCATTTATTAGTTATTTACTAAACTCAAATTTCTTCAAAAAAAGTATTAGTTATACTAGTATAGGTGGAATACCCCTTGTCCATCTAACTGCGAACCAACCTTCATTGTACATTTTTCTACGAGAGCTTGAAATAATGTACTAAGCCACAGTAGAAAAATGTCCTATCAGTCCATCTGGTCCATCAATAAAGAACAGCTATTCATCTGAAAGCCCAAGCACCAGTCTATCAATTCTTGCATATATTCTGCTCTAATTTGTGCTTTGTTTGATCACAAATAACACAAATGTGCTCTTTAAATTTTCAAATACACATTTCTGGTATAATGTAGTGTTAATCTTTGAGCTTGAAGTAGTTGATTGAACTGAAAATTGCGCTTTATTGCCCATTTGTAACTATAATTTTGAGCAGGACTTATTGCATTTTTATTACTGACAATAAGAAGTAATTCACACGTGTGTATAATAATTAACGTAATTCAACTAATATAAACATTTATATTACTTTTTAATACTGCATTAGCCCGCATATAACGTGACACCAAAACTCTCCATAAAGGTACTTTAAAGAAAGTAATTCGCGAATTTAATGCGATTGATTCCTTTTTCATAAAAGAATTAAAAGAAAATAAAATTCAGTCACATAAGCATTTTTTATTAATAAATAATAACACAAATTACACTCATGGCAGTAAAATTAAGGATCGTGAAATAAAAGTAGGTAAAATTAGGGAAGTAACAAGAAATAAATTAAAAAAAAACATTTTATTACCTAGACCTCGAATTCAGCTTGAGTAAATTTTTGAACGGGAAATAATTAGTAAAAAAAATATTGAGTTATATTTGCGCTAATACAGTATGTCTACCTGTTCTTTTTTCAATTTCAAGTATTTTTAGGATAACTGTTCACATCTAGTTCCACATTTGTTTTTATGCTTAAATATTCGAAATGTTTAATACAAGAAAATTTAGGAATTGCGTTGGGAAAGAAATCTTGAGAATTTTGTAATAATTTTATTTCTTTTATAAAGTCGAATATTAAAACATTCTGAAATCAAGTGGATGTCCTTTAAGTGTTATTATTATCATGATTAATAAAAATAGATCGTTGGCACATCTTTCCGAGAACCGTACAATGTGGTTCAAATATAAATATAAAGTTCAAAAATTTTCAGTGAAGACATTTTTTTCCCCCATCTCCAACTTTGAATTTTTTTTTCTTCACAAGACAAATGGTTATAAAATTGTTAATCGTCCCTTAAAATTCTTTTTCCTTACCATTTACTTTCTATTTAAATCAATGTTTGATCCTATTACTTGAGTTATCAAAATTTACTTTCTATCCTGAAGTTTTAGCAAATTAAACTCGTCCAAAAATGATATATTAGCTTTTTTTCACGAATAATTTCTTATGAATGGTATTTTGGTCCCATTTTTTTATCTAGATTCATATTATTTTTTTATTAACGAATGTCATGATTAATGTAGAAAAAATTTCAAAATACTTAAATATTTCAGAACAAAATTTTTCATCTGAATGCCGTATGTATTTGTGAAGCAATACCTTTGTCACTTGGCTATTGAGGCGGCTTTTTCAGTGCAGAAAGCGCGTCTTAAAGAATATTAACACTAGATAATGGCATCACGTCAAAACTTGCTTTCATATTTCGCTGTTAAAGTTACAAACGGCCATTTTGAGTGGCGTGTGGCGGTTTCGTCCACGATATATTACGAGTTTCACTGATTGTCTATTTAGCGGTAAGTCGGATAATGTAGTTTTGTTATTAATTGCTGTAGTGTATCTTGAAAATATAATAATAAATTTTATGTATTTTCTTTTTTATTATTCTTAAAATGAATGTTACATTATGCCGGATGTATAGTAGTAGACGGTGTGAGTCAGCCTTCAAAATTAAGAAAAAAATATTTAATATTCTAGTTGCGGTTTTCGATGAAATCATGTGCAGTTTTGATACTTTGGTAGTAGAAGAATAAGTTTATGTTTCGCATTTTCCAAACCACAGTTATTTCGTTTAAACTGTCCCATTTTATGAAATTTCGCCGATGTGTACAGAGCGCCGCCCTTGATAGGTAAGCCTTTAATGATGGCTACTTGTGTATGGGCGTTTGTCTTAATGTAATTAATTAAAAATGTTCCTAATTCTTAAAATTCTTCTCGATTTCTAATTACAATTTTTCATTTTGTATTTATATATCATGTCCGTTTGATAGTGTTTCATGTTCTGTCAGTGCAGTCTTAATCTCATCAAAAATAATTTCTAATGATCTAAACATTAGTATTGGTTTTGATTTGTTTGGATTACTTCTAATTTCGTTTAAATTTTGATTATTGTCCATCATTTTTTATGTAATTATCTTATTTATTAAGTGAACTAGCTCTCTTAGTAAAAAGTGCCGAAAAACGGTTATTTCACACTTTTGTAATTTGCAATTTCTTTAAATTTAAGCTTTACTTTCCGGTTGGATATTGCAAAAATGCTGTTTCTTTAAACTCAGAAATGTAAACTAATGTTATCACTTTTGCTACGTTAGGCAGTATTGCTTCTAATATATATTTTTAAATACATAACTAGCAAATTGTCAAGATGTTTAACAATATGTAAAATATTTAGGATTAAGTCCATAAATGAACAACCTTCAACTGATAACTGATATTTATTCTCCAAAACAATGTCCCTTTATTAAATGTTTCACAAATAAGTAGTTGATGAATAGAATAGCTAAAAGTCCAAGGCTAACTGGTAGTAGTTTTGTTTGTAATAACATTTAAAAAATGCATCTTTTGTAGATTACAGTATAATTTATTTTTAGTGATCTCTATTACATCAGTTTGTTTTAAACTCAAGAATTAATGTTGTGTAAAGTTCATGTTGTGTGAATTTTAATTTTTTGGATGTAATAAATATTTAATGTTTCATTGAACAACAGATTTAAAATAAGGACTCCTAGCTGCATATGAAATAATTATTTGAATAATAAAATAAAATATTTTTTAAATTTTGTATAATGTAATAATTTCTAAACATATTTTCTTGAGATTTAATATTTTTATGAGCATTGGATTTTAGAATAATAAAAAAAATTTATTAATCATAAAGACACCTAGCTGTGTATGAAATACTTGAACAATAAAATTAGAATATTTTTTAGATTTGTATAATGTGATTTCAAAACATTGTCTTGAGATTTAACATTTTTATGAGCATTTTTTCTTTGATGCAATTATTGATCGAATTTTATAATAATTAGAACAAATTTTTTTAATCATAAGCTGAATAAATTACTTATATAATTCTTCATGTAATCGTTATTTATGATTCCTAGGGGTAGTGTGGGTGCACAAGAATCGCGTCATGATATAACAGTGAAAGAAAATAACAAAAAAGCTTTACTAAAGGTTCAACACTAAATGCGGGGATATGTAAATTATTTTGCCCTTGTGTTTGATATCATGGTATGATTTGCATGGACCAAATTTTGCAAGTATTAAATCTGAGTAGTATTTTTGTGTTGGAAATTCAAAAAGTTGTGAAACGTTCAAATGTTGAATCCAAGATATCAAAAACTTTGCATTTCATTTTATAATAATTGCAGAATGCAAGTATAAATTTTATAAAAGACAGGAGAGAATATCTTAGTTTGTTTAAAATTTTAATGATTGACTGGTTTTTAAAGCAAATAAAAATTTTGAAATTGGATGAAATAAAATTATTTGACTACTTCATGCAGAAGAATGATTAATGCTTCTGAATAATATTTGAATACCATTTGGTAATAAAACAAGAATTCCAAAAGTATTTGAATTATTTTGAATCAGTAATCATTAATAAGTCAAAGTTTCTAAAAAGGCTGGAGTGAAAAGGTTAAAAAAATGGGGCTTTTGATAAAAATAAGTAAATTTATTTCGTTAACTATGCAAACAAATTATTCAGATTATTAGTGGTGTTATAAAAGACGGATTTAATGGATCCTGCTGAACATTCTTAGAATGCATATTGGGTATTAATTTTTCAACATAACTGAAATGAAAGATGTTACTAATTTAATGATAGGAAATCATAGGTTGTGTGTACTTTTTGTATATTGTTTAAAATGAGTTCTGATACTCTAAAACATTAAGTATTTCTGAATTGATAATCTAATTTTTAAGTTATCTTTACAATGTCATAAGTTATACACATTTGAAAGTTTTTTTTGAATGTTTTAATTTTTTTTTTTTACAAAATCCTGAATTGTACTTGAAATAAAGTTATCTCGTTAAAAAGGGCAGTGTAATGAATATTGAAGTTAAATAATTTGATTTTATTTAATAAAGAAATGAATTTTGTAAAATGGATACGTCTTTTATAAATTAGTACAGAAAAAATCAATTCATTAATGTTTTTTTTAATAGAATATACATCCATGAGAAGTTTTAAAATTCCTGTGTAAAAACATAGTTCTAGTTGTCACTAATGTTTTTAAAGAATTGAAATATTCAATATTCTAAGATGTTACAAATCTTTTCGAAATATAACTATTTTCTTGTTTTTTTACCAAAACACTCATAATTTAATAAATTACCCTTTTTAACTAAATTTTTTATTTTAATTTTGTACAATTTACATTAAAAAGTAGACTGTAGGCAAGATTTAAGGTGACTAAAATTTAACTTTTTATAAATTTATGATTATTTGAAGAAGTTACTCGGGACATTAACATTTATTCCTAAAATATACTTTGAATTTGAACTAGAATAATTTTTTGTGCATTGTTGGTCATGATTCATGTAAAGATTTGTTTTTCAGTTTCTAGGATAAATTTAATCTTCAGTATAGTAAAAAGGTAGGTTATCACTGTTATAAAAAGATAGTGTGACATATATATGGTAGTCTAGACTTGTATACTTTTCTTACTCGAATATGTTGTACTGATAAGACAGTCACGTGATTAGTTTTGATGAACTAGCTGTAAAAATAGATTAAAGACTAAAAGAATTGAATGAAATTGTTACCATTGACAAATCTTTTAAAATTTTTAGTAGTACCCGACATGCTTCTTTTATGTTAATTTATTATGTTTAATTTGCATTTTCATTGCAGGTAATTAAAAAAAAGAAGCAAAAATGCCCAAACCGGTAAGTTTTTCAGCCTTTATGTTGTAATACATTGACTTGAGAGAAATATTGAATAACTGCTATTGACACATATTTAAATGTGTAAAAATTATTTAATATTTTTAAAATATTAAATTCTTCCTTATAAATATACCTAATCAATTTTTTTTTCGTTTTCAAAGCATTTTATAAAAATTTCAGTAATGCTTATTTTGGGTTTTCTAAGTAACGTTTAGATTTATAATTTTTTTAAAAATTTAAGTGAATATGTACTGTTATGTGAGAAACACACAATTACTTGTTTTTAATTTTTTTCTGCTTTTGCTTAAAATTGGATCAAATTAAAAAAAATTTTGAAATTTAACTTATTGATTTAGCTTAGGGAGATATTCTGAATTATAAATGAGAACATTTTAAAGAATAAATTTATTAAGAAATCCGATGGATACATTTCACTTGTGCCTCTAATACCTTCTATGTACCTCTTATAATTGCATTGATTCATTGTTTGTATGAAATGGTTTTAAACTGGATATTTATTTTAATAATTTTATGATAATTAAGTTCTGAAAACTACTTTTACTGTATGATTTAAGTTCTTTTTATCCACATTCTGTATGTTACACTTATTTACATAGTAAATGATTTCTGAACAAGTAAATCTTTTTTTATATTCTGAATAAGTTATGTGAAAGTTATGTAAAGATATATAATTTACTAATTGCATCACAGTTAAGTTTTTGGGAAGCAATATGAAACTTAAGATTTATTCGATAAACACAGTAAAACGGGAACATTGCAAAAATTTATTTATGCAAGCATCATGAATGTAAGTAGCTTTTAAATTGAAATGAAGGTTATTATAATTTATATTTTTTAAATTTTTAATGGGGCAACAGATTTGTTTTATCATTGCAGACCTAGTACATTCCTTGGGAGCTGGTATCTCTTTTTAGTGTACCATCATATAGGTGGAATACCAACTGCTGCAAGTAATTTTGATGCCCAGTTTCCTCCCCAAAGGGAGGCATCTGAGCTCTGACGATGCAAAACCGCGCTTAGGAATTTAATTTTGTTGAGAACACCAAAGCTACAAACACACTCAGGGGATCGCGTAATCATACTACATGAACGCTGTCAATTTTCTGTGTCATGAAAATCCACAGACTTTGCCCGGGGTCGAACCCACAACCTTAGACATACAAGGCCAATGACAAACCAACTGCGCCACCCAGCTGGCATGTTAAGTTGTATAGTAATTGTAAAGA
The DNA here is from genome assembly GCA_019973935.1 of Trichonephila clavipes. Classification (NCBI taxonomy): domain Eukaryota; kingdom Metazoa; phylum Arthropoda; class Arachnida; order Araneae; family Nephilidae; genus Trichonephila; species Trichonephila clavipes. The sequence continues at coordinate 461,144 of BMAU01014077.1, forward strand.
AAAAGTTAAGTTAATGTAATATTGAAAGAATTTAGAAGGGAAAAAAAAAAACATTTAGCAGCTTTTAAAAATAAAATAAAAGTTTGAAAAAAAGTTAAATTTATTTTCTGAACCCTTAGAAAATTAAAAATTATATAATAGCATTTCATCTGCCATGATTGTCATTTGATTTGCGTGTGACAATTCATTATGTTTGGAGGGTAGGTTAGTGAATTGGTATCTTTAATGTGTATAGTGTATGAATTTCATTTAAGCTGTGATGTGCAAGTGTCTAACTTGCGTGCAACTTAATCATAAGTCATTGTTATTAAGTTACTCATGTACCTCTATTGTTTCATTTAATGTTTATCTTGATGCTTCCTAAGTTGTTTTTTTGTCACTCTTGGAAATTTAAATTTTGCCTATATATAGTTCGAAAGTGACTTTCTAGGTTGATTATGAGAAAGTTGGGATCATGTCTTCTCTATGTAATACACTTTATCAAGGTAAAATAGATATAAAGGAGAAGAATTTAAGTATATTTGTGAGAATAATTAAAATTATAGTTAAACTGCAAATAACAATCACCAGGAATAAAATTTTATATCAATTTGAATTGTTTCATTTGACTTATTTGAAGATTTCTAAGCTTTTTTTTAAGATCATAATTCTCAGTTAGTGAGGTAGATGCAATTTCAAAGAAAAGAAATTTAATATAGCATTATGTGAAATGAATTCCTTTCTTTCAGGTAAATGTGCGTGTTATCACGATGGATGCTGAGTTGGAATTTGCCATCCAGCCCAACACTTCAGGGAAACAACTTTTCGATCAGGTATTTTTTGTGTTTATTTTGAATAATTTACTCCTTTAACTTATTAGTATTAATTTTAAGTGTCTTTAAAAAGTTTTAAAGTTTCATAGTTGGAAAAATATCAATTATATTTCTTTGCTATTCTTGAAAAACAAGATAGTACTTGCATATTAGTATTGCTACAGTAAAATTTGCACCACACAAATTGATCCATATCAGAACCACAAATATTCTTTAGTTTTAAAAAACCCAATCAGTCAGATTTTGGTGGGAAAATGGTGCACAATTGCTTGGCGCAAATTTGACAGCGGTGATGTTCGTACGCAAGTATCAGTAAGTTATATAAGGCTATCTCTCTGTATAATATTAAAGAATAGGACTCCAAATTCCAATGTTAATGTTATATTCTGGCTTCATTACATTATAGAAAATAGCATGTATTATAAATTTCTGAGTGATTCCACTTTTTAACTCATAAATTGTGTTCTTTATTTCGTCTCTTATAGTATAACGTTAAATGAACTCATTAAACAGAAATTTCTTACATATCAAACATTTTAAAACTATAGTTTTATGAACATACTCATAAGTTACAACTGTGAATTTTTATGAAAACTGACAAATTTTTTTAAATATATGTTTGAACCTTTCTACATTTGTTAAGGCTTAAAACAGTAAGAAAGTTCAGTACCTGAAATACCTTTTTAAGTTCTTTATATCAAGTTTTTGGGTTTACTAAATAAAAATATATCTAATTTGTTTTTCATTATTTACTGGATTTATTTGTTACATTCTCATAATTTTTAAAATACATTGTTGTGAAAAGTAGGAATCAGGAAAACACACCACTTCTTTTAAAAGAAATGCCCATACAAGGATAATGGACGGAAACTTTTAACTTTTAAAAAATGTATACATTTATGTTTATTTAAAAATTGTACCATGTATTCAAATAAATATGAAAGAAGTGTGGTTTCTTAGTATTTATTACAAAGTGTGTGTTAGACATCTTATAAAATCATTTAGGTTGATATTGTTATCTGTAACTATGTTGATGAGATTTTTTGAATTTGTGCTGTTCATTATTTAATTGGATTTATAATTTTATGAAGTATTAAGTTTTTTTACTGATTAATTTTATACATTAGTTATTGTTAATTGTGCATATAAATTTTATGTTTTTACTTTTCATTAGGATGTAAATTTTGATAAAGGCTGTAATTTTTAATCTATTAACAAATAGCATGGTTTTGTAGGTAAATTTTGAAACTAATTTTTAAATGTTGATATATTTTAAAAAAAATTGAAATTGAATGTTTAATCATCTTATCTGAAGTGACTTACAACTTGTAATACCTCAAACAGTGGTAATTTTTTATTAAAATCAAAAATATAATTGTTATTTTATTTAAGAGTGAGTTATTTCGAAGTATTTTATTTGAATTACTCTATTGTATGTATATGTAAAATTCTAGTTAAAATATTAAGATAAAACCTTTTGCAGGTTGTAAAGACTATTGGCTTACGAGAGATATGGTTTTTTGGTCTCCAGTATACAGATAGTAAAGGCTTAACAACATGGTTGAAACTAAATAAGAAGGTATATATTTGTATTTTAAATTCCTATTATATTTACTATCACTTTATAAATGTATTGTTTTTTATTTAAGACTGCATGTTAGTAAAATCCTTATTTTTAATTTTATTTGAAATTTAAATCTCATTATTAAAAATCTGCAAAAATTGCTGTATTTGGGAAATTTTTTTTGATTTGTCAACACTTAAGTTATATTGCAGTATAATTTGTAATGTTTAAATTTTATTTTGGTAGTTTTTTTTAATCTAATCTGATCTTTTGTTTTATTTGAAATTAAACCTACAAATTTTCAGTATTTTTATTAAAAAAACATGCATTTGAATACTTAATATTTCACCATAAATTTTTAGTGTGATACCTTTTATGAAGTATTAATTTTAAAAAGTTTGAAACAAATTTATAATTGTCATTTTTGCTATGAAAACTAGTGAGGATTAATGTTCTAGACTAAAATTTCTTGGTTAGTATTATAGACAACTTAACCTCTTAACTACCAATTAAAAGTTATGTATATGTGGTGTATTGGAGGGAAAAGAAAAGGCATAAATAAGCAATTTTTTCCTCTAAAATAAGTAAATCATTTGCAAACACCTTCAAGGTCATTTTATTGCATTCCAAAACCTTCAAAATAGTTTTACCGATAGTAGCGTAAAGAAATGAATCTTACTTCAGAAAGGGGTATATACATATATATATGTACCAGTTGAGCGAGATGTATATATACACACACACAGGTGGCAGTTAAGTGTTTAAGGTGCTTTAATTATTGTTGAACTGTAATTGATTTTATATTTGTTGCTTTTCATCTGGTTGTACAAATATCAGTTGCTTTTCTTATAATATTTGAGGGTGTAATCAAGATTTGTTGTGTATTTTTTCATGAAATTTATGTATATCTAATGTAAATATCTTTGTTAATACAAGCAATCTGGAATCATTAAATTTATTCACAAACATATAAGTAAATACATAAATTTTTTAATATGAATTTGTAGCTGCAGGAATATATAGATAAAATAGACAAAAATTCATAAGACTGAATTCCTTATGAAGTAATACAAATGTTCAAAATTGACACAAATAATGCATTAAGATTCACAAGAATAAGAACATACAAAAATTAAACATAACTTTTGAAAGTAGAAATCCAAAGGAAAAGGAACATTATTATAAAAAGTAAGTTTTGATGCAGTTGGATAAAAGATATAAATATCAATGTGACAGATGGCTGACAAAATCCAACTTTTTACATAGAAGATAGGATAATCTGACTGCTATGCCGGATTTATTTTGTGTATATTTGCTGAGTAGAAAATTATTAGTGAACTTAAAAGCATTGTAGCTCATTCCATCCCAAAGTGCCCAGAATTAATTGTATGCTGGTGACAGGCTGTTGTATATCTGCCAAGTATCCACAAATGTTTCAATTCGATATAAATCTAAAGTACCTTGTGAAAACCAATCTGTACATTGAAATAATTCTTCGACAGTTATCATATGGGGAGGTGTAGTGTTATTGTTCATGAAGAGTGTCTGGTGATCAATTATACCTCTAAATGGTTGTTAACCAAAGTAGATTGGAATAAAAACTTATCCCTCTGCTCCTTGTCTGGTTCTGACTATAGTCTGTTTTGCTTTTGTGGTTTAGAAGTTGGAGGTGTGGCTTCTCTAGAGGAAGGGGCCAATGGGGGGTGGCTCCTAGGAGATGTTTTGCCGACTTGAGATGGAGGATTTCTATTGGCTATTGAAAGCTTTTGGACATTTGACTGCCTGACTTAGAGATAACTTTTATTTCAATAGATTGAATTTTTAACTATTGAGATATAAAACTATTTTATTAAGAAAAAGTAGAAAATTTGGAATTTAAATAATAGATGTGATGGAGATCTTCAGAATGGCAGTTACCAATGACTGAACCTCCTTGGCAGTTTAGCATGTCAGCGTAATACCTCCCTAAAGGAGAACTGTTACCTCCTAAGTTATTTCCTTCAATGATGTTGGAGGGGTTGTCCTGTTTTCTCCTCTTTTCATATGTGCTCACAGATATCTCTTCTCTTATCCGAATCCAATATCTGATCTGAACAGATGTCTTCCAAGTATGATAGAGAGTGCAGTCTCTTGGAGATGAGCTGGTATTAATGGAACACATTGCAGTGCAATTCAAATACACCACCATTGTGTGCCATTCCAATTCAACAGATCAATGTGATATAGGTTGCTTTATTTTTCTGCCATCTATCCCTTGTCTGTAAGGTAATATTCTGGTCTTGTGTGGGAACATCTGTAAATTCTTTTATAAACTTGAGTTTTCAAACTTTTTAAGAGTTACCTGATTTCACTTAGGGATTTTTCTTTCTTTTTATTAAAACTTGAGCCTTATTATTTTTTTTCAGGTTTTAAATCAAGATGTTAAGAAGGAAAATCCACTTCAATTCAAGTTCCGTGCCAAATTTTACCCTGAAGATGTATCGGAGGAATTGATTCAAGATATAACTGTGGTAAGTACACATAAGTATTTTATTGAGAATATTGATGGACAGTGCAATCACGAACTGTGTGTTATAACTTGGATTAAAAACTGATAAAAATTTATCGGAGCATAAGGCGTTAGCCAAGTCTCCACTTTTTCAGTGATTTCACTGAACTGAACTGAGAATATTGTAAAACTTCAGATAATGATTCTTCTAAAATTTGGTAGTTTTCAAATAAGTATTTCAAGTTGATAGATTTATTTCTGTATAAAATATGAAGGAAAGTTTAATAGTTGGTTTGTAAAAGTGGCCAGTATTGCAAATGACATTAAGTGGTTTTGAACAAGTAATTCATAAGTTATGTAGATTAGTGGAAGTTGCTATATGTATTAACTTCTACTGTTTTCTTTGTGATTGGAGGGTGTATAGTTCAATATACTTAAACCACCTCCAAGATTGATTTCAGTATAATGAGACCATCAGTATGAATCAATTTTGATTATGATTCAAAAAATATAAATAAGTAGGTTAAATGTTTATTAAATGATCTCATTGATTTTGATTCTAATTACACTTAAGAAATACTATAGAATAAAAATCATATGAATTTCATAGATTTTGCAAAGCTTGGGTATAGATGTTCCTTTCACATATTATCTTCAATTGATTTTGTGATTCAAAATTCCCATTTTTTACATAAAAAATGTATTTATTGTTTTGTGTTAATCTATTCAACTGTTTAAAATTTGTTACTATTAATTTGTGTACGCATACAGAATAAATTTCTTGTATGAAAAGATCTTTTTACTTAAATATTTTCAAAAGAACATGAAAGAAATTAAGTCATTCAAAAAACCGTATTTTAACACTTTTAATGTTAAAATTTAATTAAAAAATTCTAAGTAAATGATTGAGTGAGTAATATGAATTGATTTTTTATCTATTTTGAATAGTTAATTTTCAAAGTATTCGATAGGAATTTTTATATTTAAGAAGTTTAATTTTATATTAATTTTAAAATTTCAGGAAAATTCGATACGAAGATTTTTAATTAAATGCTTTATTTTCAGCGTTTGTTCTACCTCCAAGTCAGAAATGCTAAACTGAGTGACGAAATCTATTGTCCTCCTGAAACATCTGTGTTATTGGCTTCCTATGCAGTCCAAGCCAAACATGGAGATTATAATTCTGAAATCCACAAACCAGGATGCCTAGCTAATGATAGATTGCTTCCACAGAGGTGAGTTCTGTTTCGATTTTTTATTTTCAGTTGAAAAGTTGCATAGTCATTTTTGTTGAATAATTTTAAATATTAAAAATACTTTAATTAAAAGCCTTTAACAAGATAAATTCTGCAATCCTTCAGTTTTTTAAATGTTTTTACTTAAAGATTGAAATTTTTGTACTTTGCTACTTTGATTCTTTCTGAATAATGTTCAGTGTATATGTATTTAAATTTTATTCTGTTTTGAATCAACTTTAAATATTTATTAATGTTTTTCCTTTTTTATAATTTCTTATTAAATGTTCGCATTTTATGCATGAGTCAATGAAATCTAGACCTACCATTACAAGTTTTTTTAAGCATAGTTAAGGACAGTGGTTCTCTTAAATTGGTCAGTGGACCTCTGGGGTTCCCAGTGCCTTTCTAGGGGGTCTGTGACAGTCTTTTCATTTCTCTTGCAGACTATGAAAAGTCTCATGGGAAAAAGTTGAAAGATGTGGCATCCTAGACTTGATTACTAGATTGACCCAAATGAAAAAAAACCCTACTTGAATAGGTGCATTTGGATGAAGAATATCAACTCTGGTTTTTTATTTGCAATTATATAGCTATTTACTTATTGGCGGGACAACTCATGATGACCAAGGCCTGCTGTGCCCAACTCAGTATACACGACCATGGGCCCTGAGGTGCATGAGCAGTTGCTCCAGTATTAAGTTCCCAAGCTAGTTTGGTACTCATTTTATCGACCCTCTGAAGAGATGAAAGGCTGAGTCAACTTTGCCCAGCCTGTTTGAACCTCAGACCTGTGATATAGTAGTTCAATGCATTAACCACTCAGCCACTGGATATAGCCGTTACTACAACATAATATTCACAAAGAATATTAGAAACATATGCAAAGATTAATAACTGAATTCATAGCTCTCCAATGCTATAGTGATTATATTTAAATCACTGTCATGTGTTGTGAGTCAGAAAGGGGTGTTCAAAAACTTAGGGATCTGCGCTATGTCAGACTTATACATAAGGAATGGGGGAGGGGGATCATAAGCTTTAAAAACCACTGGTCTATAGAAAATAAATATATACAAGTGTAAATGAATAAAAATCTTAATTCCCATTCCCTGATAAATTAATTATAAAATTTAATATATTTTTTCCTGAAAATACTAGATGTATTACAGCCTGTATTAAAGAATTTTTTTTTACTATGATTTAAATGAAACTTTTCCAGTTTATATTAGCTTGTATGACAAATGTATGTTTTCTCTTTTAGAGTTATGGACCAACACAAGTTAACTAAAGAACAGTGGGAGGAGAGGATAATGAATTGGTGGGCAGAACACAAAGGAATGCCTAGGTATGTAGCAATTTTTTAAAAAGCTTTTGTGATTGTTAAAACTGTTTCTTTATTTTGTTTTTATGAATGGGTATTTCTTTTAGGGAAGATGCAATGATGGAGTACCTTAAGATAGCTCAGGATCTTGAGATGTATGGTGTTAACTACTTTGAAATCAAAAATAAAAAAGGCACTGATCTTTGGTTAGGTGTTGATGCTCTTGGTTTAAATATTTATGAAAAAGATGACAAGTAAGATTTTCTGTATTACTACGTCTTAAATGGTATCTTTTAAAATTATTTATATGCATATTTTTGTCTTCTAATCATGTCTATCTACATTAAAATATTTAAAAATGTACAGTAATGTATCCTAGTAGAAACAATTCACAGGTGGAATATTTTTAAAAATTGCGAATAGAAAATTTACTTTACTCATTTTAATATTTTTTTTTTATGAATAAAAAAAAATCTGATGCTTGATAAAATGAGTTTTAACAAATAAAATAGAAGTGTACATTTTCAATATAATCATTTAAGTTAATCAAGAATAGGAGGTTAATGCAAGTTTTTCAATTTAATGCATTCACACAATATATTTGTAAATGGATTTCTTCGGCATGTATTGTTTTTAATTAACAGTAATATATGATGTGCTTCTATGGAATATCGAAGTTATTTATATAGTAATGTGGAAGTATCTAAAATTTGAAAAGCTGTAATTTTCTAGAACTCTTAAGATATCATTGTTAGTATAAAAAAAAATTCAAAGTGGAAACTATTTAATGATTTTGTTAATGTTGTCTCAATTTAAGTATGATAATGTTAACTTAAGCCTATAAAGTGTTATGTTTTCAAAAGTAAAATTTACATATGAAAGTATAATTACATTTTAAAGGTATAATAAAATATTTAATATTCTTTTCTAAGTGAAAGTTATTATAATCTTGGAATATCATATTTAATTTTAAAATATTTTCTTGCATTTTGACTTCCCTCTCCCCTTATGTTTTAATTTAACTCATTATAGATTGACTCCTAAGATTGGTTTCCCATGGAGTGAGATAAGGAATATATCTTTTAATGATAAGAAGTTTGTTATCAAGCCTATTGACAAGAAAGCCCCAGTATGTAGTTTTTGTTCACTTAAATATTTATTTCCTGTTTTGTATTGTAGAATTTTTTGAATAATTATGTAGTAATTATTTGTTTTCCATGCAAGTTTTTCAAAATATTCTTTACATACAAGAATATATAAATGTAAATGCAGGATTTCCTCCCCCCCCCTGCATGGTAGAAATTAAGGGGAAAATTTTTATTTTTGAAAGTATTGTCAAGTTAAGCTCATTGATATTGAGGTAGTTTTTATGAAATTCAAATTATTAGTTTTACTAGTCTGTAGTGTTTTTATATTTTCTTTGAAGTACATGGAAAGATTGAATTGAAAATAAATTTTTATCATTATTTATTGGATTTTCATGACTCATAAAAATTTTTTTATAGCATTGTTTATGACCATACGTAAGAAATTCCATTACAGTTTAAAAAATGGTATTCAGTTGAGCTAGTCGTTCATCAAATTATCAAACACTGTCTCTTTAGATAAAAAATAGTTTCTAAGCTTTAGAAAGAGCGTATTTATAACCATTGACATTTTTTCAACTTTTGATGCATTGGTAAGTAGCTTATTAAATTTTAGTTAGCTTTTGTCTGTAAAAGAGGCTGATTGTTTATATTCATAATGCTTTTTTTTAATTTTATATGTACTATTTTGCTTTTCAGTATTTAAAATTTTATGAAGTAAAATGCTTAGTATACCGTTTCACAAAATTTTTTATCGAGCGTCTGAGGAGAACACTCGTACTAAATAGAGCAAATTTTTAAAAAATTTACATTTTTTTTTTGTCACTCAACTATTTAAACCCTTTTTCTTCACTACACACTTATAACATACATTTGAAGACAGTCCTGGGAGTAATCTAAAGGAATTTTTCAATATTTCTTTTAATAGCCTAGGATGACTGGATTATACCAGTTTAGCTATACATAGGCTTTAAAGTTATTTAAGGTTTTAAAGCATTTGCATAAAAATTATCATAAATAGCTATTGTAAGTGTTAAATTTTTTCAATGATCATGTTATTTACTAATTTCTATGTTATTTATGTCTGATATCTATTGGATGCAATTGTGTGGATATATAATACATTATTTTAATTTTCAAATCTCGTTATTTTCTATTGCACTCCTTTATAGATTTTTTTTATTTCAAAACAAATTGTAACATAATTTACATATTTTGCTTATTAAAATGAGAAATGATTTTAAAGATAGTAGATGATTGCCTATGTGTTTAAATTAGATAATTATTTTTTTCTAAAGCTAATTCAAGCTTCTTGAATAAATCAGCTTAATTTATGTTAATACATGAGTAGTAAGGGGATTCTTATTAGTCCTTAAGTTTGGAATTTTGTTAAACATTATTTGTAGATGTATATTAAATTGCAAAATGAAGTTCATTTTTTAAAAAAATGTCCTGTGTTGTAGATAATTGATAATTAATAGTATTTTAATATTTTATGCTGCCATTTGAGGCTTATATAAATTTATATATTTTTTAATTACATATTTTGTAGAAATGTTAGCTCCATTCCAGTTGACTGAAATAATTTGTCCTTCAGTACATTTTTATAATAGGTTTTTCTAAGAATGTAAGCTTTAAATTTTTCTCCCTCATTTTATTTTTAACAAACATCTTTATTATTGATAAAAATTACGAAAAATTTATAGTTTTATACTTTCTTACAAGTCAAAGGAATAGTCTCATACAAATGATTTAAAAACAATTCAGCATACATAAAGATAAATGTTACTTTCCTTTAAGATCTTCATATTTGAAAGTTGTGATAAAAGGATTACATGAAGTGGAAAAATAACTTCAGTTTGTAGAAGAAATTCAGAAAGACTAAAGCATATTTTGGAAGCATTAAAAATTGATTTTAAAATCTTCAGAATTTAAACTATAAAATGGTTAAAATATCAGGTGTGATCTTCAGAAATGTATTTTGTTAATGAAATAATTCTTTCTTTAATTTAATACAATTCAAATCATTCAGACTGAAAAATAAAATACTCAATGTTGATAAATAAAAGTTTTTAGGCCAGCTCCTGAAAAAAATTTCTTACTGTAAAATTAATATGCAGCATAATTTAGTATTGATTATGGTTTATATCTCATAATTTCGATCTTAAATAAAAAATTTCTTCTAGGATTTTGTATTCTTTGCTCCTCGTCTAAGGATCAATAAACGAATTTTATCTCTCTGCATGGGTAACCATGAGTTGTATATGAGAAGACGAAAACCTGACACAATAGAAGTACAGCAAATGAAAGCTCAAGCAAGAGAAGAAAAGCTAGCTAAACAACAAGAAAGGTTTGTTGAGATGTATACAACATTATGAGGAAAAACTGATATGAAAGAATAATATAAACTATTTCTGTTTAAATGGCTGGAGACTTCTTATATTCATCCTAAGATCTTTATCTATTTGTATTTAAAATTATGTTTAAGTGTAATAAATTTTTAAATTTCTTTTAATCATATTCTTTTTTTACTTTCTTACATTCTTTTTGTTAAAACATTTTTTTCTCATCCTGGTTGTTGATAGTTATTGTAAATTTTTATTTTTGAGTGTTTATGAAAAATCTCTAATTTTGTGTAGGTTTTTGAAGTATTTACATGAAATTTATAAGTATTTGATATATTTATGCACACAAAAAAAAAATTTAAATTAAGATATCCGTATAAAGTATAGTACTATATATCCTACTCGCCTTGTTGACAACAGCAATTCATATGTAGTATTGTATCTATGGACTTGATAAAGTATGGAAGATCATTTATATAGATCAGCGTTCTCTTGACAATCTACAGCACAGTTTCAGTGTATGAAATTTGACGTCGAACATCCCTCTGTTCCTTTAATGTGCTTAGTGAGATTCAAGACTTAGAGGATCATAGAAACAAGATCATATTTGTAAAATGTTCATTATACCATTTGCTAATGAATTGGGAGCAATGGCATGGTATTCTGTCTTTTTGAAAGATGAGATCTATGATAGAATGTTTAAGATGTGTCGGTAGAAACATGGTTGTCAAGGGCACTGTAACATTGAGAGGTTGTGAGGGATAATGCCATATAAAGGGTTCTGCTTACATAAAAAAGTATCTGCATGGAAAAGTCGTCCCCCCCCCACTAACTGCAAATGAAGCTTGAATCATATACATTCTTAGCCATTGGCATGTACCAACGTGAATTTAGACCTGACAGTTCAGGTAATGTTTTTCATGCATATCTAAGAGTCCAATAATAAACGTTCTTTTGTCTACGTTAATCTTTTATTCTATGGAATTAGATAGAATTGTCCTTATGGGCTAATGGTTTCTGTATTCTGTAGTGCAGATAATTTTTAGATAAATAACTTGGCTGCTATATATATATATATATTATGCTATATATATACATATATTGATGCTCTAGTTTTATGGCCAAGTAGTCTCTTCCATTATGCCTCTGCTTATCCACACTATTTTGTATTACGGTTGACTCTTTCAGGGTAAGTTTTATCCGAATTGTTGTACACTTATGATATGGTTTCCATTCTTTAAACCCTGATTAACCTACAATCAAACATGTTTAAATATTTCTTAACTGTAAGATCTGTATTATTGATTCCTGTTTAATTTTTTTAATCTCATTTATATATTTTATTTATATAGTTTACATTTGTTGGATGTCTGTTGCTTCTAGTTCATTTAATCTTATGTAGTGCTCTTAGTGTGTGTGTTAAAAGTTTACAGTGTTAAACATGTTGAGTCTTACGGTTTAGGTAGATTAATTCTATAGTGCTGCTGATTTTTGAAATGAACTGCTACATTTTGTTAATAGTTGACTGTAATTCAAATAAGTTTCCCTAAATATAATTTTATTTTAGAGAGAAACTTAGAAGAGAAATGGAAGCAAGAGAACAGGCTGAAAAGAAACAACAGGAATATGCTGAAAAAATAAAACAAATGCAAGAAGAAATGGAAAATAGACAAAAAGGTAATACAAAACAGATTTTTGTTCAGTACTTGAAGCATTTTTATTTCTGTGCTGTTCATTTATGCTGTAATATAAATGTGGTTAGAAGAGCATTATATTTCTAAGATTTTTAAATCATCCTACACCATCTAGAGCCTCTATTTTTCTTTGAATTGAAAGTCTATGAAAGTTGCTAAATATATCTAAAGATTTTGTTGGCACTATATTCTTTCATAAAGGATAGGGTTTGATAATTGGTCTTCAAACATTTCTTGCTATAAAAGTATTTGCATAGTTATATAAATTTTGAAATTTAAGAATAAAATGGAATTTTTCTGAAATGGCATTTTGTTATGTGAATAACCTGCAACATCTAGAGCCTCTTATTCTTTATTTGAAATAGAGGTGTAGAAATGTTGCAAAAGAAATCAGAGGATTTCGCTGACACTATTCTTTCAAAATGAATAGGGTTTGATAGTAAGTCTTCAGACATACATTTCTTGTTATAAAAATATAGGATTGCATAATTATATACATTTTGAAATTGTAAAATTCAAGTGCAATTTATGAAATGTCATTTAATTTTTTATACTTAAATATCTTGCACCATCTAGAGCTTCTAATTCTTTATTTAGAAAAGAGGTGTAGAAATGCTGCTAAATAAATCTGAGGATTTCTCTAACACTATTCTTTCAAAAGGAATAGGGTTTGATAGTAGGTCTTCAAACATTTTTGTTTTCTGTATGTTCTTGAAATATGTATGCTTTGATAGACAATGTTTTTGATTAATGGAGTTTGGTAGCAGATTTTTATGTGCTTTATTCATTATGTTTGGTTTTACATTGATGTTGCATTTAAAATGTAAAATATATAACCTTTAAATGCTGTTTGTGAAGATGCCTCAGATCATTTGCAATTCATTCGTAGTTGATATTTGTAGTAGTAGAATTTTAAACATCCAGCGCCATCTAGAGCCTTTATTTCTCTTTGATTGAAATGGATGTGTAGAAATGTTAATAAATGAGTCCTGAAGATTTTGAACCATTCTTCCATAATTGATATGATTTGGAAATAAGTCTTCAGACGTTTCTTACTATAAAAATATCATTATATAAAATCTGGAATTTTAAGAATCAAGTGGAATTTATTAAATGTCATTTTACTTATTCTGAAATATTTTGCACCGTCTAGAGCTTCTAATTCTTTATTTAGAATAGAAGTCTAGAAATGTTGCTAAAAAAAAAAACTGAGAATTTCGCTGACACTATTCTTTTAAAATGAATAGGGTTTGATAGTAGGTCTTCAGACATTTTTTCTGTATGTTCTAGAACAAAGGTCGCTAAACTGGTGTCCCCTAAAAAAATTTAGAATATACTTACTCATCACGTTAAGTTATTGAAACATAATTCAATTCATAACAATAATTTAACACTTAAAAAATTCCTATTGCATATCCTCGGGATGAATTAATTGGTCCATGAGGTCTAAGTTTGGCAACTGCTGTTCTAGAAATATGCTTTGATAGACAATGTTTTTGATAAATGGAGTTTGGTAGTAGATTCTCATGTACTTTATTCAATATTATATTAGTGTTTGAATTTGCATTGATGTTGTGTAAAATGTCTCTTAGTGGAGATGTCTGAGACCAGTTGCAATTCAAATGTAGTTAATATTTAAACTATTATGGAAGCGATGTATTTTTTAAAAAAAATTCTGTTTAGTTTGTGTTAAATGTTTTTTGAATGCTCTGTATAAAGATGTGTTATTTTTGTAATAGTTTAATAAAATAGGATTTTTAGAAACAAACTTAAATTAAGTAATAAATTTATGCTTGAACATAGAAGTAGGTTTCAGATTTGATATTATTGTGGTATATTTAATACTCTTTAAAATAAGTCTTTCATCCTTGTTTGTAACATTTCACATTCATGTAACTTAAACAACTGAAAATATCTTTGTACTTGTTAATTTTGTTGAATACAAGCATAAGAACAGCAAGGTATATAATTGTACAACTTTTTTTACAACAAAAACTTCTGAATTTAAAAGAACTGTTATTTTTATGCTTAAATTAAAGTTTGTCATCCACAGATTTTTCCTCTTTCTTTAATCAGTTTAAAGATTTTAACTTTATCATTTACTAATTTTTTTAAATCTTTATTTTTGATAGGACTTAATGGCAATGCCTGTATGAGTAATTTTTTTATAGATGAAGCATATAATTCTATTGAATGTATAATGATATGACTAACTTTTGATTTTTTTAAACCTAAATCTGATATTTGTTATGGTGTTATGTATGTTGGTAACAGGTTGCTAGCTCAAGTGTTTTTGTCATTTGACTGTGGTTCAGAATTACAAGCTTTATCCATTTTGATTTTGATATACTATATTTATTAACAATGAAAATTTCCTTAAATGAAATTTTTCTAATTATATTCATTAGCTTTCACATATATGATAGCTTTTTTGAACATTTAAAAAGGGACATAGTAATATGCTAAATCATGGAGATCTTCAAAATGGCATTTGTTTTGCAAGTGGCATTTAATAAAACTTCTAAATAGTTCTAAATTCTTGTTATTTCATATAAGATTTCATGTATTGAATTACAATGATCTCTGGTACTAGCTTGAGTGCTTGTAGTTTTGAATCACATGGTCATATCACAATGTTTGTCCATTTCAATTTTTCTTTTGGTGCCTGCCATACTTATCAACAATAGACATGTTATTTTTGTAAATGAAATTTTTCTAATCATTGATTAATTTTTGCACAAATGATAGCTTTTTTTAACATTAAATAGGGGTGTAGTAAAAATTCAAAATTACGGAGAAGATTCTGCCAATGACATTTGTTACTAAAATGGTGTTTGATGAATCTTCTGACAAGCACTGAAAATTCTTTTTTATGTAGTTAAATTATATGAATTGAATAATTATAAATTGTTTTGCAAATTAAACCATGTTTTGTACATTATGAGAAATTGTTGATATATGTTACTCTTATGAGTAGATTTGTTAGACCTATAGCACCATTTATTAGTTGGTTTGACATTTATTGAAGGTGTTTGTGGTTTTTAAAAATATATACTTCCTTATTTAATGAAAATTTGTTTTTTTTTATAATTGAGTTTAAAGTAAATGTTGATGTATATGTTGTATATTCAATCTTGTTATTCAGTTTTTAGAAATTATCTAGATAATTCTTAAATAGCTATAAGAATGAAGCTATATTTGTATTGAAAGATATTTGCTACTGCTAATATTATCAGTTTTAAAATTATATTAAGGCTGTTTTTGCCAAATGTTCAAGAGCCTGAACCAAATGTAGAGTACATCTTTGGACAGTTTCAATTTTCATGAAAATTTGTAATGCTGTAATTCATAGATCTGTTTATAATATAGAGGTTTTAAAATATTCCATAAATAATTAATTTTTACTTTTAATATGTATAAAAGAATAGTTTATTTAGCATTATGATATAGGAGAAAAAATGCTAAACATTTTTAAGGGAAAAAAAGAGGGTCATCTTGGATAAAAATGAGTAGTATAAATTATCCTGCTCTCCATAGAATATCAAAGCCAGATATTAATATTTGAGTACTTTTATTACTGAGAAAATATTTGTAATTCGGGTTCTATTCTTTGACGTGAAGCATTTAAGGGCATTTTTGCTTTAATAAACTGTCAAATATGCATGCTATTGAATATTTTGTGGGGAACGAACAATGCATTCTTCAGTTAGAATTTTCGTAATAAAGAAAAGTAAAATTATAATTTAAGTTTACCTTTATATTTCATTTTCTCAATGTTTCTTTTTTTAGAACTCTTAGAAGCTCAAGACAGCATCCGCCGTCTTGAAGAACAACTACGCCAAGTGCAGAAGTCAAAGGCTGAATTAGAAGCAAAACAAAATGAGCTAGAAGAAATGTTGAAGAAACTAGAGAATGACAAGGCAATGGAAGCAGAAGAGAAAGCCAGGCTGGTAAGAAAAAATGCAAATCTGTTTGATTAATTCTTTTATATACTACAGGCTTTGTGGTACAATATAGGATGTTAACTAGGGAGAAGATATGCACTCAATACTAATCTTGGCTGTTGCGCAGGGTGACGGAGTCATCCCAATCTTTTTTTCATAATTATTCTTATTGTGCACAATGCAAATCATAATTCCATTAAATAATTGATGTAAGAAAGTGTACCTACCTTCTTTTAAGGACTTCAATTTTTCTTTGATAATTTGAGAAAAAAATCCAATCAAACTGAACTAAAATGTTTCAAATGTATGTTCTTTAATAAAGGACATATCGGACTTTTTTCGTGAACATTACAGAAATAATTAGCAGGCAAAACTCTCCTATTTTGTTTAAGTTATTATAGTTTTATTGTCCTTTGATTGACAAATAGCATGTTGTGAACTTTCTCTTGCTTGTGTCTTTTTGACAAAACAAAGTTTCTTGTGGTACACTTATCACTTCATATTTTTCTTGGTGGAGTTTTTAGGTACCATTTGAAAATTTTCCTTTCAACTCAAGTGTTTTATGTTCACTGCTTTTCTGAAATTTGCTCTCGCCATCATGATTAATATCAATTATTTTGTCAGGTTCTTCCAATTGCTTGATCAGTTTCAACTTCATCCAACAATATTGCAGATGCCCATTTCTTTTTTTCAATTCCTACTATTAGTTCACACACTCCCCATTTATATTTGTTTTGTTCAAATTTTCAATTTTTAATAAAATACATTTTATTCTTCCACTCAAGTTCAATTTAAACTTTTTAAAGCTTGTAGTGGATGACATTTGATGTTAATAGTTTTTTCAAATATTAATTCATTAAATTAAATTTGTTTTATATAGGAAATAAAATTCTTTTTTTTGCGACTTGGTATTATGATTCTGTCTTATGTATATACATATTTATATTAATTTCAATCATTTTATAAAAAGTTACTAAAGTAAAATTTTTCTTTGTTGACCTAAGTAGGAAATGACTGAAATTTTTTATTTATATTGTTTATAATCTGTTCATTTACAATTATAAACCATAAGTCAAAGAACACAGCAATCAAAACCACGAAGTCATTCACAGGGGGAAAATGTAGCCTGTTAATAGAAAATATTTTGGAACAAAAGTGGTCGTGTAGGGGAACTCAGTTATCCCAAGTACCTTAAGATTGTAAAAAAATGTTTGCCATTTCCAAAAAAGGGGGAGATAAGTAAAAAATACACTAGTTCCCATGAAGACTGTCAGAGGAGGAATACTGACAAGGTCATTGGTAACAAATAAACAGTTTTCCCAGAATTAAAGATTTTGTGAGCTTGGGGTTAGGGCTCTCAGGTTAAATTGAATTATATCTGTGTATATTCATAAGTAAGTGAGGGGTGCCAGTTAGGATAAATACTTGTCAGTTTGTGTGTTTGAAATGGTTTAAATTATGTGATCATTATTATTTTGTTTACATGTTCAGTAAATACTTAGCTTTAATTGTGAAACATTTTAAAATATTAATAAAGGGTGGGAAAATTAAGTACAATGTTCTTACTTTATTTTAATAAAACCTTATACATGTTTTAAAAATGTTTAAAAAAATCAATGAATTATATAATTTAATTTTTTGAATATTCATTTTAGGCTGAGGCTATCCAAATGAAACAGCAAGAAGTGCTTCGTATTCAAGAGGAAGTTAATCAGAAGGATGAAGAGACACGCAAGTTGCAAGAGGAAGTTGAAGATGCTCGTCGCAGACAGGAAGAAGCAGCTGCTGCTCTCCTTGATGCCACTACACCCCAGCATCTTAATATTCATGAAGATGAGCATGAGGAGAATGATGACATGGTCAATGGAGAGTTTGGTAAATCTTTAAATTCATATATTGATTTGGGTTTTGACCTATGTAGAGCATTTACAAATTTAAATGAACGCTTCGGTAGCCACGCTACACTTGGAAAGTCAGCGAAGGGGGACTGGTTTGCCTGCTCCTATCTCTGCCAACCCGACTGAAAGATCAAGTAGCCAACATCGTGCCTCCGTTTGTGGAGCACTGACTCAGTTGGCACAGAACCTTAACTCGTTTTCCCACCTACGCTTTCAAAACACTGACATAGTCTTTCAGCACCACCTCACTTAAATTTTTTTTATTACTGGCAATCCTTTAACTTTCAATCTTAACTTGAAAAGGCGAAAGTATGTGAGTAAAAAGCCATCCCCCAATCTTCAAGAAAGGAGATTAAAATCTCTTTCAGAGATCATGTGCTCTGTAGAACTATCAACACTTGCAGCTGTAGAAATGAGTTTTCTCCCACATGCAGACTGAAGAGAAGAATAAATGTTGAGGATCAGCCCTTCCTGCGATAGCATGGGATTGGCTTTTGAGGCACGATTTCACATCTTACTCTTCCACAAGATTGGATTCTCTTGTTGATGTCCCGAGATTGCATGAGACACGACAGCGAACAAATTAAGTACATACGTTGGTTTTTAATTCATCGATAGCATATTCTCTGCACGCTGCATTGAATACATCTATGCTCCTATGTCTAGTAGTATTGTCATATTTTAAAGAAGGTACAATGTCAAAAAAAGTGTGAATACAATTTACAATTTTAATACCGAATGGCCACACCTACGTTACTGGATGGACTGTAATACCCCTTAAAAATGTTAGAAGTTCCTGGACCCTAAAAAAGTCTGCCTACCCCTGTTGTAGAACATAAGCTTCATTTGAGTTCAGCTGATCATGCCAGTCCTCTTTATTGGTAAATGTTTAGTAGCATTACGGTTTTCCAAGGATTAAAAGAAATCTGTATTAACTAGTTACCTTTTAGTTAGAAAGATGGTGCTACTGAAAACTTGCCGTGTAGAGGAGGCCAATGCATTTTAAATTTGTTGAAGGGCAATGTCCTTCTGTTGTGGTAGGAGAAGGGAGTGCTAGCTCAGTTGTCTTTGTAACTGAATTGAGTTGCAAACTTATGAAATTAATCACCACTAGCCCTTGTATTGCTCTATAGTGTAACGTTAATAAAGCTCTCACTCTTGTCAGATAGAGCGTATGATTCAATGCTTAAGAGTCATTCTATAGCAGAATCTGATGGCAGTAATGATGGGAACTGGAAGTTATATCCCATTGTGGTCATTTACTGTAAACCTGCAAAATTTCTAATTCAAAGTCACCTTTTTGCTATATCCCATTGTGGTCATTTACTGTAAACCTGCAAAATTTCTAATTCAAAGTCACTTTTTTGCAATTCTAAATTTGATAATTTTTTCTATTGGATGAATTTACAAACTGTGGGATACATTTTGAAAGTTTATTGTTATTTATGGCAGATAATTCTGCAATAATGCAAGGAACAGAAAGGAATGTTAAAAGAAATAAGAATTTAATAAGCATGGGTTGCTTGTGTCATTTAATAAATTTGCTTGTAGATGTATTTATAAAAAGCATTCTTCAAAAGATACACAATAAGAAAGTCAGAAGGTTTAAAACATTCATATACTTGATGAGTATTGCTTGGTTGGACTCTTGACATCAACTTCTATCTTGATTGTTAACTTCTGTATAATTTTTGTTAATTAAAAGAATCTTTCCTGAAAGTGGATACTTTCTTATATGGCACTATATACTTATCTTTAAATTTACCTTAGTGGGCCATTTCTATAAATCAAGTCGATACGAAAGGAATTTTATCTAAATTTTAAGCTTTTCCTTGCGTTTGAAATATATATGTATATCATGCTTTTTAAAAATAAAATTTAAAATGTTTATCCTTTATTTTATGAATTTGCTTGAAGTGTTGATCCTGCATTTTTTTTATGCTTTGCAATTTTGAACTATTCATCAGAGTTTATGCTTTGCATAAACAAGAGCTTTTGGGGGCATTCAGAAGAGGCATAGAAATATGTAAAATTATGGAGACCTTGCAAATGTCATTTGCTACTTAAATGGTGTTTGATAAATCTTCTAACAAATACTGAAAATTCTAGTTTCATATAGCAAGGTTTTATGAATTTAATTACCATCACAAATTTATCACAAATGGTGCAGTACTGCCGATCGAGGAATTAATTGGAGGATGTTGAGGGGTGGTTAACTTGTTTTCGGTGATGGGGGGGATGGATTTGTGTCAGGAAATAGAAGGGGGATGAGCATGTTATGATATTCTAACTTCATTTTAAAGCTTCCAGAAAATTTATGAAATCACTTATTTGGTTTTTACTAATTGTACTAGCAATAAAATAAGGATGGCTAACCCTTATTCAATGCTATGAATATTGATTGCAACAAGCTTATCCAGTTAAGCTGGGTTTTTTTAATTGCCTAATTTAAACATGAAAGAGTTTAACTTTATTTATTTTGCATTAGTCATTTTGACATTTAACAAAAGAAATGCAATTATATTAGGCAAATACATAAGTTAAATTTAAAGAAAAAGTATATTTGAAGTGTAGGTAGGTATGTTAAATGTGTTAAGGAAGCGGCAGCTTTAACAAGGTTGAGAATCACTGATATATAACCTCTAATTCTGTGTTTGTAGAAATATTGCTACATAAAAGTGAATATTTCGCTGAGACTATTCTTCATGCAGTTTGATTTTAGAACAAAAATTTCATGCTAAAGAATAAAAATATGGTTTGAATAGCATTTTTAATCATCTTACACCATTTAGAGTCTCTTATTTCTCTTTGAAATGGAGGTCTACAAATGTTACTAAATAGACCTGAAGATTTTGCTGACACTATTATAAAGGATAGGGTTTAATAGTTGGTCTTCAAACATTTCTTGCCTTGCTATAAAAGTTTAGGATTGCGTAGTTATATAAATTTTGGAATCAAGTGGAATTTATGAAATGGCATTTTATTATATGTAAATAACCTGCAACATCTAGAGCCTCTTATTCTTTGTTTGAAATAGAGGTGTAGAAATGTTGCTAAATAAATCTGAGGATTTCGCTAACACTATTCTTTCAAAATGAATAGGGTTTGATAGTAGGTCTTCAGACATATATTTCTTGCTATAAAAATATAGGATTGCATAATTATACACATTTTGAAATCGTAAAATTCAGGTGGAATTTATGAAGTTGCATTTTATTTCTTATATTTAAATATCTTTCACTATCTAGAGCAGGCATGTCAAACTCACTCCTATATTATGGGCCACTTGGTCTTTTTCAGTATATGTAGGGGCCGCATGTTTTTTAATCTTAAAAAATATCAATAAAATATGATTTTTATAGTATATTTTACATTTATTAGACTCAATGTGTTGTATATGATACATACGTAGTCGTTTTATATTTCATGTTATTTTTAAAACTTAAACTATAAATATTTAATCTTCATAAAAAAAAAACAAAAATAAGAATTGCAAGAAATTTAATTGTGCACATTACTTTTAAGAAAATATTGGACAACATTTTTTTCACAAAGCCTAGTCATCAAGATTTTATGTAAAATATTGAGCTGCTGCAATTTTTTAAATTGACAAATGTAGATTGGGGTTAATCGTGATCTTTCTGAATTTTGTTATATTTCATTTAAGTAAATAATTGCTCTCATAAAAAAAGTGCTTCCAAACATAGCTATTATTCGCATTACAAAGGATAAATTTTAGCAAACCGATCTATGAGAATATATATAAAAATTTAGAATTCCTGTTTCCATAGCTTTTTGCTTCAACAAAGAATCCCATTGGATTTCAGTCAATTTCGTTAGAAAGCTTTCATCGATGATTTCAATATTGATAGATAAAGGCGAAGTAAAAGTGCGAACTTGTGTGTATCTTACACCTTTTTAAAACCAGAAAATCTTAAATCTAATTTTGTTTCTAACAAATTAATTTTGCCTCAACATATTCAGTAAATTTTAATTTACGAGATTTAATCAAATGATATTGACAGCTTTCAAAGGGAGACATTTCCATTTGTTTTCTCCAAAGGAGTAATTTTTAATACTTATTGTCAAATAGTTGTAACAACTTGATTTTCAACTTGAAGCCTAAAATTAAGTTGATTAAGATAGCTTGTAATGTCAACTGAGAAAGCCAGGTCCTTTATTCACTGTCCATTTTTTAATTCAGTACATTCATAATTTTGGTTTCCAGGAAAATTTTAATTTTGTCCAACAATTAGAAGAATAGTTTTAGCACTTAAAGATTTGAAAGTAATTGAACTTCTGTATAATATGATTGTTGACTTTATATATCTCCCCAAAATGAAACAAATTGACGATGATTAAGTCTGTCTTGAATACGAATTACAATTTTAGTGACCATTTCTAAAACATGTCCTATATTTAAAACTTTGGAGCATAGTACCTGCTAGTGAATAATACAGTGAAAATGTTTAAAATTATTAATACCATGCTGTTTACGTGGTTTTTTTTTTTACTGTTGCAATAAATTTAGTAACACCTGTCAGGGTAGGTGTACCATCATGCAACACGAACCAACTTTTCCACTAGTTATACTTCAAAGCATCTATAAGTACATTCAAAATATCGCCTCCAGTGGTTGTATTATAAATATGAATGATTTCCTTTTCTCATTTTTAAAATTTCATTATATTTTTATTAAATAACTTTTTAGTTTAGTATGATCAAGAATCACAAAATCCACTTTCATTCGCAAACGATTAAGTATACATTGCCCTTTATCTAATTTGTCTTGAATATTTTTTTAAACTTTAAAAAACACATAGGACTGTCTTTTGCTGATTGGACCCTCCAAACAGAGGAAGAGAAATATAAGTCGCATACATGAAGAATCAGGGTGCACTCTATATTTTATTAATATGCATAATGCATATCAAAATAACTTATTAGAATAAAATCAAATTTAAACATTTAATAAGGATTTCTTTTTAAAACGAGAACAAGTAATATGTAAATACATTCTAGATTAATATATATAAGGTTCATCTCAAATAGATTTTGGAATGAAAAATTTTTAAATAGCCTCGTATGTAATCTTTTAAAAGAATTGGCAAGTCGCAATTTACGTACTGGTGGGCCACATGCGGCCCACGTGCACTGTGTTTGACTGATCTAGAGCTTCTAATTCATTTAGAAAAGAGGTGCTAAACAGTTGCTAAATAAATCTGAGGATTTCACTAACACTATTCTTTCAGAATGAATAGGGTTTCATAGTAGGTCTTCAGACACACACATATATTTCCTGCTATAAAAATATAGGATTGCATAATTATATACATTTTGAAATTGTAAAATTCAAGTGGAATTTATGAAATGTCATTTTATTTCTTATACTTGAATATCTTGCACCATCTAGAGCTTCTAATTCTTTATTTAGAAAAGAGGTGTAGAAATGTTTCTAAATAAATCTGAGGATTTCGCTGACACTATTCTTTCAAAAGGAATAGGGTTTGATAGTAGGTCTTCAAACATTTTTGTTTTCTGTATGTTCTTGAAATATGTATGCTTTGATAGACAATGTTTTTGATTAATGGAGTTTGGTAGCAGATTTTTATGTGCTTTATTTATTATGATTGGTGTTGCATTTAAAATGTAAAATATATAACCTTTAAATGCTGTTAGTGGAGATGTCTCAGACCACTTGCAATTCATTCGTTGTTGATTTTTAAATTATTATTGAAACCATGAATTTTATTTCTGGTTAGTTTGCGTTAAAATTTTTTTACTCTTCATAAATGTTATTTTTGTTTTAGTCTTATTAAATAGGATATTTTAAGAGACAAACCTTTTTTGAATTAAGTCGTAAATTTGTGCTTGAATATTGAACTAGATGTCAGATTTGATATTATGTTATATTTATGCCCTTTATTCCTTTGTCGGGCTTGCCTGTTAGTGAAATAGAATTGGGTGCACCTGGCCTAAGATGCCACTGACCTCCTTATCAATTTTAACTTAAAACATCGGCACTTAAAACCTTGGATAAGGTTTCAGGAAAGCAAATACAGCATTGTATTGAAATGAAGCAGTTTAATGAACAAATGAAGCTTAATCTAAGATAACTACAATTGCTAATTTGACAATGATTTTGCTGGCCAGTTACACCTGATAGAGGTTCAAAATAGCAGTCTTTCCTCCTTGAAAGTTTGTTACATTTCTCATTCATTTACAACTTTGTTAATTTTGTCAGATACAAGTGCAATAACAGCAAGTTAAAAAATTGTACTTTTTTTATAACAAAAATTTAAGTTCTGAATTTAGAACTGTTATTTTTATGCTTAAACAAAAGCTTATGCCATCCACAGATTTTTCCTCTTTAATCAGTTTAAAGTTTTTAACTAAATCATTTACTGATTTGTAATCTTTATTTATGATAGGACTTAATGGCATTGCATGTATGAGTAATTTTCTTTATAGATGAGGCATATAAATTAAATGCAGACAATATATTTGTATACTTTGATCAATTTTTAGATAAATAAACAATGAAATTGATAACTTATTAAACCTTTTCAGAATATTTTATTTATGGTTAAATTATACAGTACTTTTTGTTAGCCAGGAACAAATGTCGCCAATTGTGAGCCAAAAGTGAATGACAACAGTCAACGAAATAAAAGTCATACATTTAACTATAAACAAAATAAATGAATTATAAACAAAACAGTTTTGCTCAAATGGATTGTTTACTCCTCGTTTTCATGTAAATTCAGTGAGGAATTTTCATTTTTTAAAAAAATTAAGATGGGAGAAAGGAGAATGTACTTTGCTTTGAATGAATTCAGAGAATAGAGCAAATGTCCCCAAACGAACATTCCCCTTATAGTTGTAAGAAATTTGGCGATTTTTTGCTTGTGCTCGGCTAACGTAAAAGTACCAATTATTCATTTATATTTGGTCTTATTGCTATTGGAGAGATTAATCAAAACATTTTTCAACTAATCTTTTGATAATTCTCGGATATTTGCTTTGGTGTTAAGTTAGAGGGGTTGCTAGCTCCAGTGTTTTTGTCATTTAATTGTGGTTAAGAATTACAAGCTTTATCCACTTTGATTTGATTTTATGTTTATAACAATGGATATTTTTTTAAATTAAATTTTTTTTATTATTAATCTTTATTTTTTGCATGTACAATAGCTTCTTTTTTGAACATTAAAAAGGGATGTAGTAATATGCAAAATCATGTAGAATATTCCGCAGATGGCATTTGTAACTTAAGTGATGTTGGACAAATACTGAAAATTCTTGATATTTCACCTAGCAAAATTTTATGTATCGAATTATAATCTCTGGTCCTAGCTTGGGTGTTGGGGCGACCATGGTTCAGAATTTCCTGTATTTATCAATTTTGATTTTGCTTCTTGTGCCTGCCTTATTTATAAGTATTTGCTTATTTTCTAAAATGAATAGAGCATAGTAAGTAAAACTTGGCAGGTATAAAGATAAATTGGATAACATTGAATTTTTTTACAAGATGTCATTCCACTGAAATATCAGTTATATTAATTAATATTTGTTGTTAGTATAGAAATCATATGCATTTGATAATTTAATTTCTTCAAAGATCATAGATTTATTAACATGCATTTTAAAGAAGTTGTGCAACATGTATCTGTTTTACTTGAAAAAGTAAATAAAATGAATATGCAATACAAACTATCATTTATGTAATTGACTGTTGGATTTAAGTGGTTATACTTGTTTTTGTCAATGTAGCATAGTGAAATTTTTTCCTTTCTTTATTTAGGTGCTGAATTGTCTTGTGATGATTCTATTAATCTGCCTAAGCCTGAAGAAGAAAGAATTACACAAGTTTCTAAAGAAAAACATCTTCAAGATCAGTTGAAAGTAAGAATGTCAAATTTTTCTAGTTTCATAAAATGTATCTGTACTTAGTAAATATAATTTAAATGATTTCTTATTTGTTATGAAATGTTTTACTATTCTGAAGAAATTGTTAGAATTTACCGAGTTTTGAAATTTTATACTATGTAAAAAAAAGTATAAAGTTTTCCAAAATTTATTAGCAAATTGTTATGCAACAAATTTCTTTAAATTATAGTTAAATTTAAAAACTTCTTTTAACTTGGATTGTTTTTATAGGAGAAATTTACAAAAAACAAACACTTAATTTACTTCTAGATTCTTCAATTAAATTTAATTCAATTTTCTTTGAAGGGAATTTGCTAAATGGAGCAATTGTTATAGTTGTTTTTTGTTTATGTAATTTTATATATATATATATGGGTTATTATATAAATATAATGTACTAGTAAACTATTTTGGATGTAAGATTCAAAAACAAATGTAGAAAAACCAGAACAAAACTGGAAACTTTTTAAAATGCAAAAAAATAAAACAGTATTTCCATTTTAAGTATACTATGAAGGACTTGTTGAACATTATGATAAACATGAAGTGTCACAAAATTGATCAAATTCTGGTAGAAAGGAGTACTATAAAATTAATGTGTCAGCTCTGTAGGATAGCAAATTTTTATTTCGAAGATTTTCAGCCCTTTTTCTTTAAGATTAAGCAAAGGCATCCTTTAAATTTGAATAAATCCTAGGATCATTGGTTCTGTAACTTTTTCAACACATGTTTAAGATCTTATGTATCTCTACCTCTTAAAGGCTTACTTATGCTTTCTTAACTGTTTTTTCGTGACTTTGATGAACTAAAGGGATATTTTATTTCTCACCAGTGGGATTTAGGTCTCGCGTGATCTTAAAGAGCTGCTGTATATAGCGATTGATTGCATATTTAATGTGTAGAAGCTCAAAGCCCTGGCATTGATTTGGGAGAAAATCTCAAATGAGGTGTTGCAGTCACTTGATCATGGTTCAAAATAATACCAACAAAATAATGAACTGTCAATTCTCATCAATAGGATTAACTGTCTTTAAATGTACATTGGCACATCCCTGAAACCCTCATGCAATTATTGCATTTTTATCCTCCTTGCCAATCAACGCTTTCTAATCTTTTACTCTAAAATGGTTTATTTTTACACATTTTTGTAAAGTTTATCATCCATACTCTGCTCATGTATCACATGAAAAAGTTTTCGCATGGTTCCTAGTATATACCAACCACATTTTGAGAATTATCATCTTATATAAATATTTCAGACAGTTTGTTGGAAATTCGCTGTCAATTAGAATTTTTAAGACATATTTTCTTTTTCTTTTGTAGGAACTGAGCAAAGAGCTTGCATCTTCCAAAGATGAAACAAAGCTGACTAAGAATGATCTTCTACATCAAGAAAATGTAAGGCAAGGCCGTGACAAGTACAAGACTCTTCGAGAAATTCGAAAAGGCAACACCAAACGAAGAGTAGACCAGTTTGAAAATATGTAATTGTGTGTAGTTTTGTTCACGTTTCTGTTTGGTTAGGAAATTGTGAAAGAAATGTATGTGAAGGGGGCTTAGTGTTTACTTTAAAATCTTAACTGTGAAAGCATTTGCAATTAAAAAAAATATCATTACAGTTCATAGTTATACATTCCATAAACTAATTTTTTCCCCTCCTGTTCTGCTGAGCATAACATTTCAAGGGATTTATTACTCTTATTTTTCTGGGTATTTGAATTTCAATAACATCAAATGTTTTAGATCTGAATTTTTGGTATGTCATTCAATATTTTGTTTTCTAAGAGCAAGCAAGCATTGAAATAAAATTGTAAATTCAAAGAAATATTTTTAAAGTGTAGTTCTAGTGCTGTAGTTTGAAAGTAGGGAATATTTTTTTACGAACAAAACAATTTTACATTTCTCCACTTTTAATGAATGTAAATTTTTTGACTCAACATTGCCTGTTCATCTTGTACCCATTACGTAACATGTGCCTTTTGTAACAATGAACCTATGAATGTTTGCTTGGAAATGAAAACTGTTTGACTGTTTTTTGTAATTTTATATCTTAAGCACTTGTAAAAGATGATGCTTTCATAATTTTTGGGAGCCCTGCATACTTACAGTATTATAAATTTCTTGTTATATATTTTTTGTCTGCAAATAATTATATACCAGATAATGCTTCCTGATGTCTTGGTACTCCCATGGCTATTGCCAAACTTTCAGGAAAACCCAAGTGTACATTTTTTGCACTAACATGCCTTACTAGAGATTCAGTTATTTTTGTGCATTGCTAAGTAGTTTATAAATTAGACTTTTCTACAGCAGTTTTGCATCTGTATTTTGATATAATATACCTATTGTTAAGTATGTTTTTAAAATGTTTCTCATTCTTGAGCTTTATTGAAAGCTGGTTATTCTTCCAGGCATATAAACCTTGATGAGTGTCATTCTAATGTTTGCAGAAGCAATATTGCGTCCTGTTGTGCCTAAAAGTTGCGTTTATATTTTTAATGCTATAACCTCTAGTTTCTGATGTATCATAAATTTTCATTGTCTTTTATTTTGATTGTTGCTAAATGAAAAGATTTTATAGACATATTTACAATTCTCTCTAAATCAAACTTTAGTGTTACTTTTTTTTGTCATTTTTTTTATTTATGAACTCTTTATCTCGTGCCAGTACAGTATTGTATTAATTTTTTTCAAACTTTCAGGGTATATTTTGAGAAAAGTTTATTGATCTTTTATTCTCTCAACATAGTTTTGTAATTTATGAAAAAAATTAAATCAAGGCAGTGGAAATTTTTAGACCTGTGCCAAAACGATTTTTGATTGTAGAAACTAATCACATTTGGGGTTTATCTTTGTTGCTTTTTATAATTATTTTATAAATTTAAAGAATATATTTGAATGATTATCTTGTTCAAGTTTTTTAAAACCCTGTGCATTAAATAAAATTAGCTTTGATTGTTAACCTTTTGTTTTGTTATAGAAAAAAAATCAAATGTATTCTTGTATTGCTGTTGCTTGAATTTTTTAAAAGTCTTTGAAGGTGTTAAAAACATGTTTTTTCTTTCTGTGTTGCATTTTAATCCGTTTGTAACATTACATTGCAGTAACTGCTGTTTCTGTTTAACAAATTGTGAACTTTTTGTGGACTGAGTGAATTGAATTCTTATTGTGTAATGCATATCATTACTAGATCTTATCTCTTGCAACTTCATAATGGTTTGGGCACTGTAATGTGGCGAATTTGTTATGTATATTCATAGTGATTAAATATTTCAAAAAACAAAAAAATTCTAGTTAATAAAGAAAGCTAAGTTTTTTATTGATTCTTTTTATCGTCTTTTTTGTGCAAATTATGTGTATTTGAAGTGTTGTAAATTTTTTTTTGCCAACTTACCTCACAAAATCTTAAATTTTCAGAAGAGACTGAGTAATAATTGCAAGCATGACATGTTCAAAACATTTTTCAAAAAATGTGACTGTGGTAGCCTAGTGTTAAAGGTAAGACTTGTGAAGGGTGTGTCATGAGTTTGATCCTAATACTGCTGTAGACTCACCATGCAGAGAGGTTCGATGCACTTTAAATATGCTGAGGTTTAAATGTCCTCTCGTTGGTTTGATGTGAAAGTTGGGATTAGGATGGGAGGTGGTGCCACCTTGGGTGTCATCCTCGTCACTTGACCATGGTTCAAAATTATGCGATCTATTGCCAAAAGCTCTTGAGTAGCTGAAAAGTGTGATGTGTTAATATTTACTCACTCAGAATGTAGCTATTATTAGCATCGGATTAGCTTACTTTTAATTTATTGCTTTGAACTTGTATTCTCACTCTATAACCTCTCATTCAATTTGAAATATCTGTTGATGAAGAAATTATTTTAATTATAGAAATGAACAAAAATTTTGGCTTAACTCATGGAAGCTACTTTTGCAGTATCTTAACATAGAAAATGAATGGTTTTTATGGTTAAAACAATACTTTTTTATAAAACTAATGAATAAACCTTAAATTCATGCACATCAATTTGTTCTATATACACAGTGTTTATAAGTTTTTATGTGCAATCGCCACTAAATCTATTTCAATTGTAATACCTTTAATTTTTTCTCTGATATGTTAATAGGGTTTTTTAAAACTTAATATTAGCTAACTATAATGATGCAATCCAAATGTATTCTACATCAGGATCTCAACTTGGGAGTTGGTAATTTACACAGTTTGAATTCCATATCCAATTACTTTTAAACTAAAATATTGAGATATATAATGGATAAATAATCAAGTGAAATATATTAAGTATATTTTAATTTATTATCGATTGTTATTTAAATCGGATTTTGGCAGTTATGAATTGTTTTTGACAGCCTGTGTAGTGCTATTTTAAAAGAATTCAAGTTGTGTGAAAAATGTAAAATGGCATTTTTTTTCAATGTGACCATATTTGTTTGCCCACTGTGTCCTCTTAGTCAAAGGATTATCTATCTTAGTTTCTAAATCTGAATAGTTGGTATTTAAGGTGATGGCGGGCCATTAGTTTAACACCTTACATGACATCTAGATGGCGTTGGCTATTGCGAAATTTTTGGCACAAATATTTGTCTCAAGATTCCCAAGATGGGCAATAAATTTCTCTCTCGGGTAACCTTTTCAATGAAATTCTCCCCTTCAGCGAAAAGGAACACGCGGGGGGCTAAGGGAGGACGACGGTCGTCAAACTGGTAAAATAAATGTTAGCTCTTTTTTTTTTCTTTTCGGGCGAGGGTTAAAGCAGCAGAGTGAATCTTGACCATGAAAGACTTCTCATGTCTGGACATTGGTCAATCATCAAACTTTTTCAACTCTTGGACCCCTTAGAACTGTAACATGTTTTCGAGGAAACCTCTTCCTCGCTGAAGGGAATATATCTTAAAATAATATTTAAAGTATATAGATAAACATATTTTTGATATTATATGTAAAGACAATTTTAAAAAATATTTAATTTTTTATTAAAAACTTATGATGTAATTTTAATGTTATTTACTCATTGATAACATAAATTTGTGATCCAAATGTCACTTACGCATGCATTATACTTAGTAACTAAGATATGTGTTCACAATTTTTTACACAAACTATCGACGTATAAGCTTTTTGAAATTATCTGCAGTAGCATTTCATATTCCGTGTTCAATTCGTTTTTGTATTTTGTTTTTGTTGCCAATCGCGTTAAAAATATTTTTCACTTTCTAAATACATTTTTGTGAATGGCATGAAAATGTTCATAGCTGTGTGAGAAATTCTGCGTATATGGCATGAATTGGTAACCTAAAATGTAGGTCTTCTAGCTTAAATTTAAATTTTAGCATCGAATCTGTTCATATGTCGATAAATTTTTTTTATCTTCATTATAGGTGTTTTTTCCCCCACAAATGTAAAAGGTTTCAAAACATTGTACTAACTAGTATAAAATTACTTCGTGGAACTCGGGATAGCAAACAATAGTATATTCACAATCTACTGCATAAAATAAAGTTTTAAAATTCATTTATTATATTACAATAAAAGTTAAAAAAAATTTTCAAATTATGTATAAATAAAATTTTTAATTTTAGTCTATGATCTTTAGATAATTGAGGCTAAACGAATTTCATGAGAACATAAATCCATTTTGCATACATATTTGTAATTTTTCTTTCCCATTTTTTTTTATTGGGACTCGTGGAACACAGTTTGTCGATCAATTCTCTAGATAAATGATGTACAGAACGAAACTGTTTAATTTTTCCTGAACAAATGATTTTTAAAGGAAGAATAGGTGGATTTAAAGCAATGAAAAATTAAATTTCACGTTTTAATGAACAAACAGTATGATACAATTTTACTTTTATACAATAGAACAGGGGTTGGCAACCTATTTCACGAGAGGTACAATTCTCAGTGGTACTCTGAATTACTCAACAAATGTGTCAATTTTTGAGAGGATGGAAGATAAATTTATAATGGTCCTTATTATACGAAGATCTCCAGAATTATGGACAATTGCGAAATTTCGAAAAAATCGGAAAGATATCTTGAAACAAATTTACAGCTATTTTGTGAATTATTGGATGTCATTGCTGGTGAGATTTAATTGTTTGAAAAGAGAAGATCGCGTGCACTCTGCTCTCCGCTTTTGGTTGATTTTGAAAAAGGCAAGAAAAAAAAATTCTCTCTGTGTGTGTGTGTGTGTAGCGCACTTCCTTCAATAAAATCCTCCCCTTTCTCTGCAGGGGAAGAGGGCCACAGTCTTTACGACTGTGAAATGAAATACTTGTTCTTTTTTTGGGAGGGGGAGTAAAATAGTGTTGACTCTTGACCATGAGAGAGATCTAAAATGGCTTTCTTACTTTTTCGACTCATGGATTCTGATAATTTGTTATGAATGCTTTATTCGTTTCTAACTATGGAAAAAATCCTATGTATTTTGCAATCTAAATTTTAGCAGCTGTTCTTGTTTTAATATAGATTTTACCGTCAAATGTCTTTTAAAATGTCAATAAGTTCGCTCTCCTTGATTATAGGTGTTTTTATCCACAAATAAAAAAAAAACTTCATTTTCCATTACAAAACGATTTAGTTGTGCAAAAACAATGTATTAACGTGAATAAATTTGTTTTGTTGCTCCCGGTACAGTAAACAATGGAATATTCACAATCTAGTAGGCCCTACATATAAAGAAAAATGATTTAATATTCTTTTATAATGGAATAATAAATGTTTCTAAAAGTATTACAAAATAAAGTTCTTATGTACAAAAAAAAAAAAAAAAAAAAAATGTTTCAGAAATTTCCAATTAGGTATACACTTACACCTGTATTACATTATTAAAGGTTTAAGGGAAACAATTTTGAATAGTTTTCTTTAAAAAGTAGTTTTAAATGTTAAAAAGGTTAAAGGTTATCAATTTTGATATTTTTCTAAGATAGTTGCAGCTATTTCATTAAAAACTGGTTAATTATGGTTTTGACCATTATTTTACGTATGTTTGTAAAATAATTTTTAAATTCAAAAATATTTTTTATAAGAAATGGTACGTAAATGAAAATAAGCATTACAAAAATTATTTCATGTTCAGCAAAAAAAAAAAAAAGGAAGAAAGAAAGATATTTTGAAATTAAAATTACTTTTGTAACTTTAGAGAACGATTAAAATATCATAAGGGAGAGAAAATAGGCTGGCAATTAATTATCAAGCACAATTAATCAAGCATATAATATATAAACATTGCTTTTATTTTTTCTAAGAAATTTATGTTTATTTAATGAATATATGTCAATAACAATTTTTCAATTTGGAAGTTAACATTATATTTAAATCTAAGAAAATTGCATTATTGTTTAATTTTTGGGCATATTTGGTAACAAAATAATAGTTTCATTCTATGTAGGAATCCAAATAAAAATGGCTAAGTAATATACTTATAAAAATATATATCACGGACAGTTTTTACGGTATCCTGTTCGAGAAGATATAGGTCACAGTAGGCAAGTTCATGGTTACGAACTCGTGATCGACGTGGTGTTGCATCGTCGGTTTGAATTCTGGTGTCCCTGCTGAAGATCCGCTATGTAGAATTGATTGATTGATTGAATATTAACGTCGCACTGTTCAGCTACACGAGGGCTTTTGGCGACGGACCACGTAATTTTGAACCATGGTCAAGTGACGTGGACGACACCTGAGCTGGCACCCCCTCTCCTAACTCCCACACCACACCAACGGGAGGACGTTTCAGCTCTCGACAGATTTAACGTGCATCGCTGCCCTACACGGCGGGTCTTTAATGGTATTGGGCTCGAACTCGTGGCAAGGCAAGCCACGGTCCGATACCTATACCACTCGGCTACCGCGGCCGTCCGCTATGTAGAAGGCTGAACCTCAAAGCAGATGTTTGAAGTAGATGATACTATATGTTGCTAATGGTGGAAATTTTGGGAGATTGCGGTTCCAGCTCTGATTTCGTCCTCGTCACTTGATCGAAATGACGAGGTCGGCGATAAGTCCCAGTGAAGCTTCAAAGCTTGACGTTAATCAAATAATCATTCGATAATATATAGGTTTCATTTCCTAACCTATATCAATCATTTTCTGTTTTTTGCTTCTACTAGATTCCTCTACATATAACGGCTCCCTCAAAGGCATATTTCGTGGTGCTCGTCCATCAAGAATTTCAGGAAGAACACATTTAAAATAAAACTTTTCTATAGTTTTGGAATAATTCCTTTCCAAAACTCTTCGTTTGCCTCTATACGCAGAGTTAACGAATCCTTTTTGCACCATAAATACAGATCACACCATTTCCGTTGTGTAATAAATAACTGACCTTGTATTTGAAAGTAAAATTTATGATTTAATGGTAAATAGATTCCCCTTTCATTGGAAAATTTGAAACCTAGACTATTTTTTTTTGTAATTAAAAATTCCAGCAGATTTGATTCAAATCTCGCAGAATAAGGGCATTTAATTTCTATGAGTCCATCATCACCAACCAATCCATCGGGTGAAGCACACAAAAAGGGTTTATCTTTGTCCACAAATAAGCCACATATTTTTACTTCAGTTGAATATTCCCTCTCATACTGCTTCCGAGCGATCTCCTCGTTTGCCAATCCATATTTCATTGCTGCATTGCATAAGTCTCTACCATACACAATGCGCATCACAAGCTTCGAACACGGAGTAGATTTTTTCCTGCAAGCAATTTCTTTGAAAAAAGATGAGAGTCTCAACGATCTCTCATATCTCCATCGTTCAGAAGATGCTTGCCCCCTAGTTTCGCTCTCTAAATCATAGATATTTTGTACTTTTAATTTTGAAAGATGGTTTTCCATTAAATTATCGTATATCTGTACTGGCACATGTCTTTAGACATGTAGCGAACATTCATTACACTGAATTTTTCTTCGAATTTATTCGAATCTAAGCTGCACTTTTTTTCCCGATACTTAGGCTACAAAAATTCTGGTGCAGCTTAGATTCGAAGACTGAAAAAAGTTTTTAATGCTGGTAAAGTAAATTATTCACTTTTTATTAATTCACCTTTATTATTTTTTTATTTCGTTTAGTTAGTGATTGAATATAAATGTCATATTGATCAGCTACACGAGGGCTTTTGGTGACGGACCTCGTAACTTTGAACCATAGTCAAGTGACGAGGACGACACCTGAGCTTGCACCTCCCATCTCCTAACTACCACACCAATGAGAGGACGTTTTAGCTCTCAGATTTAACGTTCATCGCTCCCCTACACGACAGAACTTCAGCGGTACTAGGCTCGAACTCATGACACGCCAGCCACGAGTACGTTACCTTGACCACTAAGGAATCGCAGCCACTTTTCATTCCGTAAATATATCATATATCGATAATATATTTTACACTATTTTTTTTGCTGAGAATTTGGGGTGCGGCTTAGAATCTGAACATAATTAATTGAAAAAATAAGTTTCTATTAATTAAATTAGAAAACAATATTTTGTGTTAATAATTGTTCCAATGGTTTATGGTAAAGTTTTACGTCAAATATAAAATCGATGGGAAAAAAATTTTTGTTAGTTAAAAAGAAAATAATAATATAATAATAATAATTGCATTACAATAATTAGATTAAAATTTTAATTTGTGAGCAAGGAGTAGTAATTTGTGTTCTTTAGAGTTAATTCACAACTTTCGATCAAGTATAAAGTAAGTATACTTTCATTCTTCGTTAAGTCATTTAGCAGAATTTAAGTATTCTTACAGACATTCCTTCAATAACAGACAAAAAAAAAAAAAAAAAAAAAAAAAATCTAAGCTGTATAATTATAAACGATTTTTTTAAAGCACACATGCAGAAAATATTTAAAACTTTCTAAATCGGAAAGTTCGTCAGATTTGAGATGTTAAATCTCTGTACATCATAAATCTTTTCCATTGTCCACTATTTGTAACAATTTGCAAGTTACCATAATTTCAGCTGGCGACCATATTTCAGAAAGATATCGCCAAAAATAAGTATTCGTAGCCAAGAATAAATTCGCTTTTCAAACGATGGTGGTGCCATCTGTTTGAGATAGTCCTAACTACGCCAAAAATAATTCAGAATAAACTTAAAATTTAAAAAAGTTAATTAAGAAAAACATAAAACTTAATTCTGGCTACACTAGACTAAAAGGGAAGCTTGCTTTCTTATATACTATTTAATTCTACTCTAAAAAATGTTTTTTTTTTCTGTTAAAATGTCTTTTGCGTTTCCACCTCCTATACTTTAACATAGAAAAGTCAAATTTCATTTTGCAAAAATGCTAAATACTGTGTAATTTTCAAAAAATCAAAATTCAAAAAACACTATCCTTTAAACAATTATTTTCTTTAAATCCATAAAATTTTTATTATTATTGGAGCTTTTTCCTGCCCACAAATGTCTTTGCCGTTTCATCCCTATCCTTTAACATTGACCGAAAACAACCTTAAATGTTGAATGTAGGTAGAAACATCTTCCTGACAAATTAGGGAAAATTGAGAAAATTCGCAACATCCAATGTTTTACTTGAGATTAATTTTGGCAAGAAATGTTTTGTTTTAGTCCAATTTAGGCTGCTACTTTGTAATTGTGTTAACCTTATAATTTACTAAATATGTAAATTTTTTTCAAAATTAGACCCTTATCATCTCCAAACTCTAAAGCAATATTGAAAAGAACGATCAATATTGTCAAATATCAGCCTTTTGAGAGCCTGCATACTACTGTGTGAAGGAGTTAATGATGGAAGTTCTCATTTTTTCCTCACAACTGTACTAATAACTGCTTATTCAATATATTACTTCAGATTCAGTTTAGTGCATTAATTGAAGAGATTCAATCTACCATTCTGATTTTTAATGACTGAATGCGCATACTCATTGCAAATGCATGCATTGTTATTGCAGTTAACATTGCTACTGTAGTGACTTTTTCAATCTTCTGTTTGAAACGTGTAATAAGATTTGACACTTAAGAAAAAAAGTTTTGAGGGATCCAAATTATTAAATTATCAGGTCTAAGAGAACAAAGCATGCACTTTTTCAAGGTGTATGCTCGATGAGAAAGAGATAGAGCAATTGGAATGTTCTGTTCCTGAAAGTTCATAACAAATTCGCATTATTTTCTAAAATGAAACATCCTTATTTTGTAAATGCATATGTACCTTGTCCTGGCAAAATGATCTATCCAATTCCGGATTTTTTTTTGTCTGATTTTGGTGGGGATGAAAAAATGGTACTTTTAAAAAATCGGAAATGCCATAAATTTTTCCCCTAGCCATCTTTCAGAGTCTGTACACATGGTTGAGGGTAAACAGTTTGGAGCACTCTTCACAATGGATGGCATTACAAGGTTAAACCAATAATTCATTTGACCCTTTTTAATTATCTTTTTAACTGCAACTTCAGAGTTTAATTGATCAAAATGGATTCTTTGAGATAT
This sequence comes from Trichonephila clavipes, assembly GCA_019973935.1. Classification (NCBI taxonomy): domain Eukaryota; kingdom Metazoa; phylum Arthropoda; class Arachnida; order Araneae; family Nephilidae; genus Trichonephila; species Trichonephila clavipes. The sequence continues at coordinate 498,922 of BMAU01014077.1, forward strand.
TTCCTCTTTTGGCATCAACGTGGTTCGTGAGATGTCTCATATAAATAGATGTTTGTTTACTCTTGAATTTTAATTCTGTTTCTAATAAATGTTTTTACTATAAAATATTATGCTAGTAAAAAGGTAGCATCTGTATGTAAATCATTCCATTCATTGAAAGCCAAAATCAAAATACCTGGTTAAATGAGTCATAGACCTCTATTTACACTTCATGGGCCCTGGGAGTTGACAGACCACTTTGGGAATCACTGATTTAGACTATACGACTAAATGGGCTGAGTTGTAATACTACTCAATTAAGATTTAAACATAAATCTTTCTGGAATAAATGTGAATTATAAACTTGAGATGTTTGTCCAGTTCTTTAAAAATGCATCTTTTGATTAAATTTAATTCATTCTCATATCTAAATCTTTTACTCAACTTCAAAGGCTTTGAGAAGTTCAAAATTTCAATTGTCACTGAACTTCACAAATGATGCAGAAAAACTGAGTATTTTAAAATTTTATATGTACATATATGATGAAACTCTATTTATGTGGTGTATTCTATACGTGTTCAGATATTTAAAGTTAAGTTATGATTATGTGCTGTATGGTTCTAAAAACGTTGAATATTATACATGCTGCATTATGTTAGGTGCCGTCTGAAGTCTTCAAATTTTTAGTTAGTATCTGTTTCAAACCATTTCAAATATTAATTATTTTTATGACATTTTGTATCATACATCATGCTTGCAAATCAGCTCATTTTATCCTCCTATGGATTAGTGGAACATTTTGCAGATGTGGAATTCTCAGCACACACTGTTGGGGGGTGTGAAGAAAAAATGGAAAATTTATTCCCTATGATTAACAGTTAAAGGAGTTTAAAACTTTCACGAAATAAGGCTATGCTAAAGCTATTGATTTAATATAATGAACAAAGACTAGTTTACTCATGCTTCAATTATTGGAATCATTTTAAGAAAACTTATGTACCGAGAGCCATTTATTTTTATTAGCTTTACGTAGTATACGGCGTTATATAAACGTTCAGTGGCGCGCATAGAAATTTTTCAAGGGTCGGTGTCCACCATTCTCTTATGCTCCAATACGTCGCCCAACATATTTTTTTTTGATTTTGTCTATATCCGGGAACAATAAACGGTAAAAAAATATTGAATAAATAACTCAATGGCGCAACAACCCATAAGGGCCAAGGCCTACTGTGCCCATATCAGTATGCGTGACCTTTGTCCCTGAGGTGCATGAGCAGATGTCTCGGTCAACTTGGCGCAAAACCCCGAGTGTTAAGTTCCCAAATAATCTTGGTACTCATATTTATGGATCCACTGAATAGATGAAAGGCTGAGTATCTTGCCCAGCCCGAGATTTGAACCTCGGACCTGTGGTGTAGAAACGTGATGCACTGCCGCTCAGATACTGGGCTTCTTTTAAATAATTAGCATTAATCAATAAAATTGATTATTAATATCAAATAGTTAAATTTTACGTACTATATACATAGCATTATAATCAATCGGAAAAAAAGCAAGGGCTTTGGGGAGAGGGGTTCTGGTTATGGGACTAACACCCCCCTTGTGTACGCCACCGTAAACAGTACTTACGCGTTATAGAGCAACGGTATTGGCGGCATGATATGAAAGATAGCACAGGGTTGCCAACTTTGCGAGTTGTCTTGAACGTTGACATTGTTGCGATAGTACGTAGGTATAATATACACTCATGCCCATAAATTAATAATAATGAAGTTCAGGCACAGAAAGAGACAGAAGCAAAACAAATTTGACTTATTTGTAAAGTCTATTAATTAAACAAAAGGTAAAGAGCAAAAAAGATGCTATATAATTGACGTAATTAATAAAAAATGCGATTTTTACTCCCTGGAGCAAATTTCAAAAAAGAACCTATTTACAAAAACAGTATATGGTTAGTATGATGGTTAATACGGAGTATGTCTCCCGGACGATACAATACAGGCCTTACGACGCCTAGGCATGCTGAGTATCAAATTATCAATCTGATCTTGGGGAATATTACACTACTCATCAAGCAATGCCCTCCGAAGTTCCGGTAGACAGGTGGGAAAGGGTTGACGGGCTGCAATTCGTCGGCCGAGCATATCCCACACATGCTCTATTGGATTCAAGTCCGGTGAGTATGCTGGCCAATCCATACGGCTGATAACCTCCGATTGAAGGCATTCGTCTACAATGTTTGCACGGTGAAGACGGGCGTTGTCATCCATAAATAGAAATTCAGCACCCATGGCGCCACGAAACAAACGTACATGTTGTTCCAGAAGGACATCCCGATAGATGTGGTCTGTCATCGTTGCACTCTGAACATGCAAGTCAGTTCTGCAACCAAGAATAATTCCTCCCCTAACGAGCCATCCTGCACCACCGTAACGGTGTCGTTCAATGGTGTTCTCTTGGTGGTAACGGGTACTTGCCGCTCTCCATATTAAAGTCCGACGAGAATCAGACAGCAAACTAAACCTGGACTCGTCGGAAAACATCACACAAGACCACTGTTGTGGTGTCCACGATACATGCTCCCTCCTCCAGGTTAATCGCAGGCGACAGTGAGTTGCGGTAAGCCGAACACATCTGACAGGCCTACAAGCATATAGACCAATGTGCCCTAAGCGTCTGTACATGGTCTGCCTTGAAACTGTCGTACCGGTAGCTGAAGAGAGCTGGCGAGACAGATCTGATGCTGTGCTCCGTCTGTTTCTTTTGGCAGTGACTGCCAAATACCAGTCCTCATTCGGCGTTGTACCTCGGGGGCGACCTGCGCTGTAACATCTACTCACATTACCATCATCTTGGAATCGTTGCCAAAGCCTGGAGATGACACTCTGGGAGATTCCAAGTTCCTCGGATACTTCCAGTTGGGTACGTCCCCATTCCAGTCGTCCAATAATTCTACCACGTAAAAAATCATCCAAATACTTCCTTTGTGCCATAACTATGCGGTTATTGCACTAAAAGGCTTTTAAAGCGCTTGTGAACAATTTTACTTCTTTGCCACCATTCCTTATATACCCCTCTCTTACACTCTCGTCATTGGGACGTACTATCCGCACCATCTGGTGGTTTCCTGTAATTTGCATATTCTTCTTCAAGATGTGTGTGATAATTCTACAGGTGAAATTTTTATTTTAGAGTTCAATTTCTGTGTGATTCTGATGGGGAGCCGCAGCCACCACCCAGATGAAAAAGATTCAAGTAATTCAAGACAAAATACTCCGCGTCATGACGAACACACCTTGGTACGTCCGAAATGACTTGATACACAACGACCTACATATGGAGCCGATCACTAACTACATCACTAAACTCTCTAGAAATGTATTTAAATCTATTGAATCTCATGACAATCCAATTATCAAAGCACAAACACTGTTTACGTATCCACATCCTAAAATTAAATAAGTATACTCTTCAACGAAGTGGAGAAACCCACTCCGCCCCCATAACACAACATAAACACTTTTCACACTCTTAACAATATGATTTAGCTTTACTGCACTGCATCTTTCACTCTGGTTTCTGAGGTGAATTGTCACCGAATTGATTTTCTGCCTTCGGCCGTCCCGTCTTCCTTCCTGCGTTTCCTCCCCTCCCCCCGCCGGCGCTCTGCTTCGTTAGAACGCTCGTGCTTTGAGGTACGTCATCCCTCCTCGCTTTTTGTGGGAGTATTCGGTATTTGAAAATCTTCATCATGGATCTCTCCTTTTCTCCCATCCTTCTGGGAATAGGCGCCCGCGATCGTCTAATTTTAGTTAGTAAAATTGTTTCACGGCCGAGCGCACTAAGCGCTCGCCGTACTTAAGTTAAAACTGCAACAGCGGTCAATGCGGGGGAGGGCGACTGCCTCGCAAACCACCCGGCTGTTTCCTTTTCTACCTCATAAATTTTCGTCCCTACTGGACATTTGTCACTACACCACTCACAGTCACACCCCCACACACGGGCAGCCATTTTTCCTGAGTCATTATCCTCACTTTTCAACAGCCAATAGGAAGACTCTTCCACTCAGATTGCTCACTGAAAACTTTCCCAGATGTCAAGATCCATGCCTCGAAGCTCCGCCGAATGGCCTGCAGCCGCTAGTCCAATTGCAATGATCTACTACCAAACATGAAAACTCAACGATCAGCCATGTCACTAAAGAGGCTTTTGCCAGATACGGGATAAAGGGTTTTTCGAACCCAGATGCCCGAATAAATTCCCACAGATTCCCGCAGAAGTAAAATTGTTCACAAGCGCTTTAAAAGCCTTTCAGTGCAATAACCGCATATTTATGGCACAAAGGAAGCATTTGAATGATTTTTTACGTGGTAGAATTATTGGACGACTGGAATGTGGACGTACCCAACTGGAAGTATCCGAGGAACTTGGAATCGCCCAGAGTGTCATCTCCAGGCTTTGGCAACAATTACAAAATGATGGTAATGTGAGTAGATGTTACATCACAGGTCGCCCCCGAGTTACAACGCCGAATGAGGATCGGTATATATATATATATATATATATATATATATATATATATATATATTTGGCAGTTACTGTCAAAAGAAACAGACGGAGCACAGCATCAGACCTGTCTCGTAAGCTCTCTTCAGCTACTGGTACGACAGTTTCAAGGCAGACCATGTACAGACGCTTAGGGCACATTGGTCTATATGCTCGTAGGCCTGTTAGATGTGTTCCACTAACCGCAACTCACTGTCGCCTGCGATTAACCTGGAGTAGAGAGCATGCATTGTGGACACCACAACAGTGGTCTTGTGTGATGTTTTCCGACGAGTCCAGGTTTAGTTTGCAGTCTGATTCTCGCCGTACTTTAATATGGAGAGCGCCAGGTACCCGTTACCACCAAGAGAACACCGTTACGGTGGTGCAGGATGGCTCGTTAGGGGAGGAATTATTCTTGGTTCCAGAACTGACCTGCATGTTCAGAGTGTAACGATGACAGGCCACATCTATCGGGATGTCATTCTGGAACAACATGTACGTTTGTTTCGGGGCGCCATGGGTGCTGAATTTCTATTTATGGATGACAACGCCCGTCCTCACCGTGTAAACATGATAGACGAATGCTTATAATCGGAGGATATCAGCCGTATGGATTGGCCAGCATACACACCGGACTTGAATCCAATAGAGCATGTGTGGGATATGCTTGACTGACGAATTGCAGCCCGTCAACCCCCCTCCCACCTTTCTACCGGAAGTTCGGAGGGCATTGCTTGATGAGTGGTGTAATATTCCCCAAGATCAGATTGATAATTTGATACTCAGCATGCCTAGGCGTTGTAAGGCCTGTATTTCTTCGTCCAAGAGACATACTCCGTGTTAACTATCATACTAACCATGTTATACTGTTTTTTGTAAATAGTTCTTTTTTGAAATTTGCTTCAGGGAATAAAAATCGCAATTTTTATTAATTATGTCAGACATATAGCATCTTTTTTGCTCTTTACCTTTTGTTTAATAAATAAACTTTACAAATAAGTCAAATTTGTTTTGGTGCTGTCTCTTTCTTTGCCTGAACTTCATTATCCTTAATTTATGGACATGAGTGTAATTGTTCTCATTTCTTTACTATTAATACTACCTAAAAGATATTGAAAAAGAGCCAAAAAACTGATTTTGGAAATTTTCAAAAACAGCATGTTTTTTTAAACAAAATAATCAGTTGATTGTGAATTGTGAGCTGTTTGACGCATAAATCACATATTAATATGGTTTGTATATTACTCTATGGCGTGAGACTTGATTAATATTTGAAGATTTATTTTATTTTATGATGCACAGACGAAATTTATTGAAAATGTTTATTTGTGCATGATGCGGTTGATATTTGCAAGACACGAAAGCGACTTTGTAGCATAAACTGATTTTAGTTTGATTTAGTTTTTTGACCCAGAATACACAATTTATTTAGTGCTGCTTCAAAAGTGAATTTTAAGAAATGGAAAACGATGTTGAATTTTATACTATGATGATATTAAATAACACTTTTTTTTTGTAAATTATTTCATTTTCAGACTTAATTTTATGAAAATATCACTAAATTACTTTTCAAGATTTTAATCAAAAACTACTTCCTTTGGAGATTTGAAGTTAGTAGATGCATTTACTGGAAACCATTTGCAATTTTGGTTTAATCCAAAAAACTCGAATTTGTAATAAGTATGTGGTTGAAATAAATTTTTTTTCCGTATAGAGTAATATATTTTGTAACAATGAATTTTTGTTTATTAACTCTGAAAGCTTAAGTAATATGTTCATTTATTAAAGAAATTGATATTGCCATTTTTAAGTCATTACAATATTTAAACACTATAAAATAAAACATTCAAACAATAAAATATCTATTGCCGATATTTAAAATATTACGTAGTTCGGGTTTCGTGGAATTTCTTCTATCAGTCCCAAAAAACAAAACAGTTTTTTAATAGCGATGGAATTAACTGTCGAAAAACAATCCTTAAAAATACAAGATACTGCCGTAAAATTCGCACAATGTCCCAGAAGGTTTTACCACTTTCTTCAGCTCTCACACTGCTATCAGTGTCAGAAAATATAAATACGAAACTATAAAGATCATTCGTAAAAGCAACTGCTTCAAAAGCTGAAGTAATACTGACTCAGTTTTGGTGAGTGACCTATTTATAGTCTGCGTGGCTACCTATACCATTGCTTTCTAGAAAAATTCGTTTGTGTGAAAGATCGTGATGTTATACATTCCTTCAGTGATTTGCAATGGTACCATGTGGTCGCCAAATTTGGTAAAAAAAAAATGCCAACTTGGCTGTATCTCCAGTATTTCACCAAGTTTCTATTGAAACGCCATTCAAGGTGCGGCAAAAAAACCCAGACAAACAATTTTTTATACAACTTTATAAAAAAATTAAAAAATTAACAAAATGTAACAAATAATAATCAGTGTACTCTCATACTAATAAATAAATTTAATTGGTTTCAAAGTGACCGCCGTTTGCAGTAAAGCAGAGGCGCAAACTTTTGTAAAAATTTTCAACAAGGAGCTTCAAGTCTTTTACCTTTAATATACCCCATTCCAGGAGAAGTGATTGTTTTAGAGCAGGGATACTCCTTTTTTTCTACTGGGGCGCATACATATGTTAATTATTTCACGCGGGCCGCAACATGAGGATAAATGAGGGGAGGGGGAGGGAGAAAGACTTTAAGAACAAGATAACACCGGAACTTTAAAATGTGGAAAAATGATCCAAATATTCTAACTTCTTCTTTGAATTTTTTAATTATTATTTTTTATATTTTTTATTTTGATGACTGGCTCTAAATTAGAAGCATGTAAGGAACACTCCTTCACAATTTCTGCATCAGTAAACAGTTTCATATGATTACCAATAATATAACAAATTTCGTAGGATGCCTTTGTTACCACTGTGACATTACCACTGACAAAACACTTTGTTGCCGTTGCAAAGATCATTCGAGAAAGCCTATTTATCTGTTTTGGAAAGATATCTTCAAGAAAACGTGTCATTGAATGATTACTGTTTATTGGTATGATAAATATAACTTTAAAAAACAGTTGTTTTTTTTTTAAAAAAAAAGATGAGGATAAAAAAAAGATAATTTTTTTCACAAGTAATTCGAAAAGTTTCCTGAAGAATTACAGCATAATTGACAGTTTTACTTTAAATCTATATATATATATAATATAAATTTCAAATACAATCATAAATTTTAATTAAAATTTATTTAATAAAAAAGTAATTAAATCTTAATTATCCTTAGCGGCATCAGAAGTGATTAATGAAATTTTTTTATTCAACTATCCTATTACAAATGTTTTTTTTAAAATTTCTAATGGTAGAGTATGAACAGCTATTCACAGAGTTTATCCATCTACCTAGTACATTCACCGAAATCTGGTGTCTCTTTTTAGTGCGACGCCATATTGGCGGATACCAATCGTCGCAGGCAATTTTGATGCCCAGTTTCCACCCTAAGGGGAGGCACCTGAGCTTTGACGATGCAAACCTTGTACTAGAATTTAATTTTGCCTAGGGCCCCCTAGGGTTGCCGTATAATCATACGACATGGCCGCTGTCAATTTTTTGCATCATGAAAATCCATCGACTTGCACCGGGGTCGAACCCAAAGCTTGGGTACAGAAGACCAGCGACAAACCAGCCACATCCCTCAGCCGACTCCTATTACAAATGTCAATATCCAAGTTTGGTTTATTGTTTACTCGGTGGCTTAGAGATAGCGTGCCCGCTACGTAAGCTTAAGGTTGTGGGTTCGAACCCGGCAGGAGTCAATAGTTTATCTCGATGCTGAAATCGTAGGCACGCATCTCATATTGTGATGGATAGGTTCTCCCATCCATCAGTGTACTAGAGTTAGAAGTGGCCTCGGTAGACTAGTGGGCAAGGTATCGGATGGCGGCTGGCTCGTCACAAGTTCGAGCTCAGTACCACTAAGGACTTGCCGCGTAGGGGAACGATGCTCATTAAATCTGTCGAAAGCTCCCACTGGTGTGGTAGTTACGAGAGGTGGTGCCAGCTCAGATGCCGTCCTCGTCACTTGAGCGAGGATCAAATGACGAGATCCGTCGCCAAAAGCCCTCGTGTAGCCGAACAGTACGACGTTAATATTCAGTCTTTCATTCTCGCTTCCGTGGATACAAACCAACTTGATATAATTGCCGTGAGATGGTTCATGCTGAAACATGTTTACCGGTAGTGGTTGCAGGGTTTGCAGCTATCTGGCTAGGAGTGAAATTTCTGTTCCTTTTTGCCGTGAGGGCTACATAGCAATTCTCTTAAGATGTGGTGTTCCTAAAAAGACCCCCTGGCATGCTTTTGCAAAGCATTTCTACGTTCAGCGACTTTCTTGAATCGCGAGATGACTCTCTTTGATACAACCATTTCAATAGGTACAGTGGTGATACACTTTGACCTGCTTCTTGTCGTCCAACTCCTCTTCCACAATCGTAGTCACAAATAAATGATGTCTTGTTGTCATTTTGCTCTTAATTATTACAAGTAGAATTTCGGAGAAAAACCTTTTATAATATCCAGCGTTATTTTCGTCAAACACAAACAGCATGAATTTTTGTAGGAATAATGAGCTTGTATGCAGTGTACTTTATTCAGATAATGAGTTCTGGTTTACCTTGCCCCCTGAACTTAAATTGACTTTTACTGGTCAGATCTTTGAGAAGCAATTTTGCATAAATCATTTGTTCCTTTGCAATTGTCAAGCAGTGTAGTACAAAAAAAGAAAACGGTTGAATTCATACCCACATGAAATTCGAAATAAATGACTAAATGAAAATCTTTTTTGAAATGTGACCCCCCTGCAATGAACCGTACGACTATAAATGAACTTATGCCAAAGCATAAGACACGAAAACAGGGAGACAAAAGTTCGCGTGTAAAGAAAATCCGATAACTCACGCACGCACGCAGTCAAAAATTAAATCCAACTTAAATTAAAAAGAAAATTTTTTTGAACTAAAATATTTTTTTTTGTATTTCTACAGAATGATTGAAATATCTTCACAAAAAAAAATCTGAGCTTTATCGCAAATTTTTGAAGATAAATGTGTCCCATGAACAAACAGTCTTATTTTTGGCAATTTACTCATTCGAGCATGTCCTGTTACTCTTAAGTTACCTGTTCAGTGGATCCCCTTTCCTTACATTATCCCAATCTTGTTGCGGGCAGTTCATGACTTCATTTGGTCTTTGACTATGGCGCACATAAAAGGGTCCCCAGATCCGTACCCCCCCCAAAGCCCTTGATTTTTTTTTCGATTGAATATAATCCTATGTATATAGTGCGTAAAATTTAATTAAGTATTTGTTATTTTTATTAATTTTATAAATGTATCCGACTACGTTCGGAACCGTGATTTTAAAAAAGCGCATAAATGGATACTTTTCATGATATTTTGTGTCACTTAGATTAGAATCCATGTATAAAATTGCTTTAAGGACATTTTGACAAAAAAAACATTATTTAAATACAATATTTCGGCAAAAAATTAACTTAGAATAACCTTTTTTCAAAATGGTCTGAAATTCTGAAAAATGCTTCTATTATAATAATATTTTGCCTGTATATAGCTCAGACCTCTCTACGGAGGCTCAACTATGATTTTTGAAAAATTCACATTATTTTCGGAGCTACAACCAATTGAAATAATTATCGGCGTTTTTTTCTTAAAAATTTCTCCCCTCTGTTGTCGTAAGACATGAATAAAAACCCACTTCTAAGTTATATATTTCAAAAATTCTAGTTGAGACTCTATACAGAGGTCTGAGCTATATACAGGCAAAATATTATTATAATAGAAGCATTCTTCACAAAAGGAGAATATTTTGAAAATGGGTCATTCTATGTTCATTTTTTGTCAAAATATTGTACTTAAATAATAATCTAAGTGACACTAAATATAAATATTATCCATTTATATACGCTTTTGCAAAATCACGGTTCCGAACGTAGTCGGATACCTTAATATTAATGCTAATAATTTATTCAATAATTAATTTTTTATTGTTGTTTGTTCCCGAAAATCGACAAAATCAAAAGAATACATTGGGCGGTGTATTGTAGCATACCTCCCCCCTCCGAAAAAAAAATTCTTGTGTGCTCCACTGATCCTGGATATTTGGGATTTAACCTATATACAGGTCCAAATTGTGTTCGTTTTTGTTTATCTTTATGGTTCTACCAGCTCACAATTCTGTATTTCTGAGCTAATTTTCACTTCTCATGATAAGTGTTCTTATTTTCTTTTTGAATATATGTTTTGTCTTCTCTTATATTTTTGTTATCTTGTGAAATCTTCACTATTTCAAAGCCTTCACTATTTTTCATTTTCGCACTACTGGAAATTCAAATAGGGCCCATTTAACACTGTAGAATACTCGCCGCAGTTTGTTTATGTGTTTGAACCATTTGAAATAATCTTATGAACTCAATTTTACTACAGCTGGAATCAGAGTTCTACGTATTCTTTCCACTTCTCCTGTGGCTATCTGAATGTTGAATATTTTCTTGTTTACAATAATTAATGAATTAATTTGAGGCAAATGGGGGTGAAAACTTCTATCTCTGATGATACAAGATCGATTGCCAAACGTTTTCAGCTGTTAGAGAGAGAGTATTATTAAGTATATCCAAGAGTATTATTTGGTATATATACTCTTGGGAAATTAAATCACGGCAATATTCCGCATCCAACAAGACCTTGAATTAAAAATAAATTCAAGCGTCCAAATTTGGTAGAGAGAGGCGCAACCATGAAATGAATCTCGCATTTGAGAATTTGCCGTGATTGCAAAGGCTTGGTTGGCGATATGCAGCCTATAATGGGGGGGGGGAGTAAATGTGCTGGTAGGTTTTATATTGATCAATTAAATCGTATAAAGTCATGTCAGCGTTTCTCAAACTGTGGGGTGCACCTCCCCTTGGGGGCGTGTCAAATCTACACTGGGGTTGCGAGTAAATCGAAAAGTCAAAAATAAAAGATTATTTAAATAAATTATCAATTTACTGAAAAGAACCGAAACAAAATATATTCTGTTACATTTGTCATGTTTTTGTCGAGGCCCACGAAATTCATCGTGGCAAAGGGCTAGATGACGCCTGTCGTTAGGCGTAGCTTTGAGCACCATACATGTGACAGTTTAATTTGGCTCTGTTCCATCCTTATTTTAAGGAAGGACACCCTGAAGGTGGTCAGGGGTCTCCCACCTCTCTTCCCTTTGCCCCAACCTTATGAGAGGACTTGTGGCTCTACGGCTTTTAAGTTCACCCCTCTGCTGCGAAGGCACTATACATTTACAAATATGCACAGCTTCTCCGGGATTCGAACTCAGTCTCTATGGCACAACAGTCAGCGTCACTAACCATTATACAGGATGGGCAGCTTCTGTCTAATTTACATTGATATAATATACTTATAAATGTATCAGTAAGAGTCTCAGAACTATCTTTGGCTCAGTGCAGGAAAGAGGACGGTGGAAAACTAGATATAAATTTAAAATGTACAGGCTTTATCGGTCTTCACAAATAACCCAAGTCATCACTAGTAATGGATTAAGATAGCTTGGGCTTGGAGAAGCACGGAAGAAACCCCATGAAGATCTTGACATTTAAAAAATCTGAGGGAACCCGAGCTACAGGGAGACCACTAGTTAGATGGTTTGAAGACATCGAGAAAGTCCTAATTACTTTTAAAATTGAAAATTGGAGAAGAATCGCTAAAAATAGAGGACGCTGGAAAGAGCTTGTTGTTGAGGTAGTCAAGGCGTGTACGGGGAAGTGCTGTTGAAGAAGAAATGTATCAGTACTGCACAATGTATTTGATAATTAATTCATCAAAACACTAAGTTAAGAACAAATTTAATAGTTATTAGTGACTTCCATGGGCTTTTCATATGCAAAATTATATACAAAATTTAATATTATTTTGTTAATTTGTACGGTTTATAATTAAAGTCGTATTGTAGTTTTAGCGTCATAGTACATTATGATTGCATTCTACACTGAATTAGGGATAGCAAGGGCTATGCAAATTGTGTATCGCTGCACATCATTTATGCGCAAGTGAGGGCACTGTGGTAACTGTTTATATAGCGCATACTGTGGTTGTTCTGAATTAGTTGTTGGAATTACCAATATGGGTAAACTGCCTGATTTAGACGCTTTCGATTGCAGACAAATCGTAGATGCTAAATGCATGGGTCATTCAATTTCCAAAATCGTCAGACAGCTGGGATTTTCAACGCCGACGGGGTCAAGAGAATACCAATAATACATGGATGGTAGACAAAAAAAATAGCGATCGGGCAAACTGAAAAAGATAATTAGCCTTGACAGTGTTTGATGGGAGATGGCTCAGGCGAATTGCTCGTAGCCACCGAAGCCAAACATTAGCTCAAATAACCACCCAGTTAAGTGACGGAGCCAGTCATACATCCAATAAATGGACTGTGTAATGTTCGCTTCACCGTATGGGTTTCGGGAGTCGTCGACCTACGAGAGTACCATTGCTCAATGCTCGTCATCGGGCTGCACGTCTTGCCTAGGCAAGAGAGCACAGAGACTGGAGTGTTGAGGACTGGAAATGAGTAGCATGGAGTGATGAGTCTCGATTCCGAATACTTACCGCCAACGAGAGGCTGAGAATATGGAGTCAGGCTAATGAAGCCATGGATCCTACATGCCAGGTTGGAGCTGTACAAGGGCATGGTTGCTCCATCATGATCTGGGGTGTTTTTTATGGTACTGTTTGGGATCTTTGGTGCGTGTACTAGTCTCACTCAATGCAATACGGTACATAGAGTATCTGAGTGATCACCTCCCTCCGTTTATGCTGTTCTGTTATTCGCACGGTAATGGAGTTTTCTAGCAAGACAACTGTACCTCTCACAAGTCCCGGTGGGCTACTGGCTGGTTGGATGAGCATTCTTCTGACTTTTCTGTCGTAAATTGGCCACCTAGAAGCCCAGACTAGATCCTATTGAGCATCTTTGGGATGTTTTGGAACAAGGCGTGAAAGGCCATCACACAGCACCAACGAACCGTACGAATTATGTACAGCTTTAGCCAATATTTGACGAGTCATTCGTGTGGAACGTTTTCAAAAACTTGTTGAATCTATGTCTCGTCGTGTGGCACCCGTTATCAAGGCCAGAGAAGGCCCAAGTCGTTACTAGGTAGGTATATCTAATTCAGTGGCACTTGGGGAGTGGTATGGAGGGGAGGGGGGCACGATGATTGAAAATTGGATTGCAAGCATTGAAAGTTTGAGAAGCATCGAGTTATGTGACATGTGTTACGCACATGTTTTTTTGGGTTATATAATTCAGAAAGCCTTATGTCCCCCTTTTTTCCATTTAGCTAAATATGTGCAACTTGTAATTATTTTGCATCAGCTTATGTAGATTTCAAATATAGAACTGTTATAATATAATATTTTTTGTTTTCGAAAATGCAAAATGTCCATTTTTATGAGATATTTTGATAAATTTTGATTAGCATATTCTTTGAAGCAACTAATAATTTTATTTCATTCATGAGTTTGCACAATACATTTCTTTTAGAATGAAGTATTCACAATTTTGTGTTCAGATATTCTACATAAATAATTGCTTTTTTTTTCTTCCAGTACCCAATGTAGTAATTTTTTTTTCTTATAAAAATAAGTGTTTCGATGAGAAATATCTTACTGGAGACAGATGGTGCATTTTATTAATATGTTACGGAAGTTTCTGTGAAATGCTACACATTATCAACGATATGACGTGAAAAAATCACTGTGACGCTTACTTACTGTTTAATTTCTCCCTGTATCACCTCTTATGTAACCTTATCTATAGCTTCAATTCTGAAGCTAAGGACAAAATCTCTTTTTAAAAAGTAATTAAGAAATATGATGTATGGTCACATAAATTCTGTTAAAGATTTATAGAATTAAACCTTATTTAAACCTGAAGAGTTTTAGAATCTTTGTTTATACGTTTGTTAATGATAAAAACAGAATTAGAAAAAAAAGGGAACGTATTTGAAATAAACTTAAATAATCTTTTTTTATTAAAAGATAGACTTTAGTTTTAAGAGAATTTAATTGATATTATTTAGTTATACGAGTATGTATGTGAAGGCAAAAAAGGGATATATATATATATATATATATATATATTTATATATATATATTTCTATAATTGACGCAGTAATTTTTAAGTACCTTTTTGAGTTATGAGTTAAGTAAAAACCATACAAATGTATCTAATAGTTAAAATTATCAGCGTCTTGTTTTACTATAATTCAGATTCATATGAGTTTTTATAATGAATATTTTCTATTGAAAATGACAGGGAAAAATTTTTGAGCATTGTATAAAATTTGCAATAAATACCGAGATAAAAAACGTTAATCTAGAACTCAGAGATAGCAGATGAGCAACTCGTGCATCGCACGCGGACAGCCGCATGTTATTCTATCCATGAAACAAAATATTTTGCGAATTTCTCAATATAAAACTTAAAATAAGTCGAATAAATATGTGCTGAATTTTAAATACACTGCTCAAAACAATTAGGAGAGCACATGATTTTAACAAAAGTAAGCAAAGATGTATACCAATAAGTAACATAAAATGAATAATCCATAATGTAAAGCCTACCAGGAAACGGAAGAAGAAAACTTTATATGCAAATCAAAGTTCATGACGTCAAAAACCAGAAAAAGGAGATAAGGGCAGAAATCGGGATGTTGCAGAAATGTCTGTTTTATTGCCGTAACTGTGAAATTCGATTGCGCAGTATTTTTTTTTTGAGACAAGGTTACTTGAGAATGTCTCAACAACATGATTTACCGGAATCCATGGCATAACGTGTTATAGGCAGACTGGAATCCGGGCAAACACAACGTAGTGTCGCGGACGCTGTTGGAGTCGCCAGAAGTGTTGTTGCAAGGCTGTGGAATCGATTCCAAGAAACAGGATATGTTAGACGTCGACCAGGGGCAGGTCGGCCAAGCTCCACTACATCAACTGATGACCGGTATATACAGTTAACAGCCCGTCGAAACAGAACAGAAAATGCTACGGAGCTGCAAAGACAGTTTCTCCTGGCAACAGGACGAAGGGTGTCCAGCCAAACAGTACGTAATCAGCTTCATGAGGGAGGGCTCTATGCACGTAGGCCAATGGTCTGCATTCCGTTGACCCCACGCCACCGTGCGGCCCGAAGAAGATGAGATGCTGAACATCGAGATTGGGAGCAACATGATTGGAGCCAAGTGCTGTTTACAGACGAGTCTCGATTCAGTCTAGAGTGTGACACCCGACGTGTTCTTGTATGGAGGGACAGGGGCACTCGAAATAACCTCGCATTCGTTCGTGAAAGGTCACAATACAGAAGAGCTGGTTGGATGGTATGGGGTGGAATCAGCGTAGGCGGACGTACGGACCTGCATATCATTCGGAATGGCACTTTGACGTGCCGAAGGTATGCAGACGAGATACTTCGACCTCATGTCATCCCTTACGCTGGAGCCATTGGAGATTTCTTTGTTTTCCAGGATGATAATGCCCGACCGCATAGAGCTCGTCTGGTGGAAAACATGCTTGAAGCTGAAACAATACAGCGTATGGAATGGCCAGCGTGCTCTCCTGACCTGAATCCATTCGAGCATGTTTGGGACATGCTCGGACGATGCATTGCTGCGCGACCAAGGCCACCTGCTACTGTCCGAGACTTGGAGATAGCACTTCTTGAGGAGTGGAACAGTATCCCCCAAAGTCTGATCGATAACCTCATCGCATCCTTGGCAAACAGGTGTGCAGCAGTCTTAGCTGTTCTAGGAGACCACACGCCCTATTAAAACTCATGCATCATGTCTAAACAGTACCTTTTTTTATCGTTTACATGTAATCAAATTGTTGCCCTAAATCATCTTTTCATGTTTTTTCCATATTTTCAAAGAATTAAAGCTTAATTCCAAATTTTTTTACGCCTTTTTTCTGTATTTCGCATTGATACGCGTGTACTATGCATTGTATGGCAATACGTGGCTGTCTCACACGGTTTTCTTTACTTTTTTGCTTGCTCCCCTAATTGTTTTGAGCAGTGTAGTTATTGAAAAATCAAAATAAGTCCCATTTTCTCAATGGCATAGCATAGTTAAAGAAAAATAGAATGCTAGTGGACATTGAATTGGTCCATTGTTCTTTAATGTCTACTCTTTACACCAGGGTTTCTCATACTGTGAGGCGCCCCCTAGGGGGGCGTGATAACTCTGTAAGGGGGCGCGAGTATATTGAAAAGTAAAAAACAAAAGATTATTTTTCAAAAAATGTTAATTTACCTAAATTAAACAAACAAAATACATTCCAACAGAATAAAAAATAAATACATATTTACACTGATATAATACACTTATAAATGTATCAGTATTGCACAATGTATTTCATAATTAGTTTAACAATAGTAAGTTAAGAACAAGTTTAACTTAGTTACCGGTGACCCTGTGGGGTGGTCATATATAAAATTATATAAAAAAAATTAATACTCATCTTCATAATTTGGACAGTTTAACATTAATCCCTGAATTGCCGATTAAAAGTTACGCGATTTGTTCCCCAATACCATCGTGTTCCACGTAGGCGTGCGTATGAAATGTATTGGTGTGTGTGTGGGGGGGGAGGAGAAAATGAATAATAAAGTAAATCCTCTGAAATAAGAAAGTGCAATCACTGTCAAGGTCCTTCTGATGCGTTCCAAAGCCTTCGGAATAATTTTATGGATGGCAATGCACAGAGAAGATCATGAATAGGCGTTGCTTTTTGGGCTTCTGGACTGTAAGAACAGTCCTCAATCCCATATCTGGACAAGTCTTCGATGAGGGGCATGGTGAGAGTGGAGTTTTACATTCTGCTAAGTGGCATGACTGCGATTGGATGGTCGATGGGATCTGGGAGGCGTGGCTTCGGTGCTTCGTCTGGATGGAGAATTTGGAAATGTTTTTGACTTGGCTGAGAGCTTAGTGACTGCTCTCTGGTTGGTTGCTGGGTACAGTGAACAGTGACTCCAATTGGCTGCCCTGGGGGCTAGGGTTTAAGAAATGGGGAGGTGCAAGTCCAGTGGGGAAGGCAAGAGAGAAATAGTGACAAAAATATTTAAAGAAAGTAAAATTTTAGTAAAATGAGGTGCAATAAAAATATTGCACGAAAAATTAAAGTTAAGGAGGATTGTACGAACAGAAAAGATCATACTTCGGAAAGATGTATATATATGCCGGCGGCACTTAAGAGGTTAAAGTCGTATTGCAGCCTTAGCTAAAAGTATAGTATTGTTGAATTCAATACATTGTTATTGTATGGAGGGGGGGTGCGATGAAAATTCTGATTGAATATTGGGTCGCAAATATTGAAAGTTTGAGAAACACTTCTTTACACACATTCTTCATTTGATAGCACAGTTTGTGGCAGAACCGGCAGTATATATATCGCAATTGAGAAGGTTGTCTTGCTCATCAGCGTCACTGGCGCGCCTTGTAGATCGATGCTTAACAAAAGCGTTTTGAAAATTATTTTTGCGAAAGTTGCTATACGAAAATATCTAATATGGTTAAATTCAATAAGAATTTGAGGAAATTTAATGTTTTCAATTGAATGATAGCCTTACAATTTAGAAAAACAAAACAGGAAAAAAGCGATTTTTGTGTCTATTTGCATTTTTATTAATGTTTGACTTTTCACTCTTATACAGGTAGATGAGTTTATAACGTCAACGTTATTAGTTAAAATATGAAAATTTTCTAGAGCACAGTAGGTCTTTGCACACAGGCGGCTGACACTCTAGGATTGGTTATGCTTAAACTGTTATTTTGAGTAGTAATTCATACATATTCAAATAACAATATATGAT
This sequence comes from Trichonephila clavipes, assembly GCA_019973935.1. NCBI lineage: Eukaryota > Metazoa > Arthropoda > Arachnida > Araneae > Nephilidae > Trichonephila > Trichonephila clavipes. The sequence continues at coordinate 517,387 of BMAU01014077.1, forward strand.
TTACTAGCCTTTACCCGCCGGCTTCGCTGATTTTCTCCTTATATTATATGACTATATATTATTTCTTAAGTTCTTTTTATCTAAGTAGTCCTATCATTAAGCTTTTAATGTGTGGAAAAATATTCCCATAGATTTTGCCTCTTGATTAAACATTTCTAACACGGAAGTACATTTATCTTTTGCGTGTTCGTAACCTCTCCCCTTCAAAGCCGATTTTTGCTAACACCATTTTTAGGGAATACTTAATCAACAAATGAAACATGCTTCCCAAATTTCAAGTCTATAGGTCTAATAACTCAAAAACGGGTTTTTTTATCTATAATGCTCCGTAAACCAGACACTTTCCAGAGGAGACGAATTCAGGAAAACCTGTTAATAGCGGGCCTCTACTTATGAGAAGTCTAATCGTTTAAAAAATGAGAATCTTTTTTATTTATAACATCTTCGTCCCCCCCTTCTGGTTGTGATTTACACAAAGCCCTTTATCAGCGGATCTCTGCTCAACAAAAGAAGCATAATTGTCAAATTTCTTATATATAAGTCTAATAGTTCTAGAGATAAGGTGATGAGTGAGTGTGAGTCTCTTTTCTCATTAATGCACTGCTGGCCATTAAAATTCCAACATAGAAAAGGAGTTATCTGAATAACATCAAATTGATTCATATCACATGGTAGGAAGATAAGTAGTTCAGCGTCTTTTGATAATGCAGGAAGGAAAAACGACATCTGAAGCATCGCATAAAAGAAAACTTGCGTATCAAATTTCTCATTTGTAAAGCGCTTTGTAAGGTCGGAGTTTGCTCAGGATATTGTATTATGTTTTGAATAAGAAGAGATGCTTAATAGCAAATGTAGGAATTCAATAGAGGCATGATCAATGCTATCGAAAGTGAGAATTATTCTTTCCTGGTATCTCCCGTCGTATTGATCGAAATACAACCACTCTCATGCGAAAATGAAATCAATAATAAGTTGCTGAAAGTCATACTGAATGGCAAACAGGATCTCAACTCCCACCCATGACAAACGCCCAAGAGGACAGATATGTTGCGATATCGGTAAAACAAAATCGTACAACTATATCACGGACTATTTGTCTGGAAATAGGCTTGTTAGCATCACATCCAGTATTAGTTCGTACGGCGTGAGGGTGTTTGCAACAACGTGGACTGTCAGAACAGCAGCCATTATTTCGGCTTCCCTTGACAATGCAGCACAAAGTGAGATAACGACTCTGGTGTGCCGAACGACAAAGCTGGATCCGAAGTGGCACAATGTCGTCTTTTCAGACAAGTCCCAGTTTTGCGTGCAGTATTCTAGAGATTGCAATACCGGACCAAAAGTTCAATACCGGTATTCAGTATTTTTTAGATTTTAATACCGGGATACCGGTTTTAATACCGGTATTAGAAATTTTAGAATAACACAGGTGTTTCTTTGTTTTGTTTGCCAGTTTTATCAGAGAGTGTAAATAGCACAAAACATAATGTGTAACTTATAAATTATGACAGTAAATATAAAGAATCACAAAAAAGTAAGGGAAAATCTTATTTATTTAAATCCCAAAAAGTGTAAATATCCCTATTCAATTTTTAATACTATTATAAACTTTTGAAATGTGATCTTAAAAAACATAATGCATTAATTGTACTGTCATAAAGCCTGGAACGTAATTTTGTGCAAAAATTACCTGTTGTCGAAAACGCTCTTTCGGCATCTACGCTAGTGGATGGTACTATTAGCAATGAACGGAATACTTTTTCCAAGTATTTCCACGTCTTTTCAAATAAATCGATTTCTCTTCGGATGTTTTATTTGGATACAGCTAATTTCTGTATTGCATTTTGTTTGAGGACATTTTTTTTTTAATTATCTCTCATTCTAATTTTTGTTCAAGAGACAATTATTTTTCACTATTGACGTTAATGACATCATCATCTTCGATAAATGTACCGAATTCTATTGAATGTAGATAGGTTTGTGGGAAGAAAATTAAGAAAATTTACTATAAACTTGACCAAATTTGAATTTGTTAGTCTTTTTTCTTCCTTTTTATTTTCATTTTTAAAATCATTATAAGTATGATACGCAAATACAATGTGAATAACGAAGTCACCAATTTAAAAATTTCGAAATATTACACACTTTCTTCACAACTACAGTCTTGTTTTCACAAATACGAATATCAAACTACAAATACTGCGCGTGTGCAATATCTCCCTGAGTTACAATAGAATAGTTTTGGCACGCCTCCTTGGATGATTCACATATTTTATCACTTCCTGATTGGACGATGCAACTTTCTATCCGCAGTCTAATTAATTTAGCCCGTAAGGGAGACATAAAAACAAAAACGTATGCTATTTTGCTAAGTTGGCGATCCCTGAACGTATAGAGGAGACAATTTTAAAAATATCTAGTAAATACCGAAAAACCGGTATTTAAACTTGTGAATACCGGTATTGCAAAATTGTACAAATGGCTCAAAATACCGGTATTCGGTATCCCGATATACCGGCATTGCAATCCCCAGCAGTATTCTGATGGCCATTAACGTATCTGGAGGCTCCAAAGAGACAGCTCATTGCCTGCTTGGATTCGATTTCGGCATAGGGGCCCTGCGCCTTTTGTGATGATTTAGCCAGCCACTGGGTACACGGCACACACATTTCTAGTTCAGATCGACGATAATTTGAATGTAAATCGGCACATTTACAACATATTACGCTCAGTGTTAATGCCCTATCTTTGAGGTCTGCCAAACGCCATCTCCCAACAAGATAATGCAAGACCACGTCGTGTTTTGAGCTTCCTCGATACACAGGGTATTCGAATGTTGACCTGACCTGCATGGTGTCTTCAAATCTGTTATCTATTGAAAGCATCTGGCCATGAGGGGATGAGAGATTGGCCCTACCTCCCCCAAACAACAACAATTGATGAAGTGTGGGTGGCATAGACTTGAAGCAGCATGGCATGAGTTGCCCGTTTCTGTCCTCGAGAGAGAGAAAAAGAGGCTCAGTTCGATTCTATATACCTAACTGACTGAGGGCCGAATTAGCTGCCAGGAGTCGAAGTGTTTTAATACTTTCTTAAGCCCAGTGTTTTCAAACTGTGGGGCGCGCCCCCTGGGAGGCACGGTAACTCTGCGAGGGGGGCGCGAGCATATTGAAAATAAAATGTTTAAAAAATAATTTTTTGGAATGAAGTAAAACAAAAAGCTTTCTGACATAATAAAAAATACACATTTACACTGATATAATTTATTTTTTTCATCTGGTGATCATTAAAAATAAAAGATTCCACTTCAAACGCTCATTAGCCATCTTAGATCCTATAACCAAATTAAAAAAATAATTTGTTTGCTTTGCTGTAATCCCACGATGAGAGATTTTTTTTTATTAAGCCTCTTTTAACTTAAAATATTACTTTAGCTGACCTTCGAACTTACTGGTATGGTTATCTCCGTCGTTTTTTTAGGGAAGTTGTAAATAATATATTTCGCCTTTTTCCATGTGAAAGAGTTTTATGATAGATGGATAAGCATATTGAGCACTTCGAAGAATTATTTGGCCAATATTTATTTTTCAGTATTTTGAAACATATAATGCATAATGAAAAACGTTTTACAAAATTATTGCTTAGAACACTTGCTACACTTTCCCCATGAGCAATTTTGTGGTTTTGATTGCTGTGTTGAACGACTTATTATGGTTTATAAATGTAAATGAGCAGAATATTTAAAAAAAATGGGGATCTGTGTGTGATTCCTATTGCAAGAAGTTGAAACTCAATAAGCAATTGAAGAACCTACTAAAATAATGCATATTAATCAAGATAGCGAAAGTTAATATCAGAAAAGCGTTAGACATGAAACGTTTCAGTTGATTTGAAATTTTCAAATGCTGTCTAAAGATCTCTGTGAAGAAAACTATGAAGCCATAATGTAGCACTTCGCCTTGTCAAAAAGACACAAGGAAGAAAAAGTTCAAAATGCTATTTGTAGATCATCAAACTACAGCAAAACTACAATAACGTGAACAAAATACGACAGTTTAGCTGTGGAAAATAACGTTCCTGTTTTAGCGAAAAGTGTTTGTGATTTACGTCCTTTATAAAGGACACGCACATTTAGAACATTTTCCTTAGTTGTATTGGATTTTTTCTCAAATTTTCAAAAGAAAAATTAAAAAGTTCTTGAAAGTAGGGGTCAGTTTTTATTTTCTCTTAATTAAATTATTCACTGGAATTTTTTGTGATTTTTATCGTGTATAGTAAAAATAATTATAAAATAAATTATAATTTTAAAACAATCTAAAAACACGCTTTTATAATGAATCGAACTAAACAGTTATATATATATATTACATACACTTAAAAGTAACACACATAAAATTTAATACTTATCTTGTTAACGCGCACGGTTTATAATTCACGCACACATTGTAGCTTTACGCGCCCAAAGTGCATTATTACGCGCATTCAATACACGCACGCACGCACACACGCGGGCGCGATAAAAATTATGATTGCACACTCACGCGTCGCCAGTTGTGAACGTTTGAGAACGCACACACACACGCACGCACCATTACACACGCGTTTTCGACACAGGTTAATAATATTTATCTATTATTAGTTTTAGCCTATTTGCTTAAAGTGTACTAAATAAATCTAAAAACCACAAATATATATATATTCCCATATCTCCATTTTTTTTTATGATTCAAAACAATTAGGGGAGCCATGATTTTAACTTTAAGCAAAGATGTATACCAATAAGTAACATAAAATGAATCATCCATAATGTACATTCAGGAAACTGAAGAAGAAAAATTATGCAAGTGTTTTAGTAAAAACAGATGAGATAAGGGCAGAAACGGGATTTACAGAAACGTCTGTTTTATTGTCAAACTTTAAAATGCATTTTTTTTGAAATGTTTTTTTCGAAAAAGTTCCGGAAATGGCATGGCGGTTATAGGCGATTGGAATCCGGGCAAAAAAGTTTTTAAAATAATTTGTCGCCAAAGTGTTTTTTGTGAATATTCTGTATAATTGTCGAAGTGTTTTAACCATCAAGATTTATACAATAAATGTTTTATAACAAAATTTACACTTGCTTTATGTGAATATATTACACTGTTTTTTTACGTAGGCCAATTTGCATATAATGCCCCACGCCACCGTGCGGCCCGAAGATAATGGGTGCTGAACTAGTTTTGAGCAACAAAAAGTGCTGTTAAAATATCTCTTATCCAGAAGGTCATTTCTTGTATGGAAAGGGGCACTCGAATGCATCAAAATTGAGAATTTGTTCAATTACCGACCTGCATATCATTTGTACTTTTGACGGGCCGTTTATGAAATTTCTTGTCAATTTTTGCCCATTTTCCCATTTCACACATGATAATACCCGACCGCATACACTCGTCTGGTGGAGAACACTTGAACTGAAACAATACAGCGTATGGAATGGCCACGTACACACACCAATCCAATCGAGCATGTTTGGGACAGGCACGGACGACACACTGCGCGACCAAGACCATCTTCTACTGTCCGAGACTTGGAAATTGCACACAGTGGAACACACACAAAGGCTGATTGATAACCACACACAACCATGGCAAACAACACAGTCTTAGCTGTTCAGGAAACACACGCCGTATTAAAACATGCATCATGTCTAAACAGTACCTTTTTTTTTAACGTTTACACACACACCCAAATCATCTTTTCATGTTTTTTCCATATTTTCAAAGAATTAAAGCTTAATTCCAAATTTTTTACACTTTTTTTTTCATTGCGCATTGATACGCACATGCATTGTATGCCAATACGTGGCTGTCACACACGGTTTTCTTCACTTTTTGTTTGCACACGCAATTGTTTTGAGCACAGTTACACACAAGCAAATGGAATCAATTAATCTTGCACTGAATATCATCCTTTAAACTCAGAAATCTTTACAGAATACCTTAAAGCTGTTCTAATACGGCATTAAAAAAATAAATGTGACTTTCTTGTAGACAATTCTGATGAAGTATTGTATTTCGTTAAAATTTTAAAATAAATTACATTCAACTGAAACAAAGCACATGTTAACCGAAGTTGATATAAATAGAGCACATTAAAGATTATTGGAAGCTAATTTTAATTTTACAAGTAGAGGGCACACGACTATAAGGAAATTCATTTTGGGTCGAGACTTGGTGTAATAGTAGTACTCCTTTAAGGTGTTCAACCCTCAATGTAATTCAGTCGAATGGCCAGTCAATTCGGAGAAAAAGCCTTCGAAATTCATGCAATTAAATTTCAATTTTTTCTCACGATTTCGTAGCTTGGTTGATATATCGTCTGCATACTATGCGCGAGCTCTGGGTTCGATTCATCGGTCAATTTTTTTCAGTGCATTTAATTATTTTTTAAAATTAAATAAACTTATTTATGAAAGGTTTATTAAATATTAAATGATATTTTATGTAATTATTTTGTATTTTATAAAGTAAAAACAATTAAATAAATTTATTATTTAAATTATTTATTACTAAAATTATTTATAATTATTTGTTATAAAAATATTTAAAATTATTATTAATTAAAATAATTATTATTTAAAATATTTATTTATTAAAATAGTTAATGATTCAAATTAAATAATAAGAATTATTATTAAAATTATTATTTTACTATAAAATTATTAATTTATTATAAAATTATTAATTTATTATAAAATTATTAATTTATTTTAAAATTATTAATTTATTATTGAAAAATATTAATTTATTTTTAAAATTATTGATTTATTATTGAAATTATTATTAATTTATTAATTATTGAAATTATTATTAATTTATTAATTATTGAAATAATTATTAATTTATTATTGAAATTATTAATTTATTTTTAAAATTATTAATTTATTATTGAAACGATTATTGATTTATTATTGAAATGATTATTAATTTATTATTAAAATTATTTTTCATTGATTATTAAATTTATTATTTATTATTGAAATAATTATGAATTTTTTAAAAAATTATTTAAATAAACCTTTTAAAATTATTTAAATTTATTTAAAAAGAACTTATTAAATATTTTATAAAATTATAGAATAATTAAATTAATAATACATAAAAATATATATTTTTATTATATTAATTATAAAATAATTAGTTTAATAATAATATACTTTATAAATTATTTTATATTATATATAATATTTTATTTATAGTATATTTTATTTCACATTATAAAACTATTTGTAACTAATTTTTATGTATAATATCATTTAGTATTTATTTTTTATATTTTTTATTATAAATATTATTTATTAATATAAAAATATAATTATATAAAATTTAATATAAATATTTATATATTCACAGTATTTTTTTACTTTATAAAATACAAAATAATTACATAAAATATTATTTAATATTTAATAAACCTTTCATATAAATAAGTTTATTTAATTTTAAAAATAATTAAGTGAAATTGAAAAAAAAATCGACCGATGAATCGAACCCAGAGCTCGCGCATAGTATGCAGACGATATATCAACCAAGCTACGAAATCGTGACAGGAAATTGAAATTTAATTGTATAAAACCTAAGCATGGATTTCGAAGGCTTTTTCTCCGAATTGACTGGCCATTCGGCGGCATTACATTGAGGTTTGAACACCGTAAAGGAGTAGTACTATTACACTAAGTCTCGACCCCAAATGAAATTCCTAAGTCATGCCCTCTCCTTGTTAGTTTTAAAATATCTTTGATTGTGTTACAATATTCCAATGAATAACTGAACTAAAAAATTGTTTTCTGAAAAGTTTAAGCTGAATAAAATTACCTTAAACCAATTGTTTTGAGAAATAGCGAAAAAAGATTGTAATTGTCATCTCGTTTTAGTTATTTTAGCACTGATGGTTGCAATTGCATGTTTTTATTCAGTTAATTTCTGTTTTACTGTAACGTATTTTATGATGCCTTCAACATGGTGGAACGGGTATATCCGTAAGCTTTCTCTAATCCTCCTGGGCGTAAATCTGTTTCTTTTAAATGTTGTTCTATTGGAAACTTTCTCCGAAGAAGAAAACTCGGTTTATGCAAATGTAGAGTTATATTTAAGCATTAACTTTTAGGTACGAGAAGTTGGAGATTAGTAGTTAGAAATTAGAGGCTAGTAGTTAACGGAAAGTAGTTGAGAGCTAGTCGGGAGTGAATCGATGATTAATTGCTGAATGATCAAAGATTGCTAATTGATGATTTAGTCAATAAGTTAGAATTGAATAAAAATGACCTGAGGTTCAACAACTGAGGATTAAATTACGGTAATTAAGACCGTTGATATTGTAAGCGTTCCAAGAGTAAGTTAATTGAATCATAATCAAATATTAAGTATCCTTTCTGCTGTGCAATTGCTCCTATACTTAGTAGAAGTCTGCATTTCTTATCCTGGGATGTTAATTTAAGTGAGAGGATAATAAATTAGAATTGTTCCGCTGATGTGTGGCTGATCTTTCTTCTAACCCCCAAACACCAATAAACGCGACATCGCGTTTATCACAATGGGAGCTATTTAGATTAGTTGGAGAGTGTACTACTAGCACAAATGATGTCTGGATGTTCGAATTGTAAATGGAAGGACATTATGAAAGTTTCCTGAGCAGCCACACACAGAAAACTGCTCCAGATGACGTGCAACTGGCTGGTTGGTGACAAAAAAGTTGGCGATCGTATACCAATTTTACAAAAACATACAGACATTGCTGTTTGTGCTATACTAAAACACACTAACAGAGAACAAGATCCGTTTATACAGCTTGCAATGTACCACTATGTGTTGATCTCTGTTTCTAAAATTTCAAGGTAAACAACGCAGTAGAACCTCTATTTAACGAAAGTCCGAAAAAAATTTCGTTATATGGAAAATTCGTTAAGTAGAGGTTCATTTTTTAATATACTTTAAAAACCCACAAAACAAACTTTAGATTCATAAACACAATACATTATTTTAAAAAAAGTAATTATATTCACACTTTTTTTGAAAATTAATATTTATTAATTCTACATTTCTTCAAAAATAAATCTGCCAGGAAAATAAGAAAAAAAAAAGACATTGTTCGGAAATTTATTCCATTTTCACCTTTAAAAAATAGCTTATGTTAAAACTAATTAATTTTCATAAGACATTTACTAAATTTAAGCCTGCGAGTAATTTTAAGCATACACTATCACATGTGCTCTTAAATTTAATTATTGTTAAAATATGTTACTTTTATTCGAGTTTCTTTCGTTTGAAAAATTATGGCCATTTCATTGCTCTAGGTGAGTTAGGCATCTGGTAATACCAGTTCAAGGTCCCTAATTAGCATAAAATGTGTTGAAAGAGAATAATTTGAAAAAAATTCTTGAAATATTTTAAAAATAGGGAGGAAAAAAATTGAATTATACAAGAGAAAAAGTTCGTTAAATAGAAAATGTACTACGCTATTTGGAGGTTGTTTTACAATGAAAATAGTAAAATGCTCTAGGTCCCAGGAAAAAATTCGAAAAATTGGGAAATTGGTAAAATAAAGGCTCGTTACATGGAGACTCTACTGTATTTACGGATTCCTATATTTCTTTGGATACGTGGCCGCGGTAGCCGAGTGGTATAGTTATCGGACCGTGGCTTGCCTTGTCACGAGTTCGAGCCCAGTACCGCTAAAGATAACCGCGATGCACGTTAAATCTGTCGAGAGCTGAAACGTCCTCCCGTTGGTGTGATGTGGTAGTTAGGAGAGGGGGTGCAAGCTCAGGTGTCGTCCATCACTTGACCATGGTTCAAAATTACGTGGTCCGTCGCCAAAAGCCCTCGTGTAGCTGAACAGTGCGACGTTAATATTCAATCAATCAATTTCTTTGGATACAAGGTATTATTTGATTGAAATTCCTTTTGTAGACTTTAGTATTTACTAATTATATTTTATAAATATCATGTAATGCTATTTAAAAAGAAGCGTAAAGCATAAGATGTCCTACCTATGAATAGCTTCCAGTGGGAGATGAGAAACATACTTCCAACAAAAGGTTTTAAAAATTAAATTAATTTTAGGTACTAAACTGAACGAATTTCTTTTTATAAATTAATCTTAATCCTAAAAATGTTTTACTATAACATTGTCAGGAAAAGATGGGGCGCTACAACACTCAAGAATTAATGTTGAATGATCCTGTTTGGGCCCAATAATGTTTTGGAGTATTTGTATTAAATCTTTTGTATATTTTGTCTTAAATCTCTACAAGTTTTACATAAGATATAGTTTATATCTTTAAATTCAAATTTTTGCTAATGAAGTTTTTTTTTTTAAATAAAGAATGCAACTAAGAAAAGAAAATAACTAAGCTTATTTTAAGTATTATTGTATAAAAGCTATACGATAAAATATTACAAGAACAAAAAGTTTAAAATTTGTTTTGGATAAAAAAAATGTCATTGTTATGTTTTTTTTATTTCTAATGGGTTGCAAATTGGTGTTTTACCATTGCAGACCTAGTAAATTCCCCGAGAGCTGGTATTTTTTTTAGTATGGCACCATACAGGCGAATACCAATCATTGCAGGTAATTTTGACACCTAGTTTCCTACAAAGAGGAGACATCTGAGCTTTGACAATGCGAACCTGTACTAGGATTTAGTTTTGCCGATAGCACTTAAGCCAAACAGACACTCTAGGGAGCTTTTGCATGCCGTATAATCATACGACATGACCGCTGTCAATTTTCTGCATCATGAAAATCCACCGATTTGGGCCGGGGTTGAATCCTCAACCTTAGATGCAGAAGGCCAGCGACATACCAACTAGGCCACCCAGCCGGCTCATCGTACAATATCATTGCACCATTTGCAAATATATATATATATATATATATATATATATACTTTTCATTTTTTTTAGTAATTAAATAATTTTTGTTCACTTTAAAAGTAATTTAAAAAGAAATGAAAAGTGTTAGTGTCATTAAATTTTTTTGACTTGCTTAAAATAAAAAAAAAATCCTATTTTCAATCCTCAATAATACTAAAATTAAACTTCGTGTCAATTGCTTTGATAATTCGAACTTGTAAAGGTTTTTAATCTTTTGATTATATTATATAGAATGAAATATACTTATTTCAAGTTCTATTTTCATGCTTTTAGATATTTTGAACTCTGAATCTAATTTTCCTTTTACAAATTAAATTCCCCTTTTTACAAATTCGATTTATCATTTTACAAACTAACTTTCACTTTCTTTCAAATCGATTTTATTCTCCTGTAAATCAACTTCCAACTTGTTCAAATCAAATTTCTCTTTTACAAGTCAAGTTTCTTGATTTTTTCTTATTTTAAAAGAGAAAAGTAAAAGGTAGTTACATTTATTTTTATATATGTATGTTGTAAAAATCAGGCAGCTTCGATTTTATTTTAGACTCAAGGAAATATTGTACAAATTCAAATAATTAATAATTAATAAATTCATTTTTGAGCTAATGGGTTTTTAAATCTATTTGTCGTTTGTTTCTAATTTCAAAAATCGATTAATCTACAAAGAATTAAAATATTAGTTTGATTAAACAGAAAGATAGATTAAAAATATACAAATTATGTAGAGTATTTTTAATCCATGAATAATTTTGATATTGCATTTTCCTTAACCATAGAATACTTCTAATTTGTATTGAGTTTAAAGTAATATGCACATAAAAGAGGGGAAAAATAATTATATAAAATGAAATTAGGATTAAAATACGTGCGCGAACAATATAAAATCTCTAAATTTCACAATGGAGATTTTAAAATATAGTCAACTTTAAATAAATAAAAAAAATCCTGAAATTTGTTTAGTATTTATTATCAGATAATTGTAACTCTTCAGTAATTGATATACAAGGTGTTAAAAAAACTCAAAAAAATTTAAATACAAAATATAATCGACTCGAAGTGTAAAATTTGACAACTTTATCCTCAAAACAAATCATAAATTAAAAACATTGTTCTTTCTTTTTGTAAAAAGTACATATAAACATCCGATCGCGTGACTCGCTCGACTGCCATCGCGTTTCATGCTTATTAGCACGTGGGTAAATAAAATAAAATTGATAAACTTTTTAGTACATCGTTTATAACATCCTCCCACCTTTTGATTATGGAGCATAATCAAATCTATTTTGAGCTTGTAAATGCAATCTACAAGTTAAGTCTCTCTCTCTGGAGAGAGAACCTTCAGTCTTTTTCCAGACTTACTAAATTTTGGTGTGTGTTCGCGCGCGAGGATGGCGTGTCATTGAATTGATCGGATTCCTCGGAATGATCCATTGACTTTATGCCCTTCAAATATTGAGGACTATCTGAGGTTGCGATCTCCAATGGGAATATCCGTTGTATAGGGCGAAACAGCTCATTAGTCGACGTCTGCACTCTGATAAGACGAACTTCTCCGTCTCTCCCAATAACCAGCTGTGAAATGCGCCCCAATTGCCAGTCAATGCGGTTTTTGTTATCAGCTCCCACCAAAACAATGTCCCCAATTGAAACTTTAATTTTTGGCTGTCTTTTCTGTACTCGTTGCGTAAGAGTGCCTAAATACTCTGATCTAAACCTCTCCCTTAGATCTTTAATTAAGTTTTGTCTGTATTTCATTCTTTTTGTAAGGGATTTACTATCCACAGCATCAATATCTTGTAATTTGTATTCTTGAATGTCTTGCCCGAACATCGACGGTGATATTGGTTTTATAGCTTCACTTTCAGTAACGTAAGTAACGGTCTTGCATTTATGACGTTTTCACAATCCTCTAGGACAGTTAACATTTCTTCATAAATCAAGCTAGCTCTTCCTAGCACTTTTCTTAGCAGATTTTTAAAAATTCTTGTGAGGCGCTCTCACCAACCACCCCACCATGCAGCAGTTGGAGGGTTGAACTTCCATTCGATAGCATTTACAGCTCCTTGTCTTACAACCTGCTTCCAATCCAATAGCCTTAGAGCATTGGCTGGTCTTCCGAAATTTGTACCATTATCACAATAGACAGTGGATCATCTTCCTCTACGCGAAACAAATCTTCGAAATGCCATTAAGAATGCTTCAGTGGTAGTGGCAGTGACAAGTTCAAAATGTACTGCTCGATATACGGCGCAAGTAAATATTAACACCCAGCTCTTCTTATTTTCTTTGAGAAAGAGTGGACCAGCCATATAGATCCCGGTAATCTGAAAAACCGCTGCATCTTTTACTCGGTCTTCTGGAAGTGGAGGGGCAATCGTTTCCAGATTTCTAGAGCTGAACCTCTTACAAGTAATGCAACTTGTCAAGACTCGTTTCACAGTTCTTCTATGTAAAATTCAATACTTTTCTCTTAAAATATTCAAAAGTATCTGCACCCCTGCATGACAATTTTTCTCATGTGTGTAGACTATTAATCCTTTAATCACTTCGTGGTTTGGAGGTAGTATAGCAGGTTTCAAAAATGTATCATTATCTTTCCTGTTGGTAATTTTGGTCTTTAATCGGAGGATGCCTTTCTCATCTCTAAATGCTTGCAGAGCTTTAAGTCGATAATCACTTTCAGATTAAAAACATTCATTTTGAATCATGCTTATTAGCTTATCTTCAGCTTCCTGGAATTCTGGTGCAACCAATTCTCCGTATCTTTTTTCTTTTGGTCTCACACAATTGTGTTTAAATCGGAGAATCCATGCTATAAGTCTAACAATGCGTTCATATCTGTAAAACTTGTTGTAGTACCAATTATTATTTTTGCAGATTTCACTATTTGTTAATGTGTATGAGGGGGGATTTCGACTTCTCCTTTTCAGTTTCATCTTCATCGTAAGAATTATTAACTATATCTGCAAGATGTTTGAACTCAAATGGATCTTTCATCCATTTAGGACCTTCCCACCATCTTGACGATAGGAATTGCTTTGCTTTACAACCTCGCGATGGCAAATCTGCAGGATTCTTTTCACCAGGCACATGTCTCCAGGACGTGAGATCACTTAGCTTTTGGATCTCGTTTACTCGATTGCGTACAGATACCGACCAGTTATCGTCTCTCTATATACATGCCAAGACTGTAGTTGGATCACTCCAATAATATCTCTTGATATTCTCCAATTGTAGAGCTTTAATGACAGAATTCGTCCATCGGGTTCCAATAACAGCAGCTAAAAGCTCCATTCTTGGAATCATGGCTCCTCTCAACGAAGAAACTCTAGTTTTGGAAGTCAGAAAAAACACTTCGGTTCGATCCTCTTTTTCAATTCTTAGAAATACCACAGCTGCATACGCATCTTAACTACCATCAACAAAAGTAAGTATGGTAAAATTACTGAGATTTTCTTTAGTTACTTGTACATATCTAGGCACTTCAAGATCTTTTAAGGATGTTAGCTCATGAAACCATAATAAAAACTCTTTTCGTAACTCGCATTTTATGTCTTCATCCCATCTTATCCCTTTTTTCCACGCTTTCTGTAGCGTTAATTTCGGACAGAGCATCACTGGAGAGATGGAACCAAATGGATCAAACATTTTGTGAACTATAGATAATATGTTACGTTTAGTAATCTTTTCAGTGTCTACATCATTCATTCAACTCATGTCAATTTTGTTGTGTTTCTACTTTCTCCTTACTTCGGCACTGACCAGAATACTCCCATTCTCGAAGTTCAAATCTTCCTCTGGACATAGGAGTTGTTGATTTTTGTGTATAAATCTTTTCAGTTTTTCTTTATTTTCAACACTGGTGACAACATTATCAACGTAGAAATTTTGAGTCAACTTTTCCCTGAATTTAACGTCATATTCCTCACTTCTTCTAAAGTGATAGTCAATCACTGAGGCTAACAGGAAAGGGCTACATGTTTCACCAAAAACTACTCTGGTATGTCGAAAATACTTCATTTTATTTTGCTTTTCATTCTCCCACCATAAAAAACGAAGAGAATCCCTGTCTTCGTCACGAATGCTTATTAGACACAAAGCTCTTCTAATGTCTCCAATCACACCGAATTCTCCTTTTCTAAAACGTAGCAGAAGGTCAGGCAACAATTCAATCGAATTCGGTCCACATTCCAAGCATTGGTTAAGAGACGGGTGGTTAAGGAGTCGTGCCGTTGCATTAAAAACTGGTCGAATTGGAGTAGTAACAATGCTCGGTTTCAGCACAAGGTCGATGAGGCAGATAATTCTCGTAGCTTTTTATTTCAGTTAGTGGGACTTCTTCTATGATACCCTCTTTGAGCCAACTTGCAAAAATTTCTTCGTATTTCAGATATAAATTATTATTCTTGAGTTTCGAGGTAGTGTATTCCAGTCGTCTTTGAGCTAAGTGTAAATTATCGGGTAACGGTGATTTGTCATCAGCCCAAGGTAAACAAACTTCATACCGCCCATCACAATTAACTTTCACAATCTCTAAAAAATGTTCTTTTGTTTGAAGGTCAATTTCTTGCTTGGACTTCTTTTCAATAGGATCATCGATTCCAATCAAGTCTAATCGCTATAAATTAGATATATCAAGCTCATTTACAAACATGGACGTTACAGTCATCGCCAAAACTGAGCTTTCTTTTGGGGTTTCTTCTTCGAGTACTTTTCACATTAATATTCATCCTAAATGGGTTTCAACTGCTACAAGACCAGATTTCAGCATTCTTCTTTTTCCAGTTACAGTGTTGCTCAAACTGTGGGGCGCGCTCCCTAGGGGGCGTGGTAAACCTGCGAGAGGGGACCCAGCTTATTGAAAATAAAAGGTTTAAAAAATAATTTTTTGGAATGAAGTAAAACAAAATGCTTTCTGACATAATAAAAAATACACATTTACTCTGATATAATTTATATATATCATCTGTTGATCATCAAAAATAAAAGCTTCCACTTCAAACGCTCATTAGCTATCTTTGATCCTATAAACTAAATAAAAAACGACATTTTGTTTGCTTTGCTGTAGACCTACGATGAGAGATTTTTTTATTATGTTTCTTTTAACCCCTAAAATACTACTTTTGATGATCATATATTTGACCTTCAAACTTACTGGTATGTTTCGCTCCGTCTCTTTTTCTTTTCGGAAAGTTGTAAGTAATATTTTTCTGTTTCTTTTTTTCGATGTGAATGAGTTTTATGATATATGGATAAGCATATTGAGCACTTTGGAGGATTATTTGGCTAAGATGTATTTTTATGAGCATTTTGAAACATATAATGCATAATGAAAAACGTTTTACACAATTTGTTTTTAGAACTGACATCAATATTTTTATATTGGAATACACTTTTAACATAGGAGCGGTCGCATGAGACGCAGAGTCAACTCAGGCTCACGAAATCGTTAATTCTGGGAAAACTGTTTATTCATTAACAGTGACATTGACAGTATCTTCCTATGAAACCGTCTTAATGGGAACTAAAATGAATTTGTCACAAGCATGCCTCTTTTTGAGAGTGGCAAAGGTTTTTTTACAATCAAGGTACTTGTCTTGATCGAGTTCCCTGCGCGACCACTTTTGTTCAAAAATATTTTCTATGAACATGCTACACCTTCCCCCATGAACAATTTGTGGTTTTGATTGCTGTGTTGTATGACTTATTATGGTTTATAAATGTAAATGAGCACAATATAAAAAAATGGGCATCTGTAATCTCTATTGAAGGAAGTTGAAACTGATCAAGCAATTGAAGAACCTGCTGAAATAATGCATATTAATCAAGATAGCGAGAGTAAATATGAGAAAAGCTATAGACAGGAAACGTTTGAGTTGAATTGAAATTTTCAAATGCTACCTAAAGAACTCTATGAAGAAAACTGTGAAACCATAAATATAGCACTTCGCATTGTCAAAAAGACACAAGGAAGAAGAAGCTCAAAATGCTATTTGTAGATCATCAAACGACAGCAAAACTACAATAACGTGAACAAAATATGACAGTTTTGCTGGAAAATAACGTTCCTGTTCCTGTTAGTGAAAAGTATCTGTGCTTTATGTCCTTTATTAAGGACACACCCATTTGGAACATTTTCTTTAGTTTTATTGGATTTTTTCTCAAATTTTCAAAGAAAAATTGAGAAATCCTTGAAAGTAGGTAAGTATATTTTCTCTTTATTAAATTATTCACTGGAATTGTGATTTTTATCGTGTATAGTAAAAATAATTATAAATGAATAATAGTTTTAAAACAAACTAAAAAACACGCTTTCATAGTGAATCGAACTAAAAAGTTAAAAAAAAAAAAATTAATTAAAATATAAAAGTAACATATACAAAATTTAATACTTATCTTGTTAATTTGTACGTTTTATAAATATGATCGTATTGTAGCTTTAGCGCCTCAAAAAGTGCATTATTATTGCATTCAATACATCATTTTTTTGGGGGGAGTACGATAAAAATTATGATTGAAAATTGGGTCCCCAGAAGTGAAAGTTTGAGAACCACTGAGTTAACATTTTCCACATAATATCAGCTCCTATAAGTATATCAATCGATCCGCTGCTATAATTTATGTCAGATAGAATATTATCTTCTTTCAGTTCTCTTATCCATGATCCGTTACAAACAGGCTGAACATTTTCACAAGTTTTGACTTGATCCAATGCATCGAAATTACAAGCGAAATTTTCATCCAAATCCCATAACCATATTTTGTAGCAGTCATGTGTAATCTGTTTGCTGGAAATACCTCCAAAAAGTGAATGTACTAGCTTTTTTTTTCGAAAAGAAGGATAGCCCATTTCTCGTCCAACATTTTTTAAAATGTAAGATCTATTTGATGCGGAATCCAAAAGTAATCTTACGCTTTTCTTTTTATCTCCAGAAACCAGCACAGCCTTACTCTGTTGTTACATTTATTTAAATTAGACATGCTGACGTTATTTTCAACTTGAGAATTTTCTTCATTTTTCTCAGAAGTCTTTTTTGTATCCAGCTTGTCACACATCAATATCACATGCTTTTTAGAAGAAATAAAACATCTTAAGCAGCTCGGCAATTTTTAACTGCGTACCTGGTACCCAGACATGCAAAACAGCAGCGTTTTTCTTTAATAATTTTCTGCCTTTCCTCAAAACTCATTTTTTGAGCCAAAAAACTTTCAGAACTCTTATGTTTGCCGTCACAAAATATATACTTGAATACAGCTGTAGTTGATGCTGTCGTCAACAAATTTGAAGCAGTAGGAATGGTGTTATAAAATGTAGGATTTTTCTGACATTGCTTCTTTTTGTAACTTTGTGTACACTTAGGTTCGTTTAATCCAAAACCAAACATTGCCAAGTTTATTCGCTCTTCGCCCTCAACTTCCGCTTTTATGAATTGCATTAGATTTCTCAACCTCTCCTTAGCATCAACAGAAGCAGAAGATGTAGAATGACGATTCCAAGCTTTCAAAAATGTTCACTAAAGCTGGATTCTATCATTGGGTATAATTCAGAATCACATTTATCAGTCATGACTCCTAAAGTTTCTAAAGCTCTCATATGTGATTCCAGTTTATCATATAAAGATGTCATAGAAAACTTCTCATTTTTATGCACAGAAATTACTAATTTCAGAAGTTCCCGGACGTACACTTCTACTAATAAATCATTTCTACCGAAGTGAGCTTTCAAGCTTTCCACAGCTTTGGAATAATTGGCGCTCGTTGGTAGAAAACTTTCCACAATTTCTCGAGCACGAGATCCAGCAGCAGTGGTTTGAATTAAACATTGAAACTTGTTTTCTGGTGCTTTGTCACCATCTATATGAATGTGCTCGAACTGACTCCAAAATTGCAACCAGTCTTTAATATTTCCAGAAAATTTTCAAAACTTTAATTTTGAGAGATGAAATTTTCTCTTAGCGTTATTTTCAGATAGTGGTAAATTTTCACTTACTTCTACTACGTTAGACTGAGCCTGGCTTCTCGCCAACTCTAGTTCATACTGTCTCTGGCTTTCCTTTTCTTCCATTTCATACTCTCTCTGTCTTTCCTTTTCTTCGCGGTCAATCTCTTCTTTTCGGACTTCCTCTCTCTGTTTCCTATCTTCAACAGCCGTAATTAAAACAGACGTGACGAAGTCCGAATCGTTTTTGTACTCATCGCTATTAAGAATTAAATTCTTTAAGTCTGAAATTGTTACTTTTTACTGGTATTACTTCACCAATTTCTTCTGCAACCAGTAACAAATCTTCTTTCTTAAAACCTTAAACAATAGCAAACATTATAATATAATAAAATGTCCTGTCGCAAACGCCAAAAAATGTTAAAAAACTCAAAAAAATTTCAATACAAAATATAATCGACTCGAAGTGTAAAACTTGACAACTTTATTCCTCAAAACAAATCATAAATTAAAAACATTGTTCTTTTTTTTTGTAAAAAGTACATATAAACGTCCGATTGCGTGACTCGCTCGACTGCCGTCACGTTTCATACTTATTAGCACGTGCGTAAATAAAATAAAATTGATAAACTTTTCAGTACATCGTTTTTAACACAAGGAAAACAAAAAAGTTCTTGCCGTTTACGCGTTTCCATTGAAAAAAAGTGAGAATAAGTATGCGAATTTGTGTGTGACGTGATTGAGAAACCGTCAGTCGAGAGTAAGAATATCAGTTATCTACGCAGATCTACTGCCCACATTCATCAATCGGAACTCGTACAGTAGCGAAGTGAAATGGATGTATCGAAGGAGCTCGTTCGGGGTTGTTTACTGTACGACTTCAAAGTGGACTTATCAGCCGCTGCATCAAGTCGCCGAATATGTCAAGCGTTTTGGGATAGTGCTGTCAATGAACGTACGGTAAGACATTGGTTTCAAAAATTCAGGTCGAGAGATTTGTCCCTCTGTGATAAAGCTTGAACAGGACGACCACAGGCCTTGGATGACGAAGCCCTGCAGGCGGCCATTGAGGAGGACAGTAGTCAAACGTGTTTGAACTTGCCAGACAATTCAACACTTCCAGTGAAACGGTTAGACTTCATCGACACCGCTTAGGTAAAACGTAGAGGCTGAGTAAGTGGGTTCCTCACACGCTATCGGAAGTCCATAAGCAACAACGAGTGGCAGCCTATTTATCGTTGCTTTCTCGGCAACGTAGCGCATCCGTATTAAATCGGGTGCTCACCAGTGGCGAGAAGTGGGTCCAGTATGACACACCCAAGCGTTCCAAACATTGGTTGTCACCTCAGGATATTGTCTCGCATAGCGCAAGACCATCTATGCACCCACGCAAGATTATGCTTTGTGTCTGGAGGACTTGTCATCAAGTGGTTAACTATTAGTTGCTGCCAACGAGCCAAACGGTCACTGCGGACCCTGTATTCGCAGCAATTGGAACGTGTATAACAGGTACTGCATCAGAAAGAGCAAGTACTGGTTAATCGAAAGGGTGTACTGTTATTGCATGATAACGCGAGGCCGCATGTCATGCGGGTGTCCAGGAATACGATACAGCGACTTGGTTGGGAAGAGACTTTGTGCTATCCTCCTTATTCACCTGACCTTGCACCATCAGATTGCCACCTCTTCCATTCCCTGGACAATCATATTCATGGTAAATAATTCACCAATGAAGCAGTCGTGCGCCAAGCTCTCATGGAATTCTTTGCATTCCCCGAGTTTTCCTGAGAGGGGATTGAACAACTGGGGACATATTGGCAGAAGGTGCTGAATGCCGCTGACGATTACTTCGATGACTAACAATAGGCTACGCTGTTTGTATGTCATGTTCTTTTGGATCATTAAAAACGGCAATAACTTTTTTCTTTACCTTGTACTTTGGGTATAATTATTTATATATATATACTTTATTATTTTAAAAAATATATTTCTCTTTATATATAGGGTACTGGCGAATTCGACCAAAAAACTCGGAGGGGTGATTGTAAACAACAAGGGAACAACAAATCAACACATAACATGGGGTCGTAAATCACGTTTATTTGGGGAAAATCGTGGTAATAGTAGCTGTCGGGAGGTTCCAAACAAATGTGGGTTTTTGTAGCGCCGTTGTAGGTTTGAATAAACCATCAGATATTAAATTAGATTTAGAAGACTTTGGTTACTCTTTCACCAGTTGTAACCAATTAATTTCCAAAGTTAATAAAAACCCACTATCTTTTTTTCCTTGTAACACTTTCAAGAAACTCAATTTACCAATTTTCGATCTCACCCGCTTGGGAATTAGAGTTGAGGGGTACCTCATTCTCTCGAGGTATAACTCAATGTTTTAAATGCAGTTATTTTTATCATACTGCAGCTAACTGTCATTTAAAGCCACGTTGCCTCAAGTGCGGTGAAGAGCACTTAACTAAAGTTTGTAAGATAAAAGAACGACAGGAGAATCCCTTCTGCATTAATTTCCAGGTGCAAGGGCATACCGCCTGCTGTACTGAGTGTCCCAAATTCCCTAAACCGAAATAAGGAACCCCCATTTTTCACAACAAAGCCAAAAAATTCGATAGTAAAAACACCATTGAAGGAATTTTCTTCGCTGATGCTCTCACAGGCAACTCCTCCTAAAATTAATATCCCAGACGTAAATAATGATTCTAAGGAAGGACAAAGTCAACTCCAGATTATCCCCAACAAGGACAGTAATGCTAATGATATAAAAAATTTAATAGACCTGTTCAAAATTATCTCAAATATTGTAAAGCAATTTCCCAAGTTAATAGAAATTCTACCAGCACTTAAAGCTACTAATGATTACAAGCAGCAAGCTTTCCTTATTTTAGAATCCTTTTAGAAAATTGGTTTTGTTAGCATCTAAATATATTTCTAAATTTTTCTACATTAAATATTTCCATAGATCTTCTATTTCCACTTGTTTTACCTACATTTCAATAGTTTAAATTTTTTCTACCGAGTCGGGCATGGATTATTAGAACAACGGATTTCTCATCCAATGGTAACCCTTCAATTGCAAGTCGCCGAAACCAGGTCCGTCTGATTGCCTCCCATTGGTTCCTGCTTTCATCTGCCACGCCTCCCTATTGACCATGAGTGTAACACCAAGCTCAGTTACTACCAGATATGGAGTGGAGGAGTCTGCCAAGACTCCAGTCTCCAGTCAAGTCTAAACGGTCTAAACGGTGGTAGGGTTGAAGAAATCTGCACGTTTGCAAATTTTTCACTCGACTGTGGAGAAAAAGTGTGGTTAGCAGACGTCATAGGTATATGTTGCCTAATTCGTGGGTGTTAAACTGTATTTGGTAACATAATGTCGGATTGCACGAACAAGGAATATATGGATGTGCACCTCATGCACGGCCGAGCCAATTGCAATGGATGTCCAGCATAGAGAATATACCAGGACGATTTTCCGAGAAGACAATGTCCTTTCCAAACAATTTTCACGTCATACCACCTGTTCTATGACCTACGCGGCCGCAAGTTCGAACAATTCCTGTGAGTATCACTTGTCGTTGCATTTCTGACGTCGAACTGTGATGCTTTATTCATATTGTAAACATGTTTTACGTCCATCAAATGTATATATTTCTTACCTCTTATTGCTCCTTTTCATTCCACTTGATATCACACCCTTAATAACTATTTCTGTGAATTGCTATACTGTTCGAATTAATTGGGACAAATGGGAAAAAACAATTGTTTCCAAGACCCTTAGCTTTTAATCATTATATATTTTAAGCAGACTGAAATATCTCTATATTAATACGAAATATACCCTCCTTTAGCAGAAATGACCTTTTCAACACGCCTTGGTAATAACTCCGCGAGTGTATCGCACATTTTTTGATTTCATCATCGGGGAACCACACTTGTATAATACTTAGTAGTCGTGCAGTTCATCTTAGCCAAATGTTTCTTGAGAATATGTCATGAGTTCGCAATAGAATTTAGTTCTGTTGAATTACCAGGCCCCAATCAAGCGTTTTTATTTAAGTTTCCCACCAAAAAGTCTGGAATAATTTAGACGTGTGACAAGGGGCCAAGTCCTGTTGAAATGTTCGGTCAAATGTTTCCATGAACGAAACAATTCACTGCATAATATTTCTATATATTGGACATAATTCATCCTGCCTTTAAGAGGAACTCCAGTACCCTTTGTTGTGAAAAAATCCCAAAACATCTGCTTAGAAGAGAGTTTTACCATCAATTGAATATGATCCGGTAGCACAGTTTCATCATCATAACTTCTTTTAACTATACTTGATTTGTATCCCTGGACAAATTAATATGTTTCATGACTGAAAATCATCTTCTTTCAGTCGTTAATAGTTCATGATCGGTATATTTTTGGCTCATACTAAACGTATTTTCATAATTTTTTGAGTTAGAATCCTCGGTCTTGTTGCCTTACGACCAACTTCCACAAGCCTTTTCCGTTCTGTTGAAATCCCTTCGAAGTTCTGTGATTGTCTTTCTTAGATTTACTTTTCTATTTCTTATTAGAATTTTATTAGTTCTTAGAGTAGTTTTCCATGTGTGCCCCCCATTTTCACTTTTGTTTTTAGAGACCATGATATGGAATCCTTAAATGTTCTTAAAATTCTTGAAACACTCAATTTGTCCACACCAAACTGCAGTAGTTATATCTCTCACAACCATAGAAGTGAGTTCATTAATGACGATTATTTCAGAACACTTCATTGTAGGAATATTTATCTTTGAACAAGCAAAAGTAACATGCGTTATGTACTTCGAATATTGCTTTAAATACAGATATAAATGAACAGTCCCATAGCCCATTTTTTTAAAACTTTAGCATTGAATCTATAAAACAAGCCTCAATGAGTGCACTCTTATAGTATCTGACTACGTTCGAAACCGTGGTGTTACACACACACACAAAAGCGTACAAACGAATATTTTTTAAAAATATTTAGTGGCACTTATAATAGAATACACGTACAAAATAGTTTTAAGAATATTATTACAATAAAAACTTACTTAAATATAATACGTTGGCATAAAACGAATTAGCTATTTTTAAAACATTCTCCTTTAATGAAAAATGCCTCTATAAGAATAATATTTTGCTTACATATAACTAAGACTACTGCAGAAAGCCTGAACTAGGATTTTTCAAAAATTCACATTGTTTGCAGAGTTACTAAAAACTAAAATAACTATCGGTGTTTTTTGCTAAAATTTCTCTACTCTAATGTATTATATAAATATATGGATAAATCCTCCTCTAATATATATATTTCAAAGGGAAATGTTTTAAATGAGGATAGGAGAAAGGAGAAAAGAAGAATGTTTTGAAAACAGATAAATCTAAGCCAGTGCTTCTCAAACCTTCAATATTTGCGACCCAATTTTCAATCATAATTTTCATTGCGTCCCCCCATACAATAACAATGCTTTGAATACAATAATAATGTATACTTTGACGCTAAATCTACAAAACGACAACTATATTAACCGTACAAATTATTAATATAAGTATTACATTTTGTATATGTTTTTTCAAGTAATAGACATTTTAAGTAAGTTAATTTTAAAAAACGAGATAAGTATTATGTAACTTTTCCTTTCTAATTTTTAAATTGGAACAGATTGCAGAATAATTTTTAATTAAAGAAGATACCAAGTACCCAGGTACCTTGATACAGAAAGGCTTTCAATTGCTGAAGAAGAAATCTTCATAGATACATTCCTATCGAAATCAAAAGGCAATTTAATAATAAATAACTCTGAAATTTGGGCGGGGTGGATGATGAATTTTCTGCTCTGAAAACAAAAGTATTTCGCATATATTACCATTTACAATTCTAGTACTTATTGAACTTGTTCTTAATTTAGTATTGATAAATTAATTTTTAAATACACTGTGCAGCTCTGATATACCGTAAAATTCGGAGTATAACGCGCCCTTTTAAAGCAAAAAATAAGGGTGCGCGTTATACGCCGGGTATAAAAATGATAGCTTTAAAAATGACAAAAGAGATGAGTAAAAAGAATGTTACTTCTACACACATCGAAATACTGTGTTTATTTAAAATAAATGAGTAGTTCTAAAACTCTTGTAGTTCTAGAAGTATACTATTTTTTCAAAAGTCTGAGATGATACCTCGAATAAATGATTTAAAAACATAAGAGCATTGGATTCTAACATTTCAAATTTCTTCGTAAAAAATCAGGTGCTTGTTATACGGCGAATAAAACTAAAAATTAAAAAATACAGCTTGAAAGTATAGGTGCGCATTATACACCGGTGCGCGTTAAGACGCAGAATTTTACGCAGGATATTATATCAGTGTAAATGTGCATTTTATTTTTTATTATGTCAGAATGTATTTTGTTTTGCTTCCATTCAGTAAAATTAATTATTTTTTAAATAACCTTTTATTTAAGATTTCAGGATGTGTTCGCGCCCTCCACGTAGGATCATCACGCCCCCCTGGGGGGCGCCCCATTGTTTGATAATCACTGATCTAAGCTCATATTATGCCCAAACTATGCATTTAAATAATTTTTTATTTTAATAATATTCTTAAAACAAATTTATGTGCGTATTCTAATTTAAGTGACACTAAATAAAAAAAAATAATAATCGTTTTTACGCTTTTGTAAAATCGTGGTTCCGAACGTAGTCAGGTACCTTAAGAAAAAAACTTCATTTCTTCGGTAATGAAGAGTTTTTAAAGTTAAAAAATGATTGGAGCAAAATGTAAATATATATCCCAACACTTTTTGATAAAAAGAATTTTTTTTTACCAGCCTGCTTGATACATAGTATAAAACATGATCTCAGATGAAATTTTTTGGTTTTGATAGCTGTGCTGAAGGTATGCCAACTCATAAAAACTTCCATATTTTATCGAACGCAATTTGAATCGCTCGCTATCAATCTTGGTGCGATAAATAGGTCCTATATCTAGAAACAAGTGTTCACTTTCTCTTCTGGTTGTACGCAGGAATTGAATGTCTGATTGATAAAGAATCAATACAAAAATATCGGAAATTGTAATGTTTTTCTTCCACTTATGACGTAGATACGCTTTTATGCAATTTCGTTTTTATCATTTTACATAGATTTTCTAAATGACATTCATAGTTTTATTTTGCTCTGGTAGTAATTCTTTTTATGGAAAATGAAGATACTATAAATATGTAATTTTAGATAAACAGAATTTTTTAGGGCATTTGATACGAAGAAAAATCAATAAATGAATGATAGTTTTTTTTATTTGAGTTTTAGTTGAATGATAATTCTTAAAATTATCCAGATACGATTAGGAAAACTTTGTATCAGTTTTTAAAGTCTTAATTCGAAAATAAACTGACACAAAAACATAAAACTTGAATAATTAATAAACCTTTTTGATTTTTAATTAATAAACCTTTTTGACACTACGCTTAACTAGACGACATTAAACATTTGCACTTGTTCTTGTAAATTTAGGGGAAATTTTAAATTTAATGGTTGAGTAAAGCTGTTCAACTATTAAAACTCTTCAAAAACTTTAAAAAAAATGTGTGTGATTATGACCACACGATAGACGTGATAACTTCAAATTTTGTAATGTTATCTCAAGGATTAGTTAGGTGAATAAAAAACAAGGTGATATTAGTATTGCCATATAAAATTATTTATTTATATGTCTGTACTCATAAAGTAATATTTTTTGCAAAATATACAATCATATTTGTGAATTAATTGTATTCTAAGAAGGAAACAATAGGTTTATGGTAGCTGAAATAGGTTATAAATACTTTAGAGATTAAAAATTATTTAAATATCTCAAAAAAAAAAAAAAAAACTTCGTCAAGCGTTGTTCCGTACTTTGTTGTGGTTTCATTTTTTTGCTGTGGCGCACACAAGGGGGAGGGGGTCCTGGGGGTCCGGCCCCCCCAAAGCTCTTTTTTTTTCCGATTGATTATAATTCTAAGTACATAGTACGTAAAATTTAATTATTTGTTATTAATGATTAATTTTATTAATTAATGCTAATTATTTATTCAATAATTAGTTTTTTGCTGTGTTTTATTCCCGAAAATCGACAAAATCAAAAGGAGCATGATACAAGAACGGTGAACTTTCGACCCCGGACTCCCCCCCCCCCTTGAAAAATTCCTGTGTGCGCTACTGATCATTTGACATAATTGAAAGGATTTTTGATTTTTTTAAAAAAAATATAATAAAGGCTTTGATTTGTGTTTTGAAAAATCTACATTAAAATCCCCACTTGAAATAATAGGCAATTTGCTCAAAGAGAGTTGATCCGGCTTCACAGTGTAGGCAACTAAATTTTTGTGAATGAATTCAATAGTTTTCTCTACACCTTGATTTGGTGGAATATAAATAGTACTTATTAGAATTTTTTGTCCATTTTCTGCTCTACATTTCGCTACACAAATTTCTTCGATACATGACTCATTAAACCCAAATGTTTCAGAAGTATCGTTACGAGTAGTATTGTTACCATTCAGCAGTATTGCTATCATTGTTACGAGTGTTACAAACCCGAGCGTAACAATGCCTGGCCTTTTAAAACGCATCATTCAAGTTCACTCTCCAGCAAAAAACACGCCTAAAGAAATTATCACTTCAAAAATTCTTGTATTAAAAGTGCATTTTTAAATCCTACGCATTTTATTTCCCTGTGAGCATTATTATTCTTGATAAATATGTATTTAACAAAATAAAGTTTCAGGCAACAGTGAAGTACATGAACTGATTGCCTGGAAGCACGTGATTGTAGTTATCGTGTCTATAACATAATACGAATTTAGCTCATTAAAAAAGTTTTGGAAACATGGTACTATGTACATATATAGGCAATCTTAAAGGACATTTATATATTTTTTCCAACCGCAGGAACTATCAGACCGGAAAAATACCTATGAGTGATGAAGTACAAGGAAGAACTAATGGTAATTAAATTTTAAATTTTGATGAAGTAACAGAAAACCTTCAGTATGGTTAAGGCATTAAATTTTGTGTAAAGCTTAATGATTTCTAAGTTGAAACGATCCTCATGAATCAGCAGATCTTAGGGATGAAGCAATAAGGCACCATACATCTTTACTAATATTATAAACGCTGAAGTTTGTATGGATGTTTGTTACTCTTTGACGGAAAAACAACAATGGATTTTAATGAAACTTTACACTAATGTAGTTTATACATCAGAATAACACATAGGCTATAATCTATAAAGATATTGTGTGAAGTTTCCCAAATACAACGATCATTGTCAAAAAAGTAGGAAAAAATTCTGCCATCTGCAAAACAGCACGTGTCAGCATACATTTTTTTTTTTTGTGTGAAGCAAAACTTAACCTTTTGTTTTGTCTATGCCATACCTCAGTGTGCGCTCGCTTTTAATTTATTCCTTTGATCAGTGTAATCACTATTTTTATATTTCATAATAAAACTAGATTTCGAAGGGAGAGGTGGTGGCAAGATTTTAACATAAAATAAATACAACGGAAAGTAATATTAATGTATTACGCTTCCAGATATAAATTATTTACACTATTTTAAGCGTTCATTACATAAAATTTGTAACAATGTGTTACTTTTGCTGAGCAGTTTAGGAAGGTGTTTTCAAAATTCGACTGACAATAGAGTTACGGGGAGTTATAAATAAGTAAAAAAATCCCTTTTATCAGCTATTAGATCTACAGACTTAAAATTTGACAAATACGTTTTTTTTTGTTCAGCTGAGATGTGCAAAAAGCTTTTATTTTATTTAATTTTCAATTCATGTATCCTTTATCCTTTAATCTATATTGTTTAATTTTTCAATTTACCCGTGCGAAGAACGGGTACACCAGTATAAACATATAAAGTAGTTGTACAACCGCTTCAAAGGAGGCCGCACATTAGTACAGAGAGTGAAACATGTTCTGGGGTAAGCCCTCTCTAGAAATGAGATCATCATCGATCTGATGTTGCAGGATCGTTGAATCTTGATTAGAAAGCTCACAGACTATGCGCAAATCAGCAAAGAATCTTTTCTTTCAATTTTTGTTAAGAATTTGGACTTCAAGAGAAAAAATTTGATCTAATACTTTTGAACACGCTTTGTATTACCTGTTTTCTTGCTTAAATATTCACACTAAAAAAAAGTTTTATTTTTGGAAATTTTGATGGTTTGTACCAACATGTGTCGCATGTGTATATGGACTAAAAATATAAAATGCTTCTAAAAACGTGGAAGAATAATATTAAAAACAAAATACAAAAATCACAAAACAACAAGTTACATATTTAACAGGAAAGAAAGTAATATAATGAAACAAAAACTGAAAAAGAAACCGAGCGAGTCCATAAACAATTTCGGACTTATAAATAAATGAGCTGCGTTAAACTAGTATAATGTTACCAACTTCTCCCTTCGCGATTCGGTAGGTCAAAAAATCCGAATGGTAAATAGTACATTGAGAAAAACAATGTACTAAGTAGAGCATTGAAAAAAAACAATGGTAATAGTACATTGAGATTTAATGATAAGTAAATTAATTAAAATTTTACAGAATAGCTTAAAATCTTGAAGAAAGAATTTAAAAAATTGTACTCGCAGTATTTCCCAAGGAAACGAAAACGAATCTTGATATATATATATATATGTACATATACAAGGTGTGCCACACACACAAAAACGAAAATATATATATATATATATATATATATATGTATATATGTAAAGACAGAATCAGATTAAAGTTAGAAAAGTCAAAAGACAATCTTTATTCTTTCATTGGTACATCTGTTCTGATTGCGAGCAGGGAGGAAAAAGCACGCCATGGTGGTGGTTTCAAGTGGATAACACTTGAAAAACATATGGTAAGTATCGCTGCTTTGAAGATGGTGCTTGCAAGTTAATGCTGACATATGTTGACTATTAAATCTAACGATCTGGAATTAGACATGTTTATTGGCTAGGCCATATGTTCGGAAGAAAGAAATGGGTGATTAGTTTGATACTTGAATATGGGAACGGAGAAAGATGAGTCAAGTGCTAGATAGGGAATTTAATTTTTAATCTAATTTAATTATCCTTACATATATATATATATATATATGCAACTTGAAAAAGAGTGAAGTTGGCAGCAACAGTTTTGGGGACTTCATCCCACGCGCCTCCTCTATCCATGTGGCCAGTTTCTCCTTAACCGATCACGCCATTTGGGAGTACTGCGTCATTGAGTGAACATGTGCAACTGCATTCTGCTGCAAAAATGTCGAATCAACATTGAGTTTCTTGTGAAACTTAAGAAATCCTCCACGAAAACATTTGAAATAGTAACTGGGGAAATGAAATTTTCTCTCGTGTACTTGTGTTTGAAGGGAGTAAGTGGTTTTGATGAGGGAGGGAAAGGGTGGAGTAGGATGACCAACGTGCTGGGTACCCAAGGTCAGCTATTACAGGCCAAAACATTGCCAAAATTCGTGATATGAGTGGGTTACCACCCACATCAATGGCCAGACTATTAATCAACATGACTACATTGAAGTTCTGAAAAGACCTCGAGAAAAAATTAGGAAAGAAGGGCCAGAATGGGGGAGTGATGGATGGTTGTTGCACCAGGACAATGCCCCCGCTCCTATGTCCCTTTCTGTGAGGCAGTTTTTGACCAGCAAATATATTACTGGGATGAGGCATCCTCCTTAATCACCTGATATGGCTACGTGAGATTTTTTTTTATTTCATAGAGTTACATCTTGCTCAAAGAGAACCCATTTTACCTCAGTTGAAGAGGTTCAGGCAAAAACGGAGAATCTCCTGCAGGGCCTTCCAAAAACCTTATTCCAGAAATGCTACCAGTAAAGGCAGACAAATTGCAGAAATGTGTAACAGCTGAAGGGAACTACTTTGAAGGTAAAAATATCACGGAAAACTGATTCTGTATGCACAATAATTTATCAGATCAGTCTTGTTTTTTTGTGTCACATCTCGTATATATATATATATATATATATATATATATATAATTCACAAAAATCTCATCTTTCAAGTATTTTATTTGTAATGGTCTTGACCCCCCAGGAATTTTGCGTAAATAATTAACTGTTAGCTTATCCGCCTAACGGGATGTAATCGTAATTTTATCTCTTAAAAATTAAAACCTCAGCGTATTTAAACTAAGAATTACGTAAGACATCATCATCCGATTATCTGGATCAATCAGAAGAGGTATCGACGGAAGTAATGTAAGTTTTGGAACTTCCGGTCTCTTTTTAGAAAAAAAAGCCGAGATCCTCTTTCTGGAAAATTTGCTCCAAATCTTGTATTTGTCATAATGCTCTGCTAATGCCTGTTGCTGCTTATTTGTGCCATGTAGCACACTTAAAAGTGACTATTTAAAATATCTATTACTTAAAAGTAACATTAATAATTGTTCAAATTAATTGGGACAAATGGGAGAAAAGTGATTTTTTCTAAAACCTTAGCCTTTTGTCATTATATACCTTAAATAGACTGAAAAATGTGTATATTAGTACGAAGTATGTCTTCCTTTAGCAGAAATGGCATTTTCAACACGCCTTGTTATTGATTCGACTAGATCAGCACACATATGTTCTTGATTTCATCATCTTGGAAACACACTAGTATAACCCTTTTTATCATTTGTTCTGTGGTCGTGTTCTTTAACTTAGCGAAACGATTCTTGAAAAATTGCCATCATTTTTGAATAGGATTTAAGATTGGGGAACTTCCAGGCCAATCGAGCACGTATATATATATTTTCCCGCATAAAAGTATGGAGCAATTTTGAATTGTGACAAGAGACCCTGTCATGTTGAAATGTTCCATCAAATGTTGCCATGAATGGAACAATCCTACTACATAATATTTCCATATATTTGACAGAATTCTAAGACGGTGCTTCTCAAACCTTCAATATTTGTGACCCAGTTTTCTGTCACACACACAATTAATATTTTTATAATCATTTATGCAAATGCAAGGGATGTAAATTAAATTTGTTACTCAAGACAAAAGAAATGTATTCTTAGCTTTATATTTATAAATAGTATGAATTGACTCCAAAGTCTAAGGATTTTCGCCGTACAGAAAGCCAACTTTACAGGTAAACTACTCATTTATTTAAATAGATTTTTTTTACATTAATTTTTAAGAAAATGTGTATGAGAATCGAAGATGCGTATGTTTTAAAATAAGCATACAAATTAAAATTTTTTTTTATCCATAATCCCGAAATAAAAGGAGTTTGGAAGGGGTTAAATCGATTTTATTAGTAAAGAGTGTTTTTTTTCCAGGTCTAGAAGTTTAAGTTGGCATTACTTTCCAAGATGGCGACCGATTTAACAGCTGTCAAGTGATTTATTCTCAGTTTGGTTTGGCAATTCATCAAAACGATCATCAAGCAAGGCGTAGATTCATCGAATGGGCCCAAAACGAGATTGCCGTTGTTCCCGATTTTCATAAGCGAATTTTGTTTAGCGATGAAGCGCACTTCTGGTTGAATGGCTACTTCAACAAACAAAACTGCTACATTTGGAGTGAAGCTAATCCACAAGTGTATGTCGAAACACCGTTACATCCAGAAAAACTGACTGTTTGGTGCGCTTTATGGGCTGGTGGAATCCTTCTTCAAAAACGATGAAGGCCACAACGTTATAGTCAATGGTGTTCGGTATAGAGCCATGATTACTAACTTTTTCATTCCTGAATTGAACTATCATGATGTCCAGGAGCTGTGGTTCCAACAAGACGGCGCAACATGCCACACAGCTCGTGCCACAATCGATTGATTGAAAGACACGTTCGGTGACCGCCTAATTTCACGTTTTGGACCTGTGAATTGGCATCCGAAATCTTGTGATTTAACACCGCTAAACTATTTTCTGTGGGGCTATGTAAAGTCATTGGTCTATGCGGATAAGCCACAAACGCTTGACCATTTGGAAGACAGCATTCTCCGTGTTATTGCCGATATACGGCCACAAATGTTGGAAAAAGTCATCGAAAATTGGACGTCCAGATTGGACTACATCCGAGCCAGCCGTGGCAGTCCTATGCCAGAAATCATATTTAAAATGTAATGCCACAAGATTATCTTTCGAATAAAAAAAATTCATCTCAATCGAATAATACATCGTTGTTTTATTGCAATTTAAAGTTCTATACCTCTCAAAAAACACCCTTTATAAACAGTACAAATTAACAAGATAAGTATTAAATCTTGTATGTGACTAGCTTGTTGGAGTCGCTACTAATTATTAAACTGGTTTTTAATCTAGTATTGATAAATTAATTATCAAACAAATTGCACAGTATAATACATTTATGAGTGTATTATATAGTGTAAATGTGTATTATTTTTTAATATGTCAGAATGTGCATTTGGCTCTCTTTCGGTAAATTAATAATTATTTTAAATCTTTTATTATCGACTTTTCAAAAGGCTCGCACCCCCACGTAGGGTTATTGCGCCCTTCTGGGGTGGCGCGTCCCACAGTTTGAGAAACGCTGGCCTAAAATATCGACTACAGAATCTAAGTTAAAGACTATTGTTTTAAAATATTTGTCGTTTTATGTATTTATTTATAGTTGAATTTGTTCGAAAAAACTCATTATATGAGAAAGCCAGCTATTCATTTTAAAAAAAAACTATAAGTGGCGAGTAAATTTACTCACAAGGGGAGGGCATGACTAAGGAAATTCATTGGGGGTCGAGACTTGGTGTAATAGTAGTACTCCTTTGGGGTGTTCACCCCTCAATGTAATTCCGCCGAATGGCGAGTAAATTTGGAGAAAATAGCCTTCGAAATTCATGCTTAGCTTTATACAATTAAGTTTTAATTTCCTCCAATGACTCCATATCATGGTTCGGAGAACTCGTGTATACCATGCGGGTGGGTAGGGTTCGATTCCCGCGATCAACCTTTTTTTTTCAATTCATTTAATTATTTTTTATAATTAAATAAATTTATTTATGAAAGGTTGTTTAAATATTCAATGATATTTTATGTAATTATTTTGTATTTTATAAAGTAAAAAAATTATTGTAATCATATAAATATTTATATTAAATTTAATAAATATATTTTTATATTATAATACAAAATATTTATAATAAAATATATAATAAATATTAAATAATATTTTACATAAAAATTAGTTATATAGTTTTATAATATGAAATACAATATGGTATGAATAAAATATTATATATAATATAAAATAATTTATAAAATATATTATTAAATAAATTTTATAATTAATACAATAAAAAATAATATGTCCTATTGTGTCTATGTATTTTGTGGTAGGTAATTTATATATCCTATTAATTTAATTATTTTATAGTTTTATAAAAATATGTGATAAGTGAAAACAGTTATGACATTTATCTGTGATACCTTTTAAATAAAATTTATTTAAAGGTTCTAAAGCGTTTTTTGACAAAATACAAATTTATTTAAATACATCAATTTAATAAATTTATTTAAATAATTTTAATAATAAATTAATAATAATTTCGAAAAGAATCAGAAAAAAAATAAATAATTTAATCTTCTGTTTCAATAATAAATAAAGTTTAATAAATAATAATTTTGTCAGGTTTACACTGTTTTATATTGAAATATTCACCGATAAATATGCATCACTAAAAGCGGGACTGCTGTATATTAATTTAATTATTTTATAGTTTTATAAAATATGTAATATGTCCTTTTTAAATAAATTTATTTAAACAATTTTAATAAATTTATTTAAATAATTTTAATAAATTTATTTAAATAATTTTAATAATAAATTAATAATAATTTCAAGAATAAATAAATAATAATTTCAATAATAAATAAATAATAAATAATAATTTTGTCATCTCCCATAAATATGCATCACTAAAATCTGCTATACATATCCTGGAAACTTTGCAAGAAGACTTCTTTTGGCATGGAGTTCAAAAGCCTCGTCACCTTTTGTTGGATGTCAGGAATATCGTCAAATCTCTTTCCTTTAACAGCGAGTTTGAGTCTTGGGAATAGGAAGAAGTCTGGAGGATTGAGATCTGGCGAGTTTGGAGGATGTTCAATTTGCACCACCTTCTTTTTTACCAGGAACTGTTAAAAACGATATTGGCTGTGTGAGGGTGATCATTGTCATGGATAAAAAACCATGAACTTTGTTGTGCGTACTGGGGCACGGGCGTCATACGGATTAATGGTTAATCTGCAGATCATCAGCAATCATGCGCACAATTAATCGAGGATCTTTCGTGATTAATTTCCTTACTTTTTCTCAATATTTTCGTCAGTGATGGAGGTCGCTTGTCTTCCGCTACGGTTTTGTCAAAAACACTTTCCGGCCTTCTCGAAAACGGGTGACACACTCGTACACATGCTTCATGGAAAGTGCTTGATCTTCCTGAACATGTACCAGCATTGCATAAGTTTCTTTCGATGTCTTTCCAAGCATAAAATAAAACTTTAAAATGGTCTTTTGTTCCTTCATTTTTCTTTTCTCAGCTTAGAACCAACGCACAGAGCACACACTTTGTAAAACAAGTCTTACATTGAACACAAACGACGCTCAACTGAACAAAGGGGCAGGGGTAGATGGTCAACACCTGACGCTACGTATGTGCAGCGTTTTGTTTCGCCAGTGTTGCCAGATCGTCCGTTCTGACTTCATTAACCGAGCTTGATTGTCAGAGATTGTATTAGTCTAAATGTGTATTTATTTTTTTTTGTCAGAAATAATTTTGTTTTGCTTCCTTTGAGTAAAATAATAATTTTTCCAAGATAATCTTTTATTTTCGACTTTTCGATATGCTCGCGCCTCCCTCTCCCTAAGTGGGCACAGCCCACAGCTTGAAAAACGCTGCTTTTAGAGGAACTGAGCCTCCAGAGTCATTTGTTATGAAACCCCCTTCCCAAACATCTGTTTAGAAGGGTGTTTTACAATCTGTTAGGGATGATATAGCAACAAAGATTCAACTTCACATCATCTAACTACATTTGATTTCTATCTCCGCACAAATAAATGTTTCACCACTCAAAATCACCTTCTTCCAGTCGTTAACAGCCCATGATCGGTATTTTTTGGGCCATGCTAAACGTTTTTTCAACATTTTCTGAGTTATATAGTTTTTTTTCTCAGTCTTGTTGCCTTAAGGCCACCTTTCAGAAGCCTTTTCCGTCCACTCAACCCCATTATCCAATAAATTCCTTCAAAGGCTTGTGCTTTTCTTTATTGGATTTATTTTGCTTTTTCCTATTAAAATTTCATCAATTCTTGGAGTAGTGTTTAGCATGCGCCCACATTTTCTATTTCTTTTTGGAGACGATGGTCCAGAATTTTGAAATAATCTTTAAAATTCTTGAAATACTTAATTCGATCACACCAGCCGCCATAGTTGTATCTCTCATAGCCATAGAAGTTTGTTCATTGAGAGCGATTTATTTTAGAACGATTCTTCGGAGTAATATCCATTTTTGAACGAGTAAAATTAAAATTACCAGTTGCACCAATGAAAGGCTCACAACCGAACTCCTAATATATTAAAATGAATACATTAGTCAAAGTTGATATGTCACACTTCCTAAAGGCAGATATAACGGGGTTGAGGTGGTTCGG
Organism: Trichonephila clavipes; assembly: GCA_019973935.1. NCBI lineage: Eukaryota > Metazoa > Arthropoda > Arachnida > Araneae > Nephilidae > Trichonephila > Trichonephila clavipes. The sequence continues at coordinate 553,935 of BMAU01014077.1, forward strand.
GATATCCCTAGAAATCATATACCAACTCAAACAAGAAAAATATGTTTGTCCCAATTAATTCGACAGTATAGTATACATACAATGTTTAATACTTATTGTGATAATCTGTACGGTTTATAACGGAGATCAAATTGTAACTTGAGCGTCAAAGTACATTATTGTTGCATTCAGTACATTGTTATTGTATGGGGGGTGCGATGAAATTTATGATTGAAAGCCCTGTTCTAAGTTGATTATTCGGCTAGTGAACTCCATAAACTCATAGAAGGCTTTTTCTAACATATGAGAGAAGAATGCAAGGAAGCAACATTCGATCAAAAATGCAACAGTGACTAAGCATTTTATTTGTCTTATGAAAAACTGTGATATCTGGGGTCAATATTTATAAGATTTCAGAACTAATACTATTTTGGTATAGTACGTATGTTAATTAGAAGAAAAATCTACGAAAGAGTTCCCGAATAAGTAACAATTTATTCTGAAAGACCTGCTTGTTAATTATATGAACTACTACTACATTTGAACGATCTCGCTCCCGCACAAACACACTTACACGCACGCACACACACACACTATATATATCACACACTATATATATAAACTCAAACTGTAACTCAGTGGCGCAACCGCCCATGAGGGCCAGGGCCTACTGTGCCCATCCCAGTATTCTTGACCATTGGGCGCTGAGGTTTATGAGCAGATGTCTCGATCAGGTGGTTAGTCTGAAGCAAGACCTCCCACTGTTTAAGTCCCCAAGCAAGCTCTCTCTCTCTCGGTACTCATTTATCAACCCACTGCAGTAAGGATGAAAGGTTGAGTCAACCTTACCCAGCCCGGGAATAGAGCCCGGACCTGTGGCGTGGAAGCACGATTCGCTACCACTCGACCACCGGGCCTATAAGTAAGAGTAAGGAAATGAATATTATTTTAAGGACTGCCCTAATTTAAATTTGAAGTAACTATTCTGCGTTTAGAACCTGTGTCCCTTTCAGTTTTTCTTTTATTTAAAATAAAATGCGATCCAAACACAATATTTTCTTATTATAATTTTAAAAACAGTTGACATGACTCAACAAGGATGAAGAATTTTCAGAATGCATGGGGATTTTCGGTGACTTAGAAATGATAAATGTAAGTCATGAAACCTTTTTCAATTCCTACTATTCGCTCACACTCTCTCTCTATTTATTTATCTTGTTGGAGTTTTCAATCGCTAATAAAATACATTTTAAAGCACTCAATTGAGCTGAAATTTTACACATATGATTATTTGGGATGATAATACAGTAATTTAGTTATAATTAATAACAATTAATTGATTAAAACTAATTATTCAAAGAATTACAAATACAGCCACGTTGGCATCATTTTTGGCGACTTGTGTCAAAACATGAAAAAGTTTTTTCTCACATTTTAAAGGGCTCATTTGAGCTGAAATTTTCTATACAAGATTGTTTTGGCTGACAATACGATATTTTAATTATAATTAATAAAAATGAATTGACTGAAACTAATTATTTAAAGAATTATAGATACAGTCACACTGATTTCATTTTTAGCGACTCGGGTCAAAACTTTAAAATGTTTTCTTTTCTCACATTTTAATGCATTCAGTTGAGCTGAAATTTTACATACACGATTGTTTTGGATGACAATACGATACTTTAATGTTAATTAATAAAAATTAATTGCCACTTAATGTTGTGATTATGTCATATATTCATACATATTTATAATAATTGTAACTATTTAATAAAAAGTAGCTAAAATAATTTGTTTTTTTTTTGTTGATCTAAGTAAATTTTTTTTATATTACTTGTTTTTTGTATTATACATGGACTGTAATTAATTATCAGCAATTTGGTGGATTTGGTAAGTTAAATAAATTCTAAAAGGGAGAGAAATAAAAGAATTACAGCATCACCATTCCTTTTTTTATGAGATTGAAGTATATGGAAATGATTTTCTCGAAGTTCAACTTTAATCGGGAGAGAGGGAGAATATGAATGTCGCGCTATATTCAGCTACTCGAGGGCTTTTGGTGACGAATCTCGTCATTTTGAATCATGGTCAAGTGATGAGGACGACACCTGAGCTGGTACCCCTCTTTCCTAACTTCCAAACCACACCAACGGGAGGACGTTTGAGCTCTCGGTAGATTTAACGTGCATCGATCTCATACACGACAGGTCTTCAGCTGGACTAGGACATACGCCGACTATGAGTCCCTGACATCTAGGCTACCGCAGCCTTCAACTTTAATCGGGACATCATAAGAATGGAGTAACAATATTAAATAATAGTAAATATCATTTTGGACAGTAAATTTCTAGGAAAAATCAAAGATTATTCATTAGTTTTAATTTTCTTCATGGCTATTTTAATATATATATTACGCATACTTTCTTTGATGATTAACATATTGCTAATTTTGTATAAGAGGGAGCTTTTAAATCAGGATTTCTAGAAGGCAACAAACGAGGTGTGACAATTAAATAACCGGACTAGTCTTAAAAATTATTTTTTTTGAAAACTATGTACTTGAAAAGAATACCTTTTAATCCCTTTGAATATACCCCCTTCCCTATCCATACATTGCTGTATACGGGTTTTCTACCGTTCAAAGTACGGTTCATTAAGTGTCATCATATTTTGTAAGTCTGTCGCTTTTGCCTTCACCTCTTCTATAGACTGAAAATGTGTTCCCATCAATGCATTATTTTACTCTAAGAAACAGATGGAAGTCGTATGGTGAGAGATCTGGTGAGTGCGTTGGATGCTTGAACACAGTAATGTGTTTGTTTGCCAAGAACTGTTTTACAGATAGCACAATGTTCATCGAGGCGTTGTCTTGGTGCAAAATCCATGTGTTGTTGCTCTACACAGATCTTCCTTTTCTTCCCCTCACACTTTCCCTAACCTTTCTCAGGGTCTCAACATAGTATTGCTGTTTTACCGTTTGGCTTCGAGGTATCTATTTAATTATATCGAACAAAAACGATGAGCGTGCTCGGTTCTTGATGTTAGTGATGTCATATGAACGTTCCTTATCTTCAACAACCTTTCGATTTTCCGAAAATTGTTTGCGCCATTCAAAGATTTGACTATGTGATGTGCACTTATCTCCAAACCCCTTCTTTAACAATTTAAAACATTCAGTTGGAGATGCTTTTCAATTTCAGGAGGAATTACAAATTTATGCAGAGCTCGATTGTTAAGTTTATCATGATAGCTGCACTTCGACACAACAATGTCTTACTCAAATGTGAATGAAGAACAAACTGAGTTAGATAGAGAAAAGCAATAACGTGCCACCAGCACTGGAAGGATCAAGGGTAACTCTTCCATCCCTTCACACCAAGCCTAATGGCTAAGGCATGCGCAGTCCGGGAATTTAAGGGGACTTGGCACCCTTTGAGTAAACTTCTTTATTTACGTATTTAAAAATTATATTTTAACATTTTATACAATGTTTCTATTCAAGAAAATGTTACCAGATGAAAATTTTCATATATTATTCACACAATTTTAAAAATTTAAATTTTTTGAAGAAAATTGGGAAAATTGTAAAATCCTACTCCATTTGTAAAAATTAATTTTTTGACCTGAAAGTTTTTTATAATATTCTTATGGATGTTCTTAACAACTTTAGGGATCGATTTTAGAATAACTTCATTTGTTTTTGAGAAAAAAAATAAAATGTTGATATACAGGCTAAAAATCAACGAAAACGCCAACATGACTTACATTTTATTTTTTTAAAAAAAAGTATTCAGTTTATAGCAAAACGGATACCTAATTTTATTATATGCTTTATTTTTAACACTCAGGAAAAAAATTGAAGTGATTGGTAAATAATTGTCGAAGGAGTTGCATTTTGAATGCACTAAGGTTTCGAAAAACACAAACTGAGAAAAACCACTTTAAAGTTTATAATTCTGAAAAAATAATTATTATAAGCTTAGTTAAACTTAAAATACCACTTTAAGATATGACTTATACGTTTTTCTTTAAAATAATTGCATTTTCATATGTTTTCAACCCACACATTTTTATAAATGATCAACTTTTAGAGAGTACTAATTGCACAAGAAAAAAAACTCAAGAAAAACTTAAAAAATTTTTTTTTTCTGTCACGACAGAAATTTTAGCTGTTTTTCTTCTTATAATATTAAAGTATTACATTTGTATGAAAAATATATCAGGAATAAGAACTGAAATTATATAAAATTATTAATATAAAATGCCTTAATTTAAAAATTTTATATGCACACATTTCACAAGGAAGAAAAATTACATTATTGTATTGCCTCGGAAATATTCTGCTTTTAGTTATTATTTCTATTTATAAAATAGAATTTTTTTTTTATCATAACGCATTTTTTAGCTTTTTTTTCTAAAAAGGGGGTGTGGCTGAATTGCCTAATTTGTTTTCAAATGAAGTTTTATTCAACTTCTAACTTTCCGACATGCACAAGTGATATATCAATCGAAAGATAATAATGCAAAGAATAAGATTAAATGAAAATAAAAAAAAAACGATAGGTTTGTGATTTTTAGGGTACCAAGTCTTCTTAATTGTTACGCCTTGTATCCAATAACCAAAATAAAAAATAAATTTTTAAATGTTAGAAAAAAAAAGATAAATTATTTCTGAATTTTGAATTAATTTTTTTATCTAACTTATTTACATTGGGTGCAGTACGATTCAATCGGCAAAAATTGGTCAAAAAATCAAATCTAATTTTTTTAGCCTAAATTATTCTTTATAAATTTTTCTATAACCTCCCAAAATTTGAAAGCTTTAAAATTAAAAAAATGCTGAGTTATGAAAGCTTTTACTTTAGTTTTTATTCACATCCCTACGGCAAATCAAAGCTTTAAACTGACTTGTTTCAGAAAGATAAAATAACTAGTTTGTCCTCATTTAAAATACTAAGGTTTTTTTTTCTATTATGCCTAATGCTTTGAATTTTTTTTACCTATTGCTAATGGTACATGTAACGAAAGTTGGTATGCATTTTTGAATTAAAGCAATACTTATTTTTCTAAAAATAATTGAACTCAGAATTTATGCATTTTTTAAGGAATTTTCAATAACCATTCATGAAAAGAAGTATTGTACGAATACTAATCATGTTATCGCAAAACCCATACCAACTTTTGTTATACATAGTTTGGTGTACTTGTAAATCATTCGAGTACGTAAATTTTTGTAGGGGGGGGAGTAGCATTTTAAAATCACTTCACAAATTTAAAGTTTTTTCCTTAAAAAATTAAATGGCTAGCTTTTTATAAAATTTTGAACACAAAATCTGTTTTATATAGTATACACACATAGGAAGCATCCAAAAAAATTTAAAAAATCCTTAAATTAAAATTTTCTGCGTAAATCGTACCATGTCCCCTTAAAGCAAAAACCAGATAAAAAGTTAAATTTTGTAAAGTAGTGCAATATATTTTACTTAGTTTCTTAACCTTAGCAACAACTGAGGCTCAGTTAAATTAGTTTGAGCTTATGTCAAGTTAATAGCGCACAAATTACATCAGGGTCATTTAAAATCACGATGAAACTGACATTTACACTTATATCTCATTCTATAAGATTCCGAATCATTTAATGTGACAGCTTAGATTTCCGGAGGGGCCAGTTTGTCGCTCTAATTCTAATTGCATTATAATCTCAGATGTCTAGTTACTATTTAACATGAAACACAATTCCTCTTTATTAGTACTTATGTGGCAATGTTATTAAAATCATTTATTTATTGGGGGTGGGGGGATGATAAGTGAGTTTTTTGTATTTAATGAATGAGGTTAATTTATGCTTTTTAGTTTCATTCAACTACTGTATTTACTCTAATCTAAGCCGCGCTACTTTTCCAGCGTTAATGCTACGGAAAATCGGGTGCGGCTTAGAATCTAAGGTAAAACAATTATTGGGTGGGGTAAATTGAGTTTCAATCCCTTTCAAAAGGAAAAATGAAACCGTTCATCCTGGCTACTTGCTTCTTTGACTAATCCCATTCCGAAGTTTATCTCCATTAGTTTTGTCAATTCTAAATATCGTTGTCCTCTTGTATTTAGGAATTTTTTTGTTTTATTTAATCACCTAAACATCAAAGATATTGGTAATAGCATCCAGACGAATTCTCTATGATGCAAGTTTGAAAAGGGTGGCAATTTTATATGCAGGAAAAAAAAAGAAACCGTGTAACGACCACTGAAAATATGACAAGGATGAAATTAATATACCTCGATGGTGTAAGCAAAACGATACAATTTTTGCTTGTAAATGTTGAAAAATCTGTACTAATTATCTTTCATTTTTCTGTAAAACATTGTTTGAAAAAAATGTTGCACAACATTTGCATTGGATGGCATGGAAAATGACACCAAGTGGGAAAATGAAGACGTCGGCCCCAATTCCCAAATCAGCTGTGACTATGGGAGTGATGAATGATTTTCGAAATATGATATGGATGATTCAAGTAATTATAGCTTCACGTATATATTTAAAAGTTTTGAATACCGTAAAATAAAATATATATATATATATATATATATAATTATTAACTTCTTATTATTTCTCATTAATTTTTTAAAAAAATTTCTTAAAATTGATGAATTTTTTCACAATTTTTTTACATTTTTTCTTAAAAACGAGTGGGAATCGGGGGTACGGCTTAGAATCGATGACAATATTTTTTCACAAACATATTTTCATAAATCGGAATGGGACTTAGATTCAAGTAAATATGATATTTACATCAAATTGAAGTAAAATGTTCCATGTAGTTTTGTACATAACTGGTTTATCCACTATGGAGTTATGTCACACGGAATGTATACGTTCAACAACTTCATTAATTTGAAAAAAAAAATGGTTAGGTTTGGAAATCTGTTGCTTAAGCCATAACTTCTATGTGGCTAATAAAACCATAATTTATAAGTTGCATATAAGAAAATAATTGTTGTGACAAAACAGGTATAAAACGAGAGATTGTTATAATTTCAGAAACATGTTTTTTAATAGTGGTTATATGTATATATGCTGTTAAAATGTTTTACTTTAAAGACTTCCGTAGTGTTTTGCTTGAAGTACATATAAAGAAAAAAATAACGTGAATGGAATGTTTTAAAATTTACGAGGGTCGTCCAAAAACTAAATATCGATTGCGCATCACCGCCGAACGTATGCACACCAGTTATATCTCCTTCCCTCGCTTCAATGTGAGTCACGTTATATTACTGAACGGTCTTGCGTCCCTTTTTCTATAACCTTTCAAAATGGTTATTTCCATAAAAAACCCACTAAAAAGGGGGGGGGGAAATGCGCGGTGTACTTTATTTTCTGAGTATACAAAATGTTTGTCCTATCGAAACTCTTCAACGACTTAAACTTGCTCTCCTAAACAAGAGACGTAAAATGTTGTCTTGAAAGTTATTTTTAATTTATTACAATGCGCGGCTTCATGCATTAGCGTGAACACATCGAGAGCTTCAACATTCTACGTAAAAATTTTCGGATATCCTCCGTACAGCCCCGACTTGACACCAAGTGACTTTAACGAATTCTAGAAACTAAAAGAATAATTAAGTGGAAAACAGTTCCCAAATGATGAAGATTTCAAACAAAAAATGACACTCTGGCTCTTATCAGAGCATAACATAGGAATTAAAAAGATTGGTTCCACGTTACAATAAGTGCCTTGACAGTGGAGACTAGATTGAAAATTCGAGTAATGTATTGAGATGTTTTAAATAAAGTTTTTGTGTTGATATCTTTCGTTTTCATTTAGCTATACCAAAACGTTCTTTACTTTCTAGATTACCTCATACATTTTCTAGTCATATTGAACATGCGTTTTTAAGTTTAAAATTAAATGAAATTCACTTTGAACATCATTTATGATATCTATTTGAATAAAGTAACTTTAAAACTGTGAATCTTTTAAAATTAATAAAAAATACTCTTAAAAAGTTTCAAACTCTTAAATGAAATTACACCAACGGAAATTTCTTTTTAAAATTTTTTACAAATAATTTTTAAAGAGACATGGTACGATTTATATAAAAAAAATCTTTGATTTAAAAGTTTTTACATTTTCTTTACTTTTAACTTAAGTATGTATATTACGTAAAACAATTTTTGTGTTCAAAATGCTACAAGAAGTTAATTTTTTAAAGAAAAATTTAAAAAATTGTGTGGGGATTTTAAAATTCTGCTCCGTTTACGATAAGTGACATACATACATGGAATTTTATTTACAAGCACGTCAAACTATGAGTAAAAATAGTTGATACGGAGTTTTTACTAAAATGAGGGATATTTGTAAAAACGCTTATTGAAAGTTATTTGAAAAATGTACAAATCATAAATTCAACTATTTCTTTTAAAATAAATATTACTTTAATTAAAAGATGCATACCAACTTTTTTTTTACAATACTAATTACATTAGATAGAAAAATACCAAAGCAATAGAGTCAATAAAATTATAAATCATTTATTTTTTTCTTTCTGAGATTAACCAGTTTAAAGTTTTTATTTGCCATTTGGATGTGAATAAATCGAGCGCAAAGGATGTTATAACTGTTGGTTTATTTTTAACTTCAAATTTCTTTCAAATTTCATGAGATTATAAAAATTATATATATATATACATATATAAATTTACGCGAATAAAAATTTATTTGAATTCTTCATCAATTTTTATCTAGTGATTCATACTGTGTTCCCTTAAAATCATTTTTAATACGTAAATAAATGTAAAAAAAAAAAAAAAATTAAAAATTTAAACTATTTGATTTTTTTTTAGAATTTTTTCTAGAAAGCATGAAAAAACATCAATATTTGAAGAATTTTATCTTCTTTTAAATTTTAAAGCTTATTTTTTTAAATAAATTACACAAACATATCAGATAAATTGTAGCTAATTTCTATTTAAAATTATTCAAAACATTTAAAAAATTTCTTTCATCTTGATCCAAATACCTTGTTATGGAAAGAGAAAAATGATTCTTTGATCCTTGAAAGAGATAAATGAAGTCCTTTGAATTTTATTTAAATATGTTTTTTATACAAATAATGTTACACTCGTGAGCTTTTAATCTTGGAGAGTAAATACAAAGAGTTGTTCTGAAAAGTGCTTTTTTTTAAAAAAAAAATCTCTAATAAGTGTTAACTATTTTTTTCTCCATAAAATTTCTATTTATTTATTTGAAACATTGAATACTGAAGAATTTAAAAAGGTTTCATCCGTTATGTGTGGAGAAAATTTGTAGAAAAGGCTAAAGGTACTACTTAAGGATAAATGTAAAATAATATGTCAGAACGTAGTTTGAAATGTAGCTTTTTGAAAAATATTAATGTTTACACAGTGTAATTTATCATATTAAATCGAGAACTAAGTTTCAACTCTTGAAAATGGTATTATCGAATTTGTACGCATGACTTGAAGGGAAAAGAAGAGCTTATGAACTACAGTACAATCCGCCGTATAGAACGCACCTATACTTTCAAGCGGCAATTTATAATTTTTAGGTATATTCGCCGTATAACGTGCACCCCCTTTTATTGCGAAGAAATCTGAAATGTGTGCGTGCAATCTTCTCATGATTTTAAGTCATTTATACGGGGGATTATGCCAGTTTTTGAAAAAAAAATAGTATACTTCTAGAACTACAAGGAATGTAATTTCTTTTAAATGAACAGCATTTCGATACATATAGAAGTCTAATATTTTTTTATGCCTCTCTCTCTTTCTTATTTTTAAAGCTCTCATTTTTAAACCCGGCGTATAACGCGCACCCGTAAATTTTTATCTCATTTTTTGTGTTAAAAGTGCCCATTATACGCCGGATTTTACGGTACATAGAGTGTTGCCAAATTAGACAGACAAATTCAGAGGGGTGACAGTCGGCAGCATGAGAACTACAAATCACCATAGAACATGAGGTCACAAACCCCGTTTAGGGCTGTGGTAGCAAAGTGGTCAAGGTATTGGATCATGTCAGGCAGGTCATGAGTTCGAACCTAGTACCACTAAAGACCCGCTGTGTAGGGGAGCGCTGTTCGTTAAATCTGGCGAGAGCTCAAACGTGGTTGGTGTGGTGTGGTAGTTAGGAAAGGGAAGTGCCAGATCAGGTGTCGTTCTTGAACCGTGCGGCGTTAATATTCACTCACTCAATCACTCACAAACCATGTTTAGTTGAAGTAATTCGCGAAAACGTAATTCGTTAATGAGGTTATGAAGGATGTGATATCGAGTGGAATGAAAAGGGACAATAAGAAGTAAGAAATACATTTATTAGACGTACAGCATGTTTTCAATGCGTACAATGCATTATAGCTTGACACTAGAAACGCAACGACAAGTGATTGTCGCAGGAATTGTTCGAAGTTGTGACCGTGTAGTTTATTACACAGTCGACACCACGGAAGAAGGATTTTCAGATGCGTTCAAAAAATGCGGTGTGCTGGCAATGTCAGCTGATGCGACAACGATTCGTGTAATGAGATCCTCCATTGTAGCCCCCAGCGTCTCATACACCAGTGATTTCAAAGAAAAATCCAAAAGCTTCAAAAAAAAAAAAAATCAAGGGATTAAATTTCGGGGAGCGTGGAGGCCAAACAAAAGACCTATTGCTTGTAATCCCCCTCTCGAGATATGTACCATGGAGGTGGTTACGAATCACAATTAAAAAATATGTAGGTGCACCTTCTTGTATGAACTGCACGTTCTAGTGCAGAATTGCTGGGGGGTACTTCTTACAACAATTTCGGAAGGATGTGCTGTAGGAAAACCAAGTATTTGGCACCATTGAGGTGTTCTGGCAGTATATGCATATCCCGCATTCGTTTGATAATCCCCCTCGTTTGGCTCATTGTCCTCCCGACGGTTACTTTTATCGCCATTCAACCGTCTGGGAATGAACAAAATACGGAAAAACCAACCACGCAGACGAGATTCAAGAGGGGTGTGAAATGTAAAGAAAGGTGGCTTCGCACGTTTCGTAGAATGGAGGCTAATTTGGCCTTGAAATACCCTCTGAATAGCCTGAGACATAAGCCAGTTTTGTTTATCTAAGTTACTTTTACTTTCCATCCCTATAAAAGCCATACAAAAACACCTAATCTCTAATCCGTTGGTTTTAAAATTCTACGATGAGTACATCGCAGTGTGAGTAAAAATCAAGGAGTTTGGTATGCATTACGTTTTTTTATTTTAGAAGATTTTTTTTTGCTAGCACAATGAAAAAGAGCTCAGAAGCGAGCAAACTGTTATCTAGCTGAAAATGAAGATGGGGCTACTTTAAGTTGTTGATCAAAAGCAGAAGATGAAAACGGAAATCTGTAAAGATTTTGGTATCAACGATAGTTAAAAAAGAGAGCAAATTACATAAATATTTGAACGATTTTCATTAAATTCATGAATATATACATATCTATGTAAATAAAATGTACCCTAATTTGTTTTGTAATTTTTGTTCGTACTTAATTTTGTTGAATATATGCTTCTTTTCGCAATATTGTTTAACACGGAATTCTTTTAACACGAAATATATTTCAGTTCCCTTAGTTTCGTGTTAAACAACTTTAGCTGTAATTCCAAATTCAGCTGGTATGCATTAACAGTTTTTAATTTAAGCTGCGCAACAATAACAGATACTTATAACCATAATAAGAATTAATTAAAATATATTTTACTTTTCAAAATTAAATGACCTTAATTAATAATTTCGAATTTAATCATCTAAAAATATGAAAATATTGAAAAAAGTGTAAAAAAACAAACATAGATTTTTTTATAATTTTGTTTTTGCAAATGAGTTTTTAGCTATTGAGAATAATATTATAATGTAATTAAACTGTAATAATGTTTCTTCTCTATAATTTACATCCACAGTAATATTTGTATATGTAACTTATTTCCTATAATTTTTTGCTTCTATAAATTAAAAATAAATGAGAGACAACCATTTGCAAAATTCTCTTGGTATTGTAATTATATAACCTATTACTTTTCCGTAATCCAAAAATAAGCTGATGCTAAAACTTTTTTTGAAATATTGTCTCTTTTTTATAAGGATTGGCCAAATGAAGTGGACATATGCGATTACGACAGAATGAAAGCAGCTATGAAGGAAGGTAGGAAGTGTACGATGTTTAACAGTGAAACCTGTTAGTGGTAGAGGAAATTAATCGAAAGTAAGGCCATATCGTATGAAGATGCTTCCAACATGAGGTATTAAGGTATTCGACTAAGTTCGGAACCCTGATTTTGCAACAGTGTATAAAAGGATAATATTTATGATATTTAGTGTCACTTACATTAGAAAATGTATATAAAATTTTTTAAGAATAGTATTTCAAGAAAAAATTATTTAAGTACAATATTTTGACAAAAAAAGAACATTAAATGACGAATTTTCAAAATAGTCTCCTTTTGTGAAAAATGTTTCTATTATAATAATTATTATAATAATATTTTGCCTGTATATAGCTCAGACCTCTGTACAGAGGCTCAACTAGAAATTTTTGAAATATATAGCTTAGAAGTGGGTTTATTCACGTTTTACGACAATAGAGGAATTTTAAGAAGAAAACACACCGATAATTATTTCAAATGGTTGTAACTCTAAAAATAATGTGAGTTTTTCAAAATTCATAGTTGAGCCTCTGTGCAGAGGTCTGAGCTATATACAGGCAAAATATTATTATAATAGAAGCATTTTTTACAAAAGGAAAACATTTTGAAAAAAGATGATTCTAAGTTAATTTTTTGCCAAAATATTGTATTAAATTTTTTTTTGTCAAAATGTCCTTAAAACAATTTTATATATGTGTTCTAATCTAAGTGACACTAAATATCATGAAAAGTATCCATTTATGCACTTTTTTAAAATCATGGTTACGAACGTAGTCAGATACCTTAAGGTTTCTGATTGAACGAGGTGAGTTTAATGCGGACATCTATGGACGGATAGTGGTAGTCTGTGGTGAGCACTGCTTAGGTTGAATGTCTCGAAACAGTTAGTGTAAAGGTTTTCGAGAAGAGCAGCAAATATGATATTGGATTTCCATGATAATGTCCGCCCACACATCTCTCATGAAGCCAAAGCAACTTTGAAAAAATCCGTTGAGAAATGTTAGAACACACACACCGTACAGTCCAGATTTGTCACCTTGGGACTTCTAGACCTTTAAGTCACTTGTGGTGACCCCCTGGGTCTCACCTTGAACACCAAGATTAATTTGAGGCAAAGAACCACTAAGAGCCATTTTGAATAATAATAATATTTATTTATTATTATAATTTTCTCAAAAAATTCTCTCATAACATATAATATTATGTTACGTCACTTAAAGGGATTTGCCTTTATATTAAATTAAATTACTAAGAATGCAATTAATTAATAATTAAGCTCAAGCTCAAATAAGGTCTACCGAAATAGGAGATCAGAGAAATACATGTATTCGAATTCTTAACTTTCATTAACTTTAACTAAGTCGCTTAAACTGACGCTTATTTTAAGCGTACGTAAATTATATTTACCGCTGACTTATATCAGCTTTCTGGTACGTTTTGCAGCACGACGTCTTCACGAATCTAGTCTCCTAGAATCTTCTAGTAATGCGTTTAAAGTTACTAGCTCAATAGCCTTCCATCATCTCTCTTGCTATCTCGCAACGCTCGACTTAAATACCTTATCTAATTTAAATACCACGTTCATCTTTTTGGAGTTGATTGAAAATAAACGCGAATTTATATTCCCCAGAAAGACGCCTAAGAAGATTAGTGGAAAGGTTCCGTACAGATTCGTCACACACTTAAGACATCATTACGTTTCTATTTGGAGGATCAAGTGAAGGTGGCTGGGCAGGACTTTCCTCAAGAATCATCCACGTTTTTTGTAGATTAAAGACAGACTTGCTGCTGAAACGATGAGATCTGTGTTAAAATCCCCAGAGCGACTTCTTTTGATTTCCAATGAAATCATTCTTTTTATTGAACTGGATCACTTTTCATTTGGACGAGCTTTATACAATATTGTTTAAAGTAACCGACTACGTTCGGAACCGTGATTTTGCAAAAGCGCATAAATGGATAATTTTCATGATATTTAGTGTCCCTTAGATTAAAATATATGCATAAAATTGTTTTAAGGACATTTTGACAAAAAAGATTTATTTACATACAATATTTTGGCAAAAAATTAACTTAGATAATTATTTTTCAAATGTTCTCCCTTTGTGAAAAATGCTTCTAGTATAATAATATTTTGCCTGTGTGCAGAGGCTTAACTAGAATTTTTGAAATATATAAATTAGAAGTGGGTTTATTCATATTTTACGACAATAGAGGGAAGCAATTTTACAAAGAAAACGCCAATAATTATTTCAATTGGTGGTAACTCTGAAAATAATGTGAATTTTTCAAAAATTCTAGTTGAGCCTCTGTAGGGAGATCTGAGCTATATATAGGTAAAATATTATTATAAAAGAATCATTTTTCACAAAAGGAGAACATTTGGGAAAAAGATTATTCTAAGTTAATTTTTTGCCAAAGTATTATATTTAAATAATTTTTTTCCGTCAAAATGTCCTTGAAACAGTTTTATGTATGTATTCTAGTCTGAGTGACACTAAATATCACGAAAATTATCCATTTATGCCAGTGCTTCTCAAACTTTCAATACTGGCGCCCCCCTTTTCAATCACAACTTCATCGCGCTCCCCTTATACATTAATAATGTACTAAATGCAAGAATAATGCACCTTTTTTTTACGCTAAAGCAATAATCTTAATTATAAACCGTATAAATTCATGACATAAGTATTAAATTTTGTATATGTTGCTTTTAACCAAAAAAAAATTAAGTAATAGGATAATTATTATGTTATTTTTCCTTTCACTAATTTTTAAATTGAAACATATTGCAAAATGCGGTGACTGCTAGAAGACAAAATATAGATATCAGCTTTTTTTTTAGAAAGAACTCAGTGGGTCAATTTCTAATCATAAGCATTCCTTTGAAAAATTTGCTGTGTAAGACAAGCCCATGGAGAAGTCGCTATACTTATTAAACTTGATCTTAATTTAGTATTGATTAATTAGTTATAAAATATTCTGCACAGCACTGATACATTAAAAGTATACCGGCTGAAGTGCCCGCTCTTTGCACGAGTTCATTTATAAGAAAATAAAACATTATTGATATAATCGCTGAATTTTAAGGAGAGTAAAGCCAAGTGCGCAACAATGTTTACAAAAATGTAAAATGATTTTTTTAAATCATTGCTCAAATTATAATTAGTTTTAAGCGAGCTGTAATTTTAAGCCTCACAGAATTAGCATTTAGAATTATAATGTTGAATAATGAACAATAATATAAAATTCCGATGAAAAATAATTGTATTATTTTTAATATTTAAAGTGAAAAGACTTCAACATGTTTTAACCCTGGAGCAGGCAAGCACTCGATACTAATGGTCGAGTGGGGTTATTATGAGTCACCCTAGTTCTTTTTTTAGAATTATTTTTATAGTACACAATAAAAATAGTAATTCCAGTGAATAATTTAACTAAGAGAAAATATACTCACCTACTTTCAAGGACACAGAAAATATTTCGGAAAAAAAGTTATCACACCTAGAACTCAGTCAAAACAAGTACCTTAAGATTGTAAAAAGACGTTTGTCACTCCCAAAAAAGAGGGAGATATGTGACAAATATATTTTAGTTCACACGTTAAGACTGTCAAACAGGAGGATAGTGTCAGAGCCATTGGCAACAATTAAACAGTTTTGCCAGAATTACCGATTTCGTGCACTTTGTGCTCGGCGTGACAGCTCCGGTTTAAAAGTGTATTTATTACAATATGGATGTTCAAAAAAAAATTATGTAAAACGTTTTTCATTATGCTTTATATGTTTGGGAATAACTCATAGAAATAAATCTTGGCTAAGTAATCCTTCAAAGTGCTCCCTGTGCTTTTCCAAAAATCATAAAAATATTTTACAAGGAAAAAGGAAGCAAATATTTTACAAGGAGCAGCAGAAATCGTTTATTTACAACTTCCCTAAATGAAGAAACAAATACATAAGAGCAGGGACGTAACTAACCGTACAAGTTCGAAGGTCAAACCGCAGCAAATACATTCTGCTGCCTACAACTGATGACAATAAAATAACAGTGATGAATTTTTTATCTTCCTAAATTTTTTTTTTTGATTATGGGTCTGGGTTTTGTTTTTTCTCATTTGGGTTTGAAAAGAAACCGTAATAAAAAAAATCTCTCATCATGGGATTACAGTAAATCAAATAAAAGGTTTTTTATTTGGTTACAGTATCAAAGATAGCTAAAATAAGGTTTTGAAGTAGAAGCTTTTATTTTTTATGACGTAATATCGCAGATCCATAAATTATATCAGTGTAAATGTGTATTTTTTATTATTTCAGAAAGTATTTTGTTTTACTTCATTCCAGTAAATAAAATTTTTTTTAATCTTTTATTTTCGATATGCTCGCCCCCCCCAGGGGGGCGCGCTCCACAGTTTGAGAAACACTGATTTATGCGCTTTTTTAAAATCACTGTTCCGAATGTTGTCGGATACCTTAATTTGGTGTAAGAAACAAGCTATACTTCTTTATGCAACTTTTTTTTATTAACATTTATAGATACAGTGTTCTAATTTATTTTTAATCTAGTCAAGAGGAATTAAAAATATATACATAATAAATGTTCTCTATATACACTGTCTAACTAAAAAGAAAAAAAAGGAGTCGTAAATTCTTGTAATTTTCTATTTGCAATAAAAGGGGATAGGTCACTTTTTTTACAGAACATCACGCATTCGTCTTAACAATGATTGTATCGAAGAAAAAGAAGCAAATGAAGAGCGTGAATGAACTTCATGTTCTTAGACCCAGTTTTACATAATGCAAGCTTAATGAACCTCAATATATTATTGTCTTGAAAAATATTATCGCCTTCGAGGTAGAAGTAACCTATTGGAGAAATGAGATGGTAACTGAATAAACTTTCGTATTCAATCTATTCATTTTATTACTGTGTATACTGTTGCTGAGGCAAGACCATGCCGACAGAAGCAATCCCACATCATAACACTTCCTTGAGAGGCTTGCACAACGGGTACTGTACACGAAATTAAAAAGTGTCGAAATTTTCCTATTCAGAGATAAACAGTGGGTCCGTAGCTTATTCTAGCGCAGGAACTGGAGAGTACAAGAAAAACTCCCAATACAATCAATTACTGTACCTTCATGTAAATTGCAAAAACTTTCCATAGTTTTTGAAATGTGACCAGATATTTGAATTGATTGCGTTATTAATATCAAATTTAAATGCAAAGTGAGGGCTATTGGCGACAGACTATATAATTTTGAACCACGGTCAAGTGACGAGAATGACGCCTGAACTGGCACTGCCTCTCCAGACTACCTCACCATGCCGATGGGAGTACTCAGAGCCACGACAGATTTCACGTGCATCAGCCCTTATACCAGTGCTTCTCAAACTTTCTCAATATTCGCGACCCAATATTCAATATTTCATCGCGCCCCCATACAATAATGATACATTGAATTCAATAATACTATATTTTGAAGCTAAACCTACAGTTCGACTTTTACCTCATTAGTACCACCGGCGTATATAAACGTCTCACTCAGTCAGTGTGTTAATTGCCCCGGACGTATATATACGTCTTACCGAAGTACGATATTTTCTGTTCACTGCTGTTCATACATTTATTCCGAAGGCTTTGGAATGCAACAAAAGGAGCTTGATTGTCTTTGTGAAGCATTTACTTGTTTCAGATGATTTGTTTCTTTATTCCTTTAACCTCCCTCTTCCCAGAACACAAGATACGCTAGTTTACGTGTTAAACGGTGGCATTAGAGAGCGAATCACGTAGTTTTTAACCGGCATTGAAGGGATTAATTATAAACCGTATAAATTATCAAGATAAGTGTTCGTTTTTGTTTTTAATTTTATGTATGACAAGCCTATGGTGACACTGGTAATTATTACACTTGTTCTTAACGTAGTATCTTTAAAACGATCATACAATTCATTGCGCAGTACTGATATATTTATAAGTGTAAGTGTGTATTTCCTTTTTTAACTTGTTTGCTTTTAGTATATTGATAATTTTTTTAAACAATCGCTTTTCTACTTTTCAATATGCTCGCGCCCCCTTGGGGGGAGCGTCTCACAGTTTGAGAAACATTTCCTTATACACATAAGGCCTTCAGCGGCATCCGGATTCAAACCCGTGACTTATCATGGGCAGGATTCTAGGGGGCCAAAAGCCTGATGTTATGGTTTTGAAATCCCAAAATCTTACTTTGCATGGAGGCTAATATTCTGCCACTGTAATCCATTCTGAACACTTGCATCGATAGCTTATTCCATTTCACAGTTTACATTTATTCTTTATTACCTAAACAACAAAGAAATCAATAATAGTATCTAAACGAGTTCACTATGACGCAAGTATGAAAAAGAAGGCAAGTGTATATGCAGACAAAAACTGAAACAGAGCAGTGGCACTAAAAAGTTGACAAGGATGAAACAAACTTACGTTGATGGCCTAAAAAAAATGATATAATTTTTGCTTATAAATTATCAACAGTCTTATAACATTATATCTGAATTCTTTTACAATACATGCTTTAAAAAAAATGCTGCTTAACAAATGCACTGGATGACCCGGAAGACGACGCCGTGTCGGAAAATGACGACGTTGGCACCAATATCGAAGTCAGCTGTGACAATGGGAGTGACGATCATTTTCAAAACATGACACTGACGGTTATAGTAGCTATAGGTTCATCTATGTATTTTAAGGTTTTAATACTAATAAAATAAATAAATTATTAACTTCTTATTTTATTTCTCATTAAAAACAATTTTTTTAAAGTTTCTTAATTAATGGATATTGATGAACCTCTTACAAAATTTTTTGTTTTTTCAATTCCTACTATTAGCTTACACTCTCTATATATTTATTTATTGATCTTCGTGGAATTTTGAATCGTTAATAAAATACATTTTAAAGCACTCAATTGAGCTGAAATTTTATATACATGATTATTTTGGATGACAATACAGTAATTTAATTATAATTAATAAAAATCAATTTATTAAAACTAATTATTCAAAGAATTACAAATACAGCTACATTGGCATTGTTTTTGGTGACTTGTGTCAAAACTTGAAAAGGTTTTTTTTCTCACATTTTAAAGCGTTCATTTAAACTGAAATTTTCTATACACTATTCTTTTTCGTAAAAATTCTATACTTTAATTATAATTAATTAAAATTAATTGACTGAAACTAATTATTTAAAGAATTACAGATACAGCCCCGTTGGTTTCATTTTTAGCGACTTGGGTTAAAACTTTTAATTACCACTTAATGTTGTGATTTTGTCATATGTATACACATATTTATATTAATTGTAACTATTTAATAAAAAGTAGCTAAAATAAAATTTTCTTTGTTGATCTAAGTAGGATTTGACTTAAACATTTTTTTTTAATATTACACTTAATTCTCAAAAACGTGTAGAGAATTTGCGGGTGCGGCTTAGATTCAAGAACGTAAGGCATTATCAGGAATTGTAGCCCTCCAACTAAATTTTATTCAAAAATTATGCTTCCAAGCTACCAATATTTTGCCCTGTGTCTCCAAATTTTGAGCAGAATGGAAAAATTGAAATTTTTCACAAATCTGTACTAATGTTATTAATAAAAGAAGAAATCTCGTCTTACAATTGGAACGACAGTATCTGTTAATCAGCTGCATGTAATTTTTACCTATGGGAACCAACAGATGCACATCCGTTTGCAAGTCACTGCAGCAATGCGTCCAAGGTATTTTTTTTTCCGACTCCAGTTCCTTTTTCTTTTTTTCCCACAGCTGATAAAAATGCAACCTTTGCCTTTATACGGAAGAAGCTTTTAGGTATAAACACCTATCCCCAGCCATTCCACATCACTTTTGAGGAATTACTGGCAACATGTGAGTATACAATTCCAACACATCTTTTTATTTATACAATCCAGTTACTCATTTTCATTACATTTGCTCTAATATTACCTTATTTTTGTAAGATCTATATAAATGCTCCATGGTATTTTATTACTGATATTCTTTATTTACTTTGTATAAATGAAAAAAATAGCTTATAATTAAATATTTATAATTTTTTATCGCTAGAAAGACTGAAACTTAGTACATACCTATATTACCCAAAAGCAGTCAAAATGACTGCATTGTGAAAGAATGATTAAAATGCGAAGAAATTTGTTTAAAATTGACTTTTAATATTCCTTATGTTATTTACAGACATACAACAAGTTATTAGTAAATATTAACAATAAAAAAATTTACTTCACTTGGAAAAAAAATGTATTCTAAAAAATTCTAAGAGAGAAATTGTGCATTATGTATGTAATTATTTTTCTAATTGAAATTAAAAATGGGTCAAAATGACTTCCTTGGACTATCTAGTGTTAAGTATGTTTAAGCTGTATTATTGAGCCTTTAAAAACAGTTTTGAACAATAAAATCTAATACAGAATGAAAATAGTAAATATTAATTAATTGTTGGTTACTCTGTATTTGGTCTTTATTTTCCTGGAATTTACAAGAATAATTTTTTTCTAAAAAAATGTTTTCTGTTCTTGTTTAAAAGTAAATTGCTAGGTGGTGAGACCATTTAACTGGATATAGGTGAATGCAATGACACTATAAATTTAACGGGAAACATGTGTAATTTTTGACTAATAAAAATGTTTTAATTAATTTAATGATTTAATCTTCGCAAAAAAAGTTAAGATCTTCATAATTTAGCAGCAGATGCGCGAAAAACCCCAGGGTGTTACGTGGGTGATATTAATTAACTTAATTATAAGTCATACAATCAAATTAGCAACCAAGAGTCTACAACTAGATATTTTTAAAAACATGAATTTTAGAGTTTCCATACATTAACATAAAACTTTTTTTTGAATTAATCGTATAATACAAACTAATACTTTTACACTTGACATGAAATAAAAGACTCAATTTCATTTAAAAAGACAGTAGGAAAAATCAAATTTATTGCACTATTTAGAAGAATTCAATACTTTGGATTAAAATTAATTTACTTTTAAAGAATTACAAGTATTATTAAAGATGCATTTAAAATTTCATTTCATCCATTTAATAAGTATAATGCTCAGTTATTATTATTATTTGTTATTAAAACGAAGCTCAAAATCAAAAAAATCTAAAACATTAAAATTTAGAATGATTGTGAAATTATTTCCCTTTGTGATTATTATTCTATGTGTACATATGGTAATATCATTCTCCTTTGCGAACAAAAAAAGTTGTTTTTACTTTGTAGAGGGAAGACAGATTAAAAAAAATACATCCTGGAAAAATAAATATTTTCAACAAGTTGTTATAGTTAAACATAATCTAAGAATTCTTAAATAAATGGAATAATAAAATAACACTTATAAAATACTTTTTATTACAATTTTATTCCATTTAAAACCTTAAATTAATTATTTTTATTTTCTAAATAATTAGATTACGAAATTTAACTCAATGGGATTTTAATATCACTAAGTCATTTTTATATCGTGTGGATGATATGAGAAAAAGAAATCATCTATAAAAGTATTAGGTGCAATTTTTTTTTATCTTAAGTCTTGTACAATTTTTTTAAAAAAATAATCATCCATACTTATTTTAAAAAAAAATAAAAACTATAAAATGGAAATAACGAAATCTGTGAAATTTACTTTTTATAGTGGAAAGGCAATTTGAAGACCATTGAATAAATAAAAATCTAATTTCTAGTAAGGAAATATATAGCTTATGTAGCTTGTAAAATTTACTTGTACATCGAGATACTTGAATAAATAAATGAATATAATATAGTTCTAAATAAAAGAGTTATATATCGGTCATGTAGCGCAATAAAGAGAAGTAATAAAATTGATTTTTCTTCATGGAAATTCTCTTTTACGACAAAGTATAGGAAAAGAAATAAGCGAATCATTATCTAGCTTTTAGAATTCAAGGTTTTCTTTACGTGATTAAAGTTAGCAAATTTTAAATGAATTTTGTAGTAATGTAATTAGGAAATAATAATGTGCTCTTGGGAAATACAGAAGTATACAATTCTTAAAATTTACGAGGGAAATAGATTTTCAATATGTTAAAAAAAAATTTCAATTGAAGAATTTTATGATGCTTTATTTTGTACATCTCTTGCATCAAACTAGTTATTTATTTCTATCCTAATAAATGTCTTGAGGATAGAAAACTTGAGATGAGTAAAGTTAAATTTTTTTTTCCAAAAAAATTGTCACTTTTCCTTTAATATGTTTAATATATTCCATACATTTGCATTTATAAAAATATAGCTCGTAAATTAAGCTTATGAAATTTAATGAGGCAGCTGAATCATTATAGAACCCTGTATCATTCCCTATGAGTTAAAATATTGTGGATTTATAAGAGAATTCTTTTTGCATGGTACTGACACTTTCTAAATATCAATTTTCTCTCCTTTTTTGGCAACATTTTATAATAAAGATTTTATTTATATTTTTGTTGAGATCTTCAGAGCATTTGATTAATTGACTCATATTTTTCCTCGGGATTTACATTTGAAATTCTAAATTTTTTTATAGCTTCGCATGATTTTAAATATTCCTTTGTCCCTATTATAGAGCCATGAAGTTTCTCGCCTTGATCTTCCTTGCGGGCTTAGCCCTCTCTTCGGCAATCCCAGTACCATCTTTCGAACAAGGTATGTACAATTTTTTTGCAGATTGATCTGTTACTTAACAGATCGTGTATTAAATCTTAGAACAGAAATGCTGCATGGTGATTATATGTAAATATGCATTAACGTATCTAGAACTTTTCATTTAATATTAAAGGGAAATGAATTTATTCTGAAATTAACGTAAAATAATGAATATATATATAAACCTCATTTCAGAAATTTTTTTTTCTACAGTGGGTTTGAGAAAAACAAAAATATTCTTGTGATAAACACAATTAAGGGACCATACATTTAATACTATTAATTATATCAAATATATCTTTATTTATAAAGCAATAAGATTTATATATTTTTATACTAATCTGAAATCGATAACCCTAAAACGAAACTAAAGTTTTGTCATAAAGAGGCCATTCAAATACCGAATTGAAGAGTAGAATATTTTCATTTGAATAATAATAATAATAACTGTAGAAAAAGCATTTACGTAATTTTCAATCATAAAGAGATTTCAATTAGAATGAATTTGAATATATTCGAGTCTTACCTCGATTTTACAATAAGAAATATTTAGAAATATTTTTATTAGTCTCCAATATTGAAGCCATTTCAAAATTCTAACAAATTATTGTATCACATGTCTCAGAAATTGATACATTTAAATAAAAAAATGAAAAAATATTGGCTCTCAGCTTAGTAAAATTGAAAATGACTTTTGAAATTACTTAAATAGTTACTTTCTCGATTTCTATCCAGATGTAGAGGAGTACAATACTGGACTTGATGACTTCTACCTGGACCTTGCTTTGGAAGCTGACGAGTAAGTGGAGAGAGATTTATATGTGTAATACTATGATATATATATACATGTGCAAATAATGATTTAATTATTATAAGTTAAACATTACATAATTTCCCTTAGTGATGTGTGTATGATCTTATAATTTCGCACAGCCATGTGTGTACACGTGATCCTATATGTGATTAGACATATAGAAAAATAAATAATTAGAGAAATATCTCAGAATTTAAATTTCATTTCTTTTTCACAGAACCTCCCTTGATGACCTGAAAGCAAAATTGAAGGAACGATTCCAAGAGATTCTTGAAAAAGTAAAGGAAGCCATCGAAAATGGCAAGGTTGTCAAAGAAGACTACCTCGTCAAGGTAAGATAACTGCTTCGAATCCATAACAAATTGAATGATTATTACTTGTATCTTCCTACACGATATTTTTTAATTGATGGATATGCTCTCTTAGTTGAAGGAGATTAAAGAAAAGCTGAAGGACCTTAAGGTTGACCTCGGCAACAAAGCCAAGGAACTCATTGAGAAATTGAAAGAAAAGGCCAAGGATTACTGGAAGAAGATCTTGGACAAGCTCAACCCCGAGGATAAGTCTTACGCTGAGTTAGTATATTTTACTCCGATAAAAAACCAGATACATATCGCAAGATATAATTAACTTTCTTATCGGAACATCCGTTTCTCAGACGGGGATGATTTGCTTTGATGCCGGTAGATAAAGCTGTGTTGTGATTTTTGGCGCGGCTTGCATTGACTTCTTCATTTAGACTCTACCCAGTGAGATGATCCCGTGGTGGTGCTTGGCGATTTTTTTTTTAATTTACGAAATGTGCGATTTTTCTTATTTATCACCGTCTGTCATACGGATATTCCTATAGTTTTTTCGTGTTTGGTATTATTATTTTTAATTATTTTTACATGCATATAAATAATTTCTAATAAGTTTTAATAAAAATGCTAGTCACAATTCTTGCGACAAAAATATATTAATACCGTGTGCCTCATAAAGACTTAAATATTAAAAATTCTACTCAGTTTCATGAGAGATAAGGACATTTAACAGTTCGTAAGGTGATAAAATTCAAAAAAAAAATTGTGTACTCGTCTGTCAGACGGATGTTTCTAAGAGCGGCAAAAAATTGATGTTTCAGCCAGAGGGTTAAGAATATGTAAATTTTTGTTTTTAGACTAATATTCGATTTCAATAAGAGGAAAAAATACTTGCCTTTGGAGCTACTATTGAATATTATTTGATACTACGAATAAACTAGAATAAATTCTGTTTCAAGAAAATATTATTAGATATGTAATAGTCAGCAAAGTGTCATTTGGATACAAAGAAAAGCAGAAATGAGAAAAGGAAACTTATTATTTAAAAGCAAATTTTGAAACTTACTAATTTAGTCTTCCTTGTATTTATATAGTATATAAAAATGGATATTTGTAATTATATGAAATCGCTTCACACTAACACCGTTCAACCGATCACTATGAAAATTTTCATGTATATATATATTTTTTGTGGAGAAAGTTTTGGGGCTATCCACTTGCAGTACCTCACTAAGTGGCACTACAGCATATATCAATTTCTGCACGTTCAATCAATCGCCAAATTGCTAATAGTCTCCAAAAATGATGCCAACTTGGCTCTATCGACAATTTCTCCATGTTTCCATTAAAATCGTTATTATAATTTAAGAAACGGCGTTGCTTGCGAATATATATTGCAATTTTAACATAAAGTAAGTACAACAGAAAATAATATTAACATATTACACATCCAGATATAAATTATTTACACTATTTTAAGCATTCATTACACAAAACTTGTAATAATATGCTACTTTTGCTGAGCAAAGATCAGCTTAGGAAGGTGTTTTCAAAAACTGACCCACAAGAGAGTTACGAGGAGTTATAAATAAAAATATTCCTTTTTTCAGCCATAGACTTAAAATTTAACAAATAGGATTTCTTGTTCAGCTGAGATATGTAAAAAGCTTTTTTTTTGTTTAATTTGCCATCCATATAAAATTAACTCATTAAAAACTTCATTATCCTTCAATTTGTATTGTTTAATATTTCAATTCACCCGTGCAAAGAACGGGTATACCAGCTAGTACACTATAAAATTGTGGATAAGACATGTATTTTAACTTTTCTTTCTTTTTAGTGACGACAAACTTGAGGAAATCAAGAACAAGTTAAGGGAGCGTTACCAGGAACTTCTTGAGAAACTGAAGGATGCTGTTGAAAAAGGCAAGGTTGTCGGAGAAGACACCATCAACAAGGTAGAATGCGGCTCTTCTTAAGCCCACATAAACATACATTTCTTAAAAAATAAAACTTGAATTTACCGAAAGATTCCAGAATCAGATGGAGTAGTTTGAATTATGTAAAATGTTTTTGCAGCTTAAGGAGCTTCGTGAAAAGATGAAGGAAATGAAAATTGACCTCACCGGTAAGGCCAAGGAAATTATCGAAAAGCTGAAGGAAAAAGCCAAGGATTACTGGAAAAAGATCTTGGACAGGCTTAACCCTGACAAGCGATCTGTTGAGGAAGAACTTTTCGCCGAGTAGGTTAAATGCTTATAGAAAAGCTTAGAGTTCCTTTGTGATAAATACATTTATATAATTGTAAACTTCAAATTATAATCTGATATTCCATAAGTCGCTTACTACAAAATATTAATTGTTAATTACAGCGAATTCTTTTCTTTTCAGTGAAGAGACCTTGAATGAGCTGAAGAACAAGCTGAGAGAACGATTCCAGGAAATCCTCGAGAAAATTAAGGATGCCGTTGAGAACGGAAAAGTTGTAAAGGGTGAATACCTTGAGAAGGTAATCTAACTATTTTTATCTATACCGCAAAATACTTGGATTCATTTATGTTCTGCATAAATTTTGAATTGATGTGATTTATCAATTACATAAAATAACGTTTTTAAAAATGTGTTGCTTAGTTGAAGGAGATCCGTGAAAAATTGAAGGACTTGAAGGGTGACCTCGGTGAGAAGGCCAAGGAACTTCTTGAGAAGTTGAAGGAGAAGGCTAAGGACTACTGGAACAAGCTTTTGGAAAAACTGAAGCCCGAAAAACGAGATGTTGATGAGGCACTTTATGCCGAGTAAGTGAAGTTAATTGGAATAAAATAAAATATTTCCTGTAAAGATATTTACAAATCAATAAAAATCAGATATATAAATTTCTTTTAAATATTATTCTGTTAATAATTTTCTTCTTTTGCAGTGATGACACCATTAATGAGCTGAAGAACAAGCTTAGAGAGCGCTTCCAGGAAATCCTTGAAAAAGTTAAGGAAGCCATCGAGAAGGGAAAGGTTGTAAAGGGTGAATACCTTGAGAAGGTAATATTACAATTCTTCTTAAATATATCTATCAGTAGCTAAGTATTCAGTTCGAAGTAAAAATAGAATTTTAATTTCTTGTTTAACTTAATAAGAATGTATTGTATCTTATTTTAGTTGAAGGAGATCCGTGAAAAATTGAGGGACTTGAAAGGTGACCTCAGCGAGAAGGCCAAGGAACTTCTTGAGAAGTTGAAGGAGAAGGCTAAGGACTATTGGAAAAAAATCTTGGAAAAACTGAAGCCCGATCAAGAGGCACTTTATGCTGAGTAAGTTTTCAAAAAGTTAAATACTCATAACTGATATCCACAAATCAATTACAACAGCGATTGTCTCTTTTTATAGTTACAGTAACAATAATACGATTTTTTTAAGTGAGTCTCTGGACGAGCTGAAGAATAAGCTTAGGGAGCGATTCCAGGAAATCCTCGAAAAAATCAAGGACGCTATTGAGAAAGGAAAGGTTGTGAAGGGTGACTACCTTGAAAAGGTAAATTTTCCAACTATAATTAGTATCTTTTTAGTCATAAAATCTTGTAGACTTCAGAGAAATTTTAAATGTTTGCATTTGAATAACAAATTCTTAACTTTTTTCTTCAGTTGAAGGAAATCCGTGAAAAGTTGAAGGACTTGAAGGGTGACCTCGGTGAAAAGGCTAAGGAACTTCTTGAGAAATTGAAGGAGAAGGCCAAGGACTACTGGAAGAAGATTTTGGACAAACTCAACCCAGAAAAGCGATCTATTGAGGAATTTCTTTCTGCTGAGTAAGTAGATATAAATTATTCTTTTGAGGAATAAAAACATCTAACTTTAAGAATTCTTTTTCTCATATGAACTAAAAAATTCTACTGTGCTTTTTAGCATTTTTATGTCCTAAAATACGGAAAATATTTTTTTTTTTGCCAGAGTGAAAAATGACTGATAGATAAATCGAAATTATAAGATTTACGTACAATTTACATTTTAGTTGTTGAGCCTCTAGCGAAGTTATTTTGATTCGGTTATATTTGCTTTTTGATGAATATCTTACAGAAAAAATAAACATATATATACGACATATACAAGAAAGTAATGAATAATTACGAATGTATAATTTTTCTTCAGTGAGGACATCAAGACTGAATTGGGAAAGAAATTGAAGGAACGCTTTGAGGAAATCTTGGAAAAGATCAAGGAAGCCATCGAAAATGGTAAAACAGTCAAAGAAGAGTACCTTGAGAAGGTAATTTTTCAATTTTTCACATAAACTGTATAATGAATTAAGTTATAGTTTGAGGAATTATTTATTTGTGTCATAAAATGAGCTAGATAAAACTCTTTTAATTGAAAATTGCTCATTCTTCAGCTGAAGGAAATTCGAGGAAAGTTGAAAGACCTGAAAGTCGAACTGGGAAACAAGGCTAAGGAACTTCTTGAGAAATTGAAGGATAAAGCAAAGGACTACTGGAAGAAGATCTTGGACAAGCTCAACCCCGAAGATAAGTCCTACTCTGAGTAAGTTGACAGAAATATTTTTAATACCACAAAAACGTTTCGTTATCTGATGTAAAAAGAAAAGAAATATTAAACTACTGCTTCTTAAAGTTAGAATAAGTCTCAAGTCCTGCTACACTTCTTCATTGTTTAAGGTATCCGACTACGTTCGGAACCGTGATTTTGCAAAAGCGTATAAATGGATAATATTTATGATATTTAGTGTCACTTAGATTAGAAAATGTATATAAAATTGTTTTAAGAATAGTATTACAATAAAAAATTATTTAAGTACAATATTTTGACAAAAAATGAACATAGAATGGCGCATTTTCAAAATATTCTCCTTTTGTGAAAAATGCTTTTATTATAATAATATTTTGTCTGTATATAGCTCAGACCTCTGTACAGAGGCCCAACTAGAAATTTTGAAATATTTAGCTTAGAAGTGTTTTTATCCATGTTTTACGACAACAGAGGGGAGAAATTTTAAGAAAAAGACACCAATAATTATTTCAATTGATTGTAACTCTGAAAATAATGTGAATTTTTCAAAAAAATAGTTCAGACTCACTGGAGAAGTCTTTACTTTATATAAGCAAAATATTATTATTTTAAAAGCAATTTTATAAAAGGAGAACAATTTGAAAAAGGTTATTCTAAGTTAATTTTTTGCCAAAATAGTGCATTTAAATAATTTTTTTTTTCAAAATGTTCTTAAAACAATTTTATACATTTATTCTAATCTAAGTGACACTAAATATCATGAAAATTATCCATTTATGTGCGTTTTTAAAATCACGGTTCCGAAGGTAGTCGGATACCTTAAAAACACCCTGGTTCATGGACTTGATTTAGATGTTTCTGTCTATCAAATGGGATAAGAAACGTCAACAAGATTTTTCAAGGTTTCAATGATGATTTAGAAGTAAAAACAAATGTAGCTAATTTTCCTTTTTTTACTTTTAGTGACATCAAGACTGAATTGGGTCAGAAATTGAAGGAACGATTCGAAGAGATCTTGGAAAAAGTTAAGGAAGCCATTGAAAACGGAAAGACTGTCAAGGAAGAGACCCTCGAGAAGGTAGTTAGATTTGAGAAATTTCTTGATACTACTTGTTTGTTTATTTAATACAGTTATATGCTGTGAGTATATTTCATTATTTGTTCAACAGACGTACTTTCCCTGACCCTTTTTACAATTTTAAGATGATGTATCGCCAACGCTTTCATTCCTTGGCGACAAAACTAATCAAAATCATATATATTCAAGAACTGAGATAATTTCTTGCTTTATATTATTATTTTAAAATTTAAAAGACATGATTATTTGGAAAAATAATACATTTTCAATAAAAAGGAAAATAAAAAATTTAATAAATGTGTGTGTATGTATAAAGTTTGAAAACTAACGGATTTATTTTATTTCTACATATTCAGCTCAAGGAAATCTTTGAACAGTTGAAAATTTTGAAGGTTGACCTCAGCAACAAGGTTTCAAAGGAAGTTAAATGAACAACTTGAAGGAGAAGGCCAAGGACTACTGGAACAAGCTGTTGGAAAAACTGAAGCCAGAGAAACGAGCTACCTTTGAAATCGCTTTCGCTGACGAGTAAGTTTAAGTGATTCTCTGTTACTCACGTTTCTTAAAAATATTAATCCTCCATGAAAACTACTTTATACATCAATTTCATTATCTTTTCTTTCAGAGACCCCAAGACTGAACTTGGAAAGAAATTGAAGGAGCACAAAAAATTAGGATTTTTTTAAAACATTCTGAGCAAGCTCATATTTATTATATAATGTCTTATTAAAACGGAAAGACTGTCAAGGGAGCTTATATAACAACTTTGAGAAGGTCACATTTTTATTAAAATCTTGTTTCAGTTATTTTTAAATATCCCCATGTCTAAAAGTTCATATATTTTGGTTTTTGTTTCTTGAACGTCATGGTATTCTTACGAAATAATAACTGCTATTTATTCTCCCATTCAATTGTAAAATAAAAATAAGCATTTGAAAAACTGAAGGAACCATGAATTCAGAAAAAGATTGACATCGGAGAAAAGGCAAATTGGAACTTTGTTTCGGGAATGCAACTCAAAGAGAAAGCCAAGGACTACTGGAAGAAGATCTTGGACAAACTGACCGGAAAGGACACCAGATCTGTTGAGTAAGAATAAGAATTTCTAAAGGTTAAAAGTTATACGTATAATATTTTTTAGGTTAATGTGTGTACTATTTTATACCTTAACCCAAGATAATTTGTTTATATATTTCATTTTGATTTTTTGCAATTCTTTTTTTTAACAGCATCTACGATGCCGATTTCAACCTCTTTGAAGTTTTCAACAAGCTCAAGAAATACGTAAGCTTTTTGAAAAACTGCCTTCCTCTTTGTAAAACATTTCATTTATATTTTAAATATTTGTTTATACAATGCAGCTATATGAAATTAATATCATTTCAATTATGTATTAATTTAGTTGATATGATAAATATATATGAAGCTGTTTTAAAATAATGTTTGAGAGATATATTTTGATCCTTTAAAAAGGGTTCATCTATCAGAATAATATTAAAACCATGATTTAACAAAATTCAGATGAAGGGCTGCGGTAGCCCAGTGGTTAAGGACATCGGAGAAAAGACCATAGCAGGCATGTCATGAGTTCGAGCCCAGTACCACTGGAAGAAGACCCGCCGTGTAGGGCAGCGATGCACGTTAAATCTGTCGAGAGCTGAAACGTCCTCCCGTTGGTGTGGTTCATTTTGAGTTAGGAGATGGGGTGCCAGCTCAAGTTTTTGTCGTCCACGTCATTTCATTTATATTTTAAATATTTTGACCATGGTTCGAAATTACGTGGTCCGTCGCCAAAAGCCCTCGTACAGCTGAATAGTGTGACGTTATTTTGATCCTTTAGGGTTCATCTATCACATAACAAAATTCACCGTGTTAGTAATTTCATTTTAATGTCATTGCTATTTATAATGTACACTTAACGAACATCATCATGCTTCTTTTCAGCTTAAAGAGAAATTCAATGCTGACGAACTGAAGGAGAAGGTTGAGAACTTGTTCGGAAAGGGAAGCGAAGTAAGAACAAACTTTATATTACATACAAGAGATTTTTTAAAATTGTTATAATAACCATTTCAAAGCCCTAATCAATATCACAAATATATTTATACTTTTAACACGCATTTTTTTCTAAACCCTACTTGTTTTAAAATAATTTGAGACTTTTAGGAATTATTTATTTGCTTTCACATAGACATATATATATATATATAAAATTTAAAAAAATTAAGTCAACTCCTATTTAGATCGACACGTTTTTTAAAAAATTTTTTGTTACTTTTTATTAAATAGTTACAATTAATATAAATATGTATATACATATGACAGAATCACAACATTAAGTAAAAATTAATTTTTATTAATTATCATTAAAGTATTGTATTGTCATCCAAAACAACTGTGTATGTAAAATTTTAGTTCAATTGAATGCTTTAAAACGTGAGAAAAAAAAATCTTTTAAAGTGTTGATCCAAGTCGCTAAAAATGAAGCAAACGTATCTGTATCTGTAATTCTTTAAATAATTAGTTTCAGTAAATTAATTTAAATTAATTATAATTAAATTATCGTATTGTCACCCAAAACAATCGTGTATAGAAAATTTCAGCTCAAATGAGCCCTTTAAAATGTGAGAAAAAAAACCTTTTAAAGTTTTGACACAAGTAGCCAAAAATGATGTCAACGTGGATGTATTTGTAATTCTTTGAATAATTGGTTTTGATCAATTAATTTTTATTAATTATAGTCACATTACCGTATAGTTATTCAAAATAATCATGTATATAAAATTTCAGCTCAATTGAGAGCTTTCAAATGTATTTTATTAAAGATTGAAAATTTGAACAAGATAAATATATAGAGATAATGTGTGAACTATAATAGTAGGGATTGGAAAAGAGAAATTATTTACATTTCATTCGTTGACATATATACGAATAATTAAAACTCATGTTTAAATTTACAATGATTTGTGACATCATATTTATGTACATTTTACGTTTGGTAATGAGTTTTTGTAACATTGATCGATTATAGTATCCTATCTTATACCTTTCTTCCCTCTTTTCCGTAGCTGGCCGAGCAGATCATCAACATGCTGAAGACCAAGGGTGAGAAGGGCAAGAGCCGAATCCTCGAATGGATCGACAAAATCCTCGGCGAGAAGGAAGAGAAGAGGTCCATCAAGGACATCTACGAGAAGATCAAGAACTACTTCAAGGACCTCGGAATCGACCTTAAGGAGAAATTCACCAAGTTCGGAGAATGGGCCAAGTCTCAGTACGAGAAGGGATTGGAGAAAAGCAAGGACAAGCTCGAGAATGTCAAGAACATTGCCAAGAAGGTACGCTGTTTCAAAGACGTTCTTTTTAGATATGATATTCTTTTTTAAGATAAGTACAACCGAGAAGCCGTTAAAATAGCAACACAACTTCAAAAACTTAGTGATAAGTAACTGTAAAAATATCTCCCCGCGCGCGTTTCAAGAAATTGAAACTATTATATTTACTCATAAAAGATGTACCTAGTGTCACCCTACACTAGAAAAATATACGTTTAATTTAGCTACTGATAACATTTTCTGCAAGAATCGTAAGCAATCTCTCGAAAGCAAATACGACTGTTTTCTGCTAATTATGGAAAAATAATGATTTTAATCTAAATATATAAATTTCATATGATGAAGCATTGCGTTATGATTAAGTGTGTCTTGCAGCACAGAGAGTATAAATTATTTAAATGTTGCTCAAGCTTGTAATAAAAAGAACAAACATTTAATAAAGCATATCCAAGATAAATTAGATGAAAAATATTTTACTGCTAACAATATTATTATGAGTATAGAGAATTAAGTTATTTTACACATAAATTTCCAATTTTTACACCAATAAGTAAGAATAAAGAAAATCTGTAAGAATGATCACACAAGTTTGCACATTCAATAACAATAAATATACATATTTTTTTAGTGTTGTTTGCATATGGGATGATTTGCCTACAAATATTTTTTTCTTTTCATTTTTGGAACAGTTTTTGGAAGACTCTAAGAGGATCAGCAAGGATGTTGCCGAGGAAGCCTTGGAATTTTTCCGGGAATACAAGGAAGATTTAGGCAAGGTCTATGATGAACTCAAAGAGAAAGCCAAGAACATTCTTAAGGAATAAACAAAGACTTTTCTCTTTTCCAAAATACTTCACTGAATGTAATTTGTGTGCTGTGTAATTTCTAATGTGAATAAACATTTATTTCATATTAAACTTTTTTTATTCATGCTTTTGATAGCGTTTGTGTTTGATTATTTTTATTGGAATAGAGGAGTCTTTGTTATTAGAAGTTCTAATAACAAAGAGCTTTAAAATCAATTAAACTGCTTAGAATGAAATATGAAAAAATAATTGTAATAGCTGTATACATGAGAAAAAAGGAAGAAGTTTAAGAGCTATAACAAATACATTCTATAACAACAACAACAAAACAAAAACGACACACCAAGAAGGAGTAGTCCGATTGTTATGTAATTTCGTACGCAAAGACATTTGTACGGAACATGCAGATGATTAAAATTTGGTGTCCAATGAATAAATAGCAGGAGCTACAGAGCATTGGAACTGCACCCTCAGCAGATATTTATAATAAACGATTTTCAATCTGAAGGTCAAAATTTCTGTGATTTAGAAGAATACCTTTCAACGACAGAAAAATGTCTCGCCGCAGGATTCCAGCTCATTACGAGCAACTGTCAGAGTTTGAAAGAGGTCGTATCAATGGATTGAAAGAGGCAGGTTGGGCAAATTGGAGAATCACTCGTCAAATGGATCGAAGTGAGGCGGGCATCAAAAGATGCTGCCAAGAATCGGTGGACAATAGCAGATTGCAGTGTCATGATGGTAACTGTTGACCTAGGACCACATCAGATTGGGAGGATAGATTGATTGCCAGATCAGCTGTCACAGTGCCTGATTCATCGTTATTAACCATCAGACGTGCGACCCACGCACGAGTGTCCCCCATGACCATTCACAGACGGCTGATAGATCGGAATTTACGCTCCTAACGATCGCTACGCCACCTGCCATTTACGCCTGCACAATATAGAGCCAGATTACAGTGTTGCTTGGCTCTATCAGGATCGAATCATGCTGACTCGGGACGTGTAGTGTGTAGCGACGAATCCCGCTTCCAACTGTGTCCTGACGATCATCAAAAACGAGCCTGGAGACGCCCAGGGTTCTGCTTTCTCTATTGCACACCACACAGGCCCTCAACTGGGATCTATGGTCTGGGGTGCCATTTCTTTTGACAGCCGGACCCCTTTGGTCATCATTAGGGCACACTTACACCACAGCGATACGTCGATGACATTCTGAGAACTGTTTTGCTACCGCTGCTTTTGCAGTAACCTGGCCTTTTTTTAGCACGATAATGCCAGGCCACATGCGACATGTGTTGCCATGAGTTGTCTTACAGCTTATATAACACTTCCTTGGCCAGCTAAATCACCAGATCTCTCCCCAATCGAGCATATCTGGGATATGTTAGGAAGGTGACAGCATCTAATATAGAATATTGATGACCTGGCCCGGCAATTGGAGCAAATTTGGCAAGAAATAACGCAAGAGACTATCAGAGTGCTTTATCACTATATGCCACGTCATGTGGCAGCTTGCATTCAGGCTAGAGGTGGGGCAACATTTTATAGAGCTCGTTACTCTGTAACTCTGAAATAATTCATTCAATTTTTCTGAAATTTTAATCATTTTCGATTCTGTACATAATCTTTCTACCCACCAATTTTGGTCTTTATCGGACAACTCATTCTTGGTGCGTCGTTTTTTTTTTTTTTGTTGTTATAGAGCG
This sequence comes from Trichonephila clavipes, assembly GCA_019973935.1. NCBI lineage: Eukaryota > Metazoa > Arthropoda > Arachnida > Araneae > Nephilidae > Trichonephila > Trichonephila clavipes. The sequence continues at coordinate 589,345 of BMAU01014077.1, forward strand.
TATTTTGTTTAGTTTTTTATACAAAATAAATAAATTAATTTTGTATTAAATAATTATTTGAAAGGTAAATATTTTATTGACTTGAATTTATCAAAATTGTGGATTTTAGAGTTATTTAAAAAAACCATGCAAACTATACATATGTAAACTTTTTACAAAAGGATAATATGAAAATTCTTTTAAGTAATTTTTTACAGGGGTAATAGTTTATTATTAATCTTATAGATAATTTCCGCAAAATTGATTTAACTTTACGATTTATTTTGAATTATCCAATGATACTGATATTATAACAGATACAATTCTCAAATAAATAAATGTTTAAATTAAATTTTTTATTTAACTTGTTAATAAAAAAAACGTTTCTGAAAATTATCTATAATTTAATTTAAAAATTACATTTTTTTTATTTAAATAAGAAAAAAATAATAAGAAGCTAAGTTTTATTTAATTTTTCTATAATTATTGAAAAATGTATAAATAACAGTATACTACTAATAAATAAATAACAAATCTCTTTCCTTAATGAAGATAACTTCGTGTTAAAACTTCTGTGCATTACACTACTAGAATAAATTCGAACTTTTTATATAACGTTGTTTGAGCCCCAGTAAATAACCTTAATATTTTTTTACATTGTTTGAACATACACATAAGTAAAAGATGACGTGTCTAATGTATAACTTTGCGTTATGCTTAGAATTAAATTTTCCGCACCTATGAAAGGACAGTACACGGCTTTGTATTAAAAAATGTTAATTGTCTTAGCTCTAATTCTAAAGCACTCCCATTGATCAGTCACCATTTCAGTCTCAAGTAATTTTTCGGCACTTATTTGATAAGTGTACTAAGTTCCAAGCGTTGTTTGGCGCGATTAAGGAATAGCCCAAGCAACACTTGTTGTTGAGTAATATGGAATCCAAGATTGCAACCTAGTGGTAACAAATTGACAGGAAAATAATTTTAAAGAACTAATTTTAACTATATTTTAAATAAAGAATACAGAAATAGATTGAAAATGAACAAAATCAATCAATAATTAATATCAGTATAATATCATAATAATTATGTTTAATAATAATTAAACTATGTAATATACAATAATAAACATATAGTAATATAGCAAAGTAATAACTGCATTTTGAAATATATAAAAATTGTCATATATAATAGTAATTATACTATGTAAAAATAATAGTAATAATATAATATAACATAATTTATAATGAAAATATTATACATAAAATAATTATATAATATATATTAAAATAATATATATCAATAATGAATATCAATAATTGCTGATACCGTGCAATATTCTAAAAACTGCGAGCTACTCCAATGAATTTCATCAAACAAAGAACGTTGCATTGTTTATAAGTAAAATTAAGTGGAAATGCGCGCTTTGCAACAATAATTAAAAGCACAGTTCTCCTGTTCTTTTAAAAAATATCCTAGTACTTACCAATGATACTAGAAATATCCGCATTCGAAAATAGCACAAAATACAGCAGGAGATTGAAATAGTAGCTTCAAAGACAAACACAATGAAAATGGTTGAATTTTTAAAGAATTCGAATTTAAATCGTCTGAAATTAATAGGGTTACCGCAGAAAAAAACCCAATAGAAATTAACTCTGATATACGTTATTCCCATGGCAACCACATTACCACACGAGAAAAAAAATCAAGATAACCATGTTGTAATGTTATCGCCTATCTTGGCGAACATGCACAACAACTTGGCACGTTGCACTCGTAAATCAAATTATTGTACATCAATTAATGGTATTTGTTATTATTTTTTTTTCTCAATATCCAAAGTTTGTTTCGCCTTTTAAAGTTCAAAACAGCAGCTTTAGTAAATAATTTCTGATGATGAATTCTGATTTTCTTTGAAGGCTTAAGTGCTGCAAGTCAAAATATTTACTTCCTCTTTTATTCCAATTGAAAAAAAATCAATTATGTAGTTTCAAAAGCAATATCTTCCTTCAAACTTATATTAATGATTTAATCTTCATTTATTAAACACTAAAACAAAGTCCTTTAACACTTATTTTTGATTTAAATTCTATTGATATAAAAATTCTCTCTCTCTCTCTCTCTCTCTCTTTCTTTTTAAAAATAATTCTATCTCCAAATAAACATAAATCCCTTACTTATAGTTCTGTTCTATGGTGGAAAAAATACAACAAGTGATTCCAAATAAAAATAATAACAAAACAGATCTGACTGACACATCACAATTGAATACTATTTTAAAAGTAAAATAACTAATTTTTTTTCTTCTCAAAACTAAACAGGAATATTATGAATTCATTATAACTTACAATGTGTATGCTGTGATGAAACTGAAGACAGTGAATAATAACATAGAATTAATACTATTAAATCATAAATTTGTTCTATTACATTCTTCGCAACTCAGCTGGTCGTAAAAAAAATTCTCATATTCTTTTCAATTATTTTTTAAGCATATATTACAGGTACGGAAGAATTTACTTTACAAGAGCAAATGCAATTTTATTAAAACTAATATCTAAAGATTTTATCAAAACATAAAGTTAACCTACCAAACGATATTTTGAGTCATTTATCGATGAATCAGAATTTTAACTAAAACAATTTTCATCATGTTATAAAATTAGAAGGGCGAATTCATCTGAACAAAATGTTAAATGAGGTATAGTGTGCATAGCACATTCGGAAATCTCTAAGATAAAAACACATACAGTTGGAGTCAAAAGTGCTCGTACACTTTCTTATGAAATGTAATGTTTTTGATTAATAAAAAGTAATATACATCGGAATTGCAATTTTTTTTGTTAATATTTGTAACTTATTTTGATTCGAATAACATAATCAATTTTTAAAATATAGTATATAACTATTATTTTGAAAATTAATAATAAAAAAACTATTAAACAAGTAATATAAATTTTTTTAAAAGTCTATTCCTACTTTGAATGGATGGATAGAAAGTATTTTATTAACGATTGAAAATTTTAATAAGATATATACACATAAATAAATATATATAGAGTGAACAAGTAGTAGGGATTGAAAAAAGAGGATGATTTGTGTGCTTTGTTGTGACAATGCACACCCGGTTTGGCTAAAAAATCAGTAGTTAATTAAATTAAATAATAAATTAATATTTGAAAAACCTGTATTAACACATCAAGTGTCATCTAATACAAGTTTAAAAAAATTATTTGAACTTGATTGGATGAATAGAAAGTATTTTATTAATGATTGAAACTTTGAACAAGATAAATATATAACTAAATATATGGAGAGAGTGAGCTAATAGTAGGAATTGAAAAATTACATGACAAAAGTCTTCGTGGGCTTGAAAAACTCTGAACGTAGCTTGAAATATTATTTATATATGTATAGTTTAAATATTTAATATGTTTAATAATTTTTCTTAATTTAGTACTTAGATATTTTTAGCGTCCGTAACAATTTTTAAACAACTTGGTAGGAATTTAATAATTTTTTTTTGTAAATTCTACATCAAAATTCCTCCATTCTTCTGTGATTGTTTTTAATTCACGTTTTGTTTTTATATGTGTGTCACATGTTTTCTTTTTTTTTTTTGAATTCTCAAATAGTTTCTACTGGGCTTAAATCAGGTGATATAGGAGGTGTTTTCAGAATTTGATGACAGTTAAGGAGATTATCTTGTTAAAAAATGAGTCTTCCGGAATAACCAAATTTTAGGTGGATAATTACACAAACTGCTCTTTAAAATATTTAAATAGAGCTCATGATTCTAAGTATCATAAAAAATACCAAATAACTTAAACTTGAAAAAGATTTGCACTCACACACAAGATAATTTTATTAGTCGAAAACATTGAATTTTATAGAAAGTTGCAAGTGTACGAGCACTTTTGAGGATCACTGTATATATAGTTCTTTTTATCGCGTGAATTCATAAATGTTTTTGCTTTTGTGCTCCATTTTATACTTTAAAATTTTTCTATCAAATTTTGTTTAAAATAATTACGTTTGAAATTTTAATTAATTGTATTAGCTTCTTTTATGAATGGTTCTACCGTTTTTCAAAATGAACAATACACTCGTCGACTGCTGGGGAGAACAAAAGCGCGAGCGCGCGCACACACACAGAGTACAGAAATACACTCATGTCCTTTAAATTAAGGATAATTCAGAATCACACAGAAATTGAACTCTAAAATAAAAATTTCACCACTAGAATTAGCACACACATCTTGAAGAAAAACATGCAAAGTACAGGAAACCACCAGATGGCGCGAAGAGTACGTCCCAATGACGAGAGTGTAAGAGAGGGGTATATAAGGAATGGCGGAAAAGAAGTAAAATTGTTCACGAGCGCTCTTTAAAAGCCTTTCAGTGCAATAACCGCATAGGTAATGCACAAAGGAAGCATTTGGATGATTTTTTACGTGGTAGAACTATTGGACGACTGGAATGTGGACGTACCCAGATGGAAGTATCCGAGGAACTTGGAATAGCCCAGAGTGTCATCTCCAGGCTTTGGCAACGATTCCAAGATGATGGTAATGTGAGTAGATGTTACAGCACAAGTCGCCCCCGAGTTACAACGCCGAAAGAGGACCAGTATTTGGCAGTGATGTACGGATGCTTAGGGCACATTGGTCTATATGCTCGTAGGCCTGTCACATGTGTTCCACTTACCGCAACTCACTGTTGCCTGCGATTAACCTGGAGTATAGAGCATGCATTGTGGACACCACAACAGTGGTCTTGTGTGATGTTTTCCGACAAGTCCAGGTCTAGTTTGCAGTCTGATTCTCGCCGGACTTTAATATGGAGAGCGCCAGGTACCCGTTACCACCAAGGGAACACAATTGAACGACACCGTTACGGTGGTGCAGGATGGCTCGTTTGGGGAGGAATTATTCTTGGTTGTAGAACTGACTTGCATGTTTAGAGTGCAACGATGACAGGCCACGTCTATCGGGATGTCATTCGGGAACAACATGTACGTTTGTTTCTGCGCGCCATGGGTGCTGAATTTCTGTTTATGGATAATAACGCCCGTCCTCACCGTGCAAACATTGTAGACGAATGCCTTCAATCGGAGGATATCACCCGTATGGATTGGCCAGCATACTCACCGGACTTGAATCCAATAGAGCATGTGTGGGATATGCTTGGTCGACGAATTGCAGCCCGTCAACCCCCTCCCATCAGTCTACCGGAACTTTGGAGGCCATTGCTTGATGTGTGGTGTAATATTCCCCAAGATCAGATTGATAATTTGATACTCAGCATGCCTAGGCGTTGTAAGGCTTGTATTGCATCGTGCGGGAGACATACTCCGTGTTAACTATCATACTAACCATGTTATAATGTTTTTGTAAATAGGTTCTTTTTTGAAATTTGCTCCAGGGAGTATAAAATTCGCAATTTTTATTAATTATGTCAAACATATAGCATCTTCTTTGTAGCATCCTTTTGTTTAATAAATAGACTTTACAAATAAGTCAAATTTGTTTTGATTCTGTCTCTTTCTTTGCCTGAACTTCATTATCCTTAATTTATGGACACGAGTGTATTTGCTATTTTGTAAATTCCCTAGTACTTGGCTAAGTGAAGACGAGCCTATTTTTCAAAATTTGGAAAATTGACATCCTCTGTCATATCATTAGCTACTGTGACCACAAATTCAACAAATTTACAATGATTGTTTCACTAACGTCATCTTACATAGCCATACTATTAATCGCAGTCAAATATCGAAAAAAAATGTTGGTTTAATTTAAACTAACGTAGTCTTTTTGAGTTAAGGTTTGAGAAAAAAGATGTCACTCCTAACTTTGACCTCCATAAAAAGAAATCCATTTCACACAATCCCCGGCAGATTTCTCAAAAGTTGGCTTACTTAGTTCAGATTTCAAAATGGTACAACACTTGTTCTCTTCTGTGCATAACAATCAAAGAGGATTTAAATTAATCAAAGAGGAATTCTTCATTTTAAACAACACCTTTTGATACCTCCCATCACACCTTTAGGTACAGTTTATTCTACAGTTTAACAGGTAATTTTTCACTAACGGGATTTTTCATAGTCATGCTATTAGTTACAGTCACAAATGAATCAAAACCCTCTGCTGGTTTAGTTGAATTTAATGTAGTTCGAGCCAGTTTGAGAAAATGTATGACCTAACTTTGTCACTAGATAAAAAGAAACAATGAAAAAAATACTACTCTAAGTAAGATATACAGTGGTGGCAAAAAGTCCTGAACACACTCATTTTTTAGCGTAATTTTTGTGTTTGACTTTATTTTTCGTTGTGAAATTATCGCACTATCTTAAATATTGTTATTGATTTTAATGTATTTCTTTATGCTGATTTCAAATCTACTACTAGTTTCTTAATGACTAAAATGATTTTTTGTATTAAAGCTGCCTGAACACTATAATGTGAAATATGTACAGAATAAAACAATATAGAATAACATAATATGGAAAGAAAAATAACACGGAAATTGACAAATACGGTATATTTAATATATATATATATATAAGCATTTTGAAAATTACATTGTTGTCACATGTTAGAAAATCAATATTTTATGGGCCAGCAGTTTGCTTTAATTACGGCTCTACATCTTTTTGTCATGGAATGCACCAATTTCAAAATAAGATCTTTCCTGACAATATGGCTGAAGGAAAATATAAAAGCTTCAATTAATTCACGTTTGTTTGAAAGATTTTTCTTTGAAATTTCATAACCAATTTTAAACCATAAGTTCTCAATCGGATTAAGGTCGGGAGACTGTTTTGGCCAGTTCATTCTATTCACAGTATGGTCTTTCAACCATTTCTAGACTACCTTTGCACGATGACAAGGGGCGTTATCTTCCTGAAAAATCCATGACTGATTCCCAAAAAGATCTCTCGCAGTTGGTAGCAATTTATTTTGTTGTATTTCAGTGTAATCCATGGCTTTCACTGTTCCGCTAATGATGTGAAGTCTTTCAACACCATGAGAAGACATGCAACCCCATACCATCACTTTTGTCGGGTACTTTACTGTGGGCTTCAGACACTGAGGGCTGAATTCCTAATGAGTGCGTCGTCTTACATAGGCACTACTTTGGTTTCCAGAAATACAAAACTGACTCTCTTCACTAAATATTTCCTTTCCCCAGTCTTTAATAGTCCATAATGAATGTTCCCTTGCCCACGTCAATCGCCTTTTGCTTTGAAATTCAGTCAGTAATGGTTTTGGGCGCGCTTTACAGCCTCGTAACCCAATTTCCAACAGTCTTCCTCTAACAGTTCTTGGGAACACACTCGCATTTGATGTCAAAGTCCATTGTTTCAAAATTAGCGAGGAATTAAGCTTTCTGTTTGAAAGTGAAATTCTGTGCAATAACCTGCCTTCGCGTAAAGATGTTTTTCTTGGTCGTCCTGATCGCCCCCTGTCCGCAATAAAATTTGTTTCAGAAAATCTTTTCAAAGTTCTCACAACAGTAGAAAGGCTACATGGTTCTTTAGCAGCAATTTGGCGCATAGAATAACTTTCTTCCTTCAAATGTATTATTTTATACCTTTTATTCTCAGGCAGATATGAAAATTTAGCCATAATTCCACTATTTTCCACAAACGCACTTCAAATTGCTTTCAATACACTATTTTCTACAAGCACACAACTGCATTCAATAGAATAAACCAAGTTTCACCTTTTTCTTTCAACCCTTTAATGCTACTGCTCTCTAATTGGTTGAAAGAACGGAGCGTTTCATTGGTGGAAAACACACTCACTCGTTCTTACAGAGACCTTGTGCTTTCTTGTCAAGGTTTTTTCAACATATCAATGAAACTATTTACTTTAGATTTTGAAATCAGCATGAAAATATACATTAAAATCAATAACAATATTTAATATAGTGCGATAATTACATAACGAAAAATGAAGTCAAACACAAAAATGACGCAAAAAATGAGTGTGTTCAGGACTTTTTGCCACCACTGTATCTAAAAATCACCCATTAAGAGTGACAATTCGAAAATGGCACATTACTTCTTACATTTCTATCCATAACATTCATTCCCATTTTGTTTCCTTTTCAAAATGACTTCATTTAAAAAAATTATTCTTAAGTATGTTACTCACATTCAGCAATAAATTTAATAAAGCAAACAAGGATTTGTTGTAACCTTTAAAATGAAGCAAATGTTGGGGGGGGACTTACCTTCCATACGAATGTAGACTCTAGACCAGGGGTCGGCAAACTATAGCACTCAGTACAATTCTCAGTGGCACGCTGTACAACAGTGTAAATCTATCAATTTTTGATTGGATGTTAGTTTATAAATTTTTAATGAACCTTGTTTCCCAAACATCTTCAGAATTATGGGCGTTTACGAAATTACGAAAAAAATCTGAAAGATAACTCCAAAGATGAATTTACAGCTATTTCGTAATATATTGAATGTCATTGTTGGAGAGATTAAATTTTTTGAAGAGAGAAAACCGTATACACATACTCTGTTTTTGGTTCTACATATCAGTCTTTCCTCATATGAAACATATTTCGAGTCGGCAAAGAAATTGTTTAAAATCTGAATGCTTAAAATGGTGTCAAATTGAAAATTACACATTATACCTCTGAGTTTATGATATGAAGGTAGAGCTATTTCTTATTTTAATAATTATGTTTAAAAATACATATAACATGTGTGCCACTTTAATTTTTTAAATTTTTATTTAAGAAATAGTCATATTTTATATTGTTTTTTTTATGCTAAGAAATATCTCTAAAATAATCAAAATTAATATGTAATAAAACAATAAATATCTGTATTATTTACCTCTATTCTCTAACTCTGCATGCATTATCGTAGGAATCGAATAATTTCAAAAATGTACTACTATGTTGCCAGCTGAATCATATTGGTGTTTGGTTTGGCACACCACATGTAAAAGGTTGCCAATACCTGCTCTAGACCTTTTTTAAAAGGGATCGCTTGATGAATCGGGAGTAATTAGCTAAGTTTATTTCCTGCCCTGTTTCAATAATATTTTGCCTCAGTTCTACACATTTTCGAGTGATTTAAAATAAAATTTTCTTTTGCGCCTAGTAAGATAAGTCACAGGGGTTTAAATCTATTGAATGAACAGGCCATGAAATTGGACCATGAGGTCCAATCCACCTTCCGTGATATTCCATACCAAAATACTGCCATTTAATAAGTGTAAAAGCGCTGGACATCCATCTTGTTGAAACCGCATATCTCTGTAGATGTTGAGCGGCACATCTTCCAATATGTCTGACAGATTATTTCCAAGACAATTCAAGTATTTCACTCCATTTAAATTTTTGATAACTGAAATGATCCAATTATTTTTCCGTTTAATACTCCAGTCCACATGTTGATTTTTAAATTAAATTGGGACCGGTCTTCATACATTAAATGTGCGCTTTCAATAGGCTATCCATGTAAGTTAAGTAAGTTTCATCATCCATTAATAAAACTAAGTTTTTTTAAAAAAATATATAATCATTTTGTAAAAGAAAAAAAATGCTCAACGATTGTTATGGATAGAAATGTAACAAGCGTTGTACTATTTTGGAATTGAAACTAAATGGATTATCTTTTGAAATAACTTTCTTAGAGTAGTATGTCATATTTTTCTTTTTATGATGTGTCAAAGTTAAGTGATTTCCTTTTCTCAAACCAGCTCACACTAGGTAAAATTTAACTAAAACAGCAAAGGATTTTGATTCATTTAGGACTGTGTGATAGCTTGGCTGTGAGAGATCTAGTTAGTGGAAAGACATAGTAAAATCATGGAATTTGCGGTCACAGTACCTAATGGGGGATGGAAGGTATCGGCAGATGTGGTCTTAAAAAGAAGATATTTGACAAATGAAAAAATTCCTTTTTGACTGCTATGTATAGTAAAGAACAAGTGTTGCACCGTTTTGGGATCTTAACCAAATGGATCAACTTTTGAGAAATTGCCTGGGGTTGTGTTAGTTTTCGTTTTATGGAGAGGCAAAGTTTGGTGACAACTTTTCTCAAATCCCGACTCAGGCAAACTACATTAATTTTAACTGAGCCAGCAAATTTTTTTCCAACTTGTGACTTCGATTCATAGTATGGGTTTGAAAGCAAGATGTTATGAAGATATATATATATATATATATATATATATATATATATATATATGTATATCAGAAACATAATCATTCGTAAAAATATAGAGTTTGCGGTATTATGATTATAATAAAATATAAATACATGCCAAACTTAGCGATATATATTGTATCTATCACAAAAAAAATATTTTGAAGTTAATTCTTACAATCAAAATGATACAATAAAGCATTTGAATTACATCGAGAAATAGAAAAAATTCTTTCAGAAAAAAGACAAAAAAAAAAAAAAAAAAAAAAATTAAAAAAAAAATAAAAATTGGAAAAATACAAATGAAAACATGGAAAGTAAATTGTTTAATATCTATAAAAATATATGACATTAAATAAGATTAAAGGGAATGTATGCCAAAATCCTTTTTTTTCAACCATGATCTATATTGTTTCAAATTAAACTATGAAATATATTATTCAATAGAGCTAAGAAAGTGATATAACTACTAATGATCATAGACACAAAAAGAATTTTTCACATGCATTAATCAAAATAAGGGGTGCTGTACTGCACAAATTATTAAAAAAAAATCCTTGTTAGTATCGAAATCTTTTATTGCTAATAAATAATTTAAAATTGTAGGTGATATTTAATCAAATATAAGGAAGTATTTGATAATTGAGAATAAATCTAAATCATGCGAGAAAATAAAGGGTAATGTTATCTGTCTAAATCAGTGTTTCTCAAACTGTAGTGCATGCCCGCCTAAGGGGGCGTGGTAACTCTACTATTAACTACGTTCAACTGCTACTACGTTCTTCTCTATGCACTCTACGTTCAACTTGACGTATAACAGTAAGTTGCTGCAGAGAACAAGTATAAAGAAAGAAGAAATACTAAAAAAACTGAAACAGAGTTTATTTATCTAGCATGCCTTTCAATAATGCTCGGTGAGAAACGTTTTGCGCAGAGTAAAACGGATGTGCGGAATCGATGACCTCTCCAGAGCTGCCCAGAGTGTTTATCGGGGAAGGAGCAACTTTGAGTCTAACAGATGGTTTCGAGTGCAATCATGTCCGGTGCTTAGACGGAATTCAGTGACCACTGGACGCCTTGGACCAATACTAAAATCCAGGATAGCATTCTTCTAAGACTTATGGGAGACACGGTTATAGAGGTCTTCCTGAGCACGAACTTTGATAGATCTTTTAATAAGAATTTTAAAAGAATGGAAGGACATAGAGCGAGAAATTTTTTGCATGATAAAACACCCTTTTTAACCAGGAAGCCGGCTTTTTCATTACTTGGAACTAGGGGGCAGGAATCCATTGCAGGAATATAGTTTTCTCAAGTGATGCCAGGCTTTTAAGATGATGACAACAATCCAATATATCTTGTGTTATGGAATAGCTCTAGAATAGCTGAGGATAAGAGCTCTTGTAAATTTTTCCAAGTGGCACTGCAGCTGGGACAGATCTGTCCAAACTGCAATAATTTCACCATCAAACGCAGTACCACGACCCACAAGAACTTAGAAAGAAAACAAAATTAAAAAAAAATCTCAGGCACCTGCATTAGAGCTAGCAGACAGGAAGGACACATCAGTATAGATTCAAAGCTCCTCTGGTTTAGGGTAAGGAATATTTAATACTTCCAAAGCAAGGACTCTCAAAATAGAGAGGTTCGTATACCTTTTAGTTACCTTTTGATTCAAGCCATGATTAATCCAGAAAACTTTCAAATTCATTGGAATTTGTGGTGAAACGGGTAATTCTGGTTCACACACACACACACACACGATTTGAACCAAGGGAATTTTTTAATTGAAGAATTCCCTGGAGAAAGCCCATTGGGGCCTGTAGATTTCTAATCAGGTCTTGATTGACCCTACTCCAGTGTAAAAAACATCCAGATACTGTAATGGTCTTTTCCTGAAGAATTAAGGCCTTCTCTTTAATTACAACTCTTAAGGGCTTATCACCAGTCAACATAAGATTAGAGTCTATAGAGGCGGTCTTTACTGCTATAACAACAATACGTAAGGACTGATTTTGGATTTTTTTACAGAGTATTAAATATATTTTTTCTAGCCACAACAAGTGGTTCACAGCAGTAAGTCAAAAGTGGAAGAATGAACGTGTGATAGGTTTGGAACAAAGTTTGTCCTGTACTGTCCCCCCTTGCCCCAGCAAGGAGTTTAAGGTGTGAGCGACTTACCCCTGAAGTTTCTCCCTCACCGTCTTTTCTACCTAAGGGTGTAGGAGAAATAAAAGCAGAACCAGAAACTTCCATACTAACAATTATTTATTTACTCAAACACACCAACCAGCAACACTTTAATCTCTAAGTGAATGTCAAAGGAGAAAGCAATGAGTATTAAGCAAATAGGTGTAACTAGTTTAACTCAACCTAATCTATCGTTGATTACAAACCCCCAATCCACTAATTTAATATAGGGGCAAACACCACTCTTAATGTTAAGCTGCGAAAATCAACTTTACTCAATCTCACCTGCGTAGCGAATATAATAGCTTTTTAGCTCCTTCTACTACAATTTCAAAACTCTGACTTTATATAGTCGAACTAAACTAAATATCAAGGTTTCTTCTTGAGAGGAATGGCTGTGAATTAAACGCGAATGCTAGCCTATAGATTCCCCAAGAAGATTAGTTTAGCAGTCGCGTATAGATTCGTTACAAAGGGCACTGATTCTTTTCGTGGCATGGTTGGAAATGTCCTCTACATGAACTTCTCTGCTAGTTTGCGGTCAAACGGCCCTCCCAGATATTTAAATTTATTGAGAACTAGGGGATCTGAGTATCTTGTGAGCGACTTCTCCTTGAAGTCGCTTCCTCACCGTCCTGCATATCTAAGAGTGTAGAAGGAAACAAAGTAGGACCACAAACTTCCATAATTATTATTATTAAAGCACACTAATTAGACACAAGTTAAACTACAATTGAATACCCTAGGAGTGATATAGAGAAAGCAATAAACAATAAGTGAACAAGCGCAAGTAATCAAATTAATTTAACCTAATCTATCTTTGACTATAAATTTTCTCAATCCACTAATTCAGTATAGTGGCAAACTCCGTTCTTAACTTAAGCTGGGAAAATAAATTATATCTCACCTTCGTAACGTCGCAACAGTTTCTCAACTCTTTCTGACTTTACCATTACTAAACTTTGACTTTATATACTCTAACTCATCTGCATATCAGGGTTTCTTCTCGAGTGGGATGTCTGTGAATTAATGCGAATGATAGCCCAAAGATTCCCCAAGAGGATTAGTAATAAGATTCCGTAAAGATACGCCACAACCTTTATACGTCATCTAAAGATCCAAAGTTTGATACATAAGTGAAAAAACCAAGCAATATGATTCATTAAGTTCAACTCCATATTATTAGTATCACACCATGTCTCCAAAGTGGCAGATAATTTAGTCTCTATGCTTCTCACTTCTTACTTGAACCCACAAAAAAAAATTTAATCGAAATCGGTCCAGCCGTTTAAGAGGAGTTTATTGACATACACACGCACAGAAGATTTATTTATATATAGATACACTGGTGTGCAAAAATTAAGGACGAAGTCGAAAAATTAGCATATCAGCTGAACGAAGAGGCAGAGCGGACAGAAAGACCAATCAGGAGATTAAGTAAGGTGATGTACGGTAGCACATGCGCAGATATGCAGGTAGACGTAATGGGGGAGTGTCTGAGTAGTATAAAGCATGTTGTCGGTGTAAGATCAGTATTTCTTGCAAAGAGATTGCACGCCGTATAGCAGTTAAAATCACACCGAGTTGCTGCCTCAGCGAGAAATGGAGAATAATCAATCTGTTAGACGACATCTGGATGCTTTTACCCGAGGTCGAATCTTTGGGAAGTTGGAGGAAGGCCGCAGTGTGACAAGTGTGGCAGCAGAGTTCGGAATTGCTCACAGCATCGTTTCACGACTTTGGAGACAATTTCAAACTACAGGAACAGCTATCCGGGGGTTCAGTAGTGGTCGTCCACGAGGAACCACACCCGCAGATGACCGGTACATTGTCTTACAGGCCAGAATCAGGCGGCAGACAGCAGGAGAAATCGCTAGACACACGACACAGGCGACTGGACGACCGATATATCGCGTTTTACCGTGGCCAGAAGACTGCACGGTGGTGGTCTGTTTGCACGACGCCCTGTAAGGTGTGTACCTTTAACGCCTGCCCATCGGAGAAGGCGTTCTCTGTGGTGCCGGGAACACCGGAATTGGAGAGACAATGAATGGGGACGAGTACTCTTTACAGATGAGAGCAGATTCAGTTTGAGTAGCGATTCTCATCGCATACTCATCTGGAGAGAGGGGGGGAAGCCGCAATCATCCCTCGAACATCATCGAAAGAGACAGGTATGGAGGTCGCGGTGTTCTCGTTTGGGGAGGCATCATGCTTGGTAGTCGTACAGACCTTCACATCTTCGACGCAGGTTCAGTCAAAGGGACCCGTTATTGTAACGAGATTCTTCTTCCATATGTGCGTCTTATTAGAGGTGCTATGGGTCTGCAGTTCCTTTTCATGGACGACAATGCACCATGTCATCACACAGTAGCTGCCGAACAGCTCTTAGAGAGTGAGGATATTGAACGTATGGATTGGCCGGCACGATCTCCGGATCTCAATCCCATCGAGCATGTATTGGATTTTCTAGGCAGGCGCTTGACAGCTCGTACCTTACCACCAGTAACGATTCGGGAGCTTCGTTTGGCGCTGCAAGACGAATGGGCAGCAATGCCTCAACAATTCATTGACACCCTCATTCTCAGCATGGGCAGACGCTGTGAAACCTGCCTAGCAGTCAGGGGAGATCATATCCCCTTCTAAAGACCGGATGTTTCTTGCTGGACACCCATCACAGGGATATTTCGGCCTTCAGTCGCATTGCGCTCCATGCTACTTTTTCAATCAAGCTTCTTTTTATCCCTCTGATTTCTCTTTTAGTAAGTGTTGCTTACATTACACATGTCCTTAAGTATTGGGGATCTTACGGTATTAAATGTGTTGATTTGGAAAGCTTTTGTACAAAGTTATATTGAAAAAACCGTCTCGTCCTTAATTTTTGCACACCAGTGTATATATATATATATATGTGTATATATATATATATATATATATATATATATGTATATATACATATATATTTATATATATATATGTGTGTGTATATACATACATATATATATATATATATTTATATATTATATATATATATATATATATATATATATATATTTATATATATATATATATATATATTTATATATATATATATATATATATATATATATATATATATATATATATGTATATATACATATTATTTATATATATATATGTGTGTGTATATATACATACATATATATATATATATATTTATATATTATATATATATATATATATATATATATATATATATATATATATATATATATATATATATATATATATATATATATATATATATATATATATATATATATATATATATGTAGGGTTGGATATGTGCAATGGACAACCCCTCCCCCTGTACTTACGTTGGAGCAGTCCACACTGACGACACACCCCGTCAGGAATGTCCGACTAAAGGACACACGGGAAAATACGCAGACGGACGTTGGGGACGTTAAGCTTTAGACGTAGGAGAAAGACGCTCTCCTTTGCTTTTCAGTATAATCTAGATATTCCATCTTGTTAAATAAGGCATTCATCCTCCTTAGGTTGTAGTCATTTTCCCATGTTTTGGGGGCTCGGCCTTTCTCTTGCATATTAAGGAAAATCTCCGCTAGACGAGAGAAAATTTTTAAGACGCGTTAATATTTTTCTTCAATGGACGCCACATTGCAAAAAGCGTAAAAACGACTTGTTGCTGTTGGACTTTATTTTTCTTGGATTCCTATAGTGCCTTAACTGGTTTTGGATTTATTGTACGGACTGCTCCCCATCCCCAGGTAGGCAAAATTTAATTAAACGTATTTTTTGTGTGTTTATTTTGGCTTTAAAACTACTGTATTTAGTAGTTTTAACTCAGAGTGTGATAGGGAAATTTTGATTACAACCTTGCACCGTCTATAAAATTTCAAATTGATTAATTTTGTATATTAAGATGTCCTGTAAAAATATTAAAATAGACGATATTCCTTTAATTGCTAATTCGTTGAAATGTGGTACAACTCGTGCTGTAAAAACATTAAATTCTATATTAGGATTCACCGAATTTGAGCGTTCTTCGCGAAATAAAATAAGAAATTTTTCTACATTCCCTAAAGAGTTTAGAGTTGAAGAACACAAAGAAAAAATTTTAACCGAATTCTCATTGCCTGATTACATGTAGGGGCTCAGTCACTAATTTATTGCATTTAGACGTAGAAACAAATGAGCAAAATTTATGCAATAGTATATTTAAAGCTTTGACGAACTTAGATGAATTCCAACTAACATTAAATAATTCGGAGGCATCCTTTTCTGAAGGCGAAAACGTAGTTTCAAAAACCACGTTTCAAAAACGAATCACGTTAGGCAGGAATTTTTCATCGAAAGGGACAGACCAGCACTCCCCTTTTCAACATAAGGTCAGTAATGCACCCCTACCCAGCGTTCAAGGTTATTCTTTCATGCCGGCACATCAAAACGTTTCATCTCTTTGTACACAAAATACTTTTCCTCCTTATTCAAACAATGCTTCCCTTACAGAGATGAATACCCAGTTTTGGACTTTATTGCGGGATATTTCGGTGACTAGTAGAAAATTTACCGGGGAAGATTTTTATTCTGTAAATAGTTTCTTTCGAGATGTTGAAGAAAATTTTGATTTATTCCCAGCTATCAGTTCTTCTCTCAAAATTAATTTTCGCGAAACGTCTAGTATGTGGAACTGCTAAATCATTTCTTTTTTCACAATGAAATTTAAATACATACGAGTCATTCAAAAAAGCTTTAATTGAAAAATTTTCGGATTCAGTTACTTCCATAGAAGTTCACCGCGAATTAGAAAAAAGGAAAATGTATAAAACCGAGACTTTAATGCAATATTTCAATTCCATGCGTGAATTAGCAAATAGATGTGATTCAAAAATTGACGAAGCATCAATTATCCAGTACGTCATTAATGGAATTGATGGGCCTCGTTCATATAAAATAATCCTCTATGGTGCAACCTCATTTTTCGAATTTAAGCAGAAATTACGTACCTATGAAACTGTCATTAAAAACATGGGAATACATAACTCTAAATCACCGAATTTTCGTCATTCATATGAAAGCCGAGGACGCGATTTTAAACAACAAAGCTTCCAAAGAAAACCCACAAGATTTAACGTTAACGTTTCCGACGCAGCTAAAAATCCCCTACGTTGTTTTAATTGTAATGATGTAGGTCACCTATCAAAATCTTGTCCTAATCATTCACGTGGTCCCAGATGCCTCTCATGTAATCTTTATGGTCACAAATCATTTGAATGCCGACGAGCTAATTTAAATAACACTTCTACACCACCTTCTGGTGTAAATGTTGTGCATAAATTGCCTTCTCCTATAAATATGTTTAAAGACGTAACAATTTTTGGCCGTAAACTTAACGGGTTAGTAGACACAGGCAGCAATTTAACACTGTTAAGAAATTCTACTTACATAAATATAGATGCACCGCCACTGAAACAAACCAACACATTATTAACAGGTTTTAGTTTTTCGCGAATTAATGTGATAGGAACTTTTGATTCTGAAATTACTATCGATGATCAAATTTTTCCTGTTACTATTTCTGTTGTACCAAATTCTTGTACAAATTATGACCTTATAATCGGTTGTGAAGTAATTAAACAAGCACTAAATATATCGCCCACAGGCGTAAAATTTGCACTAATTTTAAGGCCTTCTGATAATGCAAATGAAAATTTTATTATGACGATTTCTGACGGTTCACCCACATTTGATATCGGTCTAAATGTTTCTCAACATAATCCAGCTGAAATCGAACAACTGCTATC